>JAVJGG010000029.1:22197239-22214065 GCA_035590195.1 Aviceda cuculoides
TGGTGGGGTGGGGTGAGAAGCAGAAAAGGCCTTGGCTCTGTGTAAGCGCTGCTCAGCAGTAACAAGAACATCCCTGTTTTATCAACACTGTTTTCAGCACAAATCCAAAATGTAGCCTCATACTAGCTACTACGAAGAAAATTAGCCCTACCCCAGTCAAAACCAGCACAGACCTGCATACACTAAAAGGACAGCTCCTGAGTTTATAAAGACATGGCATGGCCCAATCCTGCTTGTATTTAATTGCCAACACCCTTTGTGTGGGTACCACAGTCACCATTCCCATTGTCAGGCTAACTCCAAAACAAGCACTGGAGCTGCTCATCCTGCAGGGCACCCCACCAGGAAATGTCTGACCCAAGGAAGCAAATTGCAGTTCAAACTGCGGGCTCCCGTGGCTGTGGTTGATAAGGAGCACTGCCCAATCTGCCTCTCTTGGCAAAGAAATTGCTCAGTCTCCAGACCTGTCATCAGGGTAAGGTAAGTCTCCAAATGATTTCAGAAAAAAAACCCATCTAATAAAATTTGGACAACAGATTTGCCAGAAATATAAGAAGAGAAAAAGCAGTAGTGAGGCCAGGACATCATCAGGTTTTAGGAACAGCCCAGCATGCCTTGGGCATCTCATGGACCCTCAACAGCGCTGGTAATTTCCAACCTGACTCCCTCAAATGTCTTTTTCACAAAGATGCATGAAAACATCTGTGCAAGCCATGACCTCAGGCCACAAATGCCACCCCTTGTATCTTGGGACCTTGTCACAGTCCTGTGGAGGGACTTGCCCATTCTCCGACTGTCCCCCTGCTTGTCTCACCATGCCACAGATGAGGCTCAGAGTAGGCTGGGCTCACAGCATAGCCAGACGCTTTTATTTATTCCAAGGAAATATATCTTCTGATTTGAGTCCATCCATACATCTTCAGGTTTTTTTCCTGTTAAGGAAAACTTTGAAATAGATCTTGACACAGCTGGATCAGCTCCACTGTAGAAATTTAGCAGTTTGAACTGTTCTCAGTTGGTATCTCTAAAAACTGTAGTCCTTGTTTTTTTATCTCAAGAATAACCCTGCCATGAAACCAACATGCGAGTTTCCTAAAGCAGGACTGCCACTGTGCCTCTTGTTTAACCCCAATGATCAGATCCAGATTTCCTTCCATGAAGACTCAAGGACATCCATCACCCTTCACAAAGAAAACAGTAGATACTACACGACCCTTCTTCCAAGCGTAATGTGTACTTCTCGCATATATACCTTTATATCTGCCCCAGCCTGCATGTGGGTACAGCTGTGAGACAGCAAGGGAGGGAAACGAAGAGCCAGGAGAGACCACAGAAGGCAGGGGAGGACCAAGAGGAATCTTTCTCCTGCAGTATCAACTTACCTGACACTAACATCACCTCTCAGTGATGTTAGCAGCATACCTTAGCAGCAATACCTCATTCTTCACCCTTAAACACCCCCTTTGAGTTAGGGAAGAGACCATCAGGCAAAGCTGGAGCTTGGGGTAAAAAACAGCGGGTGGACTTTAGCTCCTCCTGGACTACTGTAGTGGTGATGGTGGCAGTGGCCATGGTGGCCACGGTACAGGGTTGCCTGAGCCTGGGTGTGGTGGGATCCCGGGTGCTCTGGTAGGAAGAGCAGGGCTGGCACAAACGCCAAAGCTGAAGCCAAGAAGGGTTACAAGAAGTGGTGAAACAACCAGCGAAGCCTCTGGGGGAACTGGTCTCCCCTGTCATGTTTGAGGAGCGGCAGTGGGATTTGTTTTGGTGTCTGCAGAGGTGAAAAGAGAAAGGCAGTTAGGTGAGAAGAGGATCAGCCACATCAAGGAGTGTGGAGGAGAAAGGGGCTCTGCCTGAACCAGATGACTGCTGGATTTTTATGTACTTTCTCCCAAGTCTTGGGCACAGCCAAGAGAAATCCTTCTCCAAACCCTGCAAGTTGACGTACCAATCAAGCTCCTTTTCATCCGTCTGTTGACACGCACAATTGGAAAGTTTCAGAAAGATCTAGTTAAACTTGATGTAAACCACAGAGTCATATTTTTTACAAACCTCCCGCAAAGCCTTTCAAACCTAACCTAAACTTAACGTTGCCAACTCTCCTGAGATTTTTCTTAATGTCTTGTGATAATGGATGTTTTTCCTAAAGCCCCAGCTCCCGAATGTGAGAATCTCAGCCTTCATTAAAAAGTAGATTTCTAACCCTCAGGGCCATGAAATAAAGCTCAAAATTGTGAATCACGCAAATCATACTGGCTTAGAAAACAGAAGACAAATCAAAAGAAGACCGGGATAACTACCATGTCCACAGCTCAACATAGCTCCTGGTCCGGAACAGCTGGGGCAGTCACTGCAGGGCTGTGACACCCCGTTCTCAAGTGAACTGCCCTGTGCCCAGGTACTGCAAAATACAGGTGTGCAAACTTCTGTTTGGTAGTTGCTGGGTGATAGGATGCCTTCATTATGTTTTATTTTGGAGTGCATAGGGGTAGAAAGAGATTCACCAATATAGGCGCACACACAGGCACATACCCACATCAAATCCCAGGTTTGCAGGTGTAGACAGAGTCATCATTTCAGTAACACCAACATAAACCCCAGACGAATTCATCAGCCTCACAAAAGTCCCACTACGGGTATTGTTCAGTTATAACAAGGCTACAAAAATAACCCAAAGATTCTTAGTTTTCTGATCACAATATTAGGAATAAATATTACACAGCAAAAAATGACAAGTGCTGACATGTTGCCTCCTGACTTTTCTAACTAAACTCCTCTGAGTACAAAAAAGGGGACAGAAAGAAACAATTTAATCCTCATCTTGACGTGGAAACACATTCAAAAGTAGCAGGAAGAATAGGACCTGCATCTTTAGCTTGGCATTTCTGTCAGTCTTTTATATACAGATTTCACTTCAGTGCACGCTTAAACTGTTATATTTTAATTTTGAGAACATAAACATCTTATTTTCAGTAGAGAAGGAGCTGGTTGTTCCCAGCCATGAATGCTTTGGCGATTCCCTTCTGCCAGTGAAGGACAGTGTTTTTCAGAGCCAGTAAATTGCTGACTTTGCTGCCCAGATGCAGCGAAACGCAGAGGTAGTTGCTGCACTCCTGCATCACTACTGTTTTCTTCATGACCAAAGTGAACTGCTATAGAAAAGGGGCAGGAAAAGAAATTTCAGACTGATCAAAAAGGCAGAATGTTTTGTGACCTTTGAAACAGCACTGCAGGAATCCAACCGTCTCACGAGCGAGCACCAGAGAGAGCAGCATTAGTAAGTGTTGCATCAAGGGGCTCAGTCGGAAGGTTTTCTTGGAGGGGAAAGTGCTGGTTTAAAGGTTTTTAAAAGCTCAGCTCACACGTGTGCACACCCTGCTCAGCAAAATATATTCTGAGCCTTTTCTCTTAACACTTCTTATTTTCTAACAAAGATAATTGAATGACTCGGTGAACATGGCTGGCATTAAAATCTTGGGGGAGGGAAAAGCAGAGGTAGCAAGCTCTAAATCCTCTGCCAAATCCCCTTTTCATAATTTATAGTCTGTCACCAGTTTATCACCGAGAACTGTCCCTCTTTTTCTCATTCTCCAGGCTCCTTTCCCAGTGGACAGTCCATGCCAGCTGTCTCGGCAGCAGGAACGTCCTTTTTTTCCCAAGCCTCGACCTGTGGGAAAATCTTCATTGGCCAGTAATTGATTCCACCCTGCCAGCTCCATTACTTTAGTCTACAGTCAAACTGCCAGCAAGCTGGAGACAGGCAGCCTCAGCCCTCCCCTGCTCCCACTATTGAAGTCGGCTCCTACCCGGGCCGTTAGCTACCGGGGCTCTGAGTCGATGTGTCAGCCCGCCCTGCAATTAGCACTAATCTGAAAATTGGCCTTTGCTAGCAAAGCCAAGCACCTGACAGCTAATTGTTGATGTCAGATTGATGTGCATTTAATATGGAAAGGTTATTTATCAAAGGGTACTTTTTTTCTGTTGGTCTCGGTTTGTCTCTGCCTTGCCACAGGCGCTTACAGCCCACAAACCAATAAAGATCTTATACTTCATTTAACTTAAGGAGCCTTGTAAATACCCTTTTCAAACTCTCAGTGTAGGGCAGTGCAGTACTCATCTATTTATATTGCTCATAAAGAAACCGCTGCTAACCAAGCAGTTATTGTTTTTAGTCTCTTTTTTTGGAATCAAAATATTGGGGGGTGAAGAAAGGTTGATAACAGAATAGCAACTGCCGGCCGGCCCCGGGATTAAAAATGAATTAAGTTTTGACTCATACCCAGAGCGTTGCCAGCCTTTCTTTACACCAGGCTACTTCACTGTTTACAGTATTACCTACACTTTCCCTGGCTGTGTGTATCATAGGAAACACGCAGGGAAAAATATCGGTCCTGTTGATTTTAACACGGGTTTTGCCACTCATTGCAGCAGAGCGGGGACTTCCCTGGTGGATTTGCGGAGACAAAAGGACATTGCTCCTTCAGGTCCTGACCCTGGGATCGGACAGCAGAAGGTGACGCATCGTAAGCACGGAAACCCCCGCACGCGGTGGTGAAGTTGGCTGACATCTACCTACCGTAAATTGGGGTGTCTTGCTGACGAAGGCCATAGCTAAATGTTTTCCAGGAGTGTAGGGCAATCGCTAGACTGAAAACAGGCTGCACTATGAGCATTGCCATTGGGAGCATCTGCCTGACGCTGCACAGGTTACCATCTAGCACCCTTGTAAATAGCTTAAAAAAGCAAACCCACCAGGTATTTAAACAGAATCACATTTGTTCGGATTGGACACGCACATTTCAAGTCGTGCTGAAGTCCTGCTAAAAAACCAGTAAGGTTTTGCAATTGCTCAGAGGAAATGAATATATCCCACAGAGCCTAGGAGGTCAGCAAAAATACTAGTGGCACACTTAAAACTCTGGCACACAAGCCACAGTAAGAAAAAAAGGCTGATGGTTTTAAATGAAGCAAGAGAGAAGACAGTCTCCAGCATGGAAAGCATGTATGAAAAAGTGGTAAATCAGAGAGGACACAAACACAACAACTGTTTGATACAAATCATATTCTGACAGGGAAACGAAAAGTACCAGTGTGAGTTGTGTGAAGCAATTGCTCGTATTCATTCCACAGGTGGAGGAAAACATTTTTCATGTATATCGAACATATCTCCTTTTTGAATGAAGGTGGTCAAGTATTTCACAGAGCCTCTGTCTGCTAAATACTGTGTTTTAAGATATAAAAGTATGCAATTGGTATTCTTCCACTAACCTCACACTGCAAAAATTTAAGCGGAAAATATCCAACTGTGCAGGATCTAGAGAAGGACTTTCACGCAAAAAATCTTTCAAGAGAAAATATTAATTAATTCACATTTCATCATTCATTAGGCATTGCCTGGATAACAACATCTGTGCATTACTTCCAATATTAAATTTTACCCTCTGCAGTGAGGTGTTTAATAAATTTGACAAACTAAAAATTTGGAGGTGAACGAAAAACACAGTAGAGTTTTCTCGGAGCAATGACTGGAGCGATGTGAACAGACGAAGTGGAGGCACCCGACTGACGGGGGCTGGGTGTTGGGGCAGGTGGGAGCTGCTCTCAGCACCCAGCATCCACCAGAGCCGACGGCAAAGTCCTGCACGTCCCGGTGGTCCCCAGACAGACAAAACTTTCATCGTCGTAAGGGCTGCCACTTTGCCAGGCCTGCTGCGCTCCGCTGAAATCACGTCGCTTGCTCTGACAGGTCCTGGGCACGCTGATCCACTCGGGCAGGAACCCCAGGCCACTGCGGATTTAGGGAGAGCAGCCCCTGCCCGCGGCTGCGTGTCCCGGCGGCAGAGCTGTGCGGGGAGTGATGGGCTGTCGGCAAAGGCCGGCACATCCCGCAGGCATCCGCCACGGCGTGTCCTCCCGCCGGTGAGCGCCAGCCCTGGACACGAAACTCCCCACCTGGCACCCTTGCAAGCAGCATGTAAACTAAGCAAATGCTTCATTTTAAATACATGCTTAAACCCCTCTGGGCTGGTCCTCGGCCGGGATTTAAAGATGTGTTGGAAAGTTTTGGCAGCATTGCTTTCAACTTGGCCGGCAAGGAGATGTTGAAAGCTACACGACTGCATCCACACTGGAGTTCTGAAATGTGTTAATTAAGACATTCTGTTACCAGCCCTTTCCTTCCTACGCAAGACAAAACCCACTGGGTGATAAACGTGTCTGAAATGATTCGTATGTTTTAATGCTTTCCTGAATATGGATCAATTTTAACACTTTTTATAACGCTTGTATCCTAGCCAAGACAAAGCTGATGACTCCAGTC
Organism: Aviceda cuculoides; assembly: GCA_035590195.1. Taxonomy (NCBI): domain Eukaryota; kingdom Metazoa; phylum Chordata; class Aves; order Accipitriformes; family Accipitridae; genus Aviceda; species Aviceda cuculoides. The sequence goes on from JAVJGG010000029.1 coordinate 22,203,559, forward strand.
TGATTCAAGCACATTTTTAACGCCCTCCGCTGAATAGGTCCTAGAAGAGGAGAGAGTTCAAGAAGTCATCTCGCTTACTCCCCTGCTCAGGGCAGGAGAGCAGCCAGGTGGATGTTTGTCTGAGTTGCCTTTAAAGATTTCCAGCAACAAAAGCTGCACAAATTCCCTCAGGCAATTTATCTTACTCCTTCAGTTTCCTTACTGATAGAAATTATTTTACGCAGTCTAACGCAATGCTCCTCTACTGCAATTTAAACAATCACTTTTCTTTCCTGTCTTCCACGGACATGGAGAACGCTGCTTGCCGCAGCTGACATGTACGTAGTTGAAGCCCTCCATATTTTCATTAGTCCAAACAATGCTGATTTTTCAATGTTTCCTCAGAAACATATCCCAGGCCCCTGAGCATTGTTTTCTTCTGCATTCTCAACAACTGACCCACCTCCTTTTTGCAGTACTGAAACTAAAACTGGAACGGGTGCCCCAGTGGAGGCCACACGAGTGTGAGCAGAGTGGGAGGATGAGGTTGTAGGTCCTGCCAAGCTACTCTCCTATTACATGTCCCAGAAGGACACTTGCCTTCCCTGCTACAACGTGACAAAGCTGAATTGTTACCCTCCGCAATGCCATTTTTTGCAGAACTGTTGCCTCTCCTATAGCTGCACTTCATCACTTCACAATTTGGGGAGCCACTGGGCCCAGATGCTTCCCCGCCATCCCTCTGTATTGCTGGGGTTTTGGGCAGGATCCCTTCAAACCTGCTATTCCCGAGGAGCAGCCTCTTCTCACCAGTCCTTCCCCAAAACAGATATCTCTCCACACATCATCTCACATCACGGGGACCTCCCTCTTCCCTGCAGACACGAAATTCCCACCAGGCCAACCAAGCCCCTCTGCAGCAGTGCCCCTGGTGCCCTCCAGGCCCCACATTGCTCGCCCTCCCGGCAGGGCAGGATGGAGCTGACACGGAGGTGATGCACGTGTGGTGTGACAGACCCACTAAGATGTCCTGCATGTGGACAAGCATCCCTGACTCCACGGAGGGGCTCTTTGGGAAGGGCCGGTTTGGTGAGGGCGTCCATCCCTCCATTGATGCCAGGGCAGAAGCACGGTTTTGGAGGACATCCTCCTTCTGCAGAGCTGAGGACACTCAGCAGAATCGAGAAGTGAGGTGCACATGCGAAGGACGGGTGCCGCAGCCTGACTCCATTCCCCTCGCCTTTGAATACAAGGAAGCTAAGAGCCCTGCTCTCCCACCGCTCAGCTGGCAAACGCGGGCACCTCTGGGGTGACTGCAGGTGGGTTTCTTTCTAATTCCTCCATGACGAGCCCCAAAAGGTGGCTCTGGTGATAGACTGCCCTAGTATCATTCTTGTCTGCAATTTACACAACGTAAACGTTATTTAGATACCCGTCAGCATACATCCTGTATAGAGTACAACAGCTGCTAGTTCAGCAAGAGTTTCAGCAAAAAAAAAGGGGGGAGAATTTTCATTATATAAAGTTTTTTCTTAAGTATTAATATCACTAGATAATACATATCCCTGTAATCTGGAACAAGGGTTTACTTCTTAGGATGTAAAAGCTGCTTTCTATCAGATTGGAACACATGTGTGTTTTGGTTAGCTTATATCTTGAGTTACTTAAAAAAGAAGGGAAAAAATGCAATTTTACCATCAGCTAAAACGAGGAAAAGATCTCAGCCTGTCCAACCCAAACAATGACCTGATGCAGGACTGGAGTCTATCAGGTAATGCTCAAGGGAACATTTTAAATAAGGAAAAAAGAGTGGAAGTGGGGAAAAAAATATCATCATTGTATTCTTATTTAGTAATGTTCCTCCACTAGCATTAACAGCTTATCTCGCCATCTAAGCACTTCTAGATAACAGACTGGGTTTTATGTTGAGTACAGGCTGTACCAAGTCACTAAACCCCTTCTATTGTTAAAGATTATGTAAAATGGTCAATCAGAGTGTCACTTCTTCCTGCCCGTCCCCCAGGCTGTTATGTTGCATAGTTCCTTATAAAAGCCAAGCATAAATGGGGACCGAAGCGCCAAGACATAGAAAATGGTGCAATGCAGAGCCGGCAGGCACATGGGACATCCCACCACCGCAGAGATACATTTCAGAGGTCACCTAAGCAAAGAGAGAAGAATGTCCAAATTAAACTCGTTTAGTGAATTTGTCCTTGTAGAAACATTTGTGTTTAGCAACCAGCGCACCTGCAGAGCTGCTGAGGACCTTTCCATGCCTTGGCCAATACAACAGGTCCCAGCACAAGACAGATATGGAAGATGAAGCTGGAATAGGCTTGGGAGAAGTATACTTTTCTAGCATTTCAAATGAGATATCTAGATATCTGCACCACGTCCATCATTCAGAAATAAGCTGTGTCAGATCAAAACAATGAAAAGTCATGAAATTTGAGAACTGAATTTAAAAAGTTGCTTGGTTTTGCTTTGGTTGAGTTGGTTTTGTTGGTGGTGGTGTTTTTTTTTCCCCAAGTAGGTTTTCATCCCTATTTTAGTGCAATTTTGAAGGTGCTTTCTGAGGAGGCCTAAACTGGTACAAGGTGGCAGCTGCAGTTTGGAGCTTCATGGCCGGTGTTTATGTGCGGTGGGAAACAGCTCCTCTGAGCCAGAGCAATCCCACAGGCTTCATGAGCAGCAGGGCTTTGGGGACAAACTCTTCCTCCGCGTGAGGGCAAAGTAATCACCTCAGCCATGGAAGTACCCGCAGACCTTAGGGCAGCTTTGACTGAGGGAAGATTGCTCAGAAGAGGTGTGTGTGCCAGGCCTCAGAGAGGTGGGAGGTAAAGAGGGTAAAGAGGATGTCAAATTCAATATCTCTTTTTTATTTTTTTTTAGGAAGATGCCCATTCTCCTTCACAGGCCAGCTCAAGCGAAGTGATTTCTCAGGCCAGGCACTGCTCCTAGGTTAAACAAAGACAGGCATTGATAAATGCCTTGGAGGATACAGAGCTCTTGAAGCCCATCCAGAGGAATGGTGGGGTTCGACTAACGTCATGGATGAAGCTGTTTTAGCCAACCACAGCTGGTTGATGCAGCACATAGGACGTGGCCCAGACACCTCATCTGAGAGCAGATACCCTGTTTGGGGTGGATGACTGAGACAAGAACAGCTGGACTGGGTCAGACCAGCACTGACCAGCTTCCAACCATTGGCAGATTTGCCTCAGCCAGCAGTGGCTTCTGTGCATTTAGCAGCCCTTGGCAGCTTTCCTCTCCTTCAATTTGTGGAGTGTCCTCTTCAAGCCGTGCACGCTTTCAGCCTCCCCAACATCCCGCAGCAAGGAGCTAGCTATGCAGCATCTGGAGAAGGTTTTTTCTTCTGTTTGCTCTGAACTTGCCTCTTGCTGGCTTCATTGGATGCCCCTATTGCTTGCACTGGAAGAACAATCAATCCCTACCATAAAACGATGTTATAGACCTCTATCACGCCTGCTCTCAATCATCTCTTTTTCTCAGCACCAGAAAGACGTAAACCAGTTGCATCTCACCCTTAAAGCTCATATTCCTGAGAAAACTGAGCAGGCAGGAGAGCTGCATACATTTGTGCAGGGGTTGAAACAAGCCTTGAAGTATTTGCTTAACATACAAATGCCTTCCACATTTCAAGATAGACAAATCAAGCCTATGTTCTAATTAAGGAAGGGATCAGATGATGTCTTCCCCCTAGCAGAGGTTTTCCAAAACTTTTGCCTGGATTCAGCTGCATATTGTAAGCACATGGATTGACAGGGAGGGAAGATGAGTAACAGAGGGCTTGTGCTATTTGTTATTTGTGCTATAGAGTACATAAAGAAAAGGAACAAGAAAAATAATTCCCACTTCTCAAATGTCCAAGAGCTGGTCAAGTCTAAATACAGTTTGTATCAACAAGAGCAGCAAACTACCAGCACATCTCATTTTCATCTGCTATACATGGGGGCCTGACATGACAGATTTAAAGGAAACCTGTATATCATTGCACCAGGATACATGTCCTCTTATATACAGCATGCACGCGCACACAGGCATAACTATATCATGTGCTGGCAAGTAACAGAGAAGTTTAGCAAACATACCTGAAATAGCTTACATACTTAGAGATACCAAACAGGCTCGTGACACCATTTCCAGAGGGTTTTTTTCCCCCAGCTCTCCGCATCCCCCAGCCATTCAAACAACAGTTGTTCATGTGGGCTCGCACTCTCATAGAGTCATCACTTAGAAGGCGACGACTTGAAAAACTATCATTTGTCATTGCAAGCTAAAACAAGCAGCCCTGCTTCTTCATGCCCAGCTCTGGCGAGGAGCTTCCCCAGGCTCAGGCTTGCTCCGGGGCTGTCCGAGCCCTTGCCCCACTGTCTGGTCCCTCTGCTGTCTCTTCCTCCTCCTCCTCCTCCTCCTCCCCCTCGTTCCCTGTCCCCTGCACCCACCGTCGTACACTCTCGCCTCCCTCCCTCCTTTCCTTCTAGCCTGCTCTCCCGGGCTTTTGCAGGGAGGAAAGCTTCCTCTCCTCTTTTCTGCCTCTCCCCCTTGCTCCAACCGTGTCCGCTGGCAGTGCAGCCTCCCGGGCACTCAGGCCAGCTGTGATAGCTGAGCAGCAGCTACAAATGCCCCACTACATCATAATTGCTGTGGTTTTGGGAGCTTACTCCTGCTATTCCCCCCATTGCAAAAGCACCCAAAACTGAAAGCTAGTGCATTCACAAAGAGTTGATTGATTGATCAACAAAGACTACTGAGGACCAAATCTGCTTTGCAGAAGAACCTGAAGGGTTTACAGAGCAGAGGAGGCACCAGAGCAATGCAGAGAGGGTGTCTGAGCGATGGTACGGATGGCGCAGCTAAGGGTGGGGAAGATAGGCTGAACATGGCAAAGAAAAAAGGAAAAGAGAAGTTGGGCTGTCATGAAAAAGCTTCTCAGTGAAGAAATCCGAGAGACAGGACAGGGAGTGGATTGCTCCTTTGCTTTAGCCACTTAAAACTGGACCGACGGTCGTGCTGGATGCCGCACTGCAGAGAGGCGGGGAGGCCCTGGAGGACGGTCCCCTGCAAGCCAGACAGGGCTGGTGGCCTCGAACCCCCTCAGCGGGACTCGTGCAGGGGAAGCTTTTCTCCCACGAGCACCCGGTGTCCCGTCCGCCTGCGGGACAGCCCTCACAAAACCCTCAGGCGCCAATTAGGCCCCGAAGCAACTGCGTTCCCCTGGGGCGGGGGCTTCCCCTGCGCGGCCTGAGGGCTGCAGCAGATGGGAGTCACTGGGTTTGGCCTTGCAGTTTAATTAAATAAACAAAAAATAAGGAAGAAAAAAGCCCTATCCCCCTTGCAGGGGAGGGCGAGGAGGGGGACGGTCTCCCCGGTAGCTGCCTAATCGCTCACAGGGTGACGGCCCTGCTCCTGTCAGCACAAACTAGCAATTACGATTAATGGGCTGTGGCAATCAGATCCCAGCACTAACAGAGACAGCAGGTCCCACCATTTGCATGCAGTAAATTATTCAGGCTGTCAGCTGTTCGGATGCGAATCGGTAATGTTGCGGTTAAACGCTGGCCACATGGCTAATTTGAAGTGTGCCCACCAGCCCCTGCACTGGGGAGAACTGGCTCTGAGCTGGGGCGGGCAGCACAGCTGTGCCACCGGCACGGCCCCGGCCAGACCCCGGCTGTTGGAGCACGCGTGTGGCTAACAACATGTCCTTCTGGGAGCAAAAAGCACTGGGGAAAGCCCAACAGTGTCTCATTTAGCTTAAGTGTGGAGGGACTGGGAACTTGAGATGATGGGGAGACCTGGACACCAGCGAGCAAGCTCCAGTGACTAAAAAACTACCTGCTCCTGCAGCCATGGCCAAGTGTTTCACAGGAATCAAATGCACAGCCAGACGCAAAATTGGAGTATTCCTATACTAAAAATGTAGCATCATACAATAAACTCAGGGTTTGCCAGTTAAACCTGATTTTTAAAAAGCCAAAGGTAGTGCTCCAGAAGGGCCTCCGTTCAGGTGAGCACCCACTGAGTTCCTGGCATGAGCATCCACAGACCACTCCGAGTGAACTAGATGCGCACTGCTAACATCCCATTCTGCCTACCTGGCTGCCAGAGGTGTGTTTTAATGTACCCATCCTCATGCAGAAAATAATTCTTTCTGAACAACCCTTCAGGGTGGAATGACTGAACTCTCCTAAGCTCAGCTACTGCTTTTCAGGAGCACAGCATGAAGAACAACGAACATGGGGCAGAAGGGAGAGAGTTATTTGGAAAGTAACAGCAAAAAACCAGCATGGGCAGTTGTCTACCTGTGCATCGCTTCAGTTCTTCATCCCTCTTTTCCCACCAAGAGGAGGAATGGCAAGAGATCTGGCACAAACACAACATCAAACTCAGAAGGACCAAGCTGTTTCTTCACTAGCACCTCAGTGTGGACAACTGCAGCAAAGTCCCGTCATTTACATTCAAATCAGACTTGCTTTACTCAGGGGTCTGCCTGCATTCACTGGTACGCAGCCTGAGAGGGACTATATTTCATGTCAGGAGCTTGAAACGGTTCAGAGTTGTCCCATATGGCTCAGTACCCCAGAAGCGCCTGTACCCTTGCTAAGCATCATCCCCCCAGCAAACATGCTGGGCTGTAGTTCTGGCAGCTTTCTTGGAAGTACTTAGCTTTTTCAAATATGCAGGTCTTTTAGTAGAAAGGAAACATTTGATTAAGCAGTATAAATAGTGACAGGCATTCTTCTGAGGAAAAGATAAAAAAACATATATCAGTCCTCAGACTTTTAGAGTTTGAAATTAAAAATGAACAGAAATAAAAGGGGGATGGCAATACTCTGTGTAAGCACAGTAGCATAAATTAGTAGGGAAGTCATGAGAATGAATAGCAAAACATAAGTTTAAGGCACGAGGTCACTTGGCTAAACAAGCACCTACCTCTGAACGTACGGGCAGATCAAGGTGCCTGTGTCGGCCCAATCTCTTCAGCACTGAGCTCACATTTATTTGAAAATGTCTGGGCACATCCCATTCGGTCTGCCTGTATTTAGGACAAGTAATTAAGAGAGGGTGGTTGTCAGAAGGTCAAGCTATTTCAGATCTACAAAGACTTAAAATCCATTCAAGTGCTCAAACGTATGCACTGAATAGTCCCATCGCAACCAAAGGGCCATGTAGCAGCGTGGAAATTTAGGCAGCAGTACTGTTTTTCGCACATCAGGGCCATATTTTTATCCTCACTGAGGCCCAAAGTACTTATGCATATATACACTAGCAGTAAAACAACAGAGTGATCCTTTATGACAGTATGACCATAATCTAACTTGACAAATGCAGTTGTCAGCATCCCTTAAAGTAAATTATAACTACGCCCCCTTGGCTAAATCCTGAGCCCTTTCAAATAACAGAACAAACGGCTCTCTCCCAAGAGTTGTGTTCTCTGCATTGTATTTTCTGACATGCTTTCCCACCATCAACCTTTCATCCTGTTGAACTAATTTCCATTGTAAGCGGCGGAAGGCAGGGAGGATAACTCCCGTTAACTTCACGCTGGTGAAGCGCGGGCCTGCCCAGACGAAAAGGCGGTAGATGGGGTACGTCCCTGGCAAGGACGGCTGCCAAGTCCCGAGCCAAGGAGCTCGGATAGGGTAAGATGTACATACAACTGTGCTTTTCTATAAGGAGCAGGTAAGCTGGGGCTAATGACTGGGATAAGGTCCTCCCCAGCTGCCCATCTTCAGAGGTCACAGGGAGCTACTGTGGTTCGCATCAAAGCGTTTGGTTGCAGCTCTTCCAGCCTGGTGCCCTCACTGCCACCAGCAAACAAGGCACCTAAAACAAGGTCAGAGACGCTGTAATTGGCCCTTTTACAGGAGGGACTTGGCTGAGCTCTGGGTCTTACCACAATGTTGAATGGAGACGCAGTGAGGTGCTGGCAGAGGAACTGCTGCGGCCAGCCAGCAGCACGCTTTTATCTTTCTGTGTAAATTGAAGAAATACACCTTTTACATCCTATTTTCTCCACCCAGTACCCATGCACCTTTGTACTCCATACTGTACGTTATACACCTCTCTGGGTTGCACAAGGGACCATGCTCTTGTTCTGCCCAGCTTCATGCACCCGAGACTCAATCCTGCTCCCGGAAGACCTCCTGCCCTTTCAAAACCACTGAATAAACGTGGAACAATAACGGCACTTCTTTCTCACGAAGACAGGACCCCTTGCTCTGTGAGTCCCATCTGGGCCTGGCTTTGCCCTCCAGCAGGATGAAATGGCAGTGATGCTTTCAGGGACGTGCGGGTGCTTTGTGGCAGGGACACTTCCCGTGCAACACTATATGCCTGCAGGGAGGGCAGATAGAGCCCGAGATGAGCAGGAGTTTTGTTTGCTTTGTTTTGTTTTCGCTTTGCTCTCTGTATTTTCTTTACCCTAATGTTTTGGTTTTCACCTGTAAGAATCCAGCCTTTGCTTCCCTTCTGATTCGTGGGTCAGTCACGGCAATGTGCGAAGTTGTATTGACATTAGTATAACTCACAGAAAATTTAATTCCACGGCCTTGCCAGAGCCTAACCAAGGCTGTCGGGGCTGTCATGGCTTGGATGGATAGGATAGTTCAAGGAAAATGATTCTTGTAATTGGTGGTGGCAATTCATTAGGTGAACCCCTCTTTCTGCATCAGCATTGGATCTCAGCCCCAGCCTGCGTGTGGTGACAATTTTAGGGGAAGATGAAGGCTTGGGGTCCTGCTCACACATATAGCTTGCCTCACCAAGAGAAGGGTTGAACCTGCCAAACCCTAACCCTGGGGTTGCATCCTGCCCCTAAGCTGTGCCTGGTGGCCTCGCTCATGGGCATCCTCTTGCCCCACTGCTCAGCAGCATTCTTCTCCTGGAGACAGAAAGGCAGCTGCCCCCAACTCATGCCAGATGCCTTTCCTCCCTCCCTCCCACTCCCCACCCCAGCCCCTGTAAGCACATCTGCCGAAACAAGCAACCACGATGACCAATTAGCCTTAAATTGTACAAACAGCAGGGTCAAAGTTGGTTGGAAACTCACCTGGGAGTGAGTTTGTGGGGTGGGAAGTAGCAGAGCAGCTGTGCAAGAGCAGCAGCCTCTCCAGATGGCTCAGCAGGACCCAGGGAGGATGCGTCTATGTCCTTAGCACACTGCATCTATCTTAAGTTATCCAATGTTGACCTTGAACATCATCTTCGATATGGACCTCTCTCGCTTCCATGCTTCGCGTGTGCAGCTTTCAGCAACAGGATAAAAATCCGGAGAACTAACAGGTTTATCAAGTCATGCTTTAGTCCCTGCTGTACACGTCGGCCACTCCTATTGCTGCCAAGAGACACAGCGAGAGGGTTTGTCAGCCTGTCCAGCTTCCAATGTGGCCAACGGCTGGCACGTACGGTGGGAACAACAAAAGCCACCCTGCGAGCTCTTGCCCAGCCGGCTGCAGAGCACAGCTCCCGTCTGCAGAGGACAAGGAGTCAGCTGAAATCCTTCTTCCTTGTCCTAACAGCCAGGGATAAACAAGTCAGCCTGGCGTGCATGGTCGCCAACGCCTTCACCCCATTAGGGGTCTCAGATGGACAGCATCCAGGCACGGAGAGGAGATCTTCACCATCTCGTCTAAACAGAGTCCGAAACGGAGATTTCAAAGACGTAGACCGCAGCTGTCTGGATGTGGCTAACTGCAAGGCTGAGCCCTGTTCAAAATCAGGAAGGATCCAACCAGCCGGCCTGATCCTGCACACCATCCCAGGTCTCCTTAGGTGACTCAGGATCAGTGGTGCCCACGGACGCAAGACCCTGGGGGGAAAATGTTTATACCTGTGAGGCAGCTTCTGCCCACTGCTGTTTTCAGAGCCTCAGCAGATAGAAAATAGCAGGTGCATTAAGCTCCAAAATGAGATTATAACATGCTGTAAATTAAAGTATGCTCAGCTTTCCATGTACAGTCCAATAAGGAACAATGCATGGAAAACAATGGGGGCTCACATTCATCTCTGGATGATCATTCACAGGATGCACAACAATACAATTTCACACACAGAAATCAAAGAATCTCTCTGAAATGAAGGATCTGCTCTTTCAGGGTGTATTTTTTTTTTCCCCGATAAAGATTTCCAACGTGCTGAAATCATTTATAATAATAACTGGGGGGAAAAAAAGTCTCTGGGAAATTATTGGCATGAACTTTCAGGGCTCTAAATTAAGGCTAGCCTAATTTTCCAATTAGGCAGCTTGATAGGCAAGATGACATGTGCGGAGTAGAAGGGCAGGCTCTAAACGGCATTTTTATGAACATTTCTCATGCCTGCAGCAGCCTTTCTATACCCAACAGCTGAGGAGTGCACTTTCCCATGCCGTCAGGGGTGAGGAGGTTACGACTCCAGCATTGTGCCCCTTGTTTTTCACACAAGAACCCGGCGCGCCGCAGCTCGCTTGAAAGGGTCCAGCGCCCTGGAGAGGGGCGGGTGCCCCTGTGGGCCCCCCCGGCGC
>JAVJGG010000029.1:22215525-22243250 GCA_035590195.1 Aviceda cuculoides
AAAAAAAACCTTTTTCACTACTTTAAATGTCAACATTTTAAAAATAATTTAAATATGTTGCCACTTCCAGAAGTTAACCCAAAGCTGCAGGGTGACTATGGCATCTGCCCCAAAGGGTGCTTATGCCTTGGATCGATTAACCCATTTGGGAAGAGTAACTCTTGGCTGCACTTGACGCTCAGCCTGCTGCAGACAGGCTGCAACGTTAACAAACGGCTGGCTGCCTCGCTACACCTGACGTGCAGAGCGAGTGCATCAGCCTGCTTAAGTCTGATTGAAAAAGACACAACCCAGAAGGAAACAAGAATACTTAAGAGTATTTAAGAACTTAGTGATGTTAGTCTAATGCAGTCATACCAGGGATAATATTTATTTTGGGTTACGGCCAGATGACAACATTATAGCCTCATTTGGGCAGTCTAGACCCTTCATATGTGATAAACACTTCCCCAGAATGCATAATGTACTAAAAACACATGTAGAGTGCATGCTTGTATCTAGCACAAGTGCTCTCTAGCCAAAACAGAGACTTGAAAAGCTTTCTTGGCATAAGGGAATAATGCCATCATAAAAAAAGCTTGAACAATAATTTGCCTGATTCATAAAGGTGACAGTATTAAGAAAGGAGGAGGAATCCAAACCTTCCAGAATGCCCTAAACAAAAGTAAAATGTGAAGTATTCTTTTCTTTAGAAAGGAGCTCAATGCCAAAGCTTTGGTGGCAAAATGCTAATTTGCTCTCAATATGCAGGCCTGATTTCTTCAGCATTTCTCTTTTTCCCCATCTCATCACCTAAAGGCCTGGAATATGAAAGGGTAGACAAGCCCGGGGGGATTTACCAGGTCTTGTTATAGCACATCAGTCATCAAAAGAACATTGAACTATTTTCATTTTTCTTCCAACTCCACATCATGATAAACCTATTTTGCTTTCCAAGTACCTATAAGGTGTTTTAATGTTCTGTTTATAAAATAAAAGGTAGAATTTTAGGAAAACTTATTAAAGCCTTCAAAACAGGACCCGAATAACACAAAAGGCAAAGTATCGCTTCAGCTAAAACCCAAACCAGCTTTGACTCAGTTTTTATTAAAGCTAACTTTGCCTATAATCTCACCTGTAAAACCAGAAAGCACTATGGACATTCAGGTATAATATTTGGGTGGAGTAAGAAGTGGATGTGGGGCAAGGTGAAGTTCATGGGCACTTCGGTTACAGGCCTAGAAAAAGTAAGCATCCTCCTAGCAGAACGCGTGGAAACATTTCTTGCTTGTGTAGAAGTCAAGATTCGTACCCACCCGCAGCTACTTGCTACGGAATCACCCAGCACTCGGTTGCCAGCACGTACGCGGAGCACCCGACCCGGCGGGGACGGGGCGGCCGAGGTGGCAGCCAGCCCTTCTCCCTCTGCCGAGGACGCCTGCCATGCTGTTCTCCCCGCACCCGGCGTTACATCTCCGAGTGTAAATTTTGCACCATACCAAGCACGAATTGCAACTGCATGAAGTGAATCTGTCAGGCTCATCCGAATTTAAGTGAGAAATTTGTCATCTGAGAGATGCGGGTAGCATGCAAAGCAGTATCTGACAGAGGAGGATGGAGAATTGAGTATCTGCTAATGAAGTGGGGGTCTGTGTTGTTACCCGAAAATTTTCAGAGCAAAAAAGCTTAAACACTTTCAAAAATCAAGACTGCTAACCTGAAAAATAGATCAAGAAAAAGAGAGATCTGCTAACACCAAACATCTTTTCAGCTGCATAATAAAAAAATGAATTGTGCAAGATTAAATCCATATGATTTTAGTAATCATCTTCGCTCATCTGGTCAGTGCTTCAGAGTAAGACAAAATTACAAAATTTAGAAAAATCACAGCATGGTATATAGAGAAATTCCTGATTTGGGCAGTCAGGTGAATGTAGTTGCAGAACTTGGCTTATACCGGCCTCAGGATTCTCAGCAAAATGATGGATTTATACTCATAGCTACAAAGTCTCAGTATGTTGAATCAGTAGCACTCATTTAGTTAATATTAGTAATACTTACAGTATACCTAAGTGATAAGAGTATTCCAGGTGGTGGTGAGGGCTAGGCACAGTGCCACAGGAGCTGCTGGGGTGGCTTTACCCTTCCTCTATGTTAGTAGAACCAACTATCCACATACACGAAACAAGAATGACCTCCAAACAAAAACTCAGATTTGTGCAACTGCCCAAACCAAGGCACATGCAAGGCCACTCAGGAATCTGAACTATGTGGAGGAGGAGACTTCGCTGTGCATTGTTCAAGAAGAATGAGTTGTACATATGCTTGTGAGTGTTTGGCAGCAGAAAATGCAAAGAAAAGGAGCAAAAAGGCATGTGGTCATGAAGAAAGAGGGAACTCCTGGGGATGGGTGGCAACCAGCAGAAAAGTGTCTGCATTTGTTATTCTTCTGTATGGATGGCCCTAGAAATACCTGTTTGCATTATCAATTTCTACTCTGATAAAAGACTGGAGTCAAAAATGAGAATAGTCTTACAGACACAGGGCCATGCAATTGTGCCATCACGGTTTTCAGTAATGAACATTGGTGGTTCCTTATGTTGTATTAAGGACAGGTAGTCTATACATATTCTTGGCATATGTAGGTATTATAAATACGAAACACAACCCCAACAGCCCACCACAAAGACATTTCAGAATTCCCTGCTCTGTCATTGTAATTCTGCATTTGAGAGTTGTACAGAACTGAGGCAATGCATGATGGGTGTAGGCTACGCCAAAGAGACTCCTCCATGGGGCAACTCTTGTCTGAACAGTTTAGAGGTCCAATAAATAACTGCCTTGAAGGTCACCGAAGATGAGCTGGGAGAACGACGGGTTCTCCAAAGGCCAGAATGGTTAGCAGCAGCTTAAAGCCATGTAAGGTTCAACGCACGATTTCTAAGACTGGGTCAGTTTATGTGAACCTGTGGGTTTCCAAATAAAACACTAAGCTGGATTTGAAAAAGCAACTACTACAGTCTCTAAAAGCCACTTCTCTAAAGGTTTTCCAGAGGAAGATTTGACAAAATCATTACTTGATAGCCCACTGTGAAATAACTCTCAGCCTGCCCCCAAAACATTAACGTGTATATTTCCTCTCAAAGCACTCTTATTTAAGGCTGATCAAGCATGTAGCATGAGTTATGTTCAACAGACAGGATTTCTCTCTGATATTTTAAATCCCTTTTGGCTTCTTAAAAAGGCCTTCTCTTCCTACTCCAGTGCTAGTGTAAGTCTTTACCTGGAGGTGAACACGCAATGAAATTCATGTTCAAACTTCCCTAATTAAGATCACCAAGATGAATGAGCAAATTAAATAAGCTCACACTGCTTGTTTCCTCTCTCTTGCTTGGATCCTTACTGATTTCAGAAACAAAACTTCAGTTTGCAAAACTATAAAAGGTTCTGTTAAAACATGCCCACTCCCTTCAGAATGATTATGCATTTTCCATGTGATTCCTCCTATTATTTTTGGCAAATAAATACCTTATACTAAAAATATTCTCCTTGACAGATCATGCATGAGATGCATTTTGGAAACTACCTGTAGCAGGTGATGCCTGCACTATACCTCTCTTCTCAGTGTTACAAAAGGGCAAAGGTAGGATAGGAGTTTTCTTTCGTTTCTTTTGTCAAGCTTTTCCTTTGGGCAGAGGAGTAAGAAAGAATCAAATCACTGTGTCGTAGGGCTGTGGTTCCAGGTAAAAGGCACTTCAGCTTTCCTTTTGCTTTTCTTTCTATATGCTTTCAAACAAAAAAAAGAAAAGACAACAACCTTTAAAAGAGAAATGGCAATGTTTTTGGAAAAGACCTCTAAACAGATTAAACCTTTTGTATCCCATTCTAAATGAATTTTGTTGGACCGTATGAAGACTTGCAGAGTTCAGGTGGCAATCTGACCCACAGGGAGCTGCAGCCTAACCGAATCGCTCAGTTTCTGCTCTCTGATGCCACCTTACCCAAGTATCTCTCAGATGCAGACAAGGCACCGGGAGCGTGAGCTGCGGCAGCCTGGAGCTGGCTCCCTGGCACCCTGCCTCTTTAGGGATCCCTTACCTCCTCTGCCTCATGGGACTGAAATACCAATATGCTCCGTCATGAGAGGCAGAAGGAGCTATACCATCCTTTAGTGGCTCCATCACTGCTCATGTGGCCTGCTCCAGCAGAAAGATGAGGTGTCTGTGGATTTCAGTAATATATGCTTAAGCCAGTGTGCATTTTGCTGAATTAGTACATATAGTGAGAAACGCGTCGTCACTGGACAGTCACTGAAGACAAACAAGGCATAGCACCTTAACAAATCTCATTTTATTCCAACATTAGGAAAAGATATTTTAAGATTAAACAGGCTTTCTTTCGTAATTCAGTGGTATAAATGGCAAATTTCACTTGCCCTCAGCACACCTGCTAGGGACTATGCAGACTGCAAATGACTGTGCAGAATTCAGACTAGGATGTACCAGAAATCCAAAGAAGTGCTTTCTGATAGCAAATGCTCCCAAAAGATATTGGAAACACCATAGCATGATTCTCTGGTTGTGTGTTCAAATATCCATTATATTTATCTTAAATATACTTACAGAAACCTAAGAGCTACACTTGTCTACTACATTGAAATTGCTTCTTTTCATTTATATTAACAACTGGAGAAAATTTACTAACATGCAGATGGAGATAAAAGCATGATGTATTATAACAGAGATTAAAACCAGTATCTGCAGTAAACATTCTGCACTCCAACCTGGAAATCAGGAGCTCTTGATGCTGTTCTGTATAAAACACCGCACTGGAAGGAGCACTACGACAGCAACCTTTGGACTTCCTCTATGGAAGTACAATGTCTTAGATCAACATCCCTTTGGGATGGAACGATGAACTCCGGAATTCTTTATACAAGAATATGCCAACATTCAACTAATATTACCTACAGAAGCTCAGTTAACCTTTCACATTTAAATCTAAAGGCCAAGAGCTAGAAAGATGAGTGAATAAAAATGGAGCAAGAATCAGGTACGATGTGCTTATTGTCTTTTATTGATCTCATTATTTACACAACCAAGCGGACAGAAACTTTTCATTTATTTCCTAAGGAAACATTTCATTTGTGTAATCTGCTATAGAGCACAAAGTGCATTTATTTACATGAAATTTACTCCTTTTGCTTTGTTTGCTTGCTTTCTGCAAGCCCTAAAAGCACCGCATCAGCTTCAAGTAATGTTGTATCAGTTGTTGCACCCAAGAACCTAGACGTGAGTTCAAGATCCAGCAGTCTCAAGCGCACTTCGGTTCCTTTCTGATATTTTCTGTGGAGAAAAGGGGAAAAGGGGAAGAAGGTAAGTTTTGTTAAGCAGCGGCCTTGCATCTCCTCAGGCTGCTCTCCTGTCTGCAGACCGAAGTAGCAGCCCCACAGAACACAACGTGCTGCAGTGGAAGTCCAACACTGTTGTAATGCATCAGCACTAAAACTGCTGGGACACACTCTACCACCACAGAGCCAGTCTGTTGATACAATCCTGCCCATGGAAGAGCAGACACCAGCAGATCCCGCCGAGGGAATGCAGGCTCTAGAGAAAAGCAGTTTATTATATAGGAAACTGGTTTGTGTCTTCCATCAAAATATCCTACTGTATCATCTGCTATCATGCACACAATTATCTGCAGGACAACATACCATTAAAGGGGAGGACAAGTCATCATTAGATCACTGGTGACATTGCTATTATCAAAAAAGTATAATGCCAGCTAACTGTGGCTTACATTTCCAACTCTGGGCCTCAGGCAAGGGAACTTTTCTTGTCTTATCTCCCCCAAAATGTGGTTATCATCTGCAAGTTTTTTACTACATATAATTAAAAAGAAACCCCACAACTATTGTAATGAAACATTCTGCCTATGGGGTTGGGTTTTATTGTTTTACGCTCTTCTTTTTCCTTCTTTTTCCTTTTAAGTCAGAAGATGTGAGTGTTCAACGTGTTTTAAAAACAGACCCTGGGTGAAAATGGACATGCCAAATTAGTGAAGAGTTTTGAAATACTAGCATCTTTTATAATCCACCTGGAGAGCTACTGATCAAAGTCCAGCAATAAAAAGTAAGAATTATTCTTCTTTTGAAAGTTCAAGCCATACTTTTTTTTTTTTTGCTAGTCAAAGCATAGAGAGCTGAAGATGCACCAAACTTGACCACCTTGAGCAAAAGCAAGAGAAAGTTTGAATCATTCTCCAGTTACAGACTAGAGAAAATATAACAGAGATGTTTGGCTGCACACATTTCCTCCTTGCTCATTCTCACCTTCAGCTTGGGCAGACAATCTTTACTGTCTGACAAGTGTTTGCTAGCATGGAGCAAAACCAAACCAGGTTTCAACTTTCTTCGGCACACCAAACCAAGATCCTTTTGGAAAACTAAACATCTTAAGAGAAGATGCTGGACTTGCATTTATTTTTTTTAATTTATTTTTCCTGTCAATTCTATCTTACATTAATTTCCTGTGGCTCTTGGTTAATCCTGGGTAATACACTCAGTTGCGTTACAAACTGCAAAGGAAGATCCTTTGATACCTCCACTCTGAACAAGTAGCTACATAGGGTACCTTGGCCAGCAAGGTTTCTGCCAACACTCATCCCAATGAATCCTGTGACAATCTGCATGAATCAGCACACTGGAAATACCACACACTTTCTTAAAAACATAAAACTGAAGTCCTTCATCTGTCCAAAATGCGAGTAACCACTGTTGCAGTGAAAAGCATGGCACACCTATCGAAGACAGAGAACAGCTCATGTTTGGTTGTTACCTGAATAACTGGAAAGGATCAGTTCTGCTCCTTTCTCTGTGAAATATTTGCATTTCAAAACAGAACTGTTTCACAACTGATGGTAATTATTCATGAAAGGTAACATGCAACATTTCAGAGTAAGACAAGGGAGAAACAAAATTAAAAGACAATGTATAAGACCTTAAAAATTGATGGTATCTTCTGGGATTTGTTAGGCTTATTTAAAAGAGAAAGTTCCCCAAAGAAGTCAGGATGTTTTGAGATAAGAAGGGGAATGAAGAGGAAAGCTCCTCATCAAAGAACCTTAAATGAAGATACCAGCTGACTAGTGATTTTAGCCATTTGGGTACGTGGGAGAAATCTCCAGAAAATTCTCTAGCATGAACCAAACCTTCACCTTACTGACGGCTGCTGGCTAGATGGGTTGCTTTTGCATCCAACCATAAAGTTATCCTGATCCCTAATACTATTTTTGGCACAAATTATCAGACTTTTCTGCCTTTATCAATGAGTGTGAGGAGTGGATGGGGCATGAGAAAAGGAGGGAGGGACGGGGCGGTGAGGGGGGAGAGAGCGATTACATTTTGAGAGAAGGCAATGTAAGAGGGAGAGAAGGAAAACCGAGAGGGAGAAATGGTCTGTGGGAACAGAAAAGAGGGAGCAGACACCTTATAATGAGAAAAAAGGAGGCTTGGGAAGATACAAAAGAGGGGATGAACGGTAAAGCAGGTGACAGAAAAGCACTGAAAACACTGCAGGCAAATAGTGTAGAAATGAAGGAAACTCTATACAGAGTAGAGCCACAGAAGAGGAAAAAAGTCACTGAAAAGTGAAGACTGCATAAAACTATTAAAGCTTGAGTGACACCAAACTCAGACCCATGAACTACAACATTCTGTGCTGCTTTTAAAAAGATGGACATGTTTTTAATCTAATAAAACTTAATACTAAAACCAGTGGTTCTGCGACGAATTTTAAAGATCCCTCTGCTGCCTTCTCCTCTCCTTCCTCCTAGAGGAAAAGCAGCTCACCAATAATGTAAAGCAGGACGCTACTGTGAAAACTGGCTTCAGAGTCCAACACTTTTCTACAGAAGATCAAACTGAATGAGGTTTAAATTGAATTAGAAGTCCTCTCTCTATTTGAGAGCACAGAGTGCGAGAGATATTGAGCTCCGTATTTGTAACTGAAATACAAAATATAACTTTCCTCACGCAACAGTTCCTTTTGGGTTGGTTGCTAAACTACACTGGTAACTGGTTTTTTTGCAAGTGAATAGGTATAACTGGTTTTTTCTAAGCAAACCTTTAAAAGTGCTATTTAGAACCAAGAAAGTCCATGAGGAAAATATGTGAAGAAACTGTACTTCTCATGATTAATAGGTCTAATTTAATAATAAATTAATAATCTTAAGGATGATTCCCCACATTTTGGCATTATGAAGACTTTGCTCATCATACAGTCTGCAGAGAACTTTACTCAAATTTCCAGACATGACTTTAGCATATATTTGTAATGCAAAATCCAAGAAATTGTATTTTCATAAAAAGAACCACGATCTTCAGTGCTGCTTCAGTAACTCAGACAGATTCCAGATACTTTAATTGTACTTAACTCAATCATTAAAGAAGGTTTTCCAGTCACAGCACATCTGCTTACAAAGAGATCCTGAAGAACATCACTTTATGGAGCTGACACAACTGCCAATTTGTATGAATATAAACATTTGGTTTCGTGACAGATGTTCCCTACAGCTAAAACACTTTAGAATAAACGAGAAGCAGAAGATGTAGAAAAAGTAGAAACATGAACACAACGTGCAGTGGTGGTCTATCCACCACATTCAGAGCAAAAGGAAATGAGAGGTTGCTCTATGCATATTAAGCATATTCTATCCATGAAGGTATTTATCCTTCAAACAGATAAAACTATCCTACGGCTAAAGCAGAAGCTTGAAGCAGGACCCAGAAACAAAGCAGGCATTTTATTATTTTCAGGAACGGTGTCCTAGGAGACACAGGACACCAGTGTAAAAGGAAAGAAACCATCCACTCCATTTTGCAAAAGGTCTTGCTTTATCTTTAAGTAACAATGCTGGCATTCAAGATCATCCTATCTGATGACCATCAGCAGAAACCATTAACCTTCACCCAACCCCCAAGCACTGTGTTTGTCGACGATGCATGTGTTTTCCTCCTACCACTTCGTATTGCCAGGTAAGAGTATTAAATTCACTTTAGTTGCATACATAAGTGAAGGTATAGGAATATTCTACAGAACTTCAAAAAATTATTTTGCCAGTAGAGTCAAAGCTTTCTCCGCTTCTATAGAATTTATTTACAAGAGCCACCACTTTTAACCCTTCAGAACACCAGTTCTGCATGGAAGGACTTCGTCTCACACCCAGCTTCAGAGGTGGGAATCCACCGGCTGCTGTTGCTCAGCCGTGACCCCGTCTCAGGCCAGTGTCGGCAGAGCACCCACTGAAGCACCCACCGAAAACCTTCGCCTGAACTTCAGCCAAGGATCGATCAATGGGCTCCAAAAAGCTTTCTCTAGTTTGGATGAGTGCCTGCGGGCTTCTCTCCATCTCTTCTGGAGTGGGCAAAGCACTGCATACAGGCGCACCTTTCCTCAAACATCGACTTCCAGAAGATGACTTTAAGTTGGAGGCAGCCCAAATAATTGCTTCAGTACCCTTTGTAATTTTTGGACTGTCATGGAAAAGAATTTGAAAAGAAGCAAGATGAAAATCCTTTTTCTTGTTTGAACCATAAGTCTATACAACCGTAGATCACCAGTACAATACAGTATGTGAGAGCCCAGAGAAAGCATACAGTACAGCCTTGCTAATGCTGCTTCAGGAAACTTTAGAAGCAAATACAAAAATTAAAGTTTATGTCCTCTTATTACATTAAAAGCAGGGCCTTTTATCTTTGCACGCAAATATCAAACCACTGTCTTAACTCACATAAAGTAGGTCTTCTTTTTGCTGAACACACATAAACAGCACAGCGTGCACTTCCAAACTTAAGGAACTTGGAAGCTTCCTTCTGACTGACTGTATCCCTTTTATTGCAAGTTGGTCCTTATCCTAATCCTTTCACTTTTGCACTGAAGCTTTAAATCTCTCAAAATCTTAATGATACATTAAAGGAAAGAGCCAAAAACCTCAAAACTCTTCAGTCAAGATTTTAAACTCGTAATTTTTAAAAAGTCATTTTACTAAGTCCCCTTAAAATATATGAATAAACAAAAAACTCCAATATTTTACATAATAAAATTGGAAGGGGAGGATATGGAGTGATGTATTTCAGCACTTGCTAACTTTCAAGAATGCTGCAGGGGAAATGTTCTTTTTTTAATTTAAAAGTCATTTCAGGCTACAGCAAAAGGTTTACAAAGGGAGTTAACTTGGAAAGCACTGAGCATGTAAAAACAAGGAGGCTATAACTAAAAATGTGGATTTGATCCTAATTATACTGTTTGCTGCCAAGAAAATGGGACAGTAGTTTTGCAGGTGTGCAATTTCACAAGTAGAGGAAGCATCCTCATTACTACATGGCATTAAGAATTTTATTCAAACTCTAAATTATAGGTGTAGACATTAAAGCATTTTGTTAAAATATCCAATACTTAAAACTGCATGTGATCACAAATTAGCAAGCAGTCCTTTTTCTATTAAAACTACTCAAGGTATTAGCTTAAAATTTAAAGCAACGAACTTTCTGTTCTTGAAAACAGTGCTACAAAAATAACAACACAGTTACAGAAATGGTTGAGTCTCACCAGCCAGGGAAATACTGGCTAGTATTTCCCACTCGTTTTAAAAATGCATTCACAGATACCCTCTATCCATGCTATAAAAATAAAGGACTGCTATTCTGATACAAATCGAGTATCTTAGCTTATATTCCCTCTATTTCGTTACTGGTTTTCAGTCTCCATTGCCTCCTTTTGGAATGATAACCTGTGCAATGCAAAGCTGAATGAACCAGCTAGGGCTGGCTACGACCACTCTCACCCACCGCTCATTCTTCTGTGCCATCTGTCCCACCCCTCATAACCATGCATTTCTGAATGGAGTAGGAACACAACTATTAAACCTGGGTTTTAATTCCTATACTGAGGGTGTCATTTAGAGAATTTAACTTGAATTTTTTATATTTTTTGCATCATTATTTTTTAACGTCTCCCAACACATTCTAGTGATGGCTTTCGCAAACTGCAATAAAAGGAATCCCTGAATTATCTCCCATATAAAATAGATTAATATAAAATGCTCCAAAGATAGGGTTAGAGTTGAGCCATGGCACTCTCAGAGAATGCCATGAGAAGTCTCGGTGTCTTTCATTTTTGTACTGTGAGAATTTCAGAATGTGTTTTTCACATCTATTATTCAAGAGGTTTTGTTTCAGTGCTTTAACAGAGTACAGTACAGAACAGTTTACGAGATTCTTAAGTGTTTCATTTTCTTTTTTTTTTTTTATTAGGTGGAAGACATCACTTTATCAAC
This sequence comes from Aviceda cuculoides, assembly GCA_035590195.1. Classification (NCBI taxonomy): domain Eukaryota; kingdom Metazoa; phylum Chordata; class Aves; order Accipitriformes; family Accipitridae; genus Aviceda; species Aviceda cuculoides. Next base: position 22,226,839 of record JAVJGG010000029.1, read on the forward strand.
CTCAGAAAAAATACAACAACAAAAAAGGTAATGAAATAAATCTGACCATCACTTCTTCTCCAGGTATTTTGTTCATCATTCTTACCACTGTTCGAATCCACTCGGAATCACCCTGTAGCTCCTCATTAGTAATACTGAAACTACGATGCATCCTCAGAAGCAAACCCACCTCTAAGTGACCCCAGCTGGCAGCAAAATGACCCCAGCCAGCAGCAAAGCAGTGCAGCTGGGGTGGGACAGAGCTGTGTGCGGAACAATTCATCTTCCTTCTCAAAAACGTTTTGAAGCATTCACAGATGCTGCTCAAGCCCACATTGGTCTCAAGTTTATCAGCAAAGGGAGGCCATGTGGGTGGCTTAAGGAGCTACCCTGGCACAGATCTTTATGATTTTTGTATAGGTCACCCTCTGATGACCTACAGGGAAGGAGCTCAGCAAGAGCACACCACTTCCCAGCAGCCCCTCACTCATTGCCAGCGTACATAAAATTCTTGTTCAGAAGAAATATGGACGAGATTAGCAAATTGCTGTCAAGTTGAAGGCAGCGTAGTTCTACGCAGCAATCCACATCTTGCTAAAGTGGCTTTTTCCAGTGAGGTACACATTGCACATCTAGCGATGGGGGGGACGATCCTGTTTCCAGCAGCTTGATACCGCAGTCATAACACCCAGACACGCACCTCCCAGTGTGAGCCCCTAGGCAATGCTGGGGCAAAAAGACCAAATTCTAGCCTTGTATGTATGAGTGAGACGGCAGAAAGTGGCAGTAGAAAGGTAGTGTGAATTCTGCACAGAGCAGAACATGGCATGGTAAGAGAGACACTAGGAGAGTGTGCCTTTCTTTAAAGGCTACTGAAGAGAGGACAAAGAACATGCATAAAACTGAATAACTGTGAATAACCACGTAAAGATCTTGATCTGTTAAGTTATTAAAAAGATTGAGCTGTCTATACAGCTGTCTATTACAGAAAGAAAACACTGGTATTAAAAAGCGCTTAAATCTATCTGGAAAAAACATATAATGGCAGGAAAGTAAAGTCCAACAAATGCAAATGAGAATCACAATTTTGCCAATAATATTGATGAACCACTAGACAAAAACTCCAAGCACTGAGACTTTTCAGTCATTGATGGCTTCAACTGAAGAGATATCAAAACAGATGTGTTAGCTCAGTTCAGGATAACCTGCTGAAATGTCATGTCTCGTGATACAGTGAAATCCTGAGAGATGACCTGAAGGTCCCTTTTGGCTTAAATTTTATTCATCCATTATTTATTAGCACAGCACCCAGTCATTCAAATAAAGGATGGATGCACAAAATAGGATTTTCAAAACATCTCCGTTCTCTGCAATCAAACACTTCACAAAAAATGCTCCAAGGTTGCTGGTTATATTCCATCAGAAAATGCAGTATTTCTTCTTGTGACTCATCAACGCACTGCCAATTCAGTTGTATTCGTTTCCCACTCAATTTGTTTTCCTCTTTCCATGAACTAAGCAAGCAAACATGCTCTTATTTCTTCTGAACATTTACCGTTTTTGACACATGCTTAATAATTTTTCAGAATATGTTTGCTCCCCGTGTCAAAGCCACCCTTTTACAAGGAAAAAGGCTATACTCTGCTAGATACAAGCAGCAATCTAGATACTCCGTTAGATAAAAGCAGGTAAAAGCCTTTCGTATTCTTGGAAGCATTTAGCAGAATGCTGTAAGCCCCTGTGAAACCATCAGGTTAAACAACAGTCATTGTCACCTTGTGGTTTTGAACAACAGTGCAGAAGTAGAGCCTATGCTAAGCATCCTTACAACCGACAGGTGCTTTAAGCACCTGAGGAAGTCCAAAGCCAAAACCCACTTTGCTCTGACCACTGCTAAGGCTGAAATTTGAAACAAATACCAGGAAGAATTTGAGGATATTAGCTAGATCCTGATGTGAAAAACACTCTGAAGCACTTGAATATACTCCTGGCCAACTGGAGCTTACAGAAGCAAGCCCACATGCTAATGTTGCTGCATGTACTGACACTTAGTGGGAAGATAACTACCAAACAGACTGGTAAAAGCAGCAGAATTTAGGGGTCACCCCATCATTAGGGGGTAGAATATTATCTCTGTTTATTCTTATGGAGCTGCCCCAAACCGTAACATATTGGTCAAGCCCTGGTGTCTTCATTCTGTGGGACCCAAGGTCAGAGACCATGTCACCCTTCCCTGTGTCTCCACCGTTGGCTACTGAGATGACTGGGAGCCGACTGAAAGTGGCACAGATATAGGGGAATTAAACACGGAAGTTTACATTCCTATAGCGAAAAGAAGGTAAATGCAAAGTCTGACAAGAATTGTTTTATGATTGTCATGGAAAAGCCCCGAGCAAACCACTGTGAAGACACTGTCTAGCTCTGCTATTACAATGATATCAATAATCAATGGCATTTGTTTCTACAACAGCAAAAAAAAACACAGCCAAAAGCGCCAAATATTTAAATCTAATTCTGTTCCACTCAGTATACAGATTTAGACTCTCAGTAGAACTTCTTAGTTGTGAAAAACTTCTAAAAAGTAACAGGATTGCCTTCAATTCGGACAAAAAACAAGTACCCAGTATTTACTAGAACAGATGAAAAAATCTTGCTGTAATTTTTGCTACAGCTTCCACAAGAATCAATTTGCATTCACTAAAACTTTTGGGACGGGATCATTCCCTTTTTATTCAATCTATATTTTAAAATGTACTTCATATCACATCAAAGATGAATGCTATAACCTTTTCTCTATGGCATGGTGAGGTAAGCTTTGACAAACGAAACTTGCAATAGGTGGCTCCTGTCATCTAAGAACTTGTATCAGATACAGTTATGTCATCATACAGTAATTTATGCCAGTTGCTTTCTCAGTCTATAATATAAAACATATCCTTTAACTTGAGAGGAAACATCACTCTAAATTAAAAGAAATCGGAGCCTTTAGTCCAAATTGTTATATTTTTTCTGCTGTTTAAACTATGCAATGAACTCATTTGATTAAAATATCGCTTTGTAACTTACAAAATGCTAAAAAATAAAGGTTACATACTTGAATGTATAAAACACATAGCCAATTATACTAAAAAACATTAAAAAAACCCCATAGCCCTTCATGCTTATGGGCACCAGAAGCCAGGCAAACTGCTTAAAAGATGAAAAAAAAGGTAGCAAAATTAAAAAAAAAAAAAAAAAAGGCAAACAAACTCTTGTGAAGCACGCTCTACTTCATACTCTTCTGTCCATCTTTCCACAAGTGATCTCTGTTGCAGTTCCTGTCCCTTCCCCTTCCCACGCTGGGATCTTGTCTCAGTCAGATACTTTTCATGTACGTAGTCCTAAACGTTCAGCCCTCCAAATTTCAAATGCAGTTTCCACAATACTGCTCTAGTTTTCCTCTTAATACATGTGGCCTCAATCTTTCTTTCTACACTGACTCTGTTTCCCTAATCATAACTTCTCCTCTGATCTCTTGCTGTTTCCCTGGAATCTCTGACAAGGTGTTTCCAGTTTCCTTTTTCTACCCCAGGAAAAACTATTAGGCATTTTTTCTTGTCTTCTCTTACTGCCTCGTCACTGATCCTAGTCCCAGCCCATTTATCCAGCCAACCTCATTCTCCTTTCAGTTTCTTACCCCATCACAGTTTTTTCTTTTACCAGTACCAAGTGAGTTCAGTTGTCTTCTTTTTCTTGCAGTGCTTCTCAGTTTTCTCATTCAGCCAGTCCCCTTGCACCAGCCATCCTGGTAGGTCTCTTATAAGGGATTAAAAATAGTAGGTTTTGATAATTCAGACACGGCTATTCTCAAAATTCAAATCAGAATGTTTCTTCCCCTTACTGTCTGGGTAATGACACTAGCTATGGGAACAATGACAATGAATTTAAAAACCTGCTCAGCCTTGGTGCTCAACCCTCAAGCTTTGTACAGCTTGGAGAAGCTGTCACACAGGAAAAACTTCAGCAAACCAGAATAATTCACATACTGTCAGCAGGTTTTTACAGACATGTCTTCTAACCTTGCTCTGAAGCTCCCATCTGCACTGATTGTAAGTACTGTCCATGTCCTTTCTTTGTTTTTAAACACCATTGTAGCTATAAATTGGATTTATTCTTCTCTTGGGAGAGCTGGATGCAGAAGGTAGGTGGGGAGGTTAGAATGGCTATTCCGGTGGGAGTGAGTGCTGGTAACCATGTTAATATAAGGGCTGGCATATACAGACAGACAGAAAATGGAGTGGCTGAACAGCTGAAATAGATACCTGAATTCTTGATTGCACGTGAATCCAACAGGAGAGATGGGAAAGGTGCTAAAGATGGGAGCAGGCTGGGCACTAATGGTTTGGAGTCTCAGAGGAAGACTGGAAGGGGGGAGCGGAGTCAGGAGGAGATGCAGGTTGAGGAATACAACTCTGGAGAATGGGGGTGAGGTCTGTGGAGAATACTGGGCTGGTGAGAGTTTGTGAGCTTGAGCAAAAAGGAGGAGGAACTGGATGGGGCTTTAAGACAAGAGGAGCTGGAAGTACCATATGGTTCCCCTTTATCAACCCACCAAGACTGAGGGAGGACTGCTCCTTCCCAAAGGACTGCTGAAAAGTTCTTTCCTGAACTTCCCTATTCCCATGTCTTTCCCCAATTCTCCTTTTGGTTCCCCAATTCTCCTTTTGGCTGTTGGTGCCTACACAAAAGCACCGCCTGCAACATCTGTCCTCTGGCTTGCTCAGTCACCTCTTACTGTTCACTTGTGGCAAAAGTCAAGTCACATTTACCTAACAGTTGGTGTATAAGATGCAACATATGCAGATTGCTCAGATGACTGCAAGACACTCAGTGAAGAAGTAATCAAAGATGTCAGCTAAAAAGATCTGACAGTATCAATACTATGGTCTGACAAAGCCAAAAGAGTATAAAATGGGATCTTGCAGGAAGAAAGCACCACTGTAACAACAGATTATAAACCTAACTATTTCCAGTGCACACAAATCATCATGAAGCATCACTGGAGTGTACAAGTCTAGAATATATGCCTGCATTTAAATGCCAGAGAACATGAACCAACTTTTTAAGGATTGTCAAGTAACACTTCTTTAAGTTTCAATTCCTTGTTAGTGTCCATTTAATCTGAATGTCCCAAGAACAATCTCAACTGCTTACATTATGAATGAACAATATGGACTAATACTGAACAGCCTTTTTGATGAAAAAGAGGTCATGGTGCTCCTATAAAAGGGACATTTTCAGATTTGTTCAGGAACATATCTTTGAAAGCTAACACTTGCATTATTCATTCAAATGGCTTTCACAGTTAATAAAAGCCTATTCAGAGACAACATGAAAATCTTACTAGGGAGCAGTGCCTTAAAAATGCAACTGGTTTGACATTGTCAGTTTGATTTTCAAGAACTGGCAAGGAAGAGTGTGAAGCATGGGGAAGGCTCACTTCTCTGCAGAATGCCATGCACCTGTCTTCGAGAAAACCTAGTATTTGATGGTTTCGCTTTCTGCTAAAAATAACTAATATTAAGCGATCTTAACTGGAGTCTGGAGAGGGACAGTTTTGCAAAAGGAGTCTTTCAGATTTAAAAACAATATTTTTCATGAAACACATGAAACAGAAGAGGAAAATGTATAAAGAATATCCATGAAGAACACAGTGGGTCTAGGCAAGGAGTTAACAGTGAGACAGCTCACCTAGCAAGCCACTCACCTGTTGCACACAGTGATGTCAGGAGTGAGCTCACACTGCTAAGGGCAGCTTTTAGAAATACTAAAGGGAGGGAAAAAGCATACAAAACAGCATGAAACAAGGTATTACCAGACACCATTAAGATATTACAAATTACAAAGGTTAACCTCATGCTACAGTGCTCGAGGTTAAGGAAATACAGACTATCACTGAATATAATTATCAAAAGGAACTTAGAAGGATCGTCAGAAAATTTAGTTTTGGAGGCAAAAAAGAAGAAATGAACAGTTGGATATATCAAGACACACGCAGGCAAAAATGTCAGTTCCAGGTTGGAAGTAGACAAGGAGGGACCTCCAGGGAAAGCCAGGAGAGAAAACGAACTGCAGCAGAACATGTCCTGGGCTCCCAAAACCAAAGGCAGCAGAAGGGTAGGAAGGGTTTCCAAAGGGAATTCTGTTCAGGGGACACTGACACAGGAAACAGGAGCATGCTTATAGTTTTAAAAGGGTGAGTGAAAGAAGAGGGAAAAGCTTAGAGTAAGTATAATCTAAGCAATTCAGTGAAATTGGAGAGACAAAGAAGAAACAGGCTTCGGGGATGAAAAAAGCTTATTTAAGAATATTAAAAAGTAGGTGTATTCATGACAGCAGAACTGCATCCAGTGTGTGGAGTACACCTGGAAATGAACTAGCAACAACTACCGTGACATTGTACATGGAGAACCATCTCCCTGATCTGCTTGTTTGGCTTATGCATTCTTTTATAACCACTTTATCGTCTTCTGGTCAATAGAGACACACTGGTAAGTTCTCATTAAACACAATACACAAACACGGACTAAGAAAACATACCAGATAAGGCTGTGGTTCTTTTTTTTTCTAGATGTGGAAGGATGAAAGCTCCACAGAAAATTAAATCATTACATCTTTCTCCACAGTGGGAAAACTAGAGACAGATAAAAATATCTGGGGAAAAAAGGAAGGAATAGAGTTTCTGTCATTAGAGGAACAAACTGAGAAACAAAATAATTAATGGTTATTATACAGAGTCAGGTAACTTTCTCCTCTAGTCTCACCTCCAAATTCTCCCTAGAAGCAGCTTATTCAAGGAATTTTTCATCTAGAAGCTCGCTCTTGAGCCATTTGAAATGGAGCCACACCTCATTTTCTCCATCTTAAACTGTGTAATCTTTCAAGTGGATCTACATAGGCAGACCTTTCACATCAGAACATATTTATTATGGGAGTATAGAACTGCCAACCAAAAGAGTTAAAGTCATGACAAAATCTGTGCATATTTCAGGAATGGAGGTATAAAATAACATGATATGGACAAAAGGAACTTAATCTAGAACCCAGCTGACAGGTCTGTGTTTCTCTTGGTCGGTACTGTCAACAACAGAAGAGATGGATTCAGAGCTTTAGGTTGTCAATGTCATCAACTGTGCCCAAAGAAGCACCATGTTGTCCGGCAGGCTGTAGCACAAGAAACAATTTGAAAGGACTATATCCTTTTCTGTATGAAAGCTCAGACAAACACTTAATCCTACTAATTTTAAGCTGTTTTCTTAGAACTATTATATAGAAAACCCAGAACAGCTGTCCTAAAAATGATTTAGAAGGCACGTATCGTATCAGACCTTCGTACAACTAAAAAATGAAGAGCTGAAAGTACGACAGCTCTATCTTCAGAGTCAGACCATTTCTGTTAGTTCACCAAACATGGCTGGTAAGAATTCTACTCAAGGCAGCAGAACCACTGTACATGCCTGGGACAAACCCCAAATGTGACCATCCAAACTTTGCCAACCATACCTTGTAGGAATGCTTGCCAAGGGGAGAGTGTTATTAGCCAGGCTTGGCTCAAACAATTCACTGCCCACAAAGCTACTTTAATGTACTGTCTCTACTAGGGAAAAAAACACAGTAATCCAACAATACATTACGATACTTTCCCATCACTGCAGCAATTCCCACCACAGGCAACACTTTGTCTCCAACAAAGAAGCCTCACATTCTGCGCCTGCAAAAAACCCTATCCATACTGTAGGGGTGCCAAGAGGAACATCTGTGTGCTCAGAAGGACACAAAACTGGCTTTTTGTGTGCGTGTGTGTGTGTGTGTGTGCCTGGGTGAAAGAGATGGGGGTGGGGAGCTCACAGACAATAGCTTGTGTGACTGCCTGGTAAGGAAATGCTCTTTCATTCCCTTCCTCCTTCCTTTAATTTATTTTTTAATCTGAATAAGGGAGTCAAACAGCCACAGCAGTTACTCCTCCAAGCCCAGTGAAAAGGGTTAAGTTTCTCCCACATTACTAGTTTTAGCCTGGATTTATTTTTAACAGAAAGGATTTCTTTAGGCATTAAACACATATATCTACTTTTCATCAAATAATCTGAGGATTCTGGGTCTACTTGTCCCTTTAGCGCAAATTATTATGACTGTAATGTAGATCTCATTCATGAAATGCTGAACTAAAGATAGTAAAATGTCTCCTGGACATTACTCCTGGAAGATGGATGCATTCATAGGCTTTGATTATGAACAAAGTGAAGTTTAAAAAGGAGGAGAAAAAAAAAAACAGACAAAAAAAGTACAAATACTGCTGCCTTTCTGAACGTTGAGTCAATCACTTGGCGAGCAGCGTAAGAGAATGTGAATCAAGAACTTGCACTACCATGAAATCAAAGCTGTAAAGCAATGAAAACCATCCCAGTGGAAGCAAGTGATTATAGAAAGACCCTCCACAGAAGGCAAAGAACATTGCTTACCGACGAGCATTTATATTTTGTTTTTATAAGATCTACTTAATCAGCTATTTAAATAATCCAACAAATCATTACTGATGGATTGAAAAACGCTGTTTTCTTCTCCACTTTAGATTATACTTTCTGGTGGTGGGACTGTCCTGGCTACATGCAAAAATCAGAAGTAACTGTAAGTTTTGTTTCTGGAGCTATGCTTACTAACACCATATTCTCCTTTTCTTCCTGCCCATTCTCCGGCTGCTCCTTCCCACCCTGTGTGGTGCAATCTAATCATCTGACAGAGACTATTAACCCGGACTGCTTTACGCCTCATCTTTAATGCTAGCAATACCTCCAAAACTGGGAACAAGCAGTCTAGGGAATCAATTAGCAGTAACTTATCTGTTTCCCCAAATATTTGTAACTCTTTAACCAAGGGTCTGAAATTACACCCCCTTCCCTTTGGGGAAAACCGAGCCAGGAGATGTAAATCTGGAACGGAGCTCAGCCTTTCAATCAGCCTCTCAAACGCTCACCTTGCTGGGAATGTGCTCGAGCAAAACAGGCAGGTTTTGACATACCTCTTGCATGTCAGACAAAGAATATGACATTTTCTGCTCACTGTATGCAGTGTTATCTTAGTGTGCCTTTTCCAGAGAGGAAATTGAGTTACAGGAACTCCCACACTCCTGTCCACAGGGAAAGGAAACAAAACAGCTCTGTCATCCGGGAGGGGTGTCTACAGCATTTTACTCTGGATTTGGAGACATCGGTCCAGCACTTCCACTTCAGGAGGCTCAATGCAGAGAGGGCTGAACTCAGGCATGCAGAGATCAGGTCTAGCAGGGCTCCCTGGGTGTGGAAGCAGTCCAAGCATCTTTACTGGGCAGATCTTGACTCCCAAACTATGCAGATCTAAACTGCTTCTCTATAGTGCCAGATCTGATACAGCTGCACTAGGCTCCCGATATCAGGAGCTACGAGGGGCACAGGGAAAGTGGCTTTTCAGAGAGTCAGCTAAGGACAAGGAAAATTTTTTAGCTCTTGTTTAGACCTGACCCTGCCAAATCAAGACTAATTACACATTTCTGCACTGGGCTCCAACTTCCAGAAGGTCTTACTGACCCAGGTCTAATGCTACCTGAATGGGAAGAGTCAGCTCTAGTTCAGCATTGCACTTAAGCTAGTATGTCCTGCTGGAACTCAGGATGAGAAGGGCTACGACACAGCACTGAAAGAAACCAGCCCACATCTGAAGGGGCTCAAGGTGAGTGGGTGCCAACATTTCCTGCATGGAACTACTTGGATGTCCTTCCTAGTGCATCCCGTGATAGCTATGAGATCCTGGCAAATGGAATAAACTGGACATCTCCACCCAGTCACCTTGGAAGAGAGGTGACTGCAAAGAATGAAGTCCAAACTAGGGCTCATTTAGATATAACACAACTAAATACTTGAATAAAGTTAGAGCATGTACTTGAGCTTAGTACTGTGTGAAAGAAAAATGTTTCATCTGCTCTATGCATGAATAAAAATTACCAGAAAATAAAAACAACTGCTTAATACAATATCTGTGCACGTAAAGACAATCTATTTTAATTCTCATTTTGCAGTTTTCAGTGAAACTAGTTGATGTAAATGCTCAAGTAAAGATTAAAATGGTTCGAGTCAGTCAAATGTAAGAAACGCATACGATTTTTAGAGAATTTTCCTCTCTTCCCCCATTGTTATTGCCAAATCCTCAACCCAGTTTCAAAGCATGATTGTGCTAGGTTTTGCGCAAACGTGTACAGAGACAGCAAATCCTGAAATATATGCAAACTAGTGCTTGCATTCTCTAAGACTTCTGGTCCACGTCATTGACGTGGATAAGCTTACTGATTTCTGTGGGACTACACATACAGTTGTGCAATATGCCTGCACAAGTGGCTGCTGAATTGGGGCTAAAAAAAAAAAAAACTAACCCAACCAAAATAATGAAGACTCTTCTTTATGAATGTAACACTCACATTTCTACTCTACTTTTCATATTTTCCTCCAACCTTTAGGCAGTTAAACTGAAACTCCCCACATAACTTCCTTCGCTACCCCCCTACTCCTTATTAGCATTTATTTGATTTTAAAAAAAGTCACCAAAAGTTTCTCTAGCTGGTGTCATAGGATACAAGCATTCAGTGAAAATATTTCCTCCTAGCTAATGTTCACACCAACTCCTAGAAGACCAAGGACCTTGGCCTATACCCTGTATTACTGCAGAGAAAAAGGGAAGCTGTTAAGATGCTGTCTCATTTTCTCTCTGTTACCTACCACTACTGTGCATTCTACACCCAACCCTTGATAATACACAAAAAATATTCAAACCCTGTGTCACAATCTCCTTAATTCATCACTGCAATTCCTTTGTAGTGCCTCCAAGTCCTGATCTTCAACCCCTAGTGCCAAACTGCTCACTACTTGAGAAAATAAAAGTCCACATCTCCTTTGTGTGCAGCAATTCTGCAAGTGTCTTGAATTGTTCCATCAGAATTTATTTGCACTGTGGCTCTGAAAAGTTTCCCCCAAATTATCTGCAAAATCACAGGAATAGGCTTCAAGCCCCCTCCCCATTTTTCTTTTATCTGCAAAATAGTATACTGAACATTTATGTTTGTATTCTTAAAAACACTGAAAAGATATTTCAAGAATCCAAAGATTTCAAACACTTATAAAATGCACTATGCCTTTTTACAAACACAGGCAATCATTCTACAGCAAACTGTAATCTGATGTTTGGTATGTTCACCTTCAGTGTCTGACAAGTAAGAACGAGTTTTGTATTTTAATAGGTTTTGAAGCTGTTCAGGAATAGTAAACTAAATACATCCTGCCAGTGAACTACTGCAGACTTAGAGTGGTGGCACACATGAATGAAACAGAGTGGTTTTGGAAGTATTTGCAAAGAAGCCCAGCACATCCACCCATCACCCTTCCATATGCTTGTCCAGGTCACACACCCTTTTCTTTTCCCTTTTTAACCTTTTACTCTCTTTTTCTTTTCCCAAGCTGCCTTGAAAACCTCGACTGCTTAACTTACCACCCTCAAACTCCTAGGAAGCATGCCGTAGAGAGCTGTGGTAGAGGCTGTGCATGCACTGGCTCTGCTGTGGTCAATTACCTCATCAGAGCTGGAGGAGAAGGTTGCACTCATTTGCAGTTCTTATTTTTGTTCTGCCCTGCATGTGGCAGGGACGTTGGAGTCTACGAGGCTGGGACTGCCTGGTCATACTCACCCAGCACAAACCTGACCCGCTGAAAGGGCTGTCCGAGCCTTCCTCCTTCACCCCCACCCCACCACTCCTGACGCTGGCCTTGTGACAAGGCAGGCTCTCTGGCTGCCAACCCGATCAGGAACCAGATCCATTTGAAGAATAATAACAGGAAAAAAAAGGGCAGCGGTCTTCTGCGTCGGCTCCCTGACCCAGCTCTAAACGCAGCTGCACGAGGGAGACGGCCGGGGCTAGCGGCTGAGGATAATGCCAACGTGGACCCTGCCCGCTTCTGCTCACAGCAGAAGACAAAGCCACAAAAACGGTCGGGGACCCCTCCATCCCTCTGTCCGCTGCTAACTGAGATCTAGAGGCACTAGTTAGATGGAGAATAGGATAAAAGACAACAGGTTTTGCCACCGTATCATATTGGGCGGACTTCATTAAAGCAAATGAAAGACAATGGAAAATTCACAGTTTATAAGCCTGGAATAAAATGGGCACACAAAATGTTAGAAACTCGTCTTGCAGTAAAGGCAGCCCTTGGTTTAAATGCCAACTTTGTACTAAAGATTCAGTAATACTAATAAAACAAAGAATGGTTTGTCCCAATCAATGTTCAGATAGGCTTGGTCATTGAAAAGGGACCTGCTTATCACTTCCATCTATCTCAGAAGTCAGAGCTTGTAGTTATATTTGTTAGCAAAGTAAGAGAGATCTCAAGACTGCTTCTGTACCTTTCACTTGTCAGTCTTTTCTTTCTACCGTTCAAGAATTTCAGCTCCTGCTATTGCTTACCTTCTGGTGGAGTATGGTAAGACGCAATTAATCACGATAACAAAATCCTATTCTCATTTGTGAGTAAAACTAATTGTAGTACAGTATTTCTTTTCCATCACCTTAGAAGGTGCCTTGCAGCTTTCCCACAGTATCAAGTTCCCAATACATGCACACACACAGAGAGCGCCCAGGTGACGACTCACTCCAGCTAAACCTACCTTTTAAACAAACTTCTCCAAACAAGGTATTATCTGCATTTTAAATGGGGGTGAAATTCTACCACTCTCTCTATAAAAAGGACAGGGAGGTTTATTGTACTCCACAAAAGATTTAAGGAAAGTACTGATGGTCCAAGCAATCCATAATACTCTTGGGGTCGAAAGAATCGTTCTGAAAGTTTTCTCACACAGGGAAAAGGAAAAAACTACACATAAATGATTTTGCCTACTAATGTGTCAATTCCATCAAAATATTGTATCATCTCTGAAAGAATTTACTTATGCATTTTAAAAGATTATGCCTGCCATAAAACACTTTTGAAGCCAATGGTGTTAGTTATGACAATAATAACTATACAAGGCAAAACCAGGCATTCAGTCACCCAGGTCAAATTCAGTTTCTCTCATACTTGGGAATAAACTCAGATTACGTGGGTGATAAAACACCCACAGAGCCCAGAGCACGGCTGAGCACCAGGAGGCAGGTACAGGTTTATGTTGTTACAGGACTGATCTTCAGTACCTGCTCGGCTATTTACCGCCTGCAGAAATTTAACCTGCAACCAGGACACACACCGTACGTCCTTCCGCGGAGAGACGTATGTTCAGCACTGTTATCACTACCGTACCGCAACACTTACAGACTGAAACCTTCAACTTAACTCAGGCAAGGCTGACAGTATTTCAGTATTTTACCTTGTCTATCTACCAAGTTCTTTAAGAACGCTGGACTTGCACCCTTCCAGACACCATCTTAGCCGCATTTCACGCTGTCTCCTTTCAGCATTAACCACACTTATGAAGTTAAGTGAACCATTAGAAGAAACTTAGAAGAAACTGTGCTGGTTAAGGCGAAGTTATTCAGCCCCAGTACTGATGGATGCACACGACTGACACACAAAGAAAATTATGTCAGTTAATATGTGATAATTTGTTTAGCCTTTCATCCATGGGCAGAACAGATTCGATCAAATCGAATCATCCCAATAATCTGATAGGAGTAATTAACTAAACCTTAAAATATCACTTTTTGCATAGGAATCATTTTAATATATGAAAAGCCATGTTGTTTATAATATATAAATAAGACTTATACAAATAAACATAAAATTTAATATATAAAAAGTCAGATTTGTTTAACAGGATTTTAGCAACCTGCCACACTTGACACCCAATAAAACAGCAAATAAATGCAAGAATGACGGCTTTGCTTCATCAACTGGAGTAAAAATCAGAAAGAAACCACAGAAGTTTTACAGTTCAGCTAGCACTGTAATTAGTGTTAGATGGGATTTGGAAATCCCTGGCAGGGGACTTGGACTTGTCTGTGCATCGGATTCTCTGCCCCAAGAGCAATTTTTGTGGCCAAGAGATGCAGCAGCAGCATTTCTGAACGGCAGTGGGGGACCAGCAGGCAAGCTCACCCCTGCAGAGCTGGGATAATGGTAAGACAGCGGCTCCAGTAACCTCGCTGCTGCAACGGCAATAGTGAAGTGGCTCTGGGAAGTCCAAGGGTTCCCCTTCGCTACGTGAACAGTCAGTTCCTCACACTCTTGTCATGTAGTGATATAGAGAACAGATTTAGCTCCAAATAATTATTTCAGTGGTTTTCTTCCAGCTTTATCCGGCGTAATTCCAATGTTTCAGCCTTACTTAAGAAACCAAATTAATTTTGCTGGAGGGACTGGAGAAGAGACCAGGGAAGTATTTACTGAATGTGCCTGGAATACCATCATCATAGTCTGCATGTCAAAATACATGCTCATCCATCTTTGAGATGGAAAAAGAACAATTCGTAACACTTGAGTCATTTGATATTGCAGTACAAGCACCGCTATGACTACAACCTACATTTTATGTTCAAACATACCAAGTGCAAAGGTAATACTGGAATAAAAATGTCTTATAATACTAGTATTTTGTAGAAATTTGGATAAAGTACAAAAAAAAACATAAAAAAGTGAGGACTAATAAAATTAAAGAATTTAATATTCAAACACTTCAGTTGTATCCTTAGTTCATGCCGTGGATGTTGCAAAATAAATGTTTCACAGTAAACTGTTTTGTGCAGTAATTGTGCAGGTTGTGCAGTAACAAGCAGGTTAGCAGTTTGATATCAAACACAGGTAACTAAGCTGCATCCCCCGAATGACTGAAAATACTTAGATTTTTCAGTCTAGCAGTATATTAAAGATGCCATCCTCCAACACAGGGCAGTGAGACTCTGCTGTAGCTCAAGCTGCTAGCGTGTGTCATAGTTAAGTGATGGACACCCCCCCCCCAAATTAGTAACTCTTCAGCATTTTCAACACTTATTTCCTGATTTCGATATCTAAGTAACTTCTATGAAAAGACTAATTGATACATTCAGCAATAACAAGATACCTTGTTAAAGAGTTTCCCTTTCAGGAGTTAACTGGTTTGTGCATGTGCGCACACACAAGCAGTCAAGCAACGACAGATTTTAATTAAGCTATAATGTGTGTGTAGGCTCATACCAAATACTGCTATGTGATGGTGATACCAGATGTTCACACGTTCTTCTGGGTTGTTTTTTTTTCCCCTAACGTTTTCTAGCTTGAACAGAAAACAACCCAGGTACAAAGCTGTAAGTAGTGTATTCACTCTTCAATTAATTCTTCGGTAAAAAACACTTTTCTTCATAGCACAGATGAGAAAAATAGGAAATTAGAGGGAGAGAAGTTGAGAAGGCACATCACGAGGTTATTTCTTGTTAAATAGTGCAAGCTCTTGGTGAGACAGAAAATATATATATTTACTCAAGTTACAGTTTAGCAAAGCCTGCTCGTAAATTGTTTTAGGGATAAGGTCATATGACCACCTCAGCTTCTTCCAACAATTATTGAGCTGAGAGCTAAAAAAATGCACAAAATGAAACTGAGGTGGCAGAATCAATTCTGGGTAGTAGTCGTATTAGTATTTCAGCCAAATGCTTCCCATCTCACTCCTGATTATTTCATGGCCATTTACAAAAGAGGTTGAGCAGATTACTTTGAGACTGTATTTGTGATATGTATACATATGTATATATGTCTGTACTTCTCATCCATCTGGATCACTTATAAGTGAACACAAAATATTGAAAAAGAGAGTATTTTACACGCAGGACAGAAATATTTATTTCGGGAATTTTGAAGTGTTTACTGGCACCTCTTGTATTGGAAAGCTGGATTTTCTACCATACTTGCCTTGAAGTGTCTCAAAAGCAAGTCTTCTTTAATGACCTGCCACTTTTTAAATGCTTGACCAAATTCCAAAAAATTAAAGGTGGGAGGAGACTTTCCAGTCTTACCTTTCACACTAAAGGAGGTTACTCCGATAATATTTATCTAACTTGTTTTTGAGAAACTTCTACAAAGGTTTTTTAAACAGCCCCTAGGTAAGCCCTCTCAGAGTTTCACCATCCTAACAGCTGAACTTTTTTACCTAACATCTAAGCTAACTGTCTAAACCAAGACAACTTTTTTTTCTTCCTCCAGCAAAGACCAAAAGATATGACTGAATTATCTTCTATACTAGAAATAGGTTTTGAATACATGCACTGATTATTTTCATATTGAAATGGTTAAAAAAGAAATTATGAAACACAAGACTTCCTTTAGTACTCTGCAGAACCAAGTTGGTGAGGGGCCTGGAGCACAAGTCTTACGAGGAGCGGCTGAGGGAGCTGGGGCTGTTTAGTCTGGAGAAGAGGA
>JAVJGG010000029.1:22243350-22277702 GCA_035590195.1 Aviceda cuculoides
GTTTAGTGGGCATGGATGATGGTTGGACTCAATGATCTTGAAGGTCTTTTCCAACCTAAATGATTCTATGATTCTACTTTGTTAATTCTGGTATTTATGACATGAAGGAAAGCTGTAAGAAAGTTAAAGTGCCAAAAATAAGCTTTCAGGAGCTAAAGATGAAAATGAAGTTTCTCCAACATTTGCAATTCAGTTCCTTAGGTACACATTCAAGTTTTATTCAACATCACTGGTTTTACTGCTATAGGAAGCATATCATAGAGCAGAAAAAAGAGCCTAACTTTTCTAAATCCCAGTTAAGTTTTCAGTTTTCTCTTCTTCCCTTGAGAAGAGCAGCACTAATACCAGCTGTTACTGTTGGCACTAGCAGAAATCACCCCATGCAAACTGTCTATTATCCAACACAAAAACCGATACTTGATTTTCTAATCATAAGGCTGATGACCAGCATAGTGGTCAAGGGACTCTGAAATACAAATCATTCTTTTTCTGTCCAGCAGAAATAAAACAAGAAGTCTAGAAATCACCACTTCTTCCTGACTACTATCCATCGTCCCTCACTGGGCTGTAGGACATGAGTTTCTGCTGTCAGCACTCCAGTTGCCTTTGGTCTGGGACAAAAACCAGCAGACACTAAAGGGTACTGAAAATAACAGAGGGTTGTCTGGAGGTGACCATTGCTCAGAGAAGCTGATGCATTTGAAGACTCTCACCAGAAGCACCTATGAAATCTCTATGCGTGTCCAAACACCTGCTATCTTAGCTCAGGCTATGTGGATTATCAAGCAAGTAGCATGAGGCACCTCCCTAATGAAGGCCACCCCTGCCAGATTTCAGGGTTTTTCCCAGAAGCAGGGCAGGATAACACTCCATAAAAATTAACACCCACAGTAATGTACTTCCAGAAATGCTTGAAACATTTCTGCAATACAGAAGGTAAAATAAACAAACAGCAGACTCAAGGAAAAATGATGACAGATAATTTAATTCCAAGCATTCAAAATCTGACAGAATTCAGCATGACGAGTAACGAGATACAAAACACAGTGTAAGAGGCAAGCTCACTTAAGTAGCACCACAATCCGTTTTGCCTACATAGTGTAAACAGATGTACACATTTAACAATTGCTTGCTAATAATGAACTGCACTGAAGATTTGCTTTGCTATGGGAACAACTGCCCCACATCAAAAGAACCTCATTTGTATATCAAAGGAGAAATTATGCTCAATAATAATGTTTCTTTGAATTGTCACCTAAAAATAGTATAGGACAAACTTAACTTTTGGTCTGAAGACTTTTGAAGGGAGAAAAGATTTTCATTACAGCCCAAAAAAAAAAAAAAGAAAACACTTTCACTCTGCATACTGCAAATATCATAGGAAAGAACAGAAACTAATTTTAACTATGCGGTGTGAGGAGGTGGGTGTGAAAAAGAGGAAGACTACTTCTTACACGTACTCCAAACCCTCTCAGCAACATCAAAGGAAAGCACGCCACGTTCTTTCAAGAGGTGTTTGTTTACGCTCCAAGAGCAGCTTATGGTGCGTAGGACTCCCAGTCTCATGGAGGAAAACACTGCTGTCAATACCGAGATCCTCTCACGCTTTCTTATTTACTCCTCAAACACCTCCTTTATTCCAAGCCTGATATGAAAGCTTGCTAGAGACTCAAGAGGTGCACAGTACTGCACCATTGAAGCCTGCTTTGGCCACTCACAACAGAATATTAAATATCGCCTCGCTCGCTCGCTCTCCAGTGCTTTCCTCTTTCAAGGAACACTTTGGTGCTCTCTACAGAATTTTGCTACTTCATTCAACACCATCCACAAAGTCTGAAGTAGCTTAGTGGTGGGCTTTATGTCATTTACTGATGATGGCATGGCTTTATGTCACACACAGCACTTTCAGGCTTTTCACTAATCCCCATTCTTCTTTTCTTCTAAGCCTTATGTTACTTGAGAATTTGACAGGAGGAAGTTTCATATGGACGAGGCCTTCCAAAACCAAGCTGCCGCTGGCTGTTGATGACCAGATGAAATACAGCAGAGCAGAGCTTTCATCTGTCAAAGGCTGCACAAACGGCAATGCAAGCTCTCATTCTTTTTTTATAAATAAGGGCAGAAGTAAAAGCTCAAGGTTCAAACTCATTTGAGTCTTTAAACCCCACAGAAGTACTCTGAACAAATGGCCAAGTGCTACAAGCAAGGATGGTCATGCGCTACTTTCCATTTTACCTCTGTGTGTATGAAAATCACAAAAAATGTTAAAACTTTCATGAACAGATCCTAACACTAATTGTACAATTAAAAGACAGTGTTACAAGATTCTAAAGTCAGTACAAAACTGCAACTCAATCGGTTAACATTAAGCAAAAAAAACATTTCTGCTTAGAAAAAAATAATCAAGTCACACGGTGACTTTGTCACCAGTCTAAACCCATAAAATGCAGAAGAAAAAAATGGTAGGCAACTTCAATGTACTCAATTACTTCCATTAATTGTTTACACTTCCTAATGAAATCAAACAGTTTCGCAGCCCTAAGCACTATAGCTTAGAGATGAAAAAGCAGGCCATACCCTCCTTGTTTTGAAGTCTCTCCACTCTTATGAGCTGTTCCTAGTAGGAAACACCCTTCCTCCAGCTGTAAGGACAGTTGAGCAGCTGCCTTAATAACCAATGCCAACTCCACATATTAATATATAAAAGCAGCTGCCTGCCTGCCTATGCAGCTGAAGGAAAAGTGCTGGAGGCACCAGCCAGTATCTAATACTGGCACTGATTGCAAAGGCAGCTGCTCTGTTCATACAGCTGCAGGAAGAGTGCTAGGTATCAAAGTCAGAGGAGAAATGGAAGATGGAATGGCTCAAGCTGTGTAATCACAATTCCCAGAATTTATAATAGACACTTGCACCCTTAATCTCTGTTCCTTAGCTGCCCATTTGTGAACTGGGATAAATATGCCTCTCTGCTCACAGGATCCTGAAAAACTAAATTCATTTGTGACTGTGAAGCATATTAATATAATGATATCATACCAATGCCAAGAAGAAATGGGGAATTCTATCTTCTTTGCGAACTATGCAAAGCATGGCATAGCTGTTCATTACATAAATACCATTTGTTCTATGCATTAAACAATATTAAAGACTCGGAAAAATTTAAGATGAAAATTAAGCATGGATAGGCAACTTAAGCACTCTTCCACTTCTGAGTGCTAGCTAGATTTTGTAAACAGCTATAAGGATCCTTCCTCTTTCGTTGCTTTTCAAGCACATGTTTGTGCATGAGGAGTGCACGTATACACAACACATACATACTAGAGAAATATGCCCTGGTTTCCCTGCTGCGACTCAGTAGGTACATGTAGCAGTCTATGCTTCACTGCATAACATAAATACTGTTTGTATGCAGCTTATACCACTTTTGGAAAAAGCAATCTCCATCGACATTCTGCAGCTGATGACAAACACTGAACAAGCTGTATTCTCAAACTGGTACAGAAATTGCATGTAATTACTAGCACAAGGGGCTTTCAGATCCCCTTCCTTGTTGAAAGGGCAACTACAGGGCTAGCAGGACTGACCAGACTCTTTGAGTCAGAGGCAGGGAAGAAGTAGGAAAAAGAGCGCAGAACTGGAAAAGAGATGGAGGTGTCTCAGAAACACAGTAACTACACTGGAGTACATGAGGCAGAAAGCAGGGACCAAACACAGAGCAAGAATCAGACATGGAGGAAAATCCAGGGGCAGAAGATGGGATGAGGAGCTTTGTACAGCATAGGTTCTTCCTCTTGTGCCACCTCTTAACTTCGGGTCTCATCTCCAGAGTGAGACCAAGGGGATGCTCCTGGGTTAGAAAGCTCTTGATTCAGGTGCAGAGAATCTCCAGTGCCTCTGTGGGAACCAGCACAGGGCTGGCATGACTGGTGTGTTTCTGTGCAGTCAGATACCCCTGATTCAGGCCCACAGCATACTCTGCAGTACTGACACCATGTCTCCCTCTATTCTCCAGAACATCCCAAACTTTATATAGCTTAAGCTGAGTTGCCCCACCTTCCTGTCATTCTGGCTTACTTTCTGAACAAATGTGTGTGGAAAGTAGAAAAAAACAACCTCAACCATGCGGAAATTGCCACCTCTGCTCTCAACTAGTCATATGCAATTACTGGCTATGCAATGGTATAAACTCAATTTAACAGCTACTACAGCTGCTGGCAGAATACAGTAACAGCCAATACTTGTATACGGACTCAGTAGAAACTGTGCCTTTCAATAGTTCCCGTAAGAAATACCTGATACACAATGGAAACCGTCTACCTTCAAATAATCAGAAATACTCTATATCCTCTTGGGTTATTCCACGCAGCACTATTAAGAAACAGTAAATTGATCAAAAAAAATTTTAGATAAAGAAGTCCTATGTTTTTATTCAAACACACTATTAAAGAAGACAAGTAGAGGAAAAATATAAAGAAAATGAAATCTCACAGTATTACTAACTACCCCTCCTCAACTTCTCTAGGCTTTTGGTAAAGTTTAAAGATCAAATACTGAAAATGGTGTATTAAAAAAATGATCAAAGCTACTCTGCAGATACTTTGTACCCCAGCCTTGGTCATCTGTAAAAGGTTCTTCCGCAACTTTACTACAAAGTCATCACGAGCGAGTGAGCTCTGTAGGCTGCTGCTACAGCAACCCCTGGCTGCTCAATGACCCATCATGTAAGCTATTTGGGCTCCACTTGCTCATCTGCTGACAGGAGTCCCTTCAGGTCAAGTCCCACGAGGTGATGGGTTTCGTCCCAGCGCTGACAGCACAGCATAGTATATAATACCTCAGAGATGGGCTATTGCTGAAAGATGCCAAAATTCATAGGAAACATTAATATTCACTTGCCTACCTCCTGCTCAAGAATACTGTTACTGCAGACAAACTGGCACTAACATAAACATCAACAGCTGTATACAAGATGTTAGCAAGCAGGTAACCATGGTCATGAGTAACCACTGTCCAAATACAGTGCAATTTGTTCCCCTGAAAAGCCATCCCTATCAAAATCTCTTGAGGAATAGAGACCAGGCAGAACCAGCACGTGGCATAACCAAAGAAGCTCAGGTGGGCTTTTTTGGTTTCAATATCCTCCATTCATCTTTTGTCTTCCCCCCAAACTGAGGATATAGCTATATATATTGTATAAAAAGTACATTTAACTGACTGGTACCATTATGTATGCCTGCAATGCACTGGTTTAATGTCAAATAAATTTTAACATTGGTATCAAATTGAGTGAACTTACGAGGACAGCTCTTTGTTGTACTGCTGGCTGTGTTTTTATGTTTCAGAACTGAAGCACACAGTAAACAAACCACTCACACTTCTCATTATAGGCCCAATTATACAAAAAACACTGCTTGATAATTAGTCCTTCCTACTCAATTCCCTGTCATTCACACAACACTTCTAATGAAAGGGAATACATCAATGAGTGACATGCTGTATTTTTATCAACATCCTATATACAAAGATAAAATTAATTCTCTACCAATAACGTTATCTTCCACTGCTCTATTAGTCAAGAACTTCCTTGCTGCCTCTCCAAGACTCCGGTAAATTAAGAGATTTTAGCAATTTCTTCCCAAAATGGTAACAGCATTTCCATCTTTCTGGGATACATCTGTTGTGCTGAATGCTAATGTATACTCCAATGCCAACGTATACCTCCAAACCCAAAGATTTAGAGCTGAAGAGGAATGGCAAGCTACACAAGCTAAAAGACTACATCAACAGTGGCCAGCAGGTCAAGGGAGGTGATTCTGTCCCTCTACTCTGCTCTGCTGAGACCCCAGCTGGAGCATTGCATCCAGCTCTGGGGTCCCCAGCATAGGAAATACATGGACCTGTCAGAGCAGGTCCAGGCAAAGACCACGAAAATGATCAGAGAGCTGGAATGCCTCTCCTATGAAGACAGGCTGAGAGAGTTGGGGTTGTTCAGCCTGGAGAAGAAAAGGCTCCGAGGAGACCTTAGAGAAGCTTTCAACATATATAGGTGGCTTATTAGAAAGATGGGGACAGACTTTTACCATGGCCCATAGTGACAGGACAAGGGGCAATAGTTTTAAACTGAAAGAGGGTAGATTTAGATTGAACATAATGAAGAAATTTTTTATGATGAGGATGGTGAGACACTGGAGCAGGTTGCCCAGAGAGGTTGTGGGTGCCCCATCATTAGAAGTGTTCAAGGCCAGGCGAGATGGGGCTTTGAGCAACCTGATCTAGTAAAAGATGTCCCTGCCCATGGCAGGTGGGGTAGGACTAGATGATCTCTGAAGGTGTCTTCCAACCCAAACCATTCTGAGGTTCTATGATTCTCCTAGCTGAAGACCAGATTCCTAACGTGACAGTCAACACACACCAGTCCTATGAAAAGGATGACTTCCACCATTCATCCAAAACACCAGTGAAGGATCTGGAGATTTTTAGCACATTTTAGGGTTTTCTTTAGTTAGTTTTAGAGAAATAATGGCTAGAATATCCTGCTGTTGGGTACTCTCCTGCTTTCCTAAAGACTCCATTTGATTGCCATCAGACAGGTAGTGGACTATCATTATCTACAGTAGCAGAGGCACAACTGGAAGAGTGGCTGATGTGGAACTGAAGGATGTACAGGATAGGGAAGAAATAAGAACAAAACTCTTCTGCCCATCTCTGAAACAATGACTGTCAACAGAATATGCAGTCCTAGATAGTAAAACCTCACATAAGAAATACTCCCAGATCCACTCCAGAGACAGGCCAAATCCCCAACAACGGTGTACACAAACAATATGCACTCTATGGAGAAGATAACGGTCTTAAGCTGCTACTCCTCTATTCATAGCATAATTACTATGCCGCTTCACACAGGTTGTTTTCGTTACACTCTACAAGTGGCAACTTCAATCTGTACAAAGGTTGGGAGAACGATTTAACTTTCTCCATTTTCTTTCCCTAGGTATCGTGTGTTTCTACATATCTCAGAGGAGTTCAATACTCTTATTTAGCTTTTACTTTTCTGAAATGAAAGCAATTAAGGTTTTAACAGGAACCTTTCTCTACAAACAAGTCTTAAATAGAAAAAGCCCACTAAACAATTGCAATGGATAATAAATACTGGGACTATAGCAACATCTAAAGTTTTTTTAAAACATGCAGTTCTCTATACATCTTTATCCAAAATATAAGAAAACATCTGTTTACAGGACCATATGCAGCATTTTTTATCTTAGCATTCAGAAATATTTGTTATATTAAGCAAAACATCAGTCAATGTTTAACTCCAGCAACTGGCCGAGGGATGATGATATAGCTACATACTTTTATGTAGTATGTCACACATGTTAAACTACTAACTCTCCTAATTTATTCTTACAAATCTCAAGTAAGCAAAATAAGAATCTAAACACTAAGGAAGAAGGCAATGTTGAGTTTCTCTTCTTGTTGCAAAGCAGAGGAGGAGAATCCTGCTGACACCCTCCACTACAGCACAGTTCTGCAAACTGGCACAAGCAGAGGTAGACGCTTCACTAGCTCCAAGCTGCTCCACAGTCTGACTGCCAGAAAACAGATGCTGGGAAGCCATAGCAACATTTATGCCATTTATCAGAAGAGTCCTTTTCAATTATGATGTGAATCAACAAATTTCAGCCAGGAAGAATAACGTCTCCTGGTTAAAACACAGAAATAATAAATTCAGTTACTTCCTACTCCTGCCAAAAAAGTCTGTATTCATGGGTACCTTACAGTTTCCATGCTGTAATTTTTTTCTTTCATAAAATGGGAATAATAGTTCTCTATAGCAGTAGGATGCTGAAAAACCATGTTTCATTAATAGTTACAACACTCCTCTTGAGGATTCCAAAGTCAGCAACAGAAATTAGTAATTTTATATGACTATTTGTACAGAGACACATCTTATTGGCAGTTATTCATACAAACTAGGATATGTACATGTAACAGGCTGTTTCCCCTATGTCATCAACCTTTCACACGAGCCTAAGATCACGAATAGGAACAGGTATTCTATTACAGGGACGCACAAAACAGGCAAGATGATACAATGCCTACCCTGAAAAGCCTACAAACTTATTTTTAATGAAAAATTAATTGAGCTTAAAACAGCAGGAGGGAAGGACAGATGAAGATGAAACCAGGCCATGAGGTGACTCAGGACGTATTTTAAAAAGTACAGATCATGATAATTCAGAACAATTTTAAACAAAACAAATATGGACTCAGGTTCATTGTAGGGATTATCCATACCACAAGGAGGTTACAATTAAAGTTGTAGAAAAAAAACATTCCTAAGACCAATCAAAAAAAGAAAGGTAGAAAAAAGGTAAGAGACAAGGACAGAAAAAAACCCCGCTCTGCTCTGCAGTCAGGATAGCTGCGCATATGTCTTCAGGGTTCCTATGAATGTGTATCCATATATTTCTGTACCGCAATCTCTGCTGGTCTAACATGACCTAAATACTCAGCAACTCACCCCGTAGGCCAACAAGCTCTCCTTAGCTTCCTCCCTCCTCTCCTGGTGGGAAAATGCCCTTGGACAGGAGCACCACTCTCGGGGTGTTTGGCTGAGTGGAAGCAGAGGCTGCAGGTCACATCTCGTACACGGCCGTGAAACCCGGCGAATGCTGCCATGGTTCGCCTTTCGCCTCCCCACGCCCTCCACCAGCCACACAGCTAAACATTTAAGCAACTGAAAAGGTTTTTACCCTTCAAATGCAGTTTGTTTTCTTACAGGAACCTTACAAAGGAGGAGATGCCGATACCTTTCATACAGTTTTAAAAGCTACTCAGAAAATAATTGGGTTTTCAAGACGTATTTCAGGGTGCAAAGGAGTCACAAAGAGACACCGCCGGTCCCAGGGGAAACCAGGAGAGATCCAATGCTTTTATCTATAACAAACTCGCTCAATTTGGCTTGTGCTCCCAGCGCGCTGGCGAGGCGGGCTGGCTCGCCTCGCACAACGGCACTTGTGTCTTCCCAAGGCTCCTCAAGTTCCCACCAACCTCTTACTCCGCAGGAGAGAACAGCAGCGTACTTGTTCGCTTCAGCATACTTTTTCATTAGAAAAGAAATGTTGATTTCAGGGGATGTCTCAAAAATAATTACGTAGAACAAAAGCACCTCTTCAGTTTGGGATTTCTACCTATGAACACTTCAAATTTCACTTCCACATGCCAAAACACAGACCATGCAGAATATGGTAATACCTGATACAATGCTTAGATTACAGTTCAAATAATCAAAATTAAACCTACAACTGTGAAAATAGCATCAGTTTGCTGTAGACTTTAATCTCAAATAAACTGAAAATTTATAAACAAATACATAAATAACCACAACAAGCAATCACAAGTTCAGAATCAAAGTGTATCACCCTATATGAAAAATTATTCATAATATTTTGGATGCCGCCCTTCACCAGCCCCCCTACTACGTCTTCTCCAGTTCCAACATATGTTTGTGTCTCTGCTTGAGATAATTTTTGATAGCGAGCAAACTAATTAAACATTCTTTAGAAGCCACAGGGCTGAAGTCACCACACGGTGACTAAACACTGCAGCTGTCAGGAGAGGCAAAGTGGGTTCCCATCCTAATCCTGCACTGACCTCGGAGCCGAGCCTGAGAACCTGTCAGAAAGGTGCTCTCACAGCACAAGACAGCGAGCAGCAGCTGCTTATGCTCAGCAGGCTGCAGCCAGTCTTTTTTTTTCTTCTTTTTTTTATTTTCTGTTGTTTTTTTCTTTACTGTCACTCTGGATACATGCTGCACAACACTCATGCATGCACATCGCTGCTCCTCATGAGAAGGAGCTGCCCGTGAGCTGTTTTTCACATGCTCAAAAGATCGAGATGAAACTCGATGTCCTCTAGTCAAACTGCAGGCAGAAAACCTGCACCCACCTTATGTGGGGGACAAGAAGCATGCAAGATGTATTTAAAGGTATTTCCAAATCCAATTAAATGCAGGTATTTGACAATGTTAATTCTTTTATGTAATTAATGAAAGTATTAAGCTTTTTTTCCATGAAAATAAAGAAAATTAATTTGAAAAGTACATCAATAATATATGCAAAAGGGAAAGAAAGCTTCTTTAATCATACAATATTAGTCACTAAAGCATAAATATGTGGCAGAAAATCTAACCTATCTTTAATTTGAAGGTGTGATTTTTTTAAAATACAAGTTAGAAAGCAGAGAGAAAGCAAACTTTTAAAAATATTTTAACTGAGATGCAATGCAGGTATAGTAGTAATTCACAGTGAATAACCTGACAAACAACAGACCCAACAGAGAAGGAAAACCTGATTAATGCCTTTGAATTAGGCATTCATTCAAACAAACCCACCTCAGCGATTCAACTAGGTATGGTCTGTCCACAAAGGCTCAAATTACTAAACTGACTGGAGGGCAGAAGTGTTCTGTCTGCAGATCAATAAAGGAGGTGGTTTATCAGTGGTGACAATACTCTGGTCACCATGCTTCTCATCCCAGTGAGCTCCTCGTGGCACCTTAGAGCAGCCCAATTTTCTAAAGTAAAAAAAGAATGCAAATGTGATCACTGTTTATGGAAAGCTAATTCTGAAACCAAGACACTGGAAAAGGACACTTTTTTTGTATGAGTTACTAAAACCCAGTCTAAAGAATTACTCAGCATCTCAGCATTACTCACCACTGCCTCATCAGTTTTGCTTACAGACACTGCAGGGTCTAGCCCAATGCACTGCAAAGACCTGTTCTCATCACAGGTATCCAAAATTTTCCTTTTGTACTATGAGCTCATCCTTCCACCACCAATTAAACAACTTGTCAAGTTTCCTCCAGTTCAATCCTTGCATGCATAAGGAAATACTGAACAAGCCTAAAGGGATTTCAATGCAACCTGCACAAATTTGACCCATGTGTCTCCTGGTTGCGTACCAATGGAGCATTTCCTGACTGGAAGAGTCGATATTGGTTTCAGTGAAGAAAAACTTGATTACAGATACAAAAGTCCCACCTGCACTAAGGTGTCACATACAATTTAAAATAATTCTTAGTGATATCCACAACCAGATATTGAAAAAAAAAATTATGTTGTGTCATGATACTTGTCTGACCTCAGAAATAAATACATCTTAAACTTGGCAAGCAGGGTTACTGCCTTTTTCTGAAGTCATTTTCAGACATTTTGCTTTCTTATTGTTTCTCAAGGGTACCAGTGCTTAGATGCCAAAATGGTTAGACCTCCTCTGAGTGGTGGGAATTCAGGAGCACACTTGAATTCCACCTTCTCCTGTAACAGCATTTTCCTGCTAATTTCTGGGACCGCATCAAACCACCCAAAGGTTCAGTTTCCCAACTGTCAGGGCAATAGGAGAGAGGTGAGCAACAGGCACATGGACAACAGCTTCACCACTTCTCCAGGCATCAAGCCACTCTTGAGGAAACAACAGCTACAAGTTCCTTGGCAAAACAGGTTACCAGGAGCGCATCAAACCCCTCCTTTGATCAACACACTGAGTTACAAAACACAGCACTGTATTACAAGGTCTTCATCCCTTGGACTTAGAGGTATTTCAAGACACAGATCCTGGCTATATAAAAGATCTTCTAGTGGGCAGATTTCTATTATTTAAAGGTATTTTTGAAGCTGAAGCACATGGAGTTATTCACAAATGAAAACATGAGTCTTCAAGACACAGGCTCTGTGCCTGCCTGCGTGAGAACCAGCCCGCGGCACACCTCCGTGTTTCAAGTACAAGCTGCATTCCTTCAGCTGGGGCTCCTTCTAGGAAGCAAACTTAACAAATGAGATACAAATGAAAATCTGTAAAAACAAAATTGCGTATGAAACTTTACCCCTGGGAAAAGGAAAGAGAAACAAAGAGCGGATTGCATGCAACAGATGTTAGCCATGCCTCTCACGGCATTGCTGGAATGTGCACGCATACGTGGCAATGGGTGCAGGAGATGGGACCTAACCAGAATAGAACTCCACTCACCCAAATCTACAGAAGGACACAGGCAAAACTTTGCTTTTAATCTTCAAAGAGCAGTTGGGATCATTACCCCATTGTAGTTAACTAATATTCAAAGTGACTAAAGACTTAAGGGAATAGGTTTATAAACTATGAGAGGTTGAGCCTCAATACACCGACTACACAACATGAGGCTCACTGCTATGAACAGCCCACAAAATACTTACTAAAACTCTGTGTGAGAAGTTTTAGGCTTGGTAACAAGAGTGAGCACAGATGAGCTCTGTTAAATAAAAAAATTTTCTTGTCATAAGTGACAATCCTGAATAAGTATGTAGACTGTTTCCAACCAGGGATTTTTAACAGCCTCATTATTACCTGAATTAAAAGGTGCTTTTCTCATGAATCAAAATTTTGACTGTAAAAATGTATTTTCTTATTTTCTTATTATCCTAGCAGTTACCTGATTTCTTGATATGAAAATTGGGGAAAGATTTTATACTTTTGTCAGTACATGTCACATAGTTCACTATATAATTAATCCTTTCTGCTGTGATTAAAGTTGGCTACAAAGCAACCTTCTGTGAAATGACTAGAAGTTGTACTTTCAAATCAAGAAAGAAGGAGTACCAGAATAAGATACTCCGACAGGGAAATGATTGATTGATAAAATGGTATATCTGCTATATTGCCAGCTGGTCCAGATGTTTGCCTTCAGAAAGAGGCTGCACCACTATTCACATAACTAGAATCATTTGCCAATGTATACCTGACAGGTGCCAATTTCAAGCCCAGTTAAAACAAAAGCGTTCTTACCAGCAGTACTTCTGCAACCACATCCTTCTATCAGGTGCAGGATGAAAAAAGCTAAAATAAACTATTCAGGCAGAAGCCAGCCATGCTGCTAGTTTGCATGTTACATGCATTGATTGTCAATTTGTCCAGCCAGAAAGTATTGAGTACATTTAATACTTTAAGGGGGAAAATAACTGATTGGGGGGGGGGGGGGGGCAGGGGAGGCAGGTCTTTTCAAAATTTACCTTCTGAAACCTGATTTTCTATTCATGGTACTGATTGGCTAATTACATTTTACCCCCCCTTCCTCATCAAACAATAGTGACTTGTTGTTTCATATTCACATAGAAAGAGAGTAGCGTTCTTGTTCTCCATCTGCTGGCTCTGCAGCAGCAGTTGACCATGACTTCCAGAATACTCCCATTCCTGATGAGGCAGCAAGGAAGAGCAAGGAACCAGATGCAAAGGTTTTATCCTACACCCCTTACTATTAATATCTGATGAAGTTATGTCTGCAATGAAATGAAAGCAAACAGAACAGAACCAGAAATAATTCCAGAACTAATCAGACAGAAAATATGAAGGTGATGATCTGAGCTTTATAACTGCAAAGAATTCACTGCTTTAATCATACTCATTTCTTCTGAGTAAAATTACTTCAGACTGGATATCTGATAAGAATGCTATTTTTTTTTTTTACGATATCATGATAATTGTGATCATCATTGATTTATGTCACTGATATGATATTACTGATCTCACAGATTATATTGTACCATATCCTGGAGTCCTTCTACTTGATCCAAGTGTTAATTTAACAGTTACCTTCAAAATAATCTCACACACAGAGCCCATCACGAGAGCTGGTATCCAATATCTTATTGACAATTTCTAATAACTAGTACACTAAGTTCTTTTAAAAAGCTAATAGCAAATTAAAAGTTGTAGATATGTATTTGCACCCTTGCAAGTCTATGAGACAGACATACTCCAGCTAGCGCAGAGCAGGATACTTTAGAAGATGGACTCCTGGACAGGCTAGCCTAAAATGGCAGCCAGTGGTTAAATGAGGTGGTTTCACTTATCCAACAACCTCCAATGTGCAGCATGATCAAACTTCAGTGGAATCAACAGAACTACTCCAAAGAAACTGCTTCTCCAGCTTCCCCAAACAGTCCCGTATCACACAACATTGCTCAAACTCCAGACAAGAACGGCCCAGGTGCCAAGAAAAAGATCACTTTTAAAGAACAGCAGTGATGATTACCAGCATCCCATTTATGTCCTTTTAAGTTTTCACATATCTCATTTCCCACTCACTGGGTTTACCTCCAGTTTTGGTTTCCTCTTCCCCTAGCCCAGGGCACTGCTCACCTCGTAAGCCTAGCACAATCCAGCCCAGATGGTGTACCGAGAGCCACTCCATCTTCTCCAGGGAAGGAGAGGCAGTCCTTAGATGCCCTCCTGGCACCCTTTTCATTGGGAAAACTAAGACAGACTATGTAACTGGAATCAGATGGTTTGGTGCGAGGCTGAAAGGAGCCAAGCTACAGATCTGTATCACTCCAAAACAGTTTACTTGAATTTCCAGAGGTTGTCAGAAGGTCCCTTCCAAGGAGATCATAAAAACCCCCACCCTACACAGAACACCATGCTAGGTTGTCATGGGATAAGACAGATAATCATCACAGTGATGAATGGGAAAGACAGGAAATAAAATGAGGAATAAAGTGGTTAATTTGCTCAATAAAGGGAAATCATTAGTCAAGCCCCACAGGAATCTAATACTGCAATCTGTACACAAACAGTCTCCCCCCCCCAACTAGTAAGTGGGTGACAACTCTTTATGTTAGTAAAAATAAAGTTAGTCACAAAGAGCTGCACGAGCACCTCGTAGAGTAGTGTCAATGGGATATAAAGTGACAAATGAAATTTAATGCAGATAAGTGTGAAGCACAGCACATTGAGGGAAAAATACCCAAATTTTACATGCACACTAAACTACTTTCTATTGCTCAGGAAGAATATTGTGGGGTTATAAGAGATGTTTTTAAAGAAAACATCTGCTTCAGACCCTGCTGCAGTCAAAAAGCAAACTGAGTATTTGACTTTATGTAAGAAAACGAGAACTAAACCAGAAATATTTTATGCTGCTGTACAAAATAATAGCCTTAAAGTGTCCCCTTTATTCATCCTCTCTCCTGTAAAAGAATATGGTTAAACTTCCAAGTGTTCAGAGAACAGCGGAAAAAATATCCAGGACTGTTCAGAATCAAAAAGAAAGAACCGAATGGTGTGACCAGTACCCCCTGCTCCTGACCTCTGGTAACTTCAATTTTTTGTGACAAACAGGAGTATGTCTGAGTCTTGAGTCATGGAAAGCATCGAGTGGGTAAAATGGTTCATTGTTGCTTCTAATGCAGGAATAACTGGGCATTAAATAAAACAGGCACGATAAGCTAAGAAAACATAACTTCATTTATCACACAGGCTGTGATACTCTGTCATAAGTTCTTGCAGTTGCTGAAACAGTTGACGGAATTTCAAGGAGTGTTTTACTGGGGCAGGGGAGATCAGTGAAGGGCTGTTAACCATGAAGACACTGCCTCTTGCTCAGGAAGCCCCTCCAGCCACAAGCAGCTGGAAGCTGAACAAAAGCACTGCTCCATTACTGCCCTGTTCTTAAAGCTTCCCGAGGCACTGGCTACTGCTGGAGACTGGGTACTGCAAGAGGTACTACTGTCCTACCCAAAATAGCTGTTTTTACATTCTTGTTTCTGCAACCAGAAGCCACAGGCAACCACGAGAGGCTTTGGGGTAGGAGATCAGCTCCCAGGCAGGCGGGAGGGAGGTGGATGCAACAGGAAGGAGTCTGGAGTCCTCAGCTGGGAAGTCCTTCCTTTCCTCTCAATTCTCTGTTCTGCATCCATTCAAAACACCTTAAAAACCTCAATTATTTTCAAATATCCCCAGACATGAATTAAATAGTTGTGATTAGAGGGAAGTAATGTCTTTAAAAGCTACACTTATATGTAAACCAAAATACTCAAAGACCAGGAATCTCATCACTTACCTGGAAGCAAAACTTAGTCACTGAAAAGGAAAACACAGATGCCCTGGAAACCTTCTGTTGTTCAAACAAACATGAAAAGGTTTTACAAATCATTGGTTTAAAAATACTGATGCAAAAAAAAAAGTCTGAATCTAAACTGAAGGTAATTCAGCAAAAAGTTGTTCTTTCTTCTCACCAGGAAAGCTACTTTGCTTTAATTGGTTTAAGTTTTTTAAATGGTTTAAATTTTTTATGCTTGTACAGCCTCTTTCATTTGAAGTCATAAAAACCTAAGAAGTGACTGAAAATTGCACGCTGAACAAACTCTCATTCCTTTCATCTATTTATACCTATTAAAATGCATGCAACTGACTCAGCACTTGTTTTAACATATTTTAATCAAAACCAAGAGATCCTATATTAAAAATGTACATTTTTTTGTCACTGAATAGCTGTAGAAAAGTTTCTCCAGAGCTTTTACATTGAGGGAAACCCTCGATAACATACTTTATTCACTGAAAACACATTGTGACTGACTTCCATCTGACGTGGGAGGAGGTCATGCGTAGGATCAGTGCTTCAGTGACTTAAAATCATGCTCACAGAGCGGCCTGAAAGGCCAAGAAAGTGTCTTTTGACCAGTGACTATCTGTTCTGACCACAGGATATCACAGATACGCCACAACAATGGCAGCTATGGGGTTCTCCCCAGCAAAACAAAGGCAGGCCGATGCCACCTTCCCAATCCAACACATTTTATGACACCTAAGGATTTGTCCCATCACCAAGTCCTCTTGACAAAAGGACAGACTCACTGGTTTCTCAGACAATCAGAGGTGGACAGGGAGGATGGAGAGAAAGGAGATGTACGGATCACCAACTGTGAAGGGTGAAAAAAGTCACCATGGATCAAAATAATTACATTGACCAAAAAGACCTCTTTTTATTTATCTGTAAAAGTTATTCCTTATTACTTGGGGGGGAGGGGGCATGATTTTCTTGCTTCAGGCGTAGCTTCATATCTACAGTAACATCAAGGTTTTACTCTGCAGAACTACTGCCGACCATTTGATCTCCATTTGCATAACTGATTTCTGCATATGCCCAATACTTTGTTACCATACCTTCTGATTGCCAATTTTTTTTTCCAGACCCTTTCTCCAACTTGTCAACTTAATTTTGAAACCTAAGGCCATATAACAGTTTAAAGGAATCTGAAACTGGATTAGCAGCCCCTCTCAGCTTGGTATCACCTACACGTTTAATGGGCACACTCAGTATTCCATCACCCTGATCATTAATGAAAATGCTGGTAGCTAATGTTAACAAGAGGCAGCGTCCTATGGAAGCAAACTCAATGTATCTCTTCATTCAGACAACGAACCACTCACTGGTAATGATGCACTGTGGTTTTAAAATTAGTTTTACATGTATTGTATAGCTCCTGCCTTTCTAGTTTGCTATCAGGCCACTGAGATGGCACAAAAACACTTACTGATGTCAAGCTTCTGACATGCACTGTTTCCCTTCCAATCCCAATATTGGGATAATAAACTTCCAAAAAAGGGAAGTTTATCCCAATATTATTTTTTTAAAGAAAATTAAATTTATTTTACACAATTTTTAACAAATCCAAAGGAATTGTTACTCATCTCCTGTTCTTCTAGGGTTTTGTGAGATATAATGCAACGAAGGAAATCATTAAATTTCCTAAACCAAAAAAATTACAACTACTATACAGTAAATTACTTTATACCTCTAAAAGTTTACGGTCACCTATGATAGGCTGAATGAGATTCTATTATATTTAAACGTGAATTAGATAATTAAATGTAAATAGATTTACTTATCCTTTCAAACTGCAGCCCTTCTACTTTTGCTGTCCTTGCTTCACATATCTGATTTTAAACAGAAAATGCTCTGGACAGGGAAGAATCCATTTTCTTTGTGAAGAGAAAACTTGCAGCAAAAGTGCTATATAAAACACTGTGCAATTACACAACAAAGCCAAAGATCAATTGTTGAATTTTTTACCCATGAATTCACTTCCCCTTAACATAACTGAAGTCACCCAAATACAACCCAAATACAAAACCCACAGCTCTATGTGAGGGCCAGATCTGCCCAAGTTTGTACGTTGTGAAGCCTCGCTGAAGCTAAACATTTAAATCACAACACCAAAACAGTGTTTCAAGTACTTGATTTTGGTCCAGAATGGTCCCCTGCCCAGTTATACCTCGAGACCTATTTATTCCACTAGTCTCTGAACTGCATATAATAAAACACAACATACACAGGAACCATAAAATGCAAAAGCACACTGCAGCAAGTACACAGGCTCTTTCCCAAGAAAGGTCTGCTGACGCTGAACACCCACACTGCACATAGAATCTTGATCCCTATTTTGTTCTTGCAACCTGTTGTGCCCCATTTTACTATGTCAAAAGCAGGTGAAGATGGTAGTAAGAAACATTTCTCACCCACCATCAGGTTTTACAAACCTATATGACTACACTTATTACAATTTAATAGTATAACTGACTTGTTCTCTTACCTGGCAACAGTTTGGCTGCCACCATCCTCTGTTAAAATGCACTTGAAATAAAACACATAATCCAAGAAATAATATCTGAATTGAGTACCTTTACATATAAATGTACATATGCACACATATAATTGTCAGCCACTTAACTGTAATTCTAATACTACACAAACGATTTCACTACAATAAATATAATTAAATGAGCAAATCTAGTTCCCTGACAAGTCTATCTAAAAAGCAAATATTTTTGCAAATACTTACTTTTCTCTTCAGGGCTTTTTAAAATTCAACCTCATTCCTTAACATACTTTACATGTTAAGGCTCAGATATGAACCTTTCTTCCTAGTTTATAAGAATCACAAGCAAAAGGGTTTTATTAAAGAGAAGGACATTAAACATCAAAAGTATCAGTGAAACACATGTGCTATATACCTAATTTTCAAATAATTTAGTTATGGAATTTTTCGCTGTAAATATTCATTATGTATTCCAATCTGTATTTTCTCACGGTAGACCTTAACTGATCCTCAGCAGTTCTTTCACGTAAAACAACTGCTCTTAGATAACTGAGTCAAACTGTTATTTTTACAAGTGTCTAAATACAAATTTACACAGACCTGTTACATCCCTTAGAATAAACAAACTCACATGCAAACTGTCTATGGCAATATTTTTGAGTATTGACTTTGCTCTTCTATTTCTTTTTAAAATAATTGCACAAACGTTTGGAAAAGCAGATCATTGACTTTCCAAATATTTCTCCTAGAAAACATGCAGAAAATGTAAACACACAACTTCTGCAGTAAAATTAACTTGGCAGTAGCTGCATGTACCTAAGACCAGTCTGGTCAGAAGAAAACATTTCTATGCTCAAGGACATTGTCCACTTTCCCATGCAGCTTCTTTGGAAGGAATAATCCATGTCTTCACTAGGCAGGGAAGAGACACTTCAACTATCTGTGGCATACAACTAAGCGCCCACATAAGAAGAGCTGGCTGTCTCAGAGGCATAATGCAGGTGCATAAATCCAAGAAGCTCAATTCCTTACATTCCAATCAGGTACACGTACTGGCAAGTCTTCCACAGGACCCAGACTTCTTTACTATCTGGGCTTACTATAGATTAAGAGAGATGACCTTTTTCAAGCAGAAGGTGACCCTTCTTCACGCAGTAAGACCTAAGCAGGTGGTGTTCTCCACAAAAGTCCTTCTCTCCTGAAGCAGCCTGTGCTATGATTGCATGCTATGGAAACAGGTCCTTTTTTTGCTTTGCAGGGTGGACTTTCACTGCTGGAAGGTTCTGATGGGCTCCTCTGAAGTGATACATGTTCCCAGGCAAAAAGTCAAACTTGTAAGTAGAAAGCATAAAACGGGAGATAGTCTTTCTAGGGCTCTTACTCCAAGTGGGTTTTTATCAGAGCAAACTGCAGATTGTAATTCACAGCTGATTTTTTAGACTTCTCTCCATATAACCAAAACCTACTCAAACAGTGCAGAACAGATCCATAATGGTACCCACCAGCCTGGCACACACAAAGCCAACACTAGCACTGCCACTCTGCCGTCACTCAGTAGGCAAGGGAAGAGTTAGAAACTTGAGAAATGCTCCAGTAAGGTGTTAAAGTAACAGATTATTGTTATGCACACAACTGGCATGGATTAAATGACCATTCAGTGCCTAACTAATTAGCAGGACTTCTGTGCTGCTGTGACCTGCAAGTCTCCTCTGATGTGATTTACTATGTAATGCAGAGTCCCACTGAAATGAATAGGGTCTACCTGGAGATTTAAAGATACACGCAAGTATGTTTTTGATTCGATCTTGTTACTTATTATTAAATATTAATACCAGTAAAGATTATTTTTGGTACTGTGGTTTTGTAGAGTCAGACTGCAATGCATTATTAATGTTGTACCTAAAAGGAGATGACTTTCAGGCCTTCACAGACTGGATTTAGGGGTTTGATTTCCACTGAAATTCAGTAAGAGATAGAAGAGCTTAACTAATGTTGGTACCTCTGGAAACTCCCTCAAACTTACAACACATTTTTCTTCTCTTCAAATACAGGTATGGGGCATTCCAACATTCACACAGACCCCAAGATGCAGTCTTACAAATTCTGTTTTTTTAAAAAACTGTAAATATACATGCCTTTTCACACACTTTACAAACATATCAGTTTGAAGAGTACCTACCTTACTGCCTCTCTGAATATGTGCCTCTACATACGCAATGCTATCAGCTCAATTTTGTCGCAAGTTTGTATCTCTGTATTTCTCATTGTAAGATCCAGCAACCTAGTCTTGAAATTATAAGTAGTTTTATTGTTTCATTTTTAAATAGCAGGTTTGGTGTTTTGTTTTGCATCTAATTTGCATTATCCATCCTGTGACAATATATGATAATGGGACAACTTGATATTATATTTTTCCAACCAGGACTGTAAATATAGCCATAACCTTGGGAAAGCAGTATCTATTAATAATTCTTACAAGTAAATAATCATCATTCTTCAAAAAAATGCTGTAAATCCCAATTTGAAAAGCATCGCCACAGGTCATCAGTGTTTTAAAATCTTCTCAGCCTCAAACTTCAAATTCTCACATTTTCCCATTTTAAGGCAGATACTGTACTCATTCTCTACAGCATGCAAAACCAGATTTGCTCTGCAGTTTTAACTAGCCCCTCCTTCAACTGCAGGCCACTATGTTCAGTGAGGTGCTGAAAAAACTGCTTTTATTGACAGGTATCTCCCCCCCTCTCCATATCCCCACATCCTTTCTTTTTAAGGCTACAATGGTGAAGCTGGATGGGAAAATGCCTGGCTGCTTTGTTCGAGGTCTGGACAGCATCTTGCTTTCCCACAACAGGTAGGCAGAAGCAGAGAGCGCTGCTGAATGCAGGAGACCTTGCCAGAGGCTCAAACTACCAGTTACTGCTGCAGTCTCAGGCAGGGCATATTTTGTACTGACCGTGGCTCTTTGCCAAGCTCTAATTAAGACACTTCAGTACGTCAGAGAGTTAACCCTCTGCTGCACCTACCTTCTCGAGAAGCAACCAAGGTATAAGCATCTTCTTCTAGAAATACCCCAGCAGCTTTCCCGTTACTAGTACTGTGAGGGCTCCAAGCCCTCCATGTTTCTACCTCACTGATTCTATAAATGAAGATGAATTAATCAGGTAGCTGGCACTATGACTTTTAGCAATATTTCTAAAAGCGAGTAAGTATTCCAGCTGCTGAATTTGGTGTGTAGTGCCATGTCTATCTTCCTTCAAAGAAAAACAGACAGATCTCAAATTATAAAAGAGCAGAAATTCCTTTAAAAAAAATAAAGCAAGAATAAGCTATTGAAAATTCTTTACTCTCCAAATAGTTTTTTGTTTCAGTCCTGAAGGCTGCAGAGCACTGATGTTGTCATGAGGGAAATGAGGAATTCTGAAGGATCCAGAGCTGCATTTTTATTTTACAAGAGATCAAATATAAGCGCAACATTTGCTGATCTATCAATACTATCTACTGGTCTCACGCAAAGAACAACCACCATCAAACTGAATGAGGGGAAGCTGTGACAATAGTCAGAGGGGGTAAAAGGAAGCCCACGTCGAGGCTGACTTGCATCAATTGTAATCTATATTTTCTTGTTCCAAAACCCTGTTTAACCACTGCATCCTGTCTATACACAGAAATCTTCACTAATGAAAAGCAATATAAGTCATAATGTGACTCAGATGAACTAAGTTAATTTCATTCTAGTAACTGCGGGGAGGGGGCAGAAATCTTAACTTGAATATGCAAAATGTCTACATGCAACAAAACCAATAGGAAAAAGCAAACTGTTTCAACTTTTTAAAGAGTTACAAAACCAGAAAATGTAGTTGACTAGTCAACTGCCCTCATATTATATAGTATAACAAGGCATTCGCAGTGGAGCCTTTGAATACTTTGAGGCAATAACTCTGGATTTTACACAGTCTAAATGAGGTAATTTGTAAGCCAATCCCACTTCTTTGCTCGTACTGTGCATTAGCCCCCATGGCAGGAAAAACAGAGCTGTCTTCCAAAGCCATTACTGATCTGATCTTGGTTGTAGACAAGTTGTCCTTTTCTGAAGTGGAATTCTCTGCTTTAGACAGTATGTTAACAACTAAAATAGTTGATCCTCCCTATAGCTGTGTTTCTGTAAAGCAACATCTCAGCTCTTAATTTCGACACATCCAGAAAACCACATGTTACATGAACATGCTCATAATGTTGTCTCAGTATTATATGATATTGCACATTTTTAAACCAAAATAAATAAGCTACCTACTGGGTTCAAGGATTAACTTTTTTTAAAAGTTAGTAAGAATAATTGCAAATGTTTTGTACTATTTCAGTTTTCTGCTGAGATAAATGGACTTTTTAAAAAACTTTATAAGGAAAATGGTTAACATTCAGTTGTATTGGGAGGTCACAGAACCATGAATCCCTTCCAACAGGCTATACAAAGACAAATCCTAAAAGGAGCAGTGGTGACAGGTTAGCCTTCATCTATAGGTATTGTCCATTCCTATGCTTCACTGCCATATTTTCTTTATAGCTGTAATCCACAGACACTATATATTGGAAAAGAGTTGTCCCACACTGTGCTATCGGAATGTTATTTCCAGTACTCAAAGGGTATGCCCTTGAATATATTTTTAGAAAGATTATTTCAGTTTCCACAAAGTTCTTTTGAACTCGCAGAGGCAATGCGTGCCAAGCATACTATTGTTTTTACACATAGGTTATGATATCCTGGGGCCCTTTGTTGAAACGAGCCAACTAATTTCTCTTAGAAACCTTTTTTCTTTTTTTTTACTCACACTTCATTCTCCTTCTAAGAAAGGTGCATGAACTATGCCCATTTAGATTATGGCTACATATGTGTCATATATAAATTACACATACATGCATCATATTTAGGGCTGACTTTTCCATGAAGTATACCAGTTTCAGAAAGAACATCATTCGTTTCCATTTCCAATGCATAGATACCAATTGATAGATAACACTGTTGCATTGTGAATAGTCTCACATAGGCTAACTCATGTTAAACTAAAATTTAGAAAGAGATTTATTAAAACTTAATCATAACCTAATCCACCACACAAACAAATCGCTTAAAAAAATCAAGCAGAGTTGTTTGTAAAAGGTATAAAAAATTACTATAAATTTTTCAAGTAATACATGCTGCCACTGTGAAAGATAAAGGAAAAGCTTTTAAGCATTGATCAGAGACATCTTGTTTCCCACTTAACAGTAAGCATTTCAAGTACTACCACCTCCAAGAAAAGAAAAGAAAAGAAAAAGAATATCCTCTCATTATTCATTTAGCTGAAATTCTTCATGCTTATTTGCCTTTTACTTCTGCAAACTACCACTGCTTCAAGAAAATGAATTAGATCAACAAAGTCATTATGAATTTTTCACCCTGGGAAAACCTAGGAGCCCACACTGAAGTTGTTCTCTGCAAAGTGTGGGATGTTGAGTGCCCATACTGCATGTGCAGATAATCAGTTTTCAGTGCATACCCAAGAAGTCTACATGCTCTGCTCTCCTGTTTTGTCTAGAACTGTAAGAAGTTTGTCTACAATGCCTTGTTTACTGAAGCATGAAACTAAGCTACCACTCAAGGTTTCCCCCTGAATACACTGATGTTACTACCTTAATGCTCCAAACCACTGAGCACATAATTATTTCTACATCTAGTTTTCAACCATCCTTTCATTATACAGTGCCACCTTCCAAGCTTACAAGAATGCTGCAGTAGTTAATACCTATTTCTATAAGTTGGGTGACATATCTAAAAACAAGAAGTCATCTTTGCCACTTTGAAAAAATGTGTTCTTATAACTCCTTTTGAATTATCTAAAGAGACACTCAGAATTACAGCTGAGACACCACAGGATGCACATGGCATCAAAACTGGAGTACCTAAGTTAAAAGTTTTATCAT
Organism: Aviceda cuculoides; assembly: GCA_035590195.1. Taxonomy (NCBI): domain Eukaryota; kingdom Metazoa; phylum Chordata; class Aves; order Accipitriformes; family Accipitridae; genus Aviceda; species Aviceda cuculoides. The sequence continues at coordinate 22,267,727 of JAVJGG010000029.1, forward strand.
TTACTAGGTAAGTCACGTGAAAAAAAACAATTTAGCCAGGAAGCTTCTTGATCTCTGCTGGGAATTCTCATTTTAAGTTCTTCCTGACTTTTCATACTTGGAGTGGAACAGGTTTTCTTAGTTACAGAATTAAAGTATTTTAAAGAGTGTAAGGCATTTACAGACTTCTATAGGATAAATCTTCAGTCTCACTTTTCTTCTCTACAGGTAACACAGCTGAGGAGAACGCTGTTTTAGACAATTGAGTCCTTTAGATAAATATTATTCTTTGGTATTCCCTTTACAGTAGAAAAAAATGGCAGGTGCTGAAGAGGAAATACTCTGCTTTGAATACTTTCTTCTTTTAAGCAGAGAAATGGGCAAATGTTTTAGGAGACAGAGCTACATAGGTGAGAAACAACAAATTCTTAAGACTATCTAGCATTTTTATGAAGTTAATAAATCTACTGGGGAGTGCACAAATAGAGTTTTCTCCATATTTGGAAAAATTTATCTTGACACACAGGCAGCAAAGAGACTCTATATAGCCCTGATATATCCTAGGAAAGTCTCTAAGGACATTTATTCTTTCCTACAGCAATTAAATATCAGAAAGCCACAGAATCAGATTATTGCAAAGATGTAATTTAACTGGCTTTTGCTGGTAGATGGACTTGGTCTTTCCTTGCTGTCCTCTGCCTGAAAAAGATGCTAATGCCAACACATTTCTGGATACATTTGAAATATTTTTGGTTTTCATTTTTTTACCCTTGGTTCTTGCATAATAGAGTCAGTAAGTTCTGTAGAGGCCTGTAAGAAGTAGAAAAAGGTAGAAATCAAGTAAAAAAACCCACAGAAAAAGAGAAAAAGCTAATTACGTAACAGATGCCTGTACAAGACCATTTTAGAGATCCACAATACAGGCAGATTCCCATGAGTCAGAGCAGACCACCTTTCCTCCCTCCCTGCTCCACGAGTGAAGAACCAGCCCTCTACTCTGAAACAGTGGACATGCCTTTGCAGGAGAAAGTTTCACACTTTTAGCAATTACAGTCCTTCCATAACTATGAAGGAGTATATAGAATATATATAGAATATCTATATTTGCCATAACATGTAGCATCTACTCTCCCTGTTGCATTACACTCCACATTGCAACAGCTCTTCAGATAATTGGCTCCTATGGCGCAGTGCTGGGATGCAAATGCAAGGAGAAGCAGCTAGCCGTTCACTCCTGCAAGAGATCTCTTAAAGCAGAGATTTATCAGCTGGCTGCACTCCCCTCCTGCCCTGCAGCCAGGGCTGCCCAGCACTGAGTGTGTTCCCAGCTTTGATGTGCCATGAAAGTCACCCAGGGCCGTGTAACCCTCTCTCCTATTTCCATAGCGGTTGTTGTCTACCCTGTCACTGAAAGTTGCACAGGACAGAAAAGCACACTGTTTTAATAATTATGTATTTTATGTAGAGACCTCTTCCCTCCCAGCAGAAGGGGGGGAGCAGAGGGGGATGAGAGAGAGGATGTGTCAGACTAATTTACATGCAAATACTATGCCTCAGTTCCAAAGTACATTAAAAGAAAAAGCAGTTGCCTTCAAATAATTTATGGCCAGCAATGTTTTATTACCCTTGTACACTTACCACTAAGTTTTGCAATGCTGGCCTATTGATAACAAAGGTTTGTTATCTGGAAATCCTGGCAACCCGGCCTCTAGGGACGAGAGCCATTGTAAGCTGCTTGGTTTAGAAAAAAAGAAATAAAATTAGTTAATGTGGTGGCTGTTTGCAGAGCTGTTCTGCACAGACATTCTGCAAGACAGGATGACAAAAGTATTTTGCAGCCTCTCCTGATCTGAAACCACTAAATAGTAACTGGATGTAGAGCCCAGCCAAGCCCGCAGCTATGGGAAAAATCTGATGCATAAGGTAGCAGAAATACCCAAGCAACTGTGCTTGGACTTATTTCTGCCTACATGGATAAAGTATCCACCTTGTTGACCTGTCAGTCTCGCTAATCCACCCTCTATTTTCAGTTAATATCATTAAAGTTCAGCGCTTGAGAGCCTGGAGGGAGAGGCGAGCACCCCATCCCCTTTTTCCACGGGGCGGTAACCAGATGTCAATGGCCGCAGCTGTGACTACATAATTACCTGTTTGCATGAACGCGGACCGCAGTTTAGATTTAATAGGTCAGACGACAATGCAGCAAAACGCATTTAGCCCACGATTACCCCTTTTCAAACATTCCCTCGCTCGCAACTTCGACCCTGGGAACATTGCGGGCACAGACTCGGGTCAATAAGAAACATTGGCCGGCACAATGGGGCTGGCCTCAAACAGCGCTGTTGACAGACACCGGCACAAAGGCGGTGAATAGAGTCCCCCTCAGTTCTCACACAGAGCGAAGAATGAGTCAGTGTACTGCCGCTTTGGTGCTCTGTTTGTACAGTGTATACAGCTTTTGTCCCCCACCACTGTTCGCTGCTCAATGGGGGCTAAAGAGCCGAGGAAGTGAAGGCGGAAGAATGGCTCCACGCTCGCCCCGGCAGCCAGCGGCGGATCCCGGGTGCGGGACAGCTCCGGCGGGAAGCCCGGAGCTGCAGAGGCTCCCACCACCCCACCGCAGGGCAGCGGGCCGCTCGCTTCTGACCCCGGGCGAGGCCTGCGCGCCACGCTGCTGATGCTGCGGAGAGAGCGTGGTAGTTCTAAGTAATGTGTTTTATCTCCTTCAGAAACAAAAACACGGCAGTGTGCCCCGCCCGAGCCCTTCCCACCACGACCCAACTCACGGCTGCAACTTCAGCTAAGGAAAACTGAGCATGGGTTATGGAGTTACAATAGCCCTATGTCCCTTCAAAAGGTACATCAAAGACAGTAACAACGTCGTCGTCATTTTAAACCCCCACTGCAAAGACTTTTAAAGGAACTGAGAAGAGTAACAAAAGACAACCACAGCTATATATCTGTATTTCACACAAAATGTTTAGATTGTGCAAATAAAGGGTCGGCGAAAATCTATCCTATACATAATATCACATATGCACCTGTGTATTAGTTACCCATTAGCAGAGAAAAAAACCACTTCCTATAGATTACTGCTACCCTTCAAATAACTATTTTTCTCAACTTACCCTTTGTGGAAACCGTACTTCTATTATTTACATTACTATCCTTGTGAGCATGTTTAAGAAACAAAAGTAGCCCTCTAGCACAGTGTCAAAACTGTTACTTCACCTGCTTCATAGAGTAGAGTATAAAACAAAATATGCATACTTTATTCTACGGAGTAAAGTCTTTGCTTGCAAAAGGTATTTAGACTTTGGGATGACTAGCATGAAGCTAATAAGGGAGTTAGCGACTGCTCTTTAACTCATGCAGACCGTACTACTGATAAAGTCACACGTGATAAAGTCGGAGTGACAGAATTGTTCAACATGTTTTAAGGCAGTGAATTGGTTTAACAAAAAAAAAGGAGAGGAAAGAAGAAAATTGCATTTTAAATTAAGCAAATCCCTGGATTTCCATGAATGGAACACAAAGAACATTCTTCATTTTATCACTAATAGCCAAGATAGTATCAGCATGCTTTCTACTGCCCTTTCAATCATATTTTTTAAGCTCAAAATACTGAAATGGTGTTATTACATTAGCCAGGTACAGAAGAAAGCCCCAAAATACTAAAAAAATCGATGTGTCTAATGCCAGAAAAAAAAAAAATCCCAAACAAATTGAAAGTTTCATTATGCGTGAGCTAGTCATAAAGATTTTGGGAGTCTGAAGCCATGACTTTCACTCTTGGCAAGCAAGTTGTGAGCGAGTAACCTGGAAGATACGTGAAGACCATCACCTTATTCTCAGATACTTTGTTTTAATACAGCACAAGAATTTCTAGGTTTTATATCTACATATGGCCTTATTTAAATAAAGCAGGCCTGTCTGCTTTGAACACTAGCTATAAGACATATGACTGCACTTGAGTATACTGGCACTGAGTATGTAAAGTAGGCAAATGTTTGTGTGAATGCCAAAGTATGCCTGCAAGCCTACCAAGGATCTGATCAATCACAACCCTGAATGGACAGTTTTTAGTTCACTTTAAAGGAGGAAAACCCTCACCTTTCAAACACTATTAGGTTTATTACATACCCTGCCACAGGAGTACTCATAGATCTAAGGGCTGATCAACAAAGCTGGAAGAATTAACATCCAGCACAACTTTTTTTTTTATAATGAATGGGAAATTCTCAGCAGAGAAAGACTTTCCAAGTTTGCCCTATGATGAAACAAAACAAAAGTGGGGAAAGAAACTCTGTTCCACCAATTCTTTCAACATAGTGATTCTAAATCACTGCAAAACTCCTTTTTTCTTTTTTTTTTTTAAACTTAAATCACTGCTTAGCAAATTAAACCTAGCCTAACCTACTCTAGCCTGGTGTGTACACCAGGCCAAAGCTTAGTATACTCTTAATACATCTTGCAGAAGCAGAGGAATATTTCACAAACCTTCACATTACAGCAACGTGCGATTCAAGTCACCAAAAGACCCAGAAAGGGATACGGCACTTGCTGCCACACATCACCGCTGCTCTGCACCCTGCCCAAGGCTGGCAGCAGTGGCAGTGCTGCCTCCTGCCAAGCAGAGGATCACAGCTTGTTTACCGAGCTCTGCCTGGAGGAAGCAGAGTGCGTTTCAGTCTCGTCTCCAGCAGCCCTGTCAAGCCAGCTGCCAAGAACAGTCTTGAAAGGCTTCAGAGGGAGCAAAATCTAGTACTTAGCTGGTAAGTAGACTGGTCTGGCACCAGGGACCCAAAGATGAGTGAGGGGGAGCAGGCACTACCCAATCTGAAAGATGAAAACACTTCTAGGCTAACTTAAAACATAAAAAGTCATACAAGAAGTAACTAAACTCCCTAAGTGGAAGGACAGATTAGCAATCAACTTATAATTACCACTCAGATTAAGATCTCTACCTGAATACTTGAAGTTAATGAGTACAAATTGTAAGTAAATTAAACTTGTATGCTACTTACATTTCCTCACGTTGTACGGAAAAGACCTGAAAAGTTTGTTTGGGATTTCATGTTGTAAAAGACTATAGTTTAAATATTTAGATTTTTAGAATTAACACTTCATTACTTCCATAAGATTTCAGAAGGCTTAAACACGTGCGCTGCACATTTCTGTAAAGACATGCTTTACACAGGTTTATACGAACCATGAAACTGGTTCGTAAGATGTCATTGCTTTTGGAAGACCCCACTAACTACTATGAAAACAGTGAACAAGAGGCTTCACAGGGAACAAGTAAGCAACCCTTAATTCCTTCTAGTAAAATCATTAATCAAAGAAAAATTGCTTAAGCCCTTTTCCTCTTACCCTACTAATGGCAACTCACCAAACACTAATAAGTGATAGACTTTTTTTCATTGTACCCAATGGCTATTTCCCTGCCTTTAGAGTTGTATCTCAATTTCTCAGTTAAGTGGGTACATGTTCACGCAGTGTGACCACATTATGTGCAGTTTTCCATATGATCAGAGCCTGACAAGTCTCAAAGCAGATCATTTAAAATATAGCTTTGGTATTTTTCAGAACAAACCCTCCAGGATCTGGAGGACTTGGGGGGGTGGTTATTACTTCTCACCCAAGCTGGGTGGCTGGCTTTTGAGTTCTTTAGATAAAAAAATAAATTGTAAAATGCTAAGACAGAAGAATAGCATTTGCCTCTCGTGACAGCTATCACAAAAGGAAAAAGTAAAGAGCTTTGGTTTTGTTAAAAAAATGCTCCATGATTGACTGTCATCATACTTCATATTTCAGTGTCCATAAATCATGGCTATGTTCAGCAAGTTCATAAAGTAACAGACACCTGCATCCCTGCTTGGCTGCTATCATGCCTACAATGCTGACAGACCCATGGAAGCAGAGATCACACACAGACTCCAAAATCTATTAAGGCAAGTTTTAACAGCTACTGAATACTCTTAGAAAACTTTTTTTTTTTCTTTTTAAATATGAGTCTTTACTCACACTGCAGTTCTTCCAGCATAACAGCAATACCTGCCTAGGATTTTAAATTTGATCTTGAAAATTTAAGAAAAATCAGGCAAGGAAATACAATAGCAGGGACTGTGTTATCAGACACTCCCTACTCAGTAAGGGCAGTTACATACAACTGAAGTGTTGCTTTAGTTCTTCTGTTGCCTCTGCTTCTTCCTCCAAAACATTTGACACAAAAATTATAGTCAATTGCTATTCCCATCCTAGTTCCACACAAGTGCATGTGAAAAGAGAGACAGCAAGGACTGTGTTGCTTTTTGTTAGCATATTAGTGAGCAGAAGAGAAAAGGAAAATAAATTACTCTTAAATAAATGTTATTTATTTTTGCCTCTCAACACCGTTTTTTCTTTTTATTCAGATTTGTTGACCTGCCTAATAATTGCAAAGCAGCTGAATCCCCTACACATCTTGGAAACACTCGGCCTTAAAAGGCTTACCTTGCTTTGTAGGAATTTACCTGCTTTTGTGCCCTGGTTGGTAACGGCACCTAAATAGGCTGACAAGAAGTTACAGAAAGCATCTGTCAGGGGTTTGGTGTGTAGGAGTAACGGAATTAATTTTATCAGTCTTTTGGGCCTATTCCAAGTGGCAGTCAACACCCACTCCTCCCTCTGAGGAACCATCCGTCTGTACAGACAGTTGACTGCAAACACAAATGCGTGACTAAATCATCAATGGCCACAGCATCTAAATATCTCTAAGGATGGAGACTCCACAACCTCCCTGGGCAACCTGTGCCAGTGCTCGGTCACCCTCACAGTGAAAAAGTGCTCCCTGATGTTCAGGGGGAACCTCCCGTGTTTCAGTGTGTGCCCATTCCTCTGGTCCTGTCACGGGCACCAGTGACAAGAGCCTGGCCCTGTCCTCTTTGCACCTCCCTTCAGGTGTTTACAGACATTGATGAGATCCCCCTGAGCCTTCTCTTCTCAGGCTGAAGTCCCAGGTCTCTCAGCCTTTCCTCAAAGGAGAGGTGCTCCAGCCACTTCATCACCTCAGGGGCCCTTCACTGGACTGTCTCTTGAACTGAGGAGCCCAAAACTGGACACAGCACTCCAGGTGTGGCCTCACCAGGGCTGAGTGGAGGAGAAGGGTCACCTCCCTCCACCTGCTGGCAATACTTTGTCTAATGCAGCCCAGGACACCATTAGCCATCTTTGCTGCAAGAGCACATTGCTGGCTCATGTTCAACTTGGTGTCCACCAGGACCCCCAGGGCCTTTTCTGCCAAGCTGCTTTCCAGCCGGGTAGCCCCAGCACATACTAGTGCCGGGGGTTGCTCCTCTCCAGGGGAAGGACTTAGCACTTCTCTTCACTGAACTTCATGAGGTTCCTGTCAGCCCATTTCTCCAGCCTGTCGAGGTCCCTCTGGATGGTAGCACAACTACCCTGTGTAACAACAACTCCTCTGAGTTTTGTATTCTATGCAAACTTGCTGAGGGTACACTCTGTCCTACCACTGAGGTCATTAATGAAGATGTTAAACAGGACTGGACCCGGTATTGACCCCTGGGGTACACTGCTAGTTACTGGCCTCCAGCTTGAGTAATCTTAATATTATGTAGCAGACTGAGAAGAATTATCAGTGAAATAATTCTGTACAACATCTCTAGCTTTGCTAACATTATCAACTTTATCGTACCTTTCTCATATTTAGTGTCTTAAAGTCTTGGTTCTTGCAGTTATACTGTTACATAAGAAGCTCAATTGCCTTTTACAAAAAGTTGGTTTAATTAAAAATTCCTACTCTGCCAAGTTAAAAAAAAAAAAAAAGTTATGTGAATCCAAAGACTAAAGAATCCAAAAAGAAATAAAACAAAAAATAAAAACAACTTTAATATCATGATTTGTGGGAGGCTTGACTCATGCCTTGTGAAGAGCTCGAGGTTTATATATTACCTGCAGAGTGTTTCCCTAGATGTGTTAATTCCCTTCTCAGACTCGCTTATTGAAACTATTCCAGAGGGATGAATAATTACCACTCCATGGTTATACGATAGCATTAATTTTCCTGAGTAACATCCAAGTTACATGAAGACTTATAATTCACATTTGGTCCAAACGATCATTAATTCAGTTTCTCAACCTGGAAACTAAATAGCTTCTGTCTTTGGGCAAGTCTACACCTCTCGGTGGATTGCCATGTAGAGCCCATGAGCTAGTTTAGACCAAGCTGGCTCCAAAACTGAAATCAAAGGCCACATCAGTGCAGCACAGCAGCTCAACTCATTATGCTAAGAGGGTTTAGCACACAGTTACACCCAACCTAATAAAGCAGTTACACTGCTTCGGTAACTTGGACTGTCTTTTCATCTAGCCCCTACCTCTGTGACAAGAATAGGTCAAACTGACAGACTTTAAGCCAGAAACATCTGCACCTTGCTCTGTGGTTTAGTAAAGCACAGTTCCCTGTACCCCTGAAAAGTACCACATACCTATATAACTGGCATGTCCCTACCTCATCTGCTGTCACCCAGAGTCACTGGTCAGTTAAACATGTTGGGGAGAGTTAGGGTTTTCACTAAAATTCATAACGTTTTGCATCTGGAATGGCTGAGATTCCTTGAGCCTTGTCTAGCTACTGAGGTAAGTAATTATACTTTACTAGAAGTATTTAAGTGAGAGAGCTCCTCCCTGCATGCAAACAGCAAGGCTTTCTCAAAGTGTGTGTGTGGGGGGGGAAAGAATTTCCAAATATGCTGCATACAGAGATTCAAGTCATTTATTCTCATCAATTTCAAAACAAAACACTAGAAGCAATTTTAATCCTTCTGCCAAGTCATGAGTTTATAATTCTAGTTTCTACAGTTCTTGACAGCCAATACCTGGATTAGGGGAAAAGAGAGAGTTAACCTAACTCATCTTCTACAGACAACACTCAAGCCTTCCAACGTAGTACTAAGTTTCCCAAGCTTTTTTTTTCCTATCGTGTATGTGTGCACGTCCACGTATGAGAAAAAGTGTGGCTTAAAGAGTATTTACAGACTTTGACATTGCCAAAAAAGCTCCAGGCCACCTATGGACTGCTTTGTTCTCCCAAGACATTTTATACAGCATATTCCATCTCCCATTTATCATGATGCCCTGGGAAGACAGAGCTGGCACAAAGGTTTCACCAGTAAAAGCTACTGGGTTTGTAGGGTTTTTTCCTAAAAGGCCATCAAATCCCCTAACTCTCTACTACTTTAAACTAACGACAGAAGTGAAAACAATGATGAAAAAGTGATTAGCAGGCTGGCATACACTGCTGTGGCCATAATCCTAGGTCTACGTGGCATACTCCATACCAAATGCTGAGTAGGGTGCCTCATTAATATGGATTAATTGTACTTTTGATAACCAACACCTGTCTCATGGTATTATTACATTAACTAAACTCTAAAGTATCTATCTGGGATGAAAAATTTACAGTCTAGTCCAAAAAAATGTTTACAGACTTTGGGCTCCAGGAACTCTGGAAGCACAGTCTTGTGTATTACAGAACCACACAAAGCCAACACGTCCATCTGTGGTTGAAAATAACCGCTGAAGAACGATATACAGTGGGTGGCAAAAACAGTCACAGTTGTAAAGTAACCAAGCAAATAATAAGCTATGTCCATAGGGGATAAAAATGCTATAATTTCCAAAATGCATGCTGCTATAAATAAGTTAGAGGTTCTTTGCTGAAGTACACAGATTAAGTTTGCAATCACATAGCTATTCTGCGTGCCTGTTTTAAAAAAAGAGAGCTGAAATTGTTAGACAGCAGACAGAGTGGCACCGCATGCATTGTTTGGGCTCGGAGCAATGGCGAATTGCACTATATGGAAGCTTTGTAGAAAAGAGAGTTCATGCCACCTCCTTGAATTTAGCCCTTGTGCTGCTTTTGGCTGGGATAGAGTTAATTTTCTTCACAGTAGCTGGTATGGGGCTATGTTTTGGACTTGTGCTGAAAACAGTG
>JAVJGG010000029.1:22279237-22295680 GCA_035590195.1 Aviceda cuculoides
CCACAGGCTGCAGGGGAATCTCTGCTCTGGTGCCTGGAGCGTCTCCTCCCCCTCCTTCGTCACTGATCTGGGGGTCTGCTGGGTTGTTTCTCTCACATGTTCTCACTCCTCTCTCCAGTTGCTGTTATGCAGCAGTTTTTCCCCTTCTTAAATATGTTATCCCAGAAGTGCTACCACCTTCGCTGATGGGCTCGGCCTTGGCCAGTGGCGGAGCTGTCTTGGGGCCGGCCTGCTTCGGCTGTCGGACATGGGAGAAACTTCCAGCAGCTTCTCACAGAAGCCACCCCTGCAGCCCCCCCACTGTTAAAACCTTACCACACAAACCCAGTACGGTAGGCTAATGTATATATACTCCACAGCTAAGTTCAGGTCTCAGGTAAAGAGCAGCTTTGTTTTCATATTTCAGCAGGATGTGAGGAGGTCCACCTATGGTTTGGATTAATTTAATGAATGCTAGTGGAACCAGACACTACATTAGATGATTCATTTCCAACTGCCTTTTCCTTATATGTAGATCATCTGGAAAAAGCCTGAGCTAGTAGAGAGAATCAAGAGATCTGAGATCAGTTCGAAGGAGATTTTCCCGTTACCTAGAAAGATGGCATTAGTAACGGCCATTGACCATGCTGAGCAACACTGAGCCTTTTTTAAGCAATAACACAATTCACAGTAAATTCCTTCATCTCTTGGCAATTACACTCACAAAATGGCATTCACCTCATTCTTGTTGCCCTCATACAATGGCACACACAGGAGGCGCTCTACCCTAAAAAAACTTGTTGCTTGTGAATTTTTTATCTCCACATCATGAAGATGGGTACACTAACATCCTATGCATTTCCTGCTTTTATCACCAAAAAATGGTCCATTCTAGTTCATAACATCCCTCTCCTTCAACTCCCTGGCAGGAAAAAAGACAGATACAAAATTCTCTCATGTGCAAAATTGCCTGTGAAATAATCTTTGTACATGACACACAAGTGCTATCTTTACACAATGACAGATGTGCTCATTCCTTACTAGAACAGAGATTAAACTCTCTAAAATACAAATGCTAATGTACAAAGAAATCCTTGGGCATTCTTCATTGTGGACAGTTTTCCAAGAAGCCACTGAGAACCTGTTTGAATACTATCACAGGTCTACAAGTGTGCAGCATTCTCCATTCTGCTTCCCAAGAGCACAAATATCTAATTTATGTATAGGAGAATCCTCAAGAGACTCCATTGGTTACTGCTATCAAAGATTCTTTTGTGGACAGTCTAGAAAGAAAGTGAGCTAAAATACAGTATTTTCTCCAGTATTCTGCATAACCTAAAGGAGAGCTCATTATACAGTAATTTCTCTCAAGCATTTAAAGAGACTTAATGACATTTTGAGTACTTTCCTCCATGATTTCTATGTCTCCTTAACTGGATTCCCCATAACAGCACTATAGAAAAACAGTAAGACAGTAAGATAACAACAAGGCAACATACTTTATTAAGCACTCTACTTTTGTGATTCTCAAGGAGTGCTGGCCATGCAGCTGTGATAGATAATGCATTGATAACACGTCAAGTTGCAAAAATTGGAGAATATTACTAATTTCAGAAGCACAAAGGGCACATTCTTTTCAAGTATCTGAAATATAAAGGCTTTTTCCCTCCTCCTTCTTAAATGCCTAACCTGTTTGATTTTCCTTTTAATTTCTAGGTTTTAAAAGTTTTTCACAAATATTTGGATGCCTGTCTCTTTCTGTGCACATAGTTCAGTAAAAAACAGTAGCTTTTTCAGTAACAGAATACTCTGCAAGATGTGCTATTTGCAAGAGAGTGGGAAAAGTTATAGATTTAAACGCCAGTAAGATCCAAACGAAAGAAGTAACTCCAATGGAAGAACATAACATACTATTTCTGGAGCAAAGCCTATGACTATACAAGCAGGGTGGTCCTATCCCACCCACTGAGCAATGTGTCTTTAAAACCCTAGCTATATGTTTTATGCTTGCTTGCAAAGGCAAGTAGCATGCATGTTGGAATGCAAGAGACATGGATGAAACATGGAGGAGTGAGATGGGAGATTGGTAATCTGACTGCTACAATTAAAGGGTGAATGATATAGTAACATCAAGCAGCATGCAAAAAAGGCAACCCTCCATAACTCTCAAATTTGTTTTCCTCAGCACTGTCATCCACAGCTAGAAAGATTTTTCTGTCCAAAGTTAGTTACACAAAACAACAAAATGGGAAAATGCCACAATAGCTAAAGGCCCAACAGCTTGGAGATACTCAAAACTTGACTAGAAAAGGCCCTGAGCAACCTGAACCAAGTTTGTCCTGCTTGGAGCAAGGGGTCTGAACAGATGACCTCCTGAGATCACTTTCAACATGTATTATTTTATTTAGGAAAGAGAAAAGACTGGGAGCCTGCTATAAAGAATCTTAAAACAAAAACAAATACAATAAGCTACTCTCCAACCAAGTATATATTGATAAGGCACTTATTTCAACCAGCAACCTAAAAAAATTTTGCTATCTGCTAGCCCACCAGACCTTAATTTTCCATACCTTGTAACTACTTAAAGCGTGCACTGTTGCTTAGATATAAACCTAAATCCCAGGAATTTTTTAACAGTTGTCGTAGGCATTACTAGGGTAACTGGTCAGTGGTTCATGCGGTTCGATTACCAAATTCCTCTCTAGTATACTTTTACTATTTTTTACTTGAATGCAACGAGCTCTATTTAAGTCAAAACTCTATTGTGCAAAAGAGCATCACCTTAAAGGCAACAGGACCAACTCAGGCAATATACTGCAAAACGTGACATCCAACAGTTAATGGCCTTCCATCCAGGTGCAGCATAACAGGCATTGCCAACTCGAGCGTTCACCTAAACTTATCAAAGAGCAAACATAGAGCTTTGTTTTCACCACCAGGGTTTCCCTGCACACTGAAGTTCTTCCAAGAAATGAGGGTGAAAGACTCAGGAGGAGCACCGAGAGGACTGATATAGGACTACAGCGATTGAAATTTCAACATACAAGCAATTACAGCTCAAAGTAATTTTTCTGGGTGCCACCTTCTTTTTACACATTAAACTATTTGGTCTAATGCTGTTGACTCTTTATTGAGAAGTTCAATGTATCTTATCCTGGTCTTACAATATAATCACTCAAATTTTAGGCCTCATGCCTTTAACTCGTCAGAGATGTACAGCTCTCAGTATTCCCTTGACCAAGTAAGTTCAAGTACCTTCTATACCTCCAACTTTGAACACGTTCACAACTTTGTGCCTACCAATAATCAGTGATTTTAGAGGTTTCTCAAAGCAAAAGCTCTGCTTCCTGTATTAGTAGGAAAGAAAAGTTTAGAAAAAAAAAAATTTCAAAATTTAAGAGCTGACGCTACTGTTTATTACTCATTTAATCTAAAATGCTGTTGACCTCTAGTTAGTGCCTAATCTAGATTTCTTATAAACCAGCCCAGTCTTGCATCTACAAGCTCATTCCACTGTACAGCTATTGTCTACTAAGACAGCATTCCCACTAAACCTGCAAAGCCCTCCAAACCTCCTGCAGTCACAGACTTTGTCTCCTCTAAAATAGTTCTGCACTGGGCAAAAGACCCCACACTGCCCGCCTCAGGTCTCTACCACTCACATCTCTACCCAAAGGACAGGCTGACACAGAATTGTTCTTTTTCTTCCGTCAATTTTTTTTAAATACTGTCTCACAGTTTACATACATCCCGAGATGCAGAAAACACCATCAGTAATTCCCTCAATATATAGCACTAACTACAGTATTATGTATTCCCTACTTGTGCCTACCATTATTTTTTCAGACAGCACAAGCTACAGCTCTGCAGGCCAGGGGTTCACCTACTTGTTTAGTATCAACAGACATGTAAATAATAAATAGAAACAAAATCTGATAAATACTTGTCATATACAGTACAGACTTGCTTACATTTTGTAGGACTGAGAGAAATCAGAAGTCTAAGATGAAATATGACTCTAGAGCATCACTTGAACTTTCATGTGAACAGTAATGCTAAGACAGGAACCGTTTCTTCAGCACGACACATACCTACATACCTTCTCTTCTCCATCTCCATTCTACAATTTGAAGAGGAGACATTTGCAAAAAATATCAAATTACTTGTTATCCTCTTACTTGCAAACAGCATTCATCTAAAGTAGTACTAAAGAGGACAATTTGCAAACTGCTAGCTAATATACATTATTCACACATGGAGAATACATACCATAGACACCAGCTTGATGCTCCAGTGACTAAAAGATGTTCAGGGCTATTTTAGCCTTTTTTGAAGCCTGATGTTTAATTCTGCAATATGTACCAAGGCAAACATTAAAATGCTTTTATTTAAAAAACCCAAATGTTTATGGATAAAGCAGACATGTGAAACTATGGTCATAGAAAATTGGGAGATTATTCTTATACAGCTCTGCATAATGCAAACTGGGACACAAGTTTTAGCTAGTATATGAGTAATGAAATACAACTGTCATAAAATTCACCTACTAAGGCTCATAAGTAACAGCACATCATCATCCCACTAACAGCACAGTTATAATCAAAGACAGCATGAACTCAGAGTTTGTTCTTTTAAAGTCCACTGTCTGTTTTGCATTTTTTTTTGCCACCATAATTTAGCTCTTTTTCCTCCCCGATTAGTGGCCTGAGGTTTTCTCCTATTAAAAAATAAAAATAAAAATAAAATTTAAAAAAAAAAAATCACACAACTGAAGTTCATACTGTTTCCCAACAGATTCAACTTACAACCCAAATTGGGCAGCCACAAAGACAAGGAAGATCTCTTTGGTTTCCTTTGAACAAGAGACTCTTCCATTTAATTCCATACAAACAGATAAAAGTGAAGAACTAATATAAACTTCTTGCTAACAAAGGGTTTTGAAGATTAACTACTGTGTAAAGCTCAAACAAAAGCAAGATTTGTGTTATTTACTAAAACTACCGAAGGAAAATAGTCCCAAGAGAAAGCATAAAAGGAGGATCTGTGATTCAAAGCAGAAATAAAAGGAGTGATTTAAGGAAAAATCTAAGATTAATGACTGCAAAGTCACAAAGGAGAACTCTGAAAGTAGTCAAGGAGAAAACTGGAAGCTTCTCTGCTAGTAAGCAAGAAGATATTTATAAAAAGCTTCATATGAATCACTTCCTATGCAAAGATTGTTCCAAGGCCCAATTTCTGTAAAGACAGCACTTGCACACCAGCTGACACTATGATGACCTGATTTCAAGGGAATTATTTTCATTATAAGGATTCTAATATATTATAATATTAATTATTTAATATCTACAGCCCAGTAGAAAAAATATCAGTATAACTAAAAATTCCAGCAGGTACCATATTCATTTCTTCCCATACCTGAGTAATGATTTGAATTTCATCCTCGATGGTACCAAATTACATAGTTTTGGAATAAACATAAATAGCATCTGTACCCTTCTTTTTAAAGGTAAGTTTTGAAGAAAGCAGGAGTGCAAAGAAGAGTACAGAATACCATTCAATATGGTACTACAAAACTGGTATTCGAGAAGAGCACAGGGAGCACTGAAAGCTTTTCCTCCAAAACTTTAAAATTTGAAGGGGAAAAACCCTCAGATTTTATGATCAGAAAAAGCAAAGGAAAATGCTCTTTTTGCCTAGAAGACGATGAGGGAAATTGACTGCTATATTTTCATTCTTACATTTATTAAATCTTTATTAACTTTCAAAAACCTTGCATACTTAGGGTTTTAATTGTCCAGAGTTATTTCCCATCACAACCTTAAAACTACAAGCACCCCCAAAGAACCTCCAGAAAGCAAAGCAAGCTTCTGCTGTTTTAACCAAAAGAGGAACATCCATACATTCTCCTCAGCATAGTGAAGAAATGTGGTTTTATTTCAGAAAGCAAAACAAACAAAACTCTTCAGTCAAAAAGGCTGGAAGTAAAAAGCTGAAATTAGGCATTTAAGCATCCCTTGGTGAGAAGTGGTGACTGTTTTGGCAAAGCATCATTTACATTTCACTGTAGATATTAGGATTTTTGGCGACTAATTTACTGTGCAAGTCTAATAGTATTTTGTAAAGACCTCTTCATTAAAACCCTAACTCCTTATTTTTTTAATTACTGCAGATTAGGCCTTAAGGAGCAGAAGTACAGAAGCTAAGGTATCTCCACACTCACTGCCAACTTGAAGGTAAAATCTGCCAATGACTTTGCTGCATACAACGTGCTAGAAGTCTCACGTGTCCCAGCCGTGACTTGGGAGCACACCTGAACTGAAGTGTCTGGGGAAGAGCACCCTCTCCCTTGTGGAGCATCTGAGAGAGCATGATCTACTCTGTAAGCCTTCTATGCAGCTTGGACAAAACAATCTGACAATACTTTAAACCTTACTTGTAAACCAGAGAACTTAAGCTGCTCTTGCCAATCCATGTGAAACTAGCTGAGCTATAAGCCCTGGAAAATGAAGAACATCTTGCTTTATTTTTCAATTTAGTCCTAAGTAAACTATAATAACACTGGAAAAAAGGCCTCTCGGAAATCCCATTTAGATAGTTATATTAAATGGATATCCAAGCTGCCCTCATATGGCAGAAAACACCAAAAGTAATACTGGAATAGAAACTCTGATGTTGCTTTCTGACATGCATGTTATTACGATTGACACTTTTTTCATAGAACGCTTTAGGTTGGAAGGGACCTTAAAGATCATCTAGATCCAACCCCCCTCCCGTGGGCAGGAACATCTTTTACTAGACCAGGTTGCTCAAAGCCCCATTCAGCCTGACCTTGAACACTTCCAATGATGGGGCACCCACAACTTCTCTGGGCAACCTGTTCCGGTGTCTCACCACCCTCATCATTCTTCCTTTTGTCCAACCTAAATCTACCCTCTTTCAGTTCAAAACCATTGCCCCTTCTCCCATCACTACAGGCCCTGGTAAGAAAGATGGAGAGAGACTTTTTACAAGCCCTCTAAGTATTGAGAGGCTACAATAAGGTCTTCCCGGAGCCTTCTCTTCTCCAGGCTGAACAACCCCAACTTTCTCAGCCTGTCTTCATAAGAGACGTGCTCCATCCCTCTGATCATTTTTGTGGCCCTCCTCTGGACCTGCTCTGTCTTTCTTGCACTGGGGACCCCAGAATTGGATGGAGTAGTCCAGGTGGGGTCTCACGAGAGCAGATGCTATTTTTTTAAGTCCACAAATTTATCTGAAAGGCAAGTTTGCTGGGTAAGTGCAAGAGTCTCTGTCTGAAATTCAGTGCCTTATGTCAGTCGAAGTTGGTCTAGATGGCCACAGTGATCCTTTCCAGCCTAAAAATTAACTGTTTAATCTTCAGTTACATAAGTACATGTTATACTTTCAACAATACAGATACCATTTTTCCAACACCCTATGCAAGCAATAAAATCTCCTGGCATATAACTCCTAAAGAAGGTCTGTAAAAGCTGTATTGCTTCATTGACTTCCACCTAGGAAGAATTGGGACTAATTGAGAAAGAGGCTATTAAACAAAAATATCTACAAAGCTGTTTTGAAATGCATGTAATGCAGAACTATCTGATTTTCGCTGAAGAATATCTTCATTTTGTCCAAGTTACAGTTCCTATTTACCAACCTCTCCCATCCCAAAAAGAAAAAAAAATGAAAAGGACTAAACTTCAGTTTTACTAATAGGAACTATTCATATTTCATAGCATTATCCAAAGGGAAACAAATGTGGTTATAGGAAGTTCTAAGGGTAATAGCTGTCAGACTTGGCAAAGAGCATTGGAAGATTCTGCTTGGCTACAGACACAATTTTTAAGCCAACTTCATGTATTGAAATTAAACTTTTTAAAAAAGTGTTTTACATTATATTTTAATTGGAGATTAGGAAAGGATTAGCTTGTATTTTAAAAACAATGAAAGATTCTTCATACAGTTTTTGATACCAGTTTATGTTCATCAACATCCTATCAAGGTCCGTATTTCAGTACTCATTGCAATGCTGACTAATGAATAATGTATACTCCAAACCTTATTTCATTTTTGCATACAGAATAACTTTTAATTAGAAGTATCTCAGCTGTGCAGAGAACACACAATATACTTGCATGTATATATATTGTCCTCATAATAATGAACAATGTAATATTGTGAACTAAGCACATTTTTAAAAGAGATGCAAATAACAATTAACCAAATACATGTAGCACTTAACCAGTAAAATACCATGGTGAAAACAATCTTTGTCTCTCATAATTACATTTTTCAAGTAGGATCATGCAGATCTCAAAAAAAAAAAAAAAAAAAAAAATCACATGAATAGGATTTGTATGCTGTGCATAATATTCCAACAGGTTTTCCTGAATTGCACTTTAATATCAAAACTTCTTTGTTGTCTAGAAATCTGTTTAAGTTGTTAAGGCTATCTGCAGCTTTTTTCTATTTGAAGATAGATATTTCTTAGACTAATCATCGAGATGCAGTACGTGAACTGTTCTTCAAACAGAGCATAATTATTCAGAATACTCTGTAAAATGACCTAAGTCATCAATGTCTTATTACATGCTGCTAAATCAAATGTAGCAATACTGTTCATAAAACAAATGTAATTTTTTTCAGTTAACAGACTAACCTTGTATGCCCTACAACAAATACTGCGTTATCATAGTAAATCCAAAGACAGGTGATTTTTTTAGTCAGTTATGGCTATACCTGCCCATTATCAGAACAGTCAAAGGTATACTCTATTTTGTTTGAGTCTGAATTTTTTGGTATTATATACAGCAACACACATGACTAAAATTTAAAACTGTACTTCTTTTTCCTGTGACTTTACGCAAGTGTGCCTAGGTGGAATAGCATAAAACAGTAGAGTACATCTGGGGAGGGGAAGGACATCACATCTGTATCAAGAAAATGAAGCATCTACAGCTGCTTCTAGACCCTTTTTTGAAACTTCTTAATCAATCAGTTGCCCATTAAAGTACCAGAAAGCAGCAAAGTCATATTGCTAACACGCTATAATGCTACCCAAACTACCAAGGTTTACCCAACAAATCTTATAAACGTGCAATCTGCTGCACTGGTTGACTCAATACCAACTTCTTTGTGTTTGTAGTAAAGGGAAGGTTTTCCAGTTATCTTCACACTTTGACTGGATACACAGTGCAGAAACTGCAAAACAAGACTTCCATAAAGAATTTCAAATACAGCTTTGAAAATATGCTGTTGATTAGCCAGAACGATCATTTACTAAACAACGCTGAGCTAAGAATTTATTTCATAACATAAAATAGTACATAATTGGTCACAATAAAGCTGCTTATTTTTCTTGAATTTAAATAACTTCTATATATAATCTAAAATACTAAGTATTTATCTATATCTTTCAAGGATTATTTTATAGCAAAACATAAACATTGCAATGGTATCAATACAAGATTAACAAAACATGAAGCTTTCAGAGAGGTAGAAAGAAAGAACAGATGAAAAAAAAGAGGTGAAGACAACAGTACAGACAAAAGTTCATTGATGTTCTGCTTTAAGGAATAAAAGGAGAGCCAATTCTTATTGCAATTTCTTCATAAGTAACAGGAAAGGAAACAAATTCAGATCACATAGTTATCTAAGTATTTTTACTCCTTTATGTAATATATGGAAAGAGATTAAAAAAACCAGGGACCAGGAGGTGATTCCAACAATGCCCTGAACTTGTATGTCCATGGCTTTTCACATTCCTCCCAGCTACCTCCAATTCATACATACTCCTCCCCTGTGCCTGCATCAGTTCCTAAATGAGCCAGGATCAGCTGTCTCAACAGTAAGATTCCCATCCATCTAGCATGCTGCCAGCCACCCCAAGGAGCACACAAACACCAGGTCACCTGCTGGTGTGAGCATACCAAAACTCACAGCTTGCAGAACACCCAAAGCATCTAATTCTCCAGTGCAATTCTGAACAGAAATGACCTAGTCTACCAATCAGGGAAAATGGGTGAACCTACTACATGGATTATGTCAAAAAGAAAATCTTACCGGATGAGCACACACAGTCCTAAGAACAGCCCATGGTGTTTTGAGCCCAGCATCTGCCTGCGCAGCTAGATTGCTTAGACAGAACTCTGCATCATTTCTCCGGGCAATTTTATGTCTGTGTCCTTGCATTTTGGGTTGCTGTATGAGGTTGCCATGCTGAAGTGGGACACTGGCAATCCCACACAACAGCACTGTCTTATCTTCAGCCTGATAGTTTCTCCATTTATCACTGCCCTGACCTTCCAGGCTCTTTTTTCCAGGCTCCTGGAGGACAGGATGCTGTTTCAATAGTCACAGCAGGAGAGTAAGTGGGATCTCCCACAGCAACAGTGGATGTAAATATCCTGCTGATAACAATAACTATTAGGAAGAATTTCAATTCCTATTTAACCTTTAGATCATGGTTCCATGCACCTTGTTCTAGACATCTCACATGTAGCCGATGAAGAGTAGGCAGCTGGCATTCACTTACTTTTCTCACATGATCCTGGTGGTCCCAAGACAGTTTGAATTTTGGGATTCCACTCTGACAGCCTGTCATCCAAGGCATATCACACATGCCTACCACTCACGGACCTCCAGCAATGTCAAAGCGATCACTCGCAAACACAGAGCTATCTGATGGAGCAAATTCCAGAAGACAACTGCAACCTGCTGCTCCTCAAGCGCTGTGGTCTTCTGCATGCCAACCAAGGACAGAGTTGTGCAAGGTGCTCAGGGCCTTCCCACACAAATTCGTGTTCCTGAGTCACCGCTGCCTATCACAACTGTGTACAATTTTACTGTACTATAACTACATTCTCCGAAGGGGCAGCATGCATCATTCCTCTGCCATCCAACAACATTAGAAGTCCTGTCTACTTCATTTCAGAAAGTGTTGTTCCAACACCATGTAAGTTTTACAAAATCCTGTCATGCAGGCAAGCACTTCTGTCATACTCAAAGCAGGTCATCCGACAGACCCAGCTGTGTCCACAGCAGGAACAAACCCAAGTCAGAAGGGCCAAGTTTTGGTGCCTCAGCCAGAGCATTCACAGGCTAGAACTGCTCCTTCAGAGGTCAAACGAAGGACAAACAGGTTCATTCCCACTATAATGCAAACCAGCATTTCAAGCAGATACAGATGAGAGGATGCCGAGAAGCCTGTGATATAGTCCTTATTTAGCACGAACCTGAAAGCACCAGGATGTGTTCACAGCATAGCAGGAGCAGACATAACCCAAGTTTCTCAAACGCAGCCATACAAGCTGGCAAAGCAAGCCAAGAGAAACTTCCAAGTAAAGAAAACTCATTCCAGCTCCTGCAAATCCCACAACTGGCAAGTCCCACTCTCAGTTAGTCAGCAGTTTCCAGTACCTGAATGCTGGCCAGAAGGTAATCTACCTAAAAGAGGCACAGCATGCCTCTGTGCTTCGCATGCAGGTTTCATAAAATGCTGTTACATTTGTAATCAAACCAAAAATGTTTTTAAGCTATTTATTAGCACTGGAAAAGCACTCCATCCACACAAAGACAACAGGTGTCCTAAGAAATACTGCACTATGAAAATTACACATGAAGACTGCACTAAATATAAATAAGTATTTTTGTTCTCAAATAACTGCAACTTCAGTAAAATCATCTTCTAAATGTTAACTTAGGTGGGAAGACAGATTGAGAAAAAAATTTCCCATCAATAATTACATTAAAAATAATTCTGATTTTGTTTTTTAATGCTTGATTTCAAAACATCTATTGTTACACATTATTTTAAACTGAGGTTGCCAAGATGCTGCATAAGCAAGACAGATATACATCCTTTACACAGAATATCCATGCAGCTTTTAGAACAGAAGCATAATACATTCCTTTAAAATTCTCACTTTTGTGGTTTAGTTTTTAATCTCTCCCCCAAAACATAAAGATATAAGGCAACTCTTTATATCACCTATTAAAATAGTTTTTATTTTCTTCTCCTTATGAATATGATATTTTATTTTTTAAAATAGTGACAAGAAATTGAAATACATGGACACCCTCCTCAAATTTCTGAATCCTTTCTGAAGCCACAGAACCTGTGGCTGAGTAAATTTAAAAATATATACATTTCTGGAAGAATAATTTCTAATCTCTCCATTTCAAAAATTAGTTATTACGATGTACTGATACTAACCCAGTTCCTTACATCTGAACTTCAGAGAAAGTCAGTTACGTTTCTTCTCAAGAAATGGTTTCCCTTAAAACACAGTAATCAAAGAACTAAATAGGAAATTCCTCAAAGTGCTGCTTTTCCTGCGACATCCAGAAACAAGCAATGCCCTCTGCTGTGCCGGCCGCGGAGGTTCACCTAAGCCCGAGCACGCGAGTGAGTGCAGCAGCATCCCTGCCTGCCCGGCGGGTCCCCCAGCCTGGAGATCTCCATTTCTGAACAAAACCTGCCTTTCTGCTCACATCACCGGCCTCTGACACCCACCTGGCGGTTTGTAACCTGGTACTATAAAGTAAAAAAGGTACCAACAGAGAAGTTTTATCATGCTGTGACCAGTAGCAAAGCTAACATAGTGATAACCCATTTCTACCTAAAAGTACATTGGACAAGCTTCACCACCCATTTTTTAATTATTTTTGGGTAGTTCACAGTGCAGCGAAATATACAATTTATTCTTAACTAACTACTTCATTCTTACATTTTCTTCAAACATTGGTAATCCAGCTATGAACGTAGCTCAACAACCACTTCTCTACTCCATCAACAAAAATCATCATGTCCTTCCTAAAAGGCAAGGTTTCCTATTTTGCTAGGGAGACAGCTTCAATCTGCAAATAAAGGTAACACCTAAAGCATTTCCTGTCCTTCTAAAAGATTTCTTTAAGCAATTCCACAGAGAAGAACTTTGAACTTGTCTTTTTTTTGTTGTTTAGAATGCAAAACCTAGACATTATAAAAATGCAGAAGGAAAAAAAGTAAGAAGCTGCCTGCTGTAGAAAAAAATTAAATATCATGTGGATATATCAGAATATTTTGCTTCACAAGTTGTTAACTTTTTAACAATTTTAATCAACATTTAAGTGCCTGCTCTGTAAGTTTCACTATTTGCAAAACAGTAACAACAGAACTGTAAACTGAAGGTGAAAAAAACCCAACACAAAACCCTAAAAAATTACCAACACAGCAGAGACCACCACCAGGCAACTATGAAGCAAGGTCAGCAGTGCACATTTGCTTCTGTGCCCAAAAAACTTTAAAAGCTACCTAGGAAAAAATATCAATATGCTTTCTGAAGCACCTTAGATGAACACATGTCAACACACCCATTTATCAAGTTTCCCAACATTTGCCTAAAATAAGCCACTGCCTACCAAGTATCATAGCATTCATCCAGTTTCGAAAATGAGGGAAAAAGAGCTGACATAGGAAACCAGTACAGAAACATCACCAAACCTCTCCCTGCCCCAAAAAGAAACAGAAACACCAAGGACCCAAATAACATCTCTGTGCTCTTACAGGGTGCAAGCACACCAAAAGCCAAGCAGCGCTTTGTACCTGTCTATATGCCAGCAGAGATAAGGAACACAAGCTTTCCTCTGGCTGTGGTTCAGGTAAGGGATGAGCAAGACCACATTCCTCCTGCATGAAAGAGCAGATCCTGCAGATGCATGGCACCTAATAACACTTTCAGTTTTTCCAGCAGCATCCAGCACACCCTCCCGTAAGTACTACCCAGCTTTACGCCACGTTAGCATCAAGGTTGCTCCCAGCTGTGGAAAGTTTATTTACCAAATAACACACTTCCTAGCAATCAAAAATCAGTTAAAACCAGTGAAAAGGTGATTTCAAGAAAATTACACAGAACCAACAGTTTGCACTGCAAGGCAGACCCCTTTCATTCTCCTCTTGTTTCAGCACACCATCTTCCAGTGCTAACCATTCTCACCAAAACCCACTCCCTCTTCTGCACACTCTTAAAAGAGCAACCAGTGAATAATCATCACACGGGCCCACCAAGCACTTTGCTAACTTGGCTAAGAACAGCATGAAAGTAGACTCAGGACAATCTTCATCTCATTGTTATGCTTTTAACATCGCTGTGACACTGCAAAGCAAGCTGCTGGTCTTCCTCTTGTTCAAGTGATAAAGTAACTCAGCAGAGTGTAGTGAAATCCAGAGTTGCAGTCCAGCTCTTCATTTCCGTATTGCGTTATTTATATTTGTGTACATAATTCCACTTGGAAGCGATGCTGTAAATACTATGTAACATTTGAGTTAGTTAACAACCTTTAAAGGCTTGATAACAATTTATTTACAGATAGAAACAGAAAAGAATAGGTTCCTAGCTTCTTACTTCAACAGAAAGAAGGAAAAAAAAAAGGAGGGAAAAATAAAAAATCAACCCCCCAAATCCCCGAAGTAGCATTCAGTATCTTCTACAGCTAGATCAAGCAAATCCTTTCCTCAACTCTTCTGTGGACATCCCCCTTGGACACCACCTGAGACAGCACCCTGGGTTAGGCAGACCACTGATCCTTCTACAGCCAGCCTTGCTAGTGCGGATATTCAATGCAAAACAGAATGTTACAGATTATGCAGTAATTTGGGATATCAGGTCCTGGATTCAGTCAGAGACATTTCTAGTTCTACAATCCCCATACTAAACCAGTCCTGCAATATTAATTCACAGCATTAATCTCCATATCCTACAGGGCACACTCCAAGTAATCCCAGCCCCTGATGTAGTCAAAGAGAACTGGAAAAGTTAGAAGAGTGACAAGGATGAAGAGCAGCACAGAACCACTTCCACCTGACGAAAAATCAGAGGTCAGTTTTTTTCAGCCTGGAAGAGATATTCTGCGATACGCTAGTAGTACACACATACACTGCTTTTTTTTCTGTTTCCCTAGGTGTCTGTTAACTGCCACTGTCACAACTGACACTGTGGGAAAATCAGCATGACAAAAATCAATGGAACAGCCAGAAAGTGATGGTTATTCACAAAATCTGTACATTCATTTTACCACTCACACTTATTCTTTCCCAAGTTTCATTTACTCACATTCTCATACCCACAGACTCACAACAAGAAGCGTATAACCAAAGCGGTCTGGGGCAAGACCGCTTGCGTACAACACCGAGGACGACAGATGCCAGGTATCAAGACCCCACCGCACCTCTGAGAGTCTTCCTGTTTGGCAATGATGAACTAGTTTTGGACCAAACTTTTAGACCCTCCAGGAGTCAGCAGTTGTTTACAGGGTGGTCCTTTGCTCCAGAATCTCACTCACCGCAGTCTCAATAAATAGCAGAGTGCTGCTCGTTGTCTATCTCTTCAT
Source organism: Aviceda cuculoides (assembly GCA_035590195.1). Taxonomy (NCBI): domain Eukaryota; kingdom Metazoa; phylum Chordata; class Aves; order Accipitriformes; family Accipitridae; genus Aviceda; species Aviceda cuculoides. The sequence goes on from JAVJGG010000029.1 coordinate 22,294,589, forward strand.
GTTTGTTTTCATGGTGGAGTAACAGGAAAACAAAGGGCACATAAGACATGATACAAGCCTGATGCCCTGCTCCTGTTGTTCAGGAGCAGGGTCTGCTCTTGAGAAATCATCTGTGCTCCAGGCTCATCAAAGCGCGGGCCTTGACAAGAACATCAAGATCCTCAATTTTACTCCTGAGAGTGGCTTCCCAGAGAACTGTGGTTTTCCACATTAATATACACTATTATTTCAACCCCTGTCCTGTTTCCTTTGATGCCTTCAAACACATGGATTTCCACAGGTGTCTCATTCATAGCAGCCTTCATATTTCCACTATGAACCTCTAGAGCACTGGCCTAATAGGCTTTTGATCTGACCTGCTAAAATTGTTTTAATTAAAAGATCTTCCACATCCTCCCTGCCCCACCTGTAAAAGCCAGAACACAGTTTTGCCCACAGAGCTGTACCTTGCATTCTACACACCCAAAACTACTTGCATCATTTCTGTTAGATTTTTGTAGGACCATGTTAAAAAAAAAAAGCGTAAGAGCCGTCCGCATTTCTGTAGGACTTCTACTACAGCGGGTGAAGGGGCGAGACGAGAGAGGAACGGGCGAGAACAGCCGGGTAGGCAGAAGGCAGCGCCAGCATTTCAGGAAGGAAAGGCGAAGCCGCTGGGGAGGCAGGCCTGCGCCGGCCGGGAGGCAGAGGAAGGCGGCAGCAGCCCGCCAGGAGGCACTGCAGGGGCGGCGCGGCCACGGCCGACCCCGGATCACTGCCCCGGCTCCCCCCCACTCCGCCGCGCCCTCACCTGCCGGCGGCCCGGGGCCGCGGCACCGGTGCCCGGCCGCTCCTCCGTCTGCTGCGGGAGGACCCTAGCATCCGGCGGCCCCACCGGCGGGGCACCGCTACACCGCCTCACCGCCGGCAGCCGCGGCCGAAGGCCGGCCCGGGCGGCGGCTAGGCCCCAGCTCGGCGCCGCCATGATTGTCCGCCTGGAGGGCGGAGCGCGAACTCTGACCGCGCGGCGGGCGCCAGCGCACCGGGCCCCGCTGAGGCGGGGCCGCCGCCATCTTGGCCGAGGGAGGCCGGGGCGGGCGGGAGGAGCGGACC
>JAVJGG010000029.1:22295775-22313684 GCA_035590195.1 Aviceda cuculoides
GCAGCTTGTGGGAGGCACGGGGAAAGCCGTCCAGGGTGGCGTCGGACGCGCGGGGCGGCTCGTAGCCGCCGTGGGCCCGGCGAAGGGGCGAGCAGCCGTCCGCAGGGCCGGCGGGTGAGGGGAAGGAGCGAGCGCGGCGGCCTGCGGAGCCCGCCTTGCAGGCCGAGAGTAGAGACGGCGGCGGTCCCGCCTCGGGGAACAGGAGCTAGATGGCAACTGCGACGTTAACACGCGCAGCCCTGGAAGTAAAACTTAAATTGCAGCAGCCACCCCAAGGCTACCTGCGCTCAAGGGGGCGGGGGGCGCAGGCGGAGGAAGAGGCAGCTGTGAAGCTGAGTGTCGTGTCTTCGCGGACCCAATGGTGCAGCCGCTTGGCCTTTGAAAAAAAACCAACCCATCTTCCTTCACAACGCAGAACGCCCAACTCTGGACTAGATGACCCTTCTGTTCGTTAGTTATATAAATAAAAAAAGAACCTATACAACAAGGATCATGTTCCAGAGGGTATTGACCCTATAGGGAAAGAGCTCCACTCCCACCATGTCATTCCCTTCTCCCCACCTTTGTTGAGGTGTAGCTGTCAGAGGCTGCGGGTACATCTCGACCCATTTTCTGAACTTCCCAATGCAATCAGGGCAGCTTAATTTTATGTAAGGCACTAGAAGTCAACCTAGGCCTAGTCCTCTCGAGGGAGGCCAAGCTCATCCATGCAGAATCGCCCTAGTACTGTAGTACAGATCAACACTACTTTGAAGCCACACTTATAAGACTTTCAATCAGAAATAAAAAATTCTTACTTATTTATATAATCCTCCATATTCACAGGACAATACATGACTCAAATACAGGTTTTTATTAAGCTTCTCATGTAATTAAGCATATATACTACATCTGTCATGCTAACAAGTTTGTCAGGAGCCAACATTTGTTTCCTCCAGACATTGGTGGCAGCTGGAAGTTTCATGGATTTCACACAAATGTTTCAAAACTTGTTTCCAGTTCTAAGCACAGTGATAAAACACTTGCCAAAAGTTCTAACCATACCGACACCATGTGCCAGAAACATACAAAATACAAGGAAGTTGAAGAGTACATCAGATAAAGCAACATGTACGAGAACAGATCTTGTAAGACAGCTATGCTGCAGTATGACACTGCACCTCTCAAAACACATTTTTGGAGTCCTGGAGTCTTAAACGGGGTGCCAGTGGAACAGGCCTTTAACATGTAAAAAAAACCAAAACAAAAAAAAAAAAAAACAAAAAACAAAAAAAAAAACCAAACAAACAAAAAACCCCAAACAGTTTAGCAGATGTTTTCGATGGTCAGCCTACAACGGAAACAACATTAGCATTTGAGAGCGATTCTCTTGATGCCTAAAAAAAAACCACTTCCATGCTCAGGCTTATTCTTAGAATGCATGCTTTGCTAGTGTAAATGCGACACCACCATGTGTGAATTAAGATGAACCTATTCACTACTGATCAGAAGTTCAGAAGAGCGTATCCTACCACGTTAACATCATGTACAAAAACCAAGACTGAAAATGTTATTGTGACTGAACCAAACCAGCACTATTAGGCATCTTGTTTCCATTTGTGATGGTCAGAAGTTTGCTAGGTGGGTAATCCACAGACAAATCAGTGAGTTTTAGAGGTTATGTATTACCCTGTCCGCATCTGTTGTATGAGGAACACGTTCGTAAGACAGTACATTCCTACCCACATGTAATCCTGCTACGAATAACTTGTTTAAAGCCTGCTGAAGCAGAAATCCTTTCTTTAGCTGCAAGTGATCCTCCTAGTCCAGTGTCCCGGGCAGGCAACCCTTAACTGAAATAATCACAAGGGAGTGAAGTAACAAGCTTCAGTTTGGCAGCAGCAGTAGATTCATAATGATTAAGTTAAGCAGTAGTTAGAGATTCAAAAGAAATTATGTATCCACAGTATATGTACAGTATAATTAACTTCTCAAAAGAGTTTTTTTTTCATTGCTGTATTTTAAAGGTTGCCTTCAAATTACAGATAAGTCCTTTAAATGCTTGAAAGGCATAAAAATTCCCCTTCCCACACAAAACCCCAATGTATTTTAGTTTCAAAAATATTTTGAACCCACAAACAAGCTTGGTATCAGTTAATCTGGTAAAATAGCTATGTGCTAAATAAAAGCACATCTGGTGGAAAGAGCGCAAAGAACGTTACAAGTGTGCTTAGTTTTTGCTTGCAGCATCTGGCAGTGGGTAGCAGGATAGAGGCAGGAATCTCAGTGGGTCTCCTCCTGTGTCTGTTCTGCAATAGTTTCTGTGGCACTGGCATTGGCAGCAGAGTTGAGAACTTCTCCAAAGTCTCCCCCGGCAGGTTTGCTTCCTCCAACTTTAGACTAGAACATAGAGAGCGCCTCAACATAAAACTGCAGTTACTTGGCATGCCAAACACGCTTAACTGTATAAAACCAGTACCTCCACATGACTAAGTTTAATAACCCTTTTCAGCACAGAAGCTTTTCCAGGACTGAGCTACCTCCACAATACTCCAAAGACAAGTCTTGAAGTGTCATGCAGAAAACAATCACCAGCAGCAGATTAACATAGCAGTCTCCCTGTGACTTTGAGATACACAAAGCATGAAGCAGCCCTAATTTCAGGGAGTCTGAAGGTTGACACACCCTCATTTAAAAATGAATACAGGTATGCAGCCTTTCAAGCCATTTAGGCTTTGAAAGATTGAGAGTTAAAACTCACTTCTGTATTGCTCAAGAAAGAACCTTGAACAGTTTTCAGTCTCAACAGCAATTCCAGAGATCTTTAGTGAAGCATAGCAACTATTTTACTTTCTCCAGGTAATGTGTTTACCTTTTCACTTCCCTCTACAGTATATATATATCTCCTGTGGGATGCCCAGAGTGTTAATGCCAATTAGTTTGCAAGGGGATGCCTAGCTCCCCATGCTATTGCTTGCATGCTTCTCATCCAACCCAGTGTGCCCACAAGAACAGTCAAATCTGGTTCCAGTTACATGTATTAGTTATTTTTGAAGTGATTTTTTACCTGGAGAAGCTATTAATGGTTGTTCCTGGCACTTGAGGCTTCTGTGAGTAAATTTTAAATTAAGGTACTAAGGCCTTACGTATTTTATGCCAGAATTAAGACAAAGATCCCAAGCTATTTTCCTGTGTAGGATACTAGCCCTTAGGAAGGCATGGAAATAAAAGCCTAGACCATTCTGGATACATAATACTAGGTATGTTATGCTAGCTGTTTGTGCAGTTTAGCTAGCTGTTTGTCTAGAAATCTAGTTAAGGGCATCCTCCTGTAAGAGGTGCAGGAAACCCATTTTGTTATTCTTGGATCATTAGGCAGAGAAGCCACTTCCACAGTACTTAAAAAGATGTCATCTAAGCATCTTCAACAGTTTACCAGTAACTAAAACACAGGCTACCCAGAGTCCACTTCAGTCTTTTCTCCACATCCACAGCTCCACAATCACGGAGGCCTTTTAGTAATGCTTACCTTTAAGTTTTCAACTTTTTCCTCAAAGGATTTAAAAGTAGGAGAATTTCTAGGAAAATAAAAAAAAAAAAGGAACCACACAATTAAAAACATATCTGGTTAGTTTACATCAGAAAACAAGCAGACAGTTGCTTTTTCCAATGTCACATGAGTTTTGCTTGTTTGGGGCTCTTTCCTTATTCTAAAGGTAGCCTAAAAATAGCTTAGATCTGGATCTCCTCAAGTACTACAAAACTAAAATTCAAACACACTCAAGTTGCAGCTCATTTGTATCTTTGGCATTGCCAACTAAGCATTGCCAGGCTCAGTGATAGGATCTTTCATCACAACATGGAAAGGGGAAGTAGCAAGTATTTTAGGTTTAGCTTATTATTCCCAGGGATTTCAAACAGGTTTCTGGCTTAAAGGACTTGTTCAGAAAAGCTTAATCATCACTTCTCATTAGCCTAGTACATTATTGCTGAAGAAAGCTTGTCATCAGAGTTTTTTCACTTGTTATAGGAAAACTAGTTCAGTTTAATAGGCTATGTGTTCAATTAACAAAACATGGTTTGCATTTTCTGCTAACAAGCTAAATTTAAGGCAGACTCCCCATTGCCTTTTAAGTGCTGGAGCCAGCTGTGATTACAAGTGGTAAATTCTGCATATGAAGAGCAGGACCACTTGGGATTTTCAATGCTTAGGGCCAGTGTATTATTTATTAGGGTCAGAGAAGTGGCTTAATGCTCCAACTAGCTGCCACTGCCATTTGCAAATTTGTGCAACAGCTTGTACACCTCTTCTACCTTTATGCAGGATGGAAAATGCTTGCCTTCGGCAGACCAGGACTAAGGATTCGTGGCAGATTCAAAACAAATTATTATATAAAAGATGAAAGACAGGAGGATTTTTTCAAAAAGGGTCTTAAGCTTCCCTTCTCCCTTTGCTTGGTATTTCTGTAGGTCACCCACACTTAGGAGCACTCTTTCATTTGGGAAAGCACACAGTGACACATACATATCAAACCAGACTCTCTCAGGAGATGGAGGGACACAGTGCCAAGCAAGGGGAGAGAAAAAGGCAAGCACTCCAAGTCAGCAAGACGCTTTTTGTGAAACCACAGTATTTTTTACTCACTTTCATTGTTCCAAAACAAATGCCAAGCTACTGCCTTTTAAACTTGGAATCATTTAGTAGCATTACATTTCTAACAGTCAGGGAAAAGTTGTCATAGTTCTCCAAATAGCTGGGAAATGCACTGGGTCACATTCCAGATGTGCAATAACCACCACCATTAAGCAGAAATAAATTTTATCCTATATGTTAGTACAGGAAATCCATTACAAAGTTGGGTGGGTTTTTTTGTTTTGTTTTAAATCTATGTTAGTTGACTTAAGTTCAATTTGACTTGATTCCACACATGAAAAAGAATAAACCCAACAGCTGGATTATGCATACATTACCTCATAATAGGCATGCTAATTGAATGTTGTATGGAGCGTATACTAAATGCCAGCATTAAGAAAAAAGAAAGCAAGAAGTTAGTTTAAGTGATAGACTGAGAAGAAATTGGCTTAGAGATCTGACTTCTGGATACTATCTTTGGTAAACAGCCAAACAGTTATGCAGTCTTACACAGTAACTGCTTGGTTTTGCTTTTTTAAATTGCTTAGCCATGCATACACACAAGTACATCAGAGCAAAAGCTGCAACAACTTATTTTCCTTTTTAGAAAGATTCAAATGCCATGCTTGCTAGTACATATTCTGCTTAGCTGCAAGAGTGTCTCTACTCATTAAGTTTCTCAAGCAATGACAGTCATGCTGCATTTACAGTTTTGACGGTATCAGGTAGAAAGTGAGGTAGAAAGTGAGCACTCGAGTCTTATCAATCAAATAATATTCCTACTGAAAGCATTATTCCTATATTCAGAAGGCTTCCATTTCAATTCAGTGTAAGATTTCCATACTAATCAATACAAATTATCTGCTTGTCAGTATAAATTATCTAGCAAGAGCAGTGACTTCAATCCATATTCAAGGTCAGGTTTATGCTGGGGGCAGGGAGAAAATCCTAGTCTCAACCCTGTTCTGAAATTCATGGCGGATTTCTGTAACCTGCCAGTGTTCCTATATAGTTACAACACACACCTACTCCTAGAAGGTGACTGGATATAGGTTAAGGAGCTCCCAAATAACTTCAAGACCATCTGGAATCTAATTTAGTTCCATATTCTAGAAAACCCCTGTTTACTCTTGATACAAATTAGTCTTACATGTTAAATGTTTCTTGTCAAATACCACAATAGTAAGTTAGAAAAAATGATGATCACAGTTTTTCATAACTATATTTGGAATGTCAAATTTTGACTAGGCTTTATGATGTACTTCAAGAGAATACTTTCCAGGCAATTGCTAGGGGGGGAAAAAACAAAACAAAAACCTCTCACATTTGATGCACCTCCAAAACTTCAATTAGTATTTCAGCACAATGGAAGACACACTCACAGAAGAAAGAAGGTTCTGTGTTCATTGCAGAAAGAGTTTTAAGAGATTTCTTCAGGAGGTTCATCAGTAGAATTCAGTGATCGAAAAAACAACTACACACATAAAAAGTTCCCTTAAGGTTGGGATCCCTTAAGGCAGATGCACAACTGAAGGTTGGTTTGTAGGTACAGTGTACTGTGAATCAGATATGCAAAGGCCAGATGCTGTCCTGACATAACATCAGTAAAGTGTGGCCATGTTTCATCCCTTTCCCCAACCCTATTTCTGCTGTTTCATCTTCACAGATGGTTTGGCTTCCACAAGCTTTTCCAGAGCACGTAGAAGCTGACTGTCTTCTGGAGTGTAATTTCTATTCCTCGCTGTGATGTGGATTACTACAAGTTCTGGTCTTGCTATGGGCCAAGTTTTAGTACAGAACTACACTGATACTAACTAGTTCTCTTTGTCCAGTCACACTCAGCCACTTTCCCTCACCCTACAATAAGTTTATGGCTAAAGAGGGTAAAAGTTACATTCTTTTCCCCATATATATTTACAATCTGTAGACCTACTCACACAGAAGAGCAACAACCTGTGGTGTACTGCAGATCTTTTAAGAGGTGTCTAGGGAAGTTTACTTTAATCTCATAGAGATCACTTAATGGAAGAACTATTCATACATTCATGAAGTATTTACTTGCTGTTGTACAATACACTTACGTATACTCAGTATCTATTTTGTAAAGTGTCACCATAAGATAGTATATAGTTTTAGCACAGCATGATCTGGTTTGCAAGACAACTTGATTAGGTAACTGCAGTTCATTTTTTAACATCAAATCACCTGTTCTTGCCACATCAAAGCACTCACTGAACTAGGCCATCAAGTTGGGCAGTTTGAAGAAGAGAAGTCCTTTTTACAATGCTCACAAGCAAACCAACCCCTAGCTTTTTAAAAAATATAAAACCAAAAAAGGCACAATAAGTTGCTCTCCAGCTGCATTAAAAGCTTTCTTATCCTTTACATGATTATTTTTTATAGCTACTACATTGCCTCACATTTTGAAAATGCCCAAGGAGGTATGCCAGAGTCCCTGCCTGGAAAACATGGGCTTAAGAGTACTTAAATACTAGTTATTTGCTTTTGTTAATAGTTAAGTTTCCAGCTGATATGCTGATAAATGATGATATTTAGGAGTCCATGATCAAATCACATTTCCAAAGCAAGCAAAGAAAGTTATTCTGCAATCTCAGAACAGGGCAAAGATGAGGACTTCTGCTCCATAATATGGGTGCAGTGCAAGAGGAGCTAAGTGCAAACTCAAGATTGCTCAGGAAGTTTGCAGAGCACTACATCTTGGTAATACTGGTTTTTTGCACATAATACTGATGTTGCCTACACAAGGATGGCTAGCTCATCTAAAGTTCAAAACATTCTTATAAAGGAGAATAAAGGTATTAAGAGAAACCCAAGAAAGAACAGAGTTCATTTTCAGCATAACAAAAAGCAGACATCTAAAACTTTAGAAAGTTCAGACTTGTGCAGTCTTAAAACTAGACTCCACTTGAGTAGTCACATAACCCTGGGACCTGAATTCGCTGCTTGAATACCAGATGAACTTGGTCCTCACAAAAGCAAAAAACTCAAAGGTTTTTAATCTCCTGTTTAAGTGCAACTAAGATCTTGAACAGGACTAATTCTTCCTGCTTTTTTTTGTTTGTTTTGTTTTTCAACCCAGCTGCTCCTGTATTTATAACTCCACCCTGAGTTTCCATTGCCATGATTCTCTCCAAGAAGCACAACAGTGTAGACTCCTCTGGCCCTGTTACATTCGCTCCCAGTGGCCCAGTTTCTCACAGAGTACTCAACACCCACCTAGGCACTAACTTGAGTAATTAGGACACTCTTCTTTCAAGGTATTAAATTCCTGAAGCCAGAAGAGAGCTATGAGTCTCTGCTGGTCTTTGTCAAATGCAATAGTCTAATACCAGTAAGGGAACACCATAGCCTTAAGAAAGGTGAACCCTGTTAAGTGAGCAGCCGAGCTCCACATCCAAAAGGTATAGAGACATCTTCCAGGCTCCCTTTGTCTTACTGATGCCAAAGGGGAGGTCTTTCAGACAGGCTGCTATTCTTATACTTGAGCAAACTGAGCTCACTTCAGAGTCTGAGAGCATCCTGTGCTGCTGCCCATCTCCTCCCCAGGCACTGCCCCTTGGGCTATAGCACCTAGTTAGTATTCTAGGAGCCAGATCCCTACAACTTTATAGAGGTCCTACTGGTGTCTTTAGCTAATTAGTGGAAGAGTACAGAAAAGATGAAGCCAGACTCAGAGGTGTGCATAGACAGGATGAGAGGCAATAGACAAAAGTTGCTACACAGGAAATTTAACTACTGAAAACTTAACATTGAATATTTGCTTAGACTAGGCAGATAAAAGGCAATGCAGACACGGTAACTAAAACATGCAGTGTCTGGAGCTGCTAGTAATCAACTCAAAGATAGGGACTGTTTCACTGGACAAACTATGAACAGAGAATACACAAACTATTTTACATTTAGACTCTAGTGATTTGATTAGAGTCACAATGCTAAACAGCCATTGTAATAGACACAAAAAAGGGAAAATTTCTACTCTGTCAAGGCACAAACACTGTACAGACAAAGAGAAGGAGGAGTTCTGCATGCCATTGACCTCAAAACTATATTCTGTGTCTTTACAAAATTCAACAGATTCCTTTCTTACAAGGAAGAGAGACTAATTGATTATTATGTATTCTCAAGATTTCATGTTCTGGGATTGTCACCAGGTGAACATGAATAAACATCTTCCCTGACATTAAAAGAGCTTCAGTTTTACATTAACTAACACTGGAGAAAAAAAGAAATTACCTTTTACAGACAAAACTTATTTAAAGATTTTAATGGAGACAGTCTGACTACATGCTTAGTTTCAGAAACAATTCTTGCGCCCACCTTACCTAAAGGAATGTGAAAATGCCTGTAGTCTGCACAATGCCAGAGTAAGCATTAAAGAAAGAAAGGAAGTTCTGATAAATCTGAAAAAAAAAATGTAACTGTGTAGCTGCACCTCAAAGTGTTTTGTCACTAGACTTCAGAAAGTAAGAAAGAGGTTAATGGCAGCACTTTAAAACAGAGAGCTGATTTTATTACACTGCTTTCCAATGCAACAATATTCTGTTAGAATGTGTGAATTTTTATTTGGCCAATAATTGGAAAATAAGTTGGATCCACTATTTGCAACAAATTACAAGCAGAGATGAATAGTTTTATATGTTCCGGTAGTAAAAATTATATAATCAAACAAAGAATTGTAAGTTAAGAATATGACTGGATTGCATCCAGGAAGAGTTTTACATGCAGCTTACAATAGTGCTAAAAATGACCACCAAACTTACCTAATTTGCATGTAGGGCTGTGTCAGTTGACACAAGGTCAAAATATGTTGTATGCCAATATTTAAGAATTTAAAAGTGCCAATAGTCTATGAAAAAAGGTAATAAAATCAAGCCACTGCTATGAGGTAGAACCACTTAAAAGAAATAAAACACACCTGAAAGGAATCACACACAAGACAAAAAAACCCCAACAACCAAACCACAAAAAAAAAAACAACAACAAAACCACAAACAGTTAAAGATATTCGTTGTTTAAAGGTAGTATTCCACTAGCTGAGAAAGTCAGAGAACGGAACTGACAATGCTATGTGCATCACACAGAGGCAGGCAGAGACACTACCACCTGCAATCCTACCAGAAAAATAAGAGTAGCAGTGGCAGTAATAGCATACATTACTTCTCTTGCATATATAAAATACACGCCACAGAACTCTTCTGCATCAGTGAGGACATACAAGCAGATTTTGCAGCAAGTCGCTCGGCTCTCTTAAAACATGCTGAGGGATCTTGATAGATTAACTTTTAGAAGTGCTAGGTATGTTAACAGCATAAATTTATTTCAGTGATCACCTGCTTAAATAAAAAAATGCAACTACTTGGGAAAAGCTAAAGAAACCTACCTGACATCTTCAAACTTCTTGGTTATGACTGAACCAACAGATGAAAAAGCAGCAGAAGCCTTCTGACCAGCCTGAGACAGGGTTTCTGATGTTTTCTTGTATCTGTGTTCAAATAAAATTAAGTCTGTAGTTATTTTAATAGAACACATAAGGCACCTTTTAGCGTATGTAAATTTGTATCAAACCCAGAGGTATACTTCAACTTTGGGGTCAAATGGACAAGCTACTTAAGAGATTATTTTGAGCCATTGCAGTCCCTTCTGGCTACAGCATCTCTGCCACCTCAGACTTCAGATCAGGTTCACCAACATGCACCCAGAACAGATGCTATCTGCTATTGTAGGACTTTTACAAAACAAAGCAAAACAAAAACCACAAAAAAAACCCCAAGAAAACAACACCATGCATACACACTGAAAAAGAACAGAGGTCTATTTTTTGTGCCAAGTGTCTAAAATCTTGTACTGAATGGTTTTGTCAATAAACTTCACCATAAAAAGTTTGAGGTACATCCTCTTACATTCTGTGTAGTCATTAACTGCAGAAGGCTGTTCACTTTAGACTGTAAGCTAACAGTTGTGTTTGGCAAGAACATTAACTGTGACTTTGCATTATTCCTGCATGAGCTCAGTTTACAACAATTTTTTCAGGCTGGAAAAGAGAGGTATTCTGTTGGACTTAGGACACCTTGGTATCTCAGTAACAGTATCTCAGATCTGTCAGACAAAAAGTGTATTAGAATCGCCCATATTATGGTCAATCATTCTGATTTGGCATGAGCTGATATGGCTAGTAAGGGCCTTCTCGAAAGACCTCTATGATGATTTATCCAGATAAGTTTTAGTGCAACCTTACTTTATATTATCTACACTCATCTCATTTCACAAGAACAGAGGGTTTAGACATGACACAAGTGCTACACAGTTTTCACCTCAACAGCTGAGGCAATCATTGTGAACTGGTACATACGCTGTGGTTGATGTAACATCTTGCCAGCTTTTGGTAATGTTCTGCCTTAGTTCCTGTAATGAGTTAATTCCCAGCTTTCTCTTGATTTCTGCTAGATGCTTCTCTTTGGCAGCTAGCACTTGTGAGAGCGTCTGGATTTCCTCTTCCACCTGTGGCAGCAGAGTTGATGAGAGGTAAGTTAACAAGCAACATACCCAGCCTATTTATTAAAACATCTACTAGGCATCAGTAATGGGAGGGCTAATGCTTTTGTAACATTGCCTCACAGTTGTTTCTAAATACTAAAAGGGAAATCCAACATAGTCTACAACAAAAGCTAGTGAGAAAGTAATCTACCTACAGCTAGCTGTTACTGGCATATGCACAAGGGAGTTGGTAACTAAAAGACCGTATAGTTAGAAATCATTACCTTTAGACAACATTAGCCTATGTGAAGCTTGAAGATTAGTCAAACCTGGGACAAATCGCCAAGCCTGTATTCTCCTTCCACATGAGGAGAGACACCAATGTATGACGAGTATCAGGAAGCTCAGAGCATGTCTGATCCATACACAAGTTTTGTCTCCTTGCTTGAACAGAAACGTTCTTTTGTGGCTTAAGCCAGCAATTGCAGGCTGGATCCAGCCAGAGGAGTGCCCTCCCCAGAGCAGGGGTGGAAATGGTGGCAGACAGACTGAGCAGTTTAAAAAAAAACAAAACAAAACAAAAAAAACCCAAAACACACAAAACCAACCAAACAAAAAAAGAAAAAAAAAAAAAACACCCCCAAAAAAACAAAACCCCACAACAAAAACACAGCACCTGTTCAGCAACTAGAAAACTGTATTGTTTGTATGCTTCCTTCTTTACACAGATGGTCACTTAAGCTTCTCACAGAAGCATGACCAGATCATGATCATCATCTCAAAACAGTTTTATGATACTATTCTATGGGCTATATAGGTGTGACAGAGGCACTAAGGCCATAAGTACAAAGGTGAAGGCATACTTCCAACCCTACTTCCTCATCCAGACTGGACCACCCTACTTCAGAGTATCAGGCTGCCCACTCATTTAAGCTCCTTTGAGGAAATCCCAGTATCTTCAATATACCTTTGTTTTGGATACCTGTCCGAAGTCCAGCGTGACGTACCCTAGGAGGACCAGATTTCCCTTACCATCTTTAGCTGATTGGTTTGGCATGAAATAATACTCAGGACTACCAAAACCAAGACTGCACTAAATGTGCTTATTTCACAGCTAACATTTGTTTGCCAACCTTAGACTTAAGTTAGTGTCTATTATTCGGGTCCTATAGTCACATAGAGCTACAAAAGAAAAAAGACTGGTGACTCAATAAAGCTTGACTCTGACAACTTTTGAAATGCATGCAATGTTGTGGTTTGTGGTTTAAGCCTAGCCAGCAACTAAGCACCACACAGCTGCTCACTCACTGCCCCCGCCACCCAGTGGGATGGGGGAGAGAACTGGGGGGGGTAAAACTCATGGGTTGAGATAAGAACAATTTAATAGGACAAAAAGGAAGACAATAATAAGAATTGGCATACACAAAACAAGTGATGCACAATGCAATTGCTCACTACTTGCTGACCGACACCCAGTTAGTTCCTGAGCAGCAAATCTGCCCCCGCCAGGGCAACTCCCCCCAGTTTATATACTGGGCATGACATCACATGGTATAGAATATCACTTTGGCCAGTTTGGGTCAGCTGTCCTGGCTGTGTCCTCTCCCAGCTTCTTGTGCCCCTCCAGCCTTCTTGCTGGCAGGGCATGAGAAGCTGAAAAATCCTTGACTTAGTATAAACATTACTTAGCAACAACATCGGTGTGTTATCAACATTCTTCTCATACTGAATCCAAAACATAATACTGTACCAGCTACTAGAAAGAAAATTAGCTCTATCCCAGCCAAAACCAGGACAACGTATCAGGCTAAATATCTGACTGTCCTTCAAACAGTGCTACTTTCACTCACTCTTAAAAAAAAATTCTGCTATATGAACTATGGACAAAACTACATGTTGGACATTAGCAAAACAGTGTCTACACAGATATTACTACGAAGCATCCTTTATGAAAACAACAGCTTTAGTTACTCCACACCAGTTGAGACAATACCTGTTTTGGCTTCCAACCATGTTCTCTTTAACAGCTTATTTACCCCCTTCTCACTTGAGGGGAAGAAAGGCGTTTATGCATCTTGGTTTAAGATCTGTACACTCAGCACTTCTGGCTTAATTCCCATAGCTAGAACTGGCTGTTCTTTTCTCCTTGACACCTTCCCTTTCCCTCCCTGAAATACACAGGACAGCTGTACCTGGCTTCAGACACTCACAGAATAAACATGCAAAGCATTAACTCTATGTTCAAAGACAGCATTATCCCAGATTTTCATTCTCAAAACCAGTTTAAGAACTATTTGCAAGATATTTACCTTAGCAAGCTCTTTTCTTAGCTCATCCTGTTCTTCTTCTGAGAGTGTTTCTGCCATATCAACTGTAGCAGCAGCATCTTCTCCAACCTCAGGTATAGAGTCACTTCTCAGCAGCCCTTGAGGTGAATAAACCATTAAAAGTCAGATCATCACATGTCTGCCAGATAGCAGCTAACATTAATATACAGCCCTTTTGTGCCTGTGCACAAAAGAAAACTGATGAGAGGACACCAAAGTCACGCTCCCCAAGTGCTTACAGGAAACCAGAGGCATTTTGCTGGCTGTTTTGTTCTATCAAGTTGTATTAAAGCTTAATGTGATTGCAACTGCTGCTGTAAGAAGAGAGTGGAAACATATTGAGAACAACGCACACCACTACTCTGATAAAAACCAAGGCGCAGAACGCTACGTCCCAACCAGTGGTTCCTACACAGCCTCTGCCCAGGAGTCCATGTGCTCTCTGTTCTCTCTTGCTCCTGTGGCACAGAAACTCTGGAAGCACTGGAGGTGCTCGAGACCAACGCAGAGGCTCTAATTCTCTATTCAAGAGGAAAAATAGCTTTATAGATAGTAAAAAAGAATGGAAATAAAAATCTCAAAATAGAAGAAAAAAAAAACAGGAGGATTTTTTTGTAAGTAGAGAGGGTGAGAGTGTGTGTGTATGTGTATATATGTGTACAGAAATATACAATTCAGACAAGGTGAGAACATACTAAGTAACATTACCTTACTAGTCACTAATTAACCAGATGAAATGAGGATGGGATTTTAGCAGCTTCTGGTGGCACTCCATACTGCCATTTGGTCTGGAAATCCAAAACCTCATTAACGTGCAATGAGACCACTACTGTGATTTCATTGTGAGGCTTGATATCGAATAGCTACACCACAATAAACTGAAAAGCCAGGGAAAAAAAGATTTTGTGCCTGTAATTAGTTGTAGGTATTCTATGAAACATGCTCCTAGCAGCTGTCAAGCCTAAGAAAAGAAAAAGCCTTGCTCTTGATCAAGTTACTGAACTGAGGTAAAGCTCAATTCCACAAATTCTTTCCAAAACAGTATGTTTTCTGCCTCTATTTGTGTCCAAAAGACTTGTCCTCTAGAAGCACACTGCTACAGAACATTTGTAAATGGATGTTACCACCGAGTACAACTGAGAAGGAAGCATACAGAAAGCAATTGAATCCCCATTCTGCATTTATTTATGAAATTTTTATCACGTTTTCCCAGATATTTACACCTGTCTTCTACACAAAAATAATGTACTTCCTACAGGTTTCCCCAATACACTTTTTTCTGGCAGAAATCTAGGGCAGAAAAAAAGTTAAAGTCTCATGCCCAAACCAAAGCACAGCACTACAGCACCAAAAAAACTATTACGGCTCATGTCTCGCAATCAGATAATTTTTGTTTTATACACCAACATATTTCCTTTTCTTAACATCAAACGGTTAAGAATGCCATACCTTTTTGTCAAATTGCTATTTATCCTGTTAACTACATATGCCTATACTGAAGGAAAAATAACGACTTAAACTGCATTTTCCCCTGACACTCTCTGACCCCCAGTATGTTAGCCTCTGACTCCTGCCCTTGTTCTCCATCTGCAGGCCCTTCAGGGACTACAGAGCTTGCTGTTGTGAGAGCCATTTCAGAAAGTTTGCAAGTACCAAAGACCATGCTGACTCCAAGAGCATTAGCGCATCCAGCTGAAAGTCTGTTCAATCTGGTTATGAAGAGTCATCTGGATTATCTCACCAAAAATAGATCAAGTGAATCCAGCAGTAGGAAAACATGCTGGATTGTCTCCCGCAGCAATAGCTTCTGTTTTGGGAATGTACCTTCTCTTTGGAAAACTAGTGTTTCAAGGGAGTTTGTACTGCTTGTTGCCTACATTGAACTTAAAGCACAGTGCTAAGAAGCAAGGGAATGATCTCTCCTCCCCTTCCCATTTCTAGACCTTTTAGGAAGACAGGAAATCACTGCTACTCAAGAGTCCTCCATACCTCACGTTGTAGCTCTAACCATGCTTTCCTCTCCTCGCCTTCTGCCCCCCTCCCCTTTAAGACTTTTTCTTTAGCTCCATTTGAAGTATGCAAACACCTTCCCATCAGTCTTTATTCTGGTACCTCCCCTGTTACTGTTCACCTCTGCTTGCTTTGCTCCCATTCCTCAGTTCACTTCAATACTTGCAGGACACAGGATTCAACTGTGCTATGGGAAGGCCATGCTAGGCAGCCTGACCAAGAAGCAGTTGTCTACACAGACAACAACCCACAGACCTCCACAACAGCATGGCTACAACCCAAATATACCCCATAAACAAGGGCTGACAGACAGCAAGATCCTGGCTTTGAGCAAGCTTCATAAGGAAAGGTACACAGCCCACCTTAGGTATTTTTGTGGGGTGCAGGGCAAGAAACCAGGGAAATAGCAGTCAGCCAGCAGATGGAAATACTTTGGCTCGATCTGTTATTAAGAGAGCATTTCTCACTTGTGGTCTTCTCTGTTCACCAGCAGAACTGTTAATGACTTCCAACTTGTTACCAGCTTCCAACTTTTTGCCTTTCATTATGTTAGTTGTCTTGCATCTTTAGAGTTAGCAAAGGACTTAAAATTCAGTTGTTTGGTACTCTGATTGCTATAATCAAGTTTAGCTGAGCATTTCACATCTCTGAAACGCTTAAACAGAGTAAAAATTATGTTGGGGGAAAAAAAAATGGGAAGACTTACCAAGCATTGGGAAAACTTACCTAGTTTTAAGGTCAGTTTTTAGGTGTCTGTATTTCTAAGATCAACGTATTATCTCATCAGTTTATTAGATCTACTTAAATGAACCAAATAAAGACATGAACAATTTAGTTGATTAGGACTCCACAGATCATGTTCAAGGAAATGGCACTTAGGTCCCTATTGTTCTGTCGGGGTAGGCAAAACATTAGAGTTATTCAATTTACAGTCAGGTTTTCTGGTTTGTGGTTTGCTTTGGTTGGTTGCAACAAAAGTTTGTGCTCTATTTTGACCAGAAGTTCCTACCTCTTTCTGGCCTGAATTCAGAGATTAGCAGTAAACATTAGCAGTTTAAGGAAGTACTGGTCATTTCAGATGAGCAGGCTTGGGGTGGGGGAGGGTTAGCCTTCACAAAGCTTTATCTTTAGACGGACATTTCTGTGTCAGACACTCAGAATGAGCATTTTGGCTATCACTATACAGTTAGCAAAGCTAAAGAAAAAAGGCACTTGTAGAGTTCAAGCTGTTACAAGATTTTAAGATCACTCCAACATTTGAGTAATATATAGTGCTACAGAGGATATTTATTTTGCAATATATAAGAAAGATCAAATTTAAGTGTTTCCCATTTATCTCAGTGAAAAAGCCAAAGCAAGACATATTTCTTCAACTCGGGGGAGAAAGTTCTTGGGCTTCTCCCAAACACTATTCATATATTCATTCAAAGTGAATGAAAAAGGAAAAAAAAGCCCAGCAAAGGTTGGTGCTTCTGCTGACGCATCACCACCAGATACAAAGGACTGCTAACCGCCCTTTAGAAGAGGTGGGAGATGCAGTAATGGCAGAGGTGAATGCTGATCACTGTTCCCCAGAGGTCCCTAGCTCATGGAGTTCATGGGGACATTTGTTTTAGTTCACACAGACATCTCCCAAGGGATGCACATTTCTTTAAGATTTTAAAGAATGAGCCCATCAAAAAAAAAGCAACACCTTTGTAACTTTGCATTGTTGCACCTGAAGTAGGGCTAAGCTTTCTGTATTTTTAATTTCTCTGGAAGATTATGTCCAGCAGCACGGAATGGAAAGGAAAGGTGGTAAAACCAGACTATTATGTGTTGGGAGGCACGGCTGTAGGTGTTCTGTACTACAGGTTACCAGCTAGAAACTAGTAGGATTAAGCACTAGGTGGATGCCACTGCAGCACAGCACGAAACAGCCACTCAAGGGAGTACCGTTAGTATCTGCAGGCATAAAATTTACAACATTTCAAATGCTAGGTGGAACAGAGTAAAGGTTTTTGAGGGCATTTCCATTAATTGGTGATATTTTCAGTACTAAGGCAAGAGCAGATGTTAGACAATCCAGAGCTCTGAAGTCAGATACTAAAGTATGCAACTCCTACCTCCCCTGCAAAAAGGTAATAGTCAAACTAGGCCAATTACACCAATCTTGCAGAATTTGCCCTTTTGTTCCTAATTTTTTTGCTCACTTTGTTTTCCCTCAAACTGCCTTTCTACTGAATTAAGAAATAACAAATAAGGTAAAGCTGGTAAACGCACAGCATGAGATATTACATACATGACACACTGAAGCTAATAAAACTACCAGAATTAACAGCAGGTCAACTTTTACCTTCATTTACACCTGAATTTCAGCCAAATTTTATAGATTCTTAATCTGAGAAGTTCCTTTTTATCGATATTAATCACTAAGCTTTTTATGTAGAGGGTTGGGGGGAGGGGGGGGGGGGGGGGGGAGCGGG
>JAVJGG010000029.1:22319653-22337589 GCA_035590195.1 Aviceda cuculoides
CCCCAAAATACCCAAAACAAACAAACAAAAAAACCAACAAAAACACACCAACAAACAACCCCCCCAAAAAACCCAACCAAACAAAACCCTCTTGGAATGATCAGTATACTCCCAGGACAGATCACCCTGTAACACAAACAATTCTGAGTGTTACAGTTAAGGATTACGGAGTTGCCAGTATTGCTCTTTTCATAAACCAAAGTCTCAGCCCACAGCATTTCAGACTGCTGACGCACGTCTTAGCGAAGGCAGCAGTTCTCTCCTCCTCCCCATCCAATAATAAACTCAGACTAATTTCCTGAGATCTTTTGAGGGAGCAGATCCACACTCCTGCGTATTTGCCGCTAGACAAGCTGATACCACAGTAAGACTCATAACCTATTCGTATCAGACAGTCTCTGTATTTGCACAGGTTCTCCACTACCTTTTGAAGACATCTGCTCCAGCACTTAAAAGATTTTAATTAGGTAGAAGTTCCTGACTTATGGCAAAGTTTTGCATCTCAGTGGCCAAAGCAGTCACATTTGTCAATTCCAGTAATAACAGGTGAAAAGTGTTTCCAACCTATGGGAAGAGTCCAGGCCAAAGGATGCAGTAGCCGGCACCCCAGAACAAGTGATCAGGTAGGGCATTGCATCAACTTTGGCGAAGTCAGGCCAAACTCTGCAAATACAGAAGAA
Source organism: Aviceda cuculoides (assembly GCA_035590195.1). Taxonomy (NCBI): domain Eukaryota; kingdom Metazoa; phylum Chordata; class Aves; order Accipitriformes; family Accipitridae; genus Aviceda; species Aviceda cuculoides. Next base: position 22,320,334 of record JAVJGG010000029.1, read on the forward strand.
CATTCCCTAGTGAGATTAACAGAGTCAAAACACTGTCAGGTAGATTTTTGAGGAATGTATTTAGTTATTTGACTTCAGCCGCTTATGTCAGTTATGCTGCCATTCTTCAGAGACTCCAATCCCTGGTAAGAGACTGAACCTGTCAAAAACACTGGAGAAATAGTGCTGAGCTGCAGCCAGATGACAGTTGGAAAAGATTAGGAAGAAAAGGCTGTAGTGCAGAACAGGATTGTTTTAAACAAAGTTTTAGTATGTAACCTTGCAATCTAATTAAAAGCTTTACTTGAGTGAGTTCAATTGCAGTGACTCCCAGCCTCCCTCAGAAGACAAGAATGCCCTTTTGCACTCTTAAAGCAAACCTCCCTCTTTCAACACTGCTCCCCAGAGCTTGCATTTCTGAAAAGCAGCTCTGGAAAAGCCCACCATTCTCACTCCACAATATCAAGTCCCACCATGAAAATGACATTGACGTTTTAAGAACAGAGCAGATTTGATTACGTATTAGACTGAATCACATACTGTGATATCTACAAGGGTAATCACCCAAAAAGGCACTATCTGTAGTCTTAGCAACGCTTTAATAATACCAGCGAACACTCTTCAATGCTTGAGGTACAACACTAGCTCTTGACACATAATTACCAAGTTCATGCCTGGATTTGGTGTAGCAGAGAATTTGCACCATTTACTATCAAGGACAGAAGTACAGAAGCACCAAAGCAACCAAGCAGCACGTAATTCGATGCAAGCAATGGGGCTTAGGGTAAGTACTTTGGAGATATTCAAAAGCCATCTGGACATGGTCCTGGACAATCAGCTCTAGGTGGTCCTGCTTGAGCAGTGGGGTTGGACCAGATGACCTCCAGAGGTCCCTCCCCACCTCAACCATTCTGTGATTAAGACAATGCCTGTACAAAGTCACAGGCTGCTCACCCAAATCCTCCAAGGTCAGCAACCCTGAAGAGACTGTTCGGGAACATGAGGAGTCCTGGCACCCTGCCCCATGGGAGGTCTGTGGCCAGCCCTTCATCTTGTGAATTGGATTTGCAAATACCTACCTGCTGACAGAATAAACTTCAATTTTCTCTCATACTTTCTAAACTGAGGTATGGACAGAGACTTCACAGGAGACTTGGCACTTCCACACATCTCTCAATGTACAGGAGTATTATGACAGCTGACAAGCAAGGCAAGAGCATTTACAACAGTAGTGACTATTTTGATTTCAGTGAAGAGTCTGCAGGAAAAAGGTAGCTGACCAGTCCAGTTAGGCCAGATTCTAGAGGGGAAAAAAAGAAGTCCTGTATTTGCATAAAAGGGACTGACATTTCGCTCACAAGATGAATAAGTGAGCAACTTCTTGGGCCTGACATGTGATTCCAGACTTTTAATACAGAAGAAGTTCTTGGCAAATATGTTTTAGAAAGCCATCCACTTCTCCCTGACCCTTCTTTCCCCAGGAGGGAAGTGAATGTACGCCTCTGCAGCAGGAAGAGTTCACTCTTGTATACAAAGAAAAGCTTGAATTTGACAAATCAGCTACCAGTGTCACTATGCTAAAGCTACCCTACAGCAGGAGCCTCTCCTCCTCTTACCCTTTAATCTAGTGATTAAACAGAGCCCAGGGAAACTAGGCTGAAGTTAAGTCTTTGAACTCCCTTCTCAGGCTCCTCAATTTACTCTTCACCCACTCCAGTGCAGGTTCCTTTATTCCTCCAGCAACTTTCCCTAGTGCTTGCTCTTGGGTTCTCCTGCTAAAGCTTCTCAGTCCAGACAAAAGCTGGCACAGAAGCTTCCAAATACATGTTGGTTCAGCTAAAGATATTAGCTTGCCCTTCAAAAGCACTGGGAGAGTCACTTCTGTGCTTGGGACACAGTAATTTTTAGCATTGTCGTGCAAGTCACCCACAAATAGTCAGACCACAGTAATCTGCAGGTGTGCTCCCACGAAGGATGCACACATAATACCAACCGGAGTGAAATTTGTTAGAAGCACTGCTAAGCTTACCAACAGAAGACAACAAAGCATGGAAAGCTCCACCTTCTCAAAACAGCCTTCTCTTGCTGACTTAAATCCACTCCAAACATCCCTAACACTATTGAAGGAAACAGCTAGCTGGCTGCACTCTCCTAAGATCCTGCCCAATTTTCTAAATGCAGGCAGTGTTCAGATACCTTCACCCCTGGCGACCTCACTGCAGATTTGATAGGACTTAATGGAAGCATCATTTTGACTTCTGTTGTTACACACACATGCACCGTTTGGTGGCAGCCTTCATATGGCAGTCTGGCAGCCAATCTTTTGCTATGTCATTTGGATACCGTACCTTTTTTTTTTTTCTGCCTAATCCCCTCATTGGGCTACCCTGCCCTCTTCTAGGCTCACAGCATCAGCTGGCTTAAAACAGATCCAAACAACATGTGTCAGAAGTCAAATGAAGGTACTTCATATTAGCCTGGAGCCATTTCAGTAAGCTACAAAAGTGAACAAGTGCCCAGGCTTCTAACTTACCCTTTTTGTCCTCAAACCTAACCTTTAAGTTTATTGCAACTTGGGAGAGAATTACACCCCCCAATAAATGCATATTAAAATGTGGGAATTAATTTGAAAACTTACAGCTGAATCTAACCCTTATTGTACATACTCACCCAACAGAGGTGGCTATGCACAAGCTCCTGGGACACCAGTTACTTTTAAGTGGTCCCTCCTGAGAAGCACAAACCTTTCTAATTTCTCAAGTCTCACAGCTCCTTGCAGTCACATCTCATTCTCGGAAATTGCGAAGCTGTAAAAATGTGTATTTTTTGGCAGAACTTCCACACACAAGTTACCGGTTGCATGGTTAAGCTGCACTCCTGCTGTAGTCTGGCTCCTTATTCAGTTATCCATGACAAAGATAAGAATAATTCCACACGATGACGGCAACCACCAGGTTGATACTATTCCCTTCTCAAGCCTTGACTAACCAAGTTTAAGATTTAGATTGGTGCTGTCAAACAAGTGTAATTGCATAACACTTAAAGCATGATTTCTCAAACGCAAGCAACTGCAAGTAGCAAGCTGTGTAGAAATCCTATTAACATTTTTGCTCTTGGCTTATCTGAGAACATAGTGTGAAATGTCCACAAAACTGTAAAAACCTGCCTAGCCAGCAGCAGAAGTGCACTGGTACAATAAATATGCAATCATATATGCCCCGGAAGTCTCTCAGGTCATAAGAACATGCTCCTGATCCCCCTCCCCAACTGGTCCAATCACACCCTTAGACTAGTAATGTTTTCTGCCACAAGCCCTTCAGAGAACCAGGCTGTCCATGAGGTACTTAAAAGCCGACAATAGATGTTGAGGCATTTACGGAGCTTACCCAAGCAGATCAGCCCATAATGAAGACAAGCCCATATTATTCATCTACATCTCTCACTCACTGCAGAATTTTGGTGAGCCCACCTAAACTTAAGAAAACAAGACCTAACACAGGAGTGCTAATGGTACACCAACAGATTGCTGGTATAAAGTACTCCTGCACACTGATGCAGCAGTTCACTATTACTGGGTATCTCTCATTTGAAAACACAGAATAAGTTGTGTTGTTTTCTCTGCAGCATCAAACAAGATACATTACCTATTCCTTTACAGTCCAGCATTTTACCAGCCACCCATCCAACCGAGTGGTGCTTGAAGTGTCCTGTTCCAGACAGAGTTTGGCTGCTACTTGCCCATACTGCTACACAGCATACCTAGCTGGGCAGCACCCATTCCTGCAGTGCTTCCAAACTGATTTGGAGCAATGGCTGTCACTAGCACAGGGACCTTGAACCACATTCTGCCAGGGCTGCAAACTGGTCAAACTCAAGATGTGGGGCTTGATTATTTCTGCACTGCTCTTAATCTCATTTAAGAGGTAAGAGGGAGAATCCTGTAACTGTGCAATGAACCAGGACCAATACACTAACAAACCAACCGTACCGACTAGCTTATTTTTTTTCTAATACAATGCAGATAATACATCTACCTTTAAAGTATTATGACCACTGAAGTTCCCATTATATTAATAAGTACTCTGAGATTTTATCCAAGCGATATGTCCTTGAATGACTTTTAATGCTGCTTGAGCTGAGTAAATCCTGTTAAGAGACATTTGTTCCTACTCCAAGTCAGACTAGGACAGTAAATTAAATGAAACTGTTAGTCTAGAGAGATACCGCTGTCACACAAATCAACAGACAGTCATAAAACACTAATCACTCCAAAAGCAGAGGAAGGCAAAGAAAAGGATCAAGAAAGTTTGTCTAGAGATGACTCCGCACAAAGAGACAAAGCTTCCAAGGTTTTCCAGGTCCTAGAAGGACTTGAGCATATCCCCTTCTGTCAGATCAGACTTTGGACATGAGACACCACTTTTTGCCTCTGGGTGACATTATAGGCAACCTATATTTGCTTTTTTACAACCTACACAGGTTCAGATCAGAAAAGTACTAATCTCTCAAGATTTCCAAGAAGTATTCATATATTTATGCATCATCTAGTCATGTCCCAGCCCATTCCACACAAAGGTAAGTTTTCCTAAACATCAACATGCTTGGATAAGCTGACCTCCAGGCTCCTCACTTATTATTTCACAGCAAAGTAAGAAGAGCAAGTTAAACCATTTATTTTACTGAAGTATATGAGTGAACAAAACTGGAAAGACTTATCTAGATGAACAAAGTCGGGCACACATTTTTCCTGATTCTGGTCCAGCCAACGTGATGGAAACTATAGGAGGAGGGAAGAAGTGCAGTGGGTTTGAAAGATCAAAGTTTGAAGGATGTGTCTTGAAGGAAATTGAGCTTCAGCTCTGAAAGTTGGGGAGAAGTGGGGGGAAGAATGGAAGCGGGTTTTGTTGGTGTTTTTTGTTTGGATTTATGTGGGTTTGGTTGTTTTGGTTTGGTTTGGGGATATTAGAGAAAGCACACCTCCAGTGCTTTTAGTGAGCAGCTGGTCCAGAGCTGCACTGCACTGTTTCTTCAAGTTGCCTCCTCACAGTATTTGACCTGGAACTCAACATCACTGCAAACCCTAAGAATAGATATTTGCACTGCTAAGTGAAGTCTAAGTTCAGCATCATTCCCTACTGCACAAGCTAACCCATCACACACCCCATTTCACAACTGTAAATGTCAAACAAAAAAATACATATATTCGTAGCCACTCTAAGTACTGGTCATGCTCCAGTTCAAGTTTAATGGATCAGTTCTGTTTAATGGATTAGCCTGGTAAACTTTTCAAACTTTACGCTTAAAGGATTGGTCTAGCTGATACCTAGCAGGTTACCGTTACATCAGGTTTGGCGCATCATAGCTCGACCATCAGCACAGAAACCGCTCAGAATAATTCAGAGCTTAAATAGCTATTAATAATGCAATTCAAAATTTTTCATTCTGCATTGCCAGATAAAAACTGGATCAGGATATTGAAAAGGGGAAAGTCCAAGCACTGACTGGCATACTGCTTGTTCCCAGTTGTCAAACCCCAAGTGTGTAGTTTAGCTAGGGAGCTACGATATGGTATTATTATTAAGGCCCCATCACACCCCCCCAGAAATGCTGCTGCCATCACCTTGCATGAAGGGGAAATAAGACCTCTCTAGTGACATTGCCTTGGAACAGGCAGACTACAGAAGTTTAGTTATTTTACTTGATGCTTATTTTGTCCTCGACTTATCAGCTCTCCCTCCCAAAGAGCTTAAAAAGTCTTCTCAGCTCCTCTTGACTACACACAGAGGTCTTCCTTTGACTTCTGTATCCCTCTTCCCACTCCATATTTTCACTTTCTCAAAAGATGCTTCTTGAATAGGAAAGTACTCTTCATTGGGGATGAGGGGGGACTAAGTTTCTGTGATTCATCAAGGTGAAGCTTGCTCCTGAACTGTAAATAGGAAACAGAAGCATATTAAAGACTTCACGTACCAGTGTGCTAAAATGGAATTAAAGACAACTATAAACTTATTCCAGTAAAGCCCCCCCTTTTGCTGTTTACTCCAAAAACACTCCCTTGGCACAGCAGGAAGCATTCAACAGGTTGCTCTGCAGATTCCACTGACACTCCAGTTGCTTCCCTTCTTATACAATCTCCAAAAATCTTTCACGCCAAAAACACCTGCTCAGCAACAGGCGTGCAAGCCAAACAAAACCATTCAGTTTCAGAGCATTAATTCCAACAGTTTTCAGTTCCTCCTGATTAGAAATATGCAGAAACTAATTCTCCCTGCTCACCACTGTTCTTGTCAACCACAGCACTCATGTTCACCTGCAACCCACACAGAAAGGTATCAAAGCAAGATGCCCAAATACTCTTTAAGGGTAGCATAAGTTTCCAAACTAAAGATTCAGATGGTGCCTGTGATTTATCATAGAATGGTTTGGGTTGGAAGGGACCTTTAAAGGCCATCTAGTCCAACCCCCCTGCAATAAGCAGGGACATCTTCAACTAGATCAGGTTGCTCAGAGTCCCATCCAGCCTGGCCTTGAACACTTCCAGGGAGGGGACATCCACAACTTCTCTGCACAACCTGTTCTGGTGTCTCACCACCCTCATTGTAAAAAATTTCTTCCTTATATCTAGTCTTCATCTACTCTCCTTTAGTTTAAAACCATTATTCCTTGTCCTACTGCATCAGGCCCTACTACAAAAGTCTGTCCCTGTCTTCCTTAGAAGCCCCCTTTAAGTACTGAAAGGCTGCAATAAGGTCTCCTTGGAGTCTTCTCTTCTCCAGGCTGAACAATCCCAACTCTCTCAACCTTTCCTCACAGGAGAGGTATTCCATCCCTCTGATCATTTTTGTGGCCTTTCTCTGGACCTGCTCCAACAGGCCCATGTCTTTCCTGTGCTGAGGACTCCAGAGCTGGATGCAGTACTCCAGGTGGGGTCTTACCAGAGCAAAGGGACAGAATCACCTCCCTCGACCTGCTGGTCACACTTCTTTTGATGCAGCCCAGGATATGGTTGGCTTTCTGGGCTGCGAGCACACATTGCCAAGTCATGTCCAGCATTTCATCCACCAGTACCCCCAAGTCCTTCTCCACAGGGCTGTTCCCAATGCCTTCATCCCCCAGTCTGTACTGATATTGGGGGTTGCCCCAACGCAGAATGATCTGCAGGAGCAAATTATACACTTAATAACATGAACAACTTGCAGCTCAGAAGCTAGTGTTTTAAGCAATGCATCCAGCGACGTGCATTAGGCAAAAGGCTCACCTACTGTCCCAGCCATGCTCTCAGTGCACCAACTGCCTTTCCTGCAGGACTGCTAAAACCAAGTCTTCACAACCATGATATGTGGGTAAACATACTGAACAAGTACACCCATACACAGTCCAGCAAAGCCATGAAACTCTTTGCTTCTGTAAAGCAGCACTCTGTACTGTCTAACCAACCTAACCTGCGGGCAGTTTGTGTGACACTGCACACAGCAGCAGTGTCCTGCAACGCATGCAGCATCTCTCTGGCAGCTGTTACATGCCTGGTGAGCTTCTGGTTTTTTCCTCCCTTGATGGGAAACACAACTAAGCAAGTTTATATTGAACGGCAGCACTGGTTGCTGGAACTGAGTAATAAAGGATACACTTGCAGTAGTCTTATTTCTCTGAACAAATTAACGGTTGGAGACAATGCAGTCCAAAACCAAATTCTGCCCCTAACATTAAATACTCTGAGATTCCTCTAGAACATAAAAAACATGGTTGACTGAGTATTTAAAGATTAACATAAAGGGCAAGAAAGCAGGACTTGTTCATGTCTAGAAATCAAGATCTTATTCAAAAAGAGACATTCAGCCACTGCATTTTACTTTTCCAAAGAAGTTTACTACTACCTACTTAGTGTCCACTCTCGTTCTGCCAGACTGAGTAAAGTGCTAACATGTTTTCTAGCAAGGCACCGAACCCAGAAAGGACGACTATTTAGACTGATCTGCAGTCGCGGCAAAGCATCAAGATCAATATACAAAGCTCAAGTAGCAGCTCACAAGATACAGACAGGTCTCATTGTTGTACCTCAGCATTTGCTAGAAGTGCATTAAGAAATGTAAATGTATTTCAGAAAGGGCTAGGATTTAAGACTGATTCCTAGAAACAGTTATTTAAATGGTAGCAGCAACTGTTTATTCCTTCCTCAGAGTCTTCAGATGAGGACGTTTAAAGTGGGTGTCCAGAACACACCTTTACTGAAGTTAAGGATTGATTTATTGGAGAAAACAAGAGTAAAGCTTTAAAGTCTTCCCCTCCTTCCAAATTACTGCACTTAAATCATATGATAGTAGTAGCCAGCTAGAAGCCACAGCAGAGTTTTTAGCCGTTAAGCTACATAAATTAAAGGTCAAGTTCTGTGGAGCACAGAATGCCCCACACACACATCCTCAACTTGGGTTTGGGGTGTGTGTCCCCAGCCCAAGCTTGGGGTTGAGGTCCCCACACACCATGGGGCAGGAGCTGGTGGGGAAGATAGCGCGCAGGGGTCCAAACATGCCCTGAGACCTGGGAGAAGTAGGGAGCTGGACCCATGTTGTGCTCAGTCTTGCTCAGTAAGAAGATCACGGATGAGACACTGCTTGACAGGCACCAGCACAACCAAGCTCGCCACTTCAGATGCATCACCTGGCCTTCTTCAGATGTCCAGACAGTTTTCTCTTTGGGATCCTCTGCAGTAACTTCTGCTCCCTGCCCCTTCAAGTGACTCCAGAGGTGGTGACGGACCACATGGCAATGCTCTGAATACAGCAGGTGCACACATCCCTTGCTTGAGGGCCCACACGCTACCTACTCAGGGCACTATAGATGCACAGCATCTGAAGAGCCTGCCTAGCCAGTTGAAACAAAGGGCTGACACAACCCAGAGGACAAGAAAGTAAAAAAAATACCTGCCAGGCAGGCACCAGAGTGGTCCTGGGAGAAGAGAAAGACAAAAACTCACTGCAGGTCTATCCTTTTACTCAAGATCAAATCCCCTCTAAAAAAGAAAGTTTTGGAGCACAATGCTGCAAGTGGCTTGTCAAGGAGATGAAACACACAGCATGAATGGTGCTTTTAAGAGCTCATGGCTCCAAGCAAAGCACATTGCAGTAAAACGGCCTGTTTTCCTTCTGCCAAGACAGTGACATCTGGCAACAGGAAAGTCAGTATTTAAATAAGGCTTCTTCCCCAGCCCATGCACTAGGCTGGTACTACTCCTGATGCTCCTCATCCCTGAACACGTCAGCTGCTCAGCAAGCCTCTTCAGGGACTGCCTAGCACAGGTTTGAATGATGCTATGGAAACAGCATGCAGCAGCGTGTGATCCACTCATGCGGACTGAAGCCTGTCTACGTTCAGGCATAAAACTAAGCTTTGCAAACAGCAATCAAAGCTCACAGAAGAGTCATCAGGTCAGTTAAAAAACAGTGATTGATTTGGGGGCTTCTGCTTTGCCTTCAGCCTGCTTCTCAGGACTCCTCAGATGTAGGCAAAACACTTTTGAGCTGTGCTGAAGAGATTTGTCTTCTACAGAGCAATACAGCGACTAGAGAGCAAGATGCATTTCAGCCAGCGTGAGCTATGCCCATTTCATACCCCTGACCCTTCTTTTGGGTTGGAAGTACTGGTTCCTACTTAGAGGACAGCTTCTTTAAAGATGCTTATAGCCAAGTCCTTGTATAGCTCCACTCCTGGGAGCCTATGTCAGGAAAAGCAGGGGACGTATCGGGACACTAGACTACTATGCAGAGACTACAGGGGACCAGCAGATGCAAGTTTAGAGAAACGGTCTTCTTCAAAGGCAGCCCTTCCTGCCAGCAGCTACAGATGTCCACTATTATACGAGTATTCCCAGGGACTGGACTGCTATAGAGCACTGCTATGAATGTCAGACAGAGATGACTCGAGTGGGAGCATCAGGGGGATTTCTTTTAAATTCTGCTATGCTGACCAAGTTAATCAAAACGTTCTAAAGCCAAGATGCAATACATGTTTAGGCAGAGAACAGCTGAAAAGAGAGGGATGAGCAGGATTCCTTTTTGCTCAGCTTAAGACTCCTGCTAGTCATTTAATTAAAGTACTTTAGAAAAAAAGTAAACAAAGCAAAACAGACAAGAAACATCCCCAGTGCTCTCAGCTGAAACATGCAGTTTTGCCATGCTAAAGAGCAGCTAAGAAGGATTACCTACAAAGCTTCTTTTTCAGTGTTTTTGAAGTTTCTCTCATGAACTGAGATCACTGCCAAGCATGGGCTCTGATCCTAGCAAAGCACAGGGAAAGCACCTGACTGAAAATGCCAATTCCAGCCCACGTTGCCTCCCTTGGCACATCTTTTCATCTATATCCCGAGCTTAGGGGGCTCTGATGAAACTCCACTCCCCTCTAGCTGCTAGAGAAGGGAAAGCAAAACAGGAAAACTGCTGTTCTGCCTCTGCTAGCCTCTCCAACCACTCCCAGCAAGCTGCAGCTACTCACCAGCCTCTTCGTTACCCCACGATACCATATTGCCATTGCTAGTAACAGGCCATAAGCTTTGAACGGAGTCTGCAAGGCCTCAGGACTAGAGGTTTGTCAGGCTTGCCCTGTCTAGGCTTTTCTTGGTTTGCCTGCAGCTTTGTTTTACTTGGTGTATCTCAGAAAGTAGAGACACGGGATGTGATGGTACAGGCATGGTATGATACAAATAGGGCACAGGGTTGATGCTGGAGACCCCACAGCTGTAAGAAAGTCATCAATTGCAAATGAAGATCTGTAGGTGGACAAAACTACTTTAGAGGTAACAGAGCAAAGAAATAGTATCTAACATATATAAAAAGCACTTTATATAATAGATTTGGATGTAACATGAAGCTTGCAGAGCAATAAAGAAAGCAAATGTGTAAAAGCAAACAGAAGGACCCCACTGGATCCTACAGTGAGGAAGAAGCAACCATCAACATGCTATTCCTCCCAGCAAAGGAGTCACAATACTGACAGCTTGCTGCAATACCCCTGCCACCACCAAAATGACACTACCAGCCTCAGAAGCTAGGGGAAGGATGAGAATAACACCAGGAAAAGGTGTAGAAACTAAGTGCATACAATGCTACCTTTATTATTACTAAGACTTCATCTGTATAAGTAGTCTTTTTCTGTAATAAGATATAAGCTAATAATCATTCTTGAATTAGATCATTAAAATTTCAATTACACTAACAATAAATTATTGGCTTGCTTTTTTATATATATGTATATACACACACGCACAAAGCATGCTTCCTCTTTGCCTATGAAGTTTTTAGGCACAGCACGCATTTGTTGTGCTGCTGATAGGCTACAAGCAGGACGGGGGCAGTTCAGAAGCCTGTCACTCCGAACCGTATGTGGCACAGCACGTTCCTACAGACCTCAGTTCTGCCCAAGTTAAAGGAGCATCCCAGGCTCAGCCAAGGCAGTGTATACATTTGCTGGAGCACTCCACTGTCAGTGAGCATCCGAGGACACGTATTGCGCTGCTCTCACACTCTGCAACAGAGAAGTCAGCTTGTGAAACAGAAAAGCTGCCTCCTTCTGTGACAGCATTCACGCCACAACAGTAACACTGGTTTCTCACTAGATAGCAACAATCCACCCCTTTCTGTTCAGGAGCAAGTAATAGCACAATGTTTTTCTGCACACCAGCATTTGCTGGCAGCCAGTCCACTCTCCCCTGCACTGCCCCTCCAAGGGCAACTGGCTGCAGACTCATGCAGAAGATTGCCACCACTTGTGGCTGCAATAGCAGAAAAACACATACAGCTGTCTACACCTCTGCCAGATAAGTATTTTCATAGCAGGGCAACCATACTGAACATCAGTTACCCTAGCTTATGGTATCACTCTGCCAGACTGCCAAAGCCAACACACAGCTACATGTTCTTTCAGCTCCCTTAAGCAGGGCCAGAGGAGAAGGAGGAAAAGGAGCAAGAGGAAATGGCAGGAGTGACTCTGAACCTTCAGGAGAGATCCAGATTAGAAAGTTATGGGTAGCTCGTCTGTTACTGCAGCCCTTTTCAAAAGAGAAGGCTTGTGGTTGAAAGCCTACCCTCCAATACAAGATTTTTGACTGAAAGCTCCCTATCTCTCTGGCTAATACACACCCAAATATGAGGGACTTTGAGGATGCTCACTACTTTTAATAGGAGAGAAAGCTGTCCCTCTGGAGTATTAAATTGAAGCTGACACAGAGTGACAGTTTTGGCTGAACAAGAGCATTTCAATTTAGTGCTTAATCTTGCTTAATGCTTGCTTTCCCTTTCAGTCACCCTTTGACATTTTTCTGCTTACTCACTGCAGGATATTAAAAGGACAACGGTAAACACCTGCTTTCCTGCATATAGCAAATCTCAGATCAGAAGTGCCCATATTACAAAGACTCGAGTGGAGGCAACAGTGGGGTCATCATCATCCTACCTGGAGGTGGGCTTCTCTTAAAACCATGAAAAACCCTACACCCATCAGATGTCTGCTGCACAGCATTCAGCAACCCACACTGTTGTTCTTTCCTATTAAACTAAGAATGGAGTTGTTTGGGTTTTTTTCTTTTGAAAGCTGGTCAAGAAAACATTGGCTTTCAAGAAGACTCCTTGCACTCTATCTGCTGCCATGGAAACATCACTTTTTGAAGAGATACAGCTGATATCCTCCCTTATCTGCAGTAATGTCCAGCACCCTCAGGAATCAGCAATCCACAAACAACTCACTGATTTTACATGGCAAATCTAGTCCCTTGACTTCACACAAGACTTCTCTGTACTGGCTGAGGGGCTCCCTCCCCATGAAAATTTTCTGGACCCCCTCCTGTTAAGGGAGCAAATGGTTGTGAAGAAAGAGGACAAAGCCTACCTAGCACACCAGCCTTTACAACACTCAGGGCAGTCAAAGCAGCTTTCAGGGTGCCCTCGCCCAGCAGGGTCACTTCACGGCAGAAAGCATCAGAAGCCCCAACAACCGTTTCCCTCACCACCCATCTTCTCCCAGGACTATGCTGAGATCTGGCTCATGAAACAGAGGCTGTTAGTCAAGAGCTACTTTATTTAGGACCTGTAGAAGATGAGGAAAAAAAATGCATGTACAAGACAGACAGGACAAGAACATAAATATAAATGGAATTCCCAAGGCAGACTAGTGCAGTACATCGTTATTGGCAGTGCCTGCAGATGGAAGGGGCTGTGCTCAGAAGTCTCCAGGCACAGCTGAAAGCAGCTCAATAGCACTCGTGCCCAGGCCAGCTTTAGGAGAGGTGTTAACATATGGCAGCCAACTTTAGCCATAAAGATCAGCTGTTCACACTTTACCCACCACAAAGCACCCAGATCAAACAGAGCAAGGCACTTGCCCAGGCTGTGCCAGCACAGTTCTTAAACCAGAGCCGAGGCGCAGTGCTCTGTTTTGAGACAGCAAGATCAGGCCAAGCCTCCGAGGTCTGCCATTGCTTAGATGCGTGTTTGCAATGGGAGAAAGGGGAACCCATGGGCTGTTTCACAGGGCTTCAAAGTGTGAGAAACTGGAACAAACAGGACTTGCATCAATTTCATGTCACCAGGATTTTAAAAGCCCCGAGCAGTTACAGCTTGGCCTCGTTGGCGGATCAAAGGAAGCAGATCCTTAGCTAAGCTTTCCCTACCCCAAAAGGTCTGAGAGCAGGCTTTACTCTGGCTCAGTGAAGGATTGTCTTGACTGCATGTGACAGCGCTGGTTATAGGGAACAGAAACAGAAGATCCATGCATACTACAAGCAACGGACTCTTTCCGCTGCTAGAGAGCCAGGCAGGCTCCCTCCTCCACCTCCTCCTGAAGTGGGTGCGAGCATGAATGAAGAGTTCAGGTTACCCTCCAATGCCCAAGCATTGGAGAGGGCAGGAACAGCTGACACTGCTCCAGCCTCCGGCTGCCGACCCCACGCCAGTGCAGGGGCAGCTGCTTGTGCATCAGCTGCTCCAGCATCCCTCCAACACAGTGCACCGATCCCCCCTGCATTTCAGTACCTCATTCATGCACCAGCTGAGGGGGGAGGATAGCAATGCCTTTAACTCTCATAACGCCACCCTGCCAAGCCAGGGACCCTCAGCCCGAGTCAGAACAATGAGACTTCCCCCCCATCCCAAGCGTTTCATGTAAGAGAGGGAAAGGTTTGCTGCTGTTCAAGAGACCTACTAACATTAAGTATTCTGCTATTTTTTTTCCTCTTTCATCTTCAAGTCACTGCTACAGACAGTTCAGTGAACTCATTCTTCCTCCGCACTTCTGACAACAGCTGTCCACTTTTATTTACTTACAAGTGTTTGATTTCACAATTGCACGTTAAGGAACAAAAAAAATTCTTACCTACAGTACTGCAAGTACCTAGTGATAAAGAAAACAAAGCAGTAGAAGAAGGTGCAGCTTCATCCATTAGGACAATGGGGGAAATCTTGTCCTACTGCCAGCAACAAGTTCCTCCTGCACAAAAGGAAGACTTAAGTCCATTTTGTCAGCCCCAGAAATGCAAGTCAAGGCTCTAGGAAAAGAAAGGCTTACATACTCTGTCAGGAAATCATGTAGTGTTTTGGGACTCCTAAGTTCCACAAAACCAGATTTTGAAAGACACCAGGTTACATAAGCAAAGAGCTGCTGAAGCATAAGATTATGAAACCCCCTAAACACAACATCGGAGATGCAGTATTCCTAGGTAACTGTTTGTGCCATGCTGCACATCTTCATGAAACTGCTTGGTGGCACGGTCTCCTCATTCAGAGCACATCAGCACACTGCTTCTGCTGTTGGGGTGGCTTCATCCTTTTTTTTTTTTTCCAGTGCTGAGCCATACTAGCACTAACAGTACTAGTGGCAAGCCACAGAGAGACTTTTACTGCAACCAAATCCAGCTACAGGATTTTCTTTTTTTGGGGGGGGGGAGGGGAGGGGGCGGGGGGAGGAAGCCTGAATCTTTGTGAAAACACAACTGCAGTTATTAGTCCATTCACCAACTGACTCCACACAGTGAAAGACCAGATTTTTATTCATGACAGCTTAACGCAAAGCAATAGAACAAGGGACTCCTCATCTCAGGAGAATATTATATCCATTTGGCTTGAGCCGACACTACTGCTTTGGTGCTTGTAGTCACAGAGCAAGAGACCCCAAGTGCTTGCAGCCCAAGCTTTCCAGAGTGGTTGGAGTGCACTGAGCACCATGTAGAAGGATACAGCCAGGGTAAACATCCCTTCACTGAAAACGCAGACACTTCAATCAAGTGAAAGATTGCTCAATGGCTCTGATGCTGCCGATGGTAGGCTAGTAACAACCCTTTAAGAACTGCTGCCACAATGAGAGAGGGAAGACTTAAACACATTATACACCTGGAGGATTAGCCTTGTCTACTCTGGCCACAGTCTTAACCATAACCTAGATTTTCCTCCCACCTCCTAACTTTCGCTAGCTGAGAAAGCTGTCATCGTAACAACGAAAAGTACAACCTCTGACTCACACTTTTAAACAAATTAATTTCTCGTTAGAGGAGGCAATCCAGGATGTTGAAGCCAGTCCTGGAGACAGGACCTGGCAGCCTGGATTTTAGCCAAGTACATGGCTTTAGTGAGTAATACCATATCATCAAGCACAATTTCCAATGCAAGCATGCCAGTTTGCTAGGAAGGTAGGTCTTTGAAGGCTAACTAGCAAGGTACTAGAAGCCATTAATTGAACAAGCACAAGTGTATTGGCTATTCTAGATTTTCCTGCTGTACCTCCAGGCCTTCACCTCACCCAGAAGGGAAAAATAGCATAATCACCTCTAAAAAGAAGGCAGAGGAAGAAGGTGTTGCACCATGTTTGCTCCGTAACAGCCACTTACATCACACTGGATACACTATTCTGATATACAACCTGAGGTGCAATACCCTCTTCATACAAAGCAGTATTTATACAAAAATTAGTTCAATAGCAAAACAAGCCTCTAGAAAGTGTCAGCACTGTCACTACAGCTTTTCAAAAGATCACAGTATTTCACTCTCCTTTTCCACTGGAAGTTGTTCAAAACCCTGCAGTTGCAATAAAGGTGTTTACCTTTTAACAGGCTCGAACATAAAGAAAGAACTTCAGGACAAATACCGAAATTTGCGTTACCATTCCTGCAGTTGGAATTAAAATCCTGATCAAACTGACAGTTGTGCTGTTTTCTGGCTGAACAGTTCTGTTTGTCAGTCCCCAAGAATAGCATTTGGGTCTTTTTTTGTTTGGTTGGTTTGGTTTGTTGTGGGGGGTTTTTTTATTGGGGTGTTTTGTTTTTTAGTTTATATATAATTGAAGGCAGACATAGGACTTCAAAATGGTTGAAAGAACCTCCCTGAAGAGGTTCAGCCCCTCACCAGATTATCTTCTGCTCCGGCAAAGATAACTTGCCCTTTTGTCTACACACAGAGAAACTCAGAAGTCATTGCTAATCGTACAAGTGTACTACAGCAGCCTCAAAACACTTAAATGAGTACACGGACAGATCAAGGTTGCCACCTGAACCTGGCAGAGCAGAGAGCTTGACCCCGCAGAGTCAGGGGTTATACTCCCACAAGTGAATGGTTCCTACCGTCCCAAGGACTCAGCAGGAAAACGCTGATGAAATCAGACCCTACCAGCTCACTTAAACAAAGCAGCTTACTGACCCCAGCCTGTCTTACTTCGTCCAGTGGAAAGCAGCTGGTGTGTAGTTCAGTACTACACCGTATAAAGGACTCTAACTCATACATGGATCAGTAGGACATATATAATATATCTTCGTGGGAGAAGCTTTTACAGCAAGAGATCCTGCTTTGCCTGCATCCAGGTCAGCCCTCATCAAGGCACCAACTACTCTCTTGGGCAGCAGTCCCAAGAGTTTTTTTCGTTTTAAGTAAACCACGAAGTTTCAAGGAGAGCATTGCAACCACGACAGCTAGGACAACGCTCCTCCCCAGGCAAAACGCACACCGCTGAAGCACCACCACCGTCCGAAGCCGACAGACCCAGGCCGGCGCCAGCCCGGGGGTGCCACCCCTGCCACCGCTCAGGAGCCGAGGGGCAGCTGCCAAAACGGAGCTGCCAGCTGCCAAGCAGCCCCGGGATGGAGACAACTAAGAGCGGATCAACCCTGCGAACAGCGCTGGTTAATCGAAAGTTGCACGCCCCTAAAACGAAAACGCTCCAGGGTGAAAACAAAGTTTATGCTCCCCCCCACCCGCTCCCTCAATCCCCCTGGGAACGTCGGGATTTACTGCCCGCGCCCGCCGCCCGGGG
>JAVJGG010000029.1:22346701-22395172 GCA_035590195.1 Aviceda cuculoides
GCAATTGCACTGCGCATCATTTGTACATTCCAATCCTTTCATTATTACTGTTGTCATTTTATTAGTGTTATCATTATGGTTATTAGTTTCTTCTTTTCTGTTCTATTAAACTGTTCTTATCTCAACCCACGAGTTTTACTTCTTTTCCCTGATTACCTCCCCCATCCCACTGGGTGGGGGGGGAGTTAGTGAGCGGCTGCGTGGTGCTTAGTTGCTGGCTGGGGTTAAACCACGAGAAGAGGTTTATTTAATTGTAAAAAAGCAATTAACTTTTGAAGATGTTTCCTGCTCCTATGAGGAAGCTTGATTTTGTGCAGCATATTTCCTTCAAACTAGAGTCTCCAAGTGCCTTCCAGTATTAAATACGTCAGCTGAAGAACTAAATAATAAATAAGGCCAGGGGAAGACAGACCTTTTAGCAAAGCTTCCTCTGTCTTTAAGTGGTCATTTCTTTCATTTTTAAAGAGGATGTACACTCCCTCAAAAAAAAAAATTAAAAAAAGAACATCTCAAACTGGCTAATGGTAAATACTCCACCTATTTACACACTCCATCTATCTGCACACAAGTGAATACAATAAGAGGAGGTGTGGATGTTTAGGAAGTCAGTTTACACATGGATGATTTCCTTGGCTTTTACTTGCCTAATTGCTTGGCTCTTCCAGTGACCTGTTTCTGTAGCAACTGCCACCTCACTCCAATTACGCTGTCTCACAGTCACTGGACAACACTTAGAAGGTACACATACTCTTTTATCAAAGCCAGTGAAAACGCTGGTACCTTCCATGTGATGTTTATGGGCTTCCCCCCAGAGCACCTCCAGGTGCTGCGCAATGAATGTTTACAGAGGTTGTAGTTCAGCAGCCTGGTCTGCTGACGGTAGATTCCTGCCTCACTGCTCATCATGCATTGCTTGCGGCCTCCCAGCCTGCAAACCATATGGATCCCTCACCTGGGGCAGAGCAGGAGGAAAGCAGAGAACAGCAGACCAGAGGGCAGAAACAACCCGTGCGACCAGCAACCGGAGGAGGGCACCCTGAGGTAGCTCTGGTGGGGGAGAAAAGACGACAAATCTCCAACAGTCTTCCTTTCTCATAAGGCTTCTTACATGGCTTGTCTTTATTTACACTGTCTTTTCTTCTTCACCGACAGCAGGACTATAAATACTAGAAGGAAAAGGCAAGAATGCACCCTTTCACAGCCTTAATGTACTTGCACGTGCTGCACAAGTGAGCAGTGCAAAGTGGCCAGGCTCATGCGCTCTCCCTAAATAGCCATCTTCTTATTGCCACTGTTGAAGACAGGATAAAATCTCCCAAAGTCATTAAAATGGCTTAAAAAAAGGTGCTTGATATAATTCTGCTTCTTTTCACTTCCTTTTCCAATGCAGAAGCTTGAGGGAGCACACTGATCATGTCCTCAGACTCATCTTTCTGCCCCCTGGGAATTTTTTATGACATGGTGCTGTCCTTGTCTAGATTGCATGTACATTAGAGTCAAAAGAGCTTAGTTAACTCTACTCCATAAAAAAAAGAAGAAAAATCAAGGAGAATGCCATACATAATCAAGAACTGGGAGACAATAGGACTTAGAGAAAAATCACCCAGTGCTATGGCTCACACATCAAGCTGCAAGACCTGCTCACCACAGATCTGATGCCTTGTTCTTGGAACTCATTTTCCAGTTACCATTTTTTAGATTACTCCTACAAGCTTATTGCTATTATCTCTGCTGGCAAAACAATGCCAGATTCAAATGGAAACATATTTTGCAGGCCCAGTCAATCATCGTACTCTACTGCTGCCCCTTTTGTTATCCGTCACCCTGTTGTATCACAGCAGGCTGAAGGACCTGCTGTGCCACATCACGGCAGTGACTCCAGGCCAGCTCTACAGTACCTAGCTTTGGGATTTTCAGTAATGTCGCTGTAGAGCAAGGAATTGAATTGCAGGTTGTAAAATCTACCCACGGAGCAGCGTGAGTCCCAGGCTTGCACAGCTACACATCATCAGTACCTGAACTAGTCAGGGTGTACCTCTGTGAGACATGTCTTTGGTGGTGAGTCCAGTACGCAAAGAGGTATCTTTGCTTTTCGTGAGGTACAGACTGCAATGGGAGATGCCTGAGTAGTCTCCACATAATATATCACAACTGAGTTCAGAGTTGAGTTTTATAAAGCAGGTCAACCCAAGAGCATTTATTCACATGAGAAGTAGAGTGAAAATAGTGGCTCTAAATATTTGCTTAGTACTTGATATACCCCTCTGGAAGGTAACACCGCTCTCATACAGCTTGGAAATTCCGATGTCCTGTGCCTTTGCCTAGGGTCACCCACAAACCAGGTGGGGTGGATTTGAGTTTTAGGGCCCCCAATCCCGTCTCTCTCCACTGGCATGGTATCCTTACAGCCACTGCAAAGGCAACAGTGGAAACAGAGACTGTTTGCATATATGACATTGCTTCACTAGAAGCTCATGAGGATATTTACATGTGACATTGCATGACAGCTGAATAATACTTTTAATAAAAACGTAACTCAGTCTGTGTCTTCAGCCTGCTGACTCTGCTTTTCATAACACGCTTTATCAATGTCAGGAAGCTGTCAAAAGCTATAAATGGTGCTGAAGGAAAGTGCTAATATAATTTCCACAAGTCTCTGATCTACATAATGGGAAAATATTAACACAGAGATATTAACAGGAGATATTTCTTGTTCTAAAGATGCAGGGATTTTAACTTGACTGAAGTGTTTAGAAAATGTGGACAGATTTTTCAGCCAGCATAAATCAGTATAGTTTATATGGACTTCAGCTTAAACAAGCTGACTTGTACTGAGGATGCAGTATAAATATTGACAAATCTGCTATTACTCATTGGAAATAACGAGCTGGGCAGAAACAGCTTCATCACGTGGCCACACAAGGCTAATTCAGTCTCACTTGGGTTTTGAATTGGAGGGAATATTAGTGAATGGGATTAAATCCTTCTCTGGAAAGCCAGAAGTGAGTCGGGGTGCCATGAGGACCTCGGTGCTGCCCCATGGCAGCACAGCCAGTGGGGCAGAGCCCTCACGGACCAGGGGCCAGGATGCCGAGCAGCCAGTCTGGGGCAGGATCAGACCTGGGGCAGTGACTGGGGTCAGACACAGCCGGGTGGTCACCAAGGATGTCTGCAGCAGCAAGACATGATGTCCAAGGGCGAGGACAGCAGGAGCCAAGGCACGGGCATCACTGCGACACAGCAGCGATGTAGCACAGGGTGGGGGCCAGGGGTAAAGCCTCCACTAAGAAGCAGCTCCCACGAGGCAGGAGGAGCAAGCCTTCGCTTCTGTGTTTCTTCACCACAGCCCTTATCAGCAGAGGAGCCGACCTTGGACGCAGCCAGCTATGCTCCAGAAGGGGATGTGCCTAGCATCCTGGCAAGGAGGCTCAGTTTTTCCATCCCCATTTAGAAACATCATTTTCTCCACCTTCTCCTAATCCCCTTGGACAGACAGCAGTCAGAAGAAAACTGTATGTCATTAGTGTGAATTAAAATTTTCCCAAATCTTCAGCAGGCTAATTACTGAGTGACTTCATGATAAAAGGACGATGCAAGTGTATTTTAATTTCAAGACTAAAACTGAGGGATTAGGAGAAGACAGGTTTAGATAAGCTACGAGGAAGAGCTTTTTAACATACTGCTCACTCTTCTTTGCAGTGAGCATGAAAACCCAGGGGGTTATCCTTGTAGATTAAAGTAATCCATTTAAAGGAGCTAGTCCATCCTTGGCAAAAAAACCCCACAAAATACGTGTTATTGCTAATATTGCTCCCACTACGAAACACATCTGCCACCTTATCTGGACTGTGTGGAGGGGCCATGCTGTGGCTTTAATGCCAAGTGAGCCTATCTCAGATAGGCTTGAAATGGATGGGCAGCCTGGCAGCTTCCCTTGCCCCTTCAAAGTTCACTGCACAGAGACCCCGAGCAATGGCTCTGCACAGCAGTGCTGGGGCTGGATCCAGCAGCACTGGAAGGAAATGCATACGGAGCAAGCTCTCCTTCCCCATTCTTCTATACAAATGGTAGCACCTATGAAAAGGGGCAGAAAAACTCCCATTAATCATAGAAACACAGAATGGTTTGGGTTGGAAGGGACCTCCAAAGATCATCTAGTTCCAAGCCCCTAGCCATGGGCAGGGACACCTTCCACTAGACCAGGTTGCTCAAAGCCCCATCCAACTTGACCTTGAACACTTCCAGGGATGGGGATAGGCCAGCCACAACCTCCCTGGGCAACCTGTTCCAGTGCCTCACCACCCTCACAGTGAAGAACTTCTTTCTAATATCTAATCTAAATCTAACCTCTTTCAGTTTAAAACCGTTACCCCTCATCCTATCACTACTTGCCCTGATAAAGAATCCCTCCCCATCTTCCCTGTAGGCCTCCTTTAAGTACTGGAAGGCTGCTATAAGGTGTCCCCTGAGCCTTCTCTTCTCCAAGCTGAACAACCCCAACTCTCTCAGCCTGTCTTCATGGGAGAGGTGCTCCAGCCCTCCGATCATCTTTGTGGCCCTCCTCTGGACTCGCTTCAAGCCTCAGGGCTGAACACAGTGATCCAGGAGGGGTCTCACAAGAGTGGAGTAGAGGGGGAGAATCACCTCCCTCAGCCTGCTGGTTGCACTTCTTTTGATGCAGCCCAGGGTACAGTTGGCTTTCTGGGCTGCAGGTGCACACTGCTGGGTTATGCTGAGCTTCTCATCAACCAACACCCCCAAGTCCTTCTCCTCAGGGCTGCTCTCAATCCACTCATCACCCAGCCTGTATTTGTGCTTGGGATTGCCCCGACCCAGGTGCAGCACCTTGCACTTGGCCTTGTTGAACTTCATGAGATTCACATGGGCCCACTTCTCGAGCCTGTCAGGGTGTCCTCTGGATGGCATCCCTTCCCTCCAGCATGTGGACCGTACCACACAGCTTGGTGTTGTCAGCAAAATTGCTGAGGGTCCACTCAATCCCACTGTCCATGTCACCGACAAAGATGTTAAACAGCACCGACCCCTGAGGAACACCACTCATCGCTGCTCTCCACTTGGACATCGAGCCATTGACAGCAAGTCTTTGAGTGCGACCATCCAGCCAATTCCTTACCCACTGAGTGGTCCATCCATCAACTCCATGTCTCTCCAATTTAGAGACAAGGATGTCATGCTGGACAGTGTCAAATGCTTTGCACAAGTCCAGGTAGATGACATCCATTGCTCTTCCCTTGTCCACCAACACTGTAACCCCATCCTAAAAGGCCACCAAATTTGTCAGGCATGATTTGCCCTTAGTGAAGCCGTGTTTATTGTCACCAGTCACCTCCTTATTTTCCATGTGCCCTAGCATAGTTTCTAGGTGGACCCACTCCATGATCTTGCTGGGCACAGAGGTAAGACTGACTGGACTGTTGTTCCCTGAGTCTTCCTTTTTCTCCTTTTTAAAAATGAGGATTATGATTCTCCTTTTCCAGTCAGTGGGCACTTCACCAGACTGCCACGACTTCTCAAATATGACGGATAGGGGCTTAGCCACTTCATCCACCAGTTCCCTTGGGACCCGTAGATGCATCTCATCAGGTCCCGTGGACTTGTGCACCTTCAAGTCCCTTAGGTGGTCTTGAAC
This sequence comes from Aviceda cuculoides, assembly GCA_035590195.1. Classification (NCBI taxonomy): domain Eukaryota; kingdom Metazoa; phylum Chordata; class Aves; order Accipitriformes; family Accipitridae; genus Aviceda; species Aviceda cuculoides. Next base: position 22,352,352 of record JAVJGG010000029.1, read on the forward strand.
CTGGTCTTCTCCTATGGTGGGCAGTTCTTCACTCACTCTCCCAGTCCCTACCTTTGCTTTCTGAGGCGTAGCTGTAGCACTTGCCAATGAAGACTGAGGCAAAAAAAGTTGTTGAGTACCTCAGCCTTCTCCACGTCCTGGGTAACCAGGTCTCACATTTCCTTCTGGAGAGGGCCCACATTTTTCCTAGTCTTCCTTTTATCACTGGTGTACCTACAGAAGCTTTTCTTGTTGCCCTTGATGTCCCTGGCCAGATTGAATTCTATCAGGGCTTTGGCTTTCCTAACCTGATCCCTGGCTGCTTGGACAATTTCTCTATATTCTTCCCAGGCTACCTGTCCTTGCTTCCACCCTCTGTAGGGCTCCTTTTTGTGTTTGAGTTTGTGCAGGAACTCCTCATTCATCCATGCAGGCCTCCTGGCATTTTTGTCTTACTTCCTCTTTGTTGGGATGCATCGCTCCTGAGCTTGGAGGAGATGATCCTTGAATATTAACCAGCTTTCTTGGGCCTCTCTTCCCTCCAGGGTTGTATCCCATAGTACTCTACCAAGCAGATCCCTGAAGAGGCCAAAGTCTGCTCTCCTGAAGGCCAGGGTAGCAAGCTTGCTGCCCTAAGGATCTTGAACTCCACCATTTCATAGTCACTGTAGCCAAGGCTGACTTTCAGCCTCACATTCCCCACCAGACCCTCCCTGTTGGTGAGAAAAAGGTCCAGCATAGCACCTCTCCTTGTTGGCTCCTCCATCACTTGGAGAAGGAAGTTGTCATCAACACATTCCAACAACCTCCTGGATTGCTTATGCCCTGCCGTGTTGTCCCTCCAACAGATGCCAGGGTGGTTGAAGTCCCCTGAGGTTGCCCCTGTCCATAGAGGGCCTCATCCGCTCGGTCTTCCTGGTCGGGTGGCCTGCAGCAGACCCCCTCTATAATGTCACCTGTCCCTGCCCTCCCTCTAATCCTGACCCATAAGCTCTCAGTCAGCTCCTCATCCATCCCCAGGTGGAGCTCCATGCACTCCAGCTGGTCACTGACATAGGGGGTAACACCCCCTCCTTGTCTCCCCTGCCTGTCCTTCCTAAAGAGCCTGTATCCTTCCATTCCAAAACTCCAGTCATAGGAGCCATCCCACCATGTCTCCATGATGCCAGTAAGATCACAGCCCTGCAGGCATGCGCACATCTCTAACTCCTCTTGTTCATTCCCCATGCTACATGTGTTTGCATAGAGGCATTTAAGTCAGGCCCCCGATGAAGCCAATTTACTGGCTGGAATTCCTTTGTGCTGCTCTCCAGGTGCTCTCCTGCTGACTAGTGATTCCTCTCCAGGCTTTGGGCATCTGTTGCTGGCACTGGCATCAAATTGGTAGGACTGGGATGGATTGAGGTTCTCCTCCCCCAGCAACTTTAGTTTAAAGCCCTCTTCACCAGCTTGGCAAGTCTATGACCGAAGATGCTCTTCCCCTTCTCTGACAGATGGACCCCATCAGCCCCCAGTAGACCAGGTTTCTCAAAGTGAGTCCCGTGGTCTAAGTAGTCAAACCCCTGGCTGTGGGACCAGTCCCGTAACAATTTGTTAATGCGGTTGCTTTCATTTTATTCATTTTAGGCTATGCACAGGCATAAACGTGTGTGGTGATAAGAAACGGTAATGGAGAAGACAACAGGCACATTGAGAGCCAGAGAGGGGACATATGCCCCAAATATAGTATTAAATATGCTACCTTTTCAGTGCTTATCATATTACTTAAGTATCAGCAATTTGAAGGTGAGCAGTCAGATGTTGTAAATGAGATGGAGCCTAAGTTAGGTCTGAAGAAAGGAAAAAATAGAGAGTGTGGAGAATCAGACAGGAAAATCCTAAGCCAGAAGTTAATTTTGATGTTTCAAAGGACTCCTCACTGGCAGAGTAGCTACAACCTACTGCTTCCCAGTGACTGCCTTGGGAAGAGGGAGCAACTTGCCTGGTTGTGGAGGCCAGGGATTCCCTTCTGAACCAGCGGGAATCTGACATCACTTATTTGCCTCTAAGGGTGCGAAGAGACGTTTACGAGGGACCTGAACCCACCAGAAAACATTTTTCAGCAGTGGTGCCCTGGAGAGCTTCAGGGACTTCTGCCCAAGGGGTCTATGGAGCAGACTGCCCAAGGGAGTGTTTGAAGCAACCACCGTCAGAGCATTTGGACCTGAAATAATTGAATATCCAGGACTCTTCTTTTCTAGATGTAGCAGTGGACATGTGGTTTGTGATGGAATGGGAGATCAGGAAAACTAGGGACATTTTTCCCCATTCTCATTCCACAGGTTGCTAAGATCTAACAGCAAAAGCCCACACTCAGCTCTTTCTCAGCACCAGCTGGTACAACCTGAAGCCTGGAAACTGCCATTTGGTGTTCAGATCCTACAGGGATCCTACATCTGTGTAAGTCAGGATAGGTGTTTGGTCCATGCTGGCTTTTCACGTGAGGTAGGAGGGAACTGCAAAGCTTTAGCTATAATGTAGCTCAGGAATATTTCAGGAAGATACATGAAATTATTGATGCAAAAGTGTCCAACCATTCAGCTTGCAGACATTCACTGAGTTAGACCTGTATTTCTGTGTGCAAAGTTTAGAAACTTGACTATGTATATTTATTGATCTAGCAGTTTTTCATTCCATGATGTCCTGGTTTCAGCTGGGATAGAGTTAATTTTCTTCTTAGTAGCTGGTACAGTGCTGTGGTTTTGAGCTAGGTATGAGAAGAATGTTGATAACACTGATGTTTTCAGTTGTTGCTAAGTAGCGTTTAGTCTAAAATCAAGGATTTTTCAGCTTCTGATGCCCAGCCATCGAGAAAGCTGGAGGGGTACAAGGAGTTGGCACAGGACACAGCCAGGCAGCTGACCCAAACTGGCCAAAGGAGTATTCCATACCATGGGACGTCATGCCCAGTATATAAACTGGGGGGAGCTGGCCTGGCGGGGGGGGAGGGGAGAATCACTGCTCGGGAACTAACTGGGCATCAGTCAGCGGGTGGTGAGCAATTGCATTGTGCATCACTTGTTTTGTATATTCTAATCCTTCTTTTATTATTGTTATTATTACCAGTATTAATTTCTTCTTTTCTGTTCTATTAAACTGTTCTTATCTCAACCCACGAGTTTTACTTCTTTTCACGATTTCCTCCCCCATCCCACTGGGTGGGGGTGGAAGCGAGTGAGTGGCTGCGTGGTACCTAGTTGCTGACTGGGGTATTGTCAGGGGCTTGTCACTGCTGCGATCTCACATAGAGAATATGTGAAGAAAAATGAGAAAAAAGTGTGTGCAGAGGGAATTTTGCACAATTAGGTACTCTTGAAAGAGACTGTGTTGTCCCTGTGTATGCCAGAATGGAAGATCGGATGTGTTTTATAAAAGGCAAATAATTCACAATAACTTGTGTCCCACAGTTCCATCTCCTCCCAGAACAAGTGCTTTTCCAGCAGATAGCAGGAAATAATGGTCCTGAAGAGAGAAGAAAGGGAGAGGGGAAAGCAAAGCTCTTGTAGGTAAAGGTGTTGTAGATGCTGCTCTGGCCTGCAGTTGGACTCACCTCTTCAAACTGTTCAGAGCTAATCTGGCCAAGAGTTCACTTTTGTTAACTCATTGGGAATTCCAAAGAAATCAAGAAATCAGCTCCTGATTAAATGTGGGGGGATCTGATATGGTGATCCTTTGAACTTGACCTATTCCACTCTGGGTATCCTGCATGCCTTACACTGGGTTACAGTAAGCTAAGATTGCTTCCTCAAGCTGTTGGAAAGAGGATTGACATGGGATGGAGGCAGATCACATGGAAAAAACTCCAGGGACCAAACATCAGGCTACCAACTCTTCAGCTGAAGAGAGCTAAAAGGAGAAGACATCCCAGGTAAATAATTACTAGGGACTGACAATGTGTTCAAGTCACAGAAAGGAAGTGACTGCAGGGAACCCTTGTTTTACTTGACCTAAATATGCATGTATTCATTCTTTGAATATTTTATACTGCTCTGGCTTGTGCCATGCATTCCACTTCTGTGCCCTGGTCTGAATGTTGCATTTTATATGTTGTTTGCAACAGTCTCAAGAAAGAAAATATAAGAAAAACATTTTTAAAGGAAAAAAAAGTGATCCCTTAAAAGAAAAATGTGCAAATGAGCATTTCCATTCCTAGTATCTGGGGCAACAGATGGGGTGGTAAAAAATGTGCCTGCAGGGCAAAGTTCTGCTCCGATCACTCTCATGCCCACAACAGACAGCTCTAATTTAAAACACTGAGGATTATGCACTATGGAGCTACACTTAGTTAATTTATTATCCCTCATGTTAACCCAGTATGTAAATCATGACAACACGCAACTGTATAGGCAACAGGCAAAAGGTGTAGACTGCTCTGCCCTAGCAAGCAAGCAGAGGTAGATTAGGATGTGCAAAAATGAAAAAACCTTTGCATGTCAGTTTAAAAAGCTCCCACACTTTCTATATTAAAATATCCCATCAGACCACCAGCAGTCTTTCAGAGACAAGGCAGAAACTATGGTATACAAAATGGAGAGAGGAAAAGTTTGATAAATAAACTATTTTCAGTATCAAATCTCTAAGAATTTCTTAGGATGAGACAAAGAAAGCAGTTCAGAATTTTTGGCCAGCCACTTTTTAAGTGATAACACTGAGTCAAAAAAAGAACACCTTTTTCTTTTCTTTTTTTTTTTTTTTCATAACTCTATGCTGTATTGGTATACACAGTGATGAAGCCTTCCCTTTGCCATTCAATACAAAAATGGACAGAAAACAGCATCTCCTTCATGAGTTTCATATCTTTCTGGATTAGGTTTCTGCCATAGATCAGGTGGCTCACCCCTTTAGGAGCATTAATCATTTACATTAAGCAGCTAAAATAAGCAATGTGAATTTCCCTTCAGTAGTTCCCTATTTAAGTACTATATGTGAGCAGTCATCTTTTTCACATCTTGAGCACGAGTTTTACCTCTGATTTCAAGCCAGGTATATCTTCAGACATGACAAACTGGCTCAGGAATCACCCGGAGGTCTCAGAAAATGTGCAAAACCTGTTCTTCGAGATGCCTGCTTGGAGATACTGAAACTGTGGACCGACAAGGCAATGCATAAGTTATTGGGTCTGCAGATAAAATGATACTATAAGAAAACACTGCCTTGCTGGGGGAACAGTTTCTGGATGCTTCCTGTAATACATGAGGAATCAAAAGGATACACCAAAAAACGCAGAACCATCTTTATGGACAACTGGTGTGCAGCCATGTACTGAATTTCTGCCTGCTTATGTAGAGTGTAGTAATGGTTGTGTCCACTTATAGGAGGATATATCGCCCATCCTTATGGTGTGCACCTATGGGTGGACAAATTATCATGCGCATTTAAAAGGCTCTTCTTGTTTGGGGAAGATGAAAACAGGAGCTCCTAAAAGACAGTATGCACAAAGGAAGTATTCCACAGAGGTGCCAATCAATAAATGATGAATTGCTCTGGGCACATCTCAGCTGTACCAACTGTGCTCATCTGATAGGAAGACTTTGCTTTAGCATACATCAGTGAAAGCTGCGTGCACAAAATGCGTGGGATCCATACAGAAATGCTGAGGGGAGGCATGTAGTAGAGAGCAAAAATAATTAGAGATCTGGGGAGTGTACAAAAATGTTTGCATATGATTAGAATAATAATAACAAACCCACAAATTTTTAAAAGGGATTGCTTACACATAAGGCTTACTAATTGTTCTAGGAGAGGTGGATTAATGAGTAGAGTGTAGCATAAGTGGTTGAAGGTACCTAAACAATGTGGTTTATTTCTGGACTTTGTGGACCACTAGTATAACACATACGAAACCATTTGGCTGTCTTGGGCAATGTGCTAGAATTCCCAAGCCTAACAGTTTGAAAAATCACTTGCTTCTTCATTACTAAAATCTCAGTCCAGTACCATTAACTTAATCATTTGCTTGCATATTGCTGGATGCAGATATTCCCCTATATCTGAATAACAGCTTTCTAACTTTTCTTCCTCAGTTGAGGGGGAGGCAATAAATTGGTGATCCACCTATCCACAGGTCACTGTCTGATTTAGCTAGGTTCTAGGTTAAAAAAATTAGAAGACTGCATTGCCAGCAAGTCTTTACCCAGCATTGCCCTGCAGATGTTTGGAGCAACAGTAACATCCAGTGGTCAAAATGTTAATTACATTATATGAGGGCATTGCATGCTGGCAGCATCTTATGACTGCATCTTCCTTGCAATCAAAGAGCAGGTGAGAGCAAGCCTTTAAAACTCAGGATGGTTCTTACATTGCACGAAAGTAAACTTACACACAGTAACACACCAGTCTGCCTACAAGGTTGGTGTGTGTTTCCTGCTCATGCCAAGTGGGATGTACCCACCTTTAAGCTTGTAAATACTGAGACCTTTCCGTCTGGCTGGACGTCAGTGCAGATGGATGCCACGCACCAGGTCACGTTATAAGGAAAGAGGGAGGATGGGGGTCAGAAGGAAGGTGCAGTGGCCTTGGGCTGATGTCTGGGGAATGAAGCCCTGAGCACAGGACGCTGCAGGGTAGCTGAGCTGCAGTGCTGTGACTTGTCCCCGGCTTGGGGACCTCAGGCACCAGGCACAGCTCAAAGCAGCACAGAAGCTATAGCTCTGTCCTGGAAATAGGATGCCAGCACTGCAGAAGGGCATAGGTTGAGTTTGACTCTTATAGTCAGGGAGGGAGGAGAGGGGATGTCCTTAGAGGAAGCAGACACCTACCTGCTCTTTGGTGAGGGCACACAGTTTGGGGGAGGTGGGGTAATCTGCCTTCCTCCTCCTCAAACACTCTTTACCTTCATCTGGGCTGGGGAGTGAGAAATAGTGTCAAAATGTGAGTCCCACATCGAGAGGATAATCCTTGCTTGTGCTTTGTGGATTACAAGAAACAAGTGAGCTCAGATAAAGGCTCTGCATGTGCTCAAGGGCATGAGGAAAGGTGACTTGCTGCTCTCACCCGGGAGAAGAGGCTTCATTAATCGCACTGCAAGTGCAGGAGCTGCCAGGTATTTGTGGGGGAGAGCTGGGTTTAATTCTCCCAGCAACAAAGGTACTGACCAGAGAGTGGGGAGCACATTGTCCAGTCAGGAAAATAAGACCTTGAAGACAAGGCGACTAGACCAGGATATCAGAAATTTAGCAGGTGGTAACTACAGTTAGACGTCTAGGGTTAATTTTTCCCTGGAACTACAATAAAGGAGAAAAATAAAAATAATAATAAAAAATAAAAGTCAAAGAAATAGCTTTTAGGACATCCAATGTTCATGTCCTTGTGCTGTGTCAGCATCAGGGTTGAAGAATCCCAGGAGCAAACCTGGCTGCAGCTTTATAGGTGTGCACAGAGCTCTGCCTCTCATGGACAAGGTGCTCTGGTCCCCCCAGCACCAACCGACTTGTTTTGCTGCACTCCTGTGGTCTTCCAGTGCACCATTGCTCTGTGGCCTTGAGGCCACAAAACTTGGCAGGGGCCGTTAATGATTCTCCGAACCCCACTGATGTCTCCCTGCTCCCATGCAAACATTAGCCAAGGTAGAGGGGAATGAGCTGCGAGGGCTGTCTCACTTTCTTTTCCCTCCTCCTTTTTTAACTTCAACAGCAGAAATTTTGCAGATCTTGTGCAGAACCTTACTTGCCCAAAGTGCTGAAGAGAGGAATTCTCCGTCACCGTCTTTCCTGATGTGTATGCCTCCCCACAAAAATATCATGGAAGGGTCAGATACTGAGGCATAAGCAGGCAGAGCTCACCTCGAGGGCAGATATGTTATTTAGATTCCAGTCTGCCTCACATGCCTGCGTGGATGTACTTTCAAAACTATTTCCTTCAGGTTCATACTATCCAACATGAAATGGAGCATCTCCATGAACAACAATCTGTTACAGAAGATCTTCTCACTGCTTCCCTGGGAATACATCAGGAATTTTCCACCATGTATGTGCAATGCTTTCTGTGTTGTGCTGAGCTTCCCACGGGATCGCTCGGGTAAGTCTTGGTGGGATACGTGGCACAGGTAACTTCACTCATCTTTGGGACAAATTGAAGGGCTCTTCTCTCCCCACTCAACTGCTCAGGTAGGCTGTGACATTTTCAAATTGCCAGCAGACAGCTATGTGCACGACAGCTCTTCATGCTGTGATGGTGTTAGGGCAGTAAATGCCATTGCTTGTGTCTCAAGATCTCTCAGGTGTTTTCTCCAAGGCAGAAGGGAGAATGAATGCCACACACAGCAGGCAGATGTAGCTACATGAGCACACGGTCCTGTGAACCTCCAACGCACGGGCTAGTCCTCATTGCATGGGAGCCTAAAGCACCGTAACCTCTTCTTCTGTCCGGTGCGTGTCAACAGAATCAGCCTTCCCGCTCTTATCCTGAAGCAGCCCGTCTTCTCCTGCAGAAAGCAATGAGACCTTCTACTGCCTCACAGAGTAAAACTTGTTTAACTCTCCTCTCTGAAGCTGAGACTGAAAGTGGCTGGCAAAGTGAGCTGTACATGGTAGCTATTAACAGGAAGATTAAGGCAACAGAGCAATATCTGTTTCAAATCATAATTGTGCACTGCATCCTGCACAGCACATGGGAAAGCAAAGGAGAGAGCTTTGCCATGGCTGGGACATGAAGGCTCAGTGACTTTCCAGAGGTTTTGATGTCCCTTCTGAAAACCTGAACATGTGGGACACATTATACGGGATGCATACATCCCAGAGTGCATCACATTTGGCTGTGTTATGAACCACCAGTGGGGCCTGCTGTGCTTTTGGTGCCCCATGAATATTAAACAGTGGGGTACAAGACCAAGGCAGGTTCATAATCCATACAAAGGCTGTCCTGAAAATGCGTTGTGAATCCTGCATGGGAAACCCAAAGTGTTCACAAAAATACTCCTATACTTAAAAAAATGCAACTTCAGTATCCCTAAAGTGCATCTACTAAAAGAGCAAACAGCAGTAAAGTGCAAACACCCATAACAAGTACACTATGGAAATAGAGAAATTTAAAAGTGATTTACACTGAGACAGTGGAAGTTTGGGAGAGGACTCACAGCTGCAGTGGGCACTTTTTCTCCTTGAGATTGTGCAGGCATCTCTTGTGCCTTGAGCAGCATAGGTCTGAGGAATAACAAGAATTGGCTCATTCCAGGTTGCTCAGTTTCCGTGGTAACAATGCTAAAAATCATGTCACATCCAATACTGGAAAGCCGTGTCCCAAGGACACTGCACAGATATGCGAGACCCTAGGGGTAGGGAGTCCTTTTCAGATATTCCTCTCAGGTTTCTTGGTATGTTGATACAGGAAAGCACTCTAGCATGAGCATCTGGTATCTAATGGGCTGCATACTGGCTGCCTGCTGCTTTGCAGTTTATTGATTCTTGGCAGAGGCTGCATTGGTTCTGAGGCTATAGGACTAGAAGTCTAATTAGCAGGATAAACAAAGAGAGGTCTAAGACATCATCTGGGTGAGAACTGCTCGCAAAGGCAGGCAAACGGGTGTTACGTGTTTATACTCCGCAAGCTTTCTTGCCTGTTAGACACCATATTCTGAACCAGGAAACAAGGAGCAAAGAAAGGGCACTTAGGAACAGTCATCAGAACCAGGCACGGCGGGGTGCCTGTGCTCATCGCCCTGCTGCCTCCTGCCACTGCGCTCAGCCAAGGCCACATGGACATCTCTCCTGACCTAGCAAAAAAGGAAGATCTGACCAGCGAGGAGAGCGTCCTGCTAGAGCCCTCTTTGAATCTGAAATACCACTTTTCTCTCCCCTGCGGCCATGATCAGATTCCTTGTCCGATCACTAGTCTTGTTTTGCAAGCAGTTCCAGAGTCAGAGAGGTCTGAGGCTTTGCTTTGCGGTGTGCTCCTTCTTTGCACTTTGCTTGTTACCAAAATAAGGCCAGCGGTAAATTTGATGCTACAGAGGAAAGGCTCTGCTGTCAAAAGCTTCTTAGCACAATAATATTTTAACCGAAAGCAAAATAACTTCTTACAATTTGTGAAGGTAATAAACTTACCCGGGCTTCCTACACTGATTTCCTACAGTAATTCCCAGCACAGTCAAATAGCACAATTCACAGCTCTTTTGTCTGTAAACACATTTCAAGGCCATTGGAGTAGAATGAGGTGTGGGTGTTGAGGCTGATCTGTTTAGTGCTTCCCAGCTGTTCCCATCCTCCTTTCTGTCCTTGAGCTTCTCAGCTATGTTTGAGATAAAGTGTGATTTCACCCCCGGGCCTCATGCCGAAGTCCTGCTGCAGGGCAGCGAGGGCTGGTTTTGTCTTGCAAGGCACCTGCGAGCCATTTTCCAGAATCGTCCTCGGCACTTGCAGATGTAACCAGAATAGCCTGTGAGTGCAAAGTGATGTAGGAAAACACTTCTAGTCAAACCAAATATTGTGGTTTACAGGTGCCAGGTAAATGTTTTCACTTTTTCCAACGTAAAATTATTCCGAAACCAAATAGCGATAAAATCTCTTGCCAGGCCTTCAATTCCACTGATGTCAGGACACACACACCGTTTGAACATACCTCTGCCTCTGAAATGCAAGTCTTTGGCCCATACAAAGTGCATTTCAAGATAAGCCCCAGGCCTGCAGGTGGAGTGGTAGAGCCATTGCATAATAGTATCAGACCCTCCCAACAGCTTCAAATTCCTGCATATCGTAAATAAAGCTGCAAAATAGAGCCCCCCAAAATTGGAGGGAAGCTGCAGTTTGTTGTGAGATATGGTACAATTAATACTAAAGAAAGAAGAGCTAAAGAGGAGAAACACTAGCTGCAAATATTAAAAATACTTTCCTGAATCAGATCCTTTATCTGAAAGCCTTGAAAGTAACGTTTTATTTCTCCAAAGTTTCAAATTGTCACTAGTCATGGGAATGCAACACGAAGGTTTTGTTGCTGCTTGTGTTTCAAAACAATGTGTAGTTGTTCAAAATCTTTGAAACAGCCCAGGATTTATAATGCTTGTAAAGCTGGTTTAACTAGACTGGCAAAAGGTCAAGGTCTTGCTTTTAGGACTCAAATTTGAGTGTTATCCTGCACAATAACATTCCTTCAAGAAAGAAGATTCTGTAGCGCAGACTAAGGCTGTTGCTTTTGCTTTTATGAGGAGACACTTCATAACTGTGTGTTCTGTTAAATGTACCTGGAAGGATTTCATACTCTTCTGTTTTCCAGGTCACGTGTTCCTCAGGAAAAAGAAATTAAGGGGGAAGGGGACTTACAGCAGAGGCTGATAAAATCATGGCTGATGCAGAAAATAAAAGCAGAGAACAACTTTATCTTACAACACAAAAAATCAGGAGGCATGAAACAAAACAGTTAAAATAATGGTAAGTACTTCTTAGCACCATACAGCAGTAAGCTGTGAAGCTCCTTGTCACAGGGCACTGGGAGTGCGGGAAGTTCCTGTACGTTCAAGGAGCAATTGGACAAAAAAGGAAGAAAAAATCACCAAATACTGTTTAATACAAATTGCCCCTTCTAAGGTGGTCCCAAGCTGGAAATGGCTGCAGACCAGGAAAGTATTTTATATAGTATCTCTATTTTTCCTGTTTTTATATTCTGCTGTTGTTCAGTGGTTTGCTTTCTGTAAAGAAAAGATGAAGATCAAAAGATCAAACCTTTAAAATGATAGAATTGCAGAGCTTGAACACGAGCATCCTCAAGAGTAGCTGTTGCTCCCTGTCAGTGAGCTGCCAAAAACTACCCCCTGGTGTACTGGCCACTGCTATCAGCTTCCCTTTTAGGATGCCCAGCCCTACCAACATTAAATGCCCTCTCCTCATCTCATTTCACCCGTAAAGGGGAAAAGCTGAATCGCGGTAATGCACAGTAGATGACAAACACTGGTAATTCTTTTATTTCCTTTCTCTTTTTTATTTCCTAATTGACTGAAATTTCCTAATTTCCTGAAATATGCAGCTATGACTCCCAGTAATTTAAATTCTTTAATTGTGGTTTATTTTCCTTTTGGAAGAGACAAGAAAGGTTCACCCTAAAGGTCTGCACACTTCCCCCTCACTCCCCCCCACCCCCCCATCCCCCCCGCTTCTGTGTTCACTGAGACCTGGAGTTGAGAAGGAAGGTAAGTAGGGACGGGATGTTTTCATTGTAACACATACAGGGCATTTTGTCTGTCTCTTAAAAAAAGAGGGGAAGAATTACTCTAAGTGCAATTAAAAGCTTTAAGATTTTATTGCCCTTTACTAACCTGATGCCCTTTTCGAGACTGCTGTTTGTTTTGCAGGATAGAGCTACGCTACCTGGGAGCAGGAAGCCGCCTGCTCCTCGCTGCAGCGCCAGCTCTGTTACGTGTATCTGCATTGCAGAGGTACCCCCAGCCCATGCGAGAGTGGGCCCTTCTTGCACAAAATCCTGATCCTAAGACTAAATTACAAGACAACTGGTAACCAATTGTTTCAGGCCCTTGGTTCATATAGGTATCTCCAAGAGCAGAATTAACTATTCCAACTGCCTATGGGAGCCAGCACTGGAGACGAGACGCATGAACTTTCCACGCTCAGTTCAAGGTGACAGCGCAAAAACCAGGGTGTGTTTTATCAGGCGGGTGATTTCAGCTGGTATCTCTCAGCTGGCACAGATGCAGTCGCTCTCCCTGTCCTCCGCAGTCATTCACAGCTGGTTTGTGATGTGCCCGGGGAGCCTCCCGGCCGTAGGGGTGCCACTTGTGCAGGGCACATTCCCCAGCCTCTCCCCTCGGTGTGGGCAGGGGTTGGAGCTGGCAGACAAGCAGGCCAAAGGCCAGTTTTTCTAGCTGTGAGAGAAAGGTTATCGCCTCCCCTTCCAGTCCTGCAGAGCTGTAACACAGCCCCACCACACCCTCCGCATTTTCTTGGAGACCCGCTGCCTAGCACAACTCTGGCAGTGCTTAAGATTGCAAGAAGTAGCTAAAGGCAGAATTTGGCTCAGGATCTATTTTTGGTCCTGTTCCTCTTCAAGAATATAATCTGTTAAATTAAATCAAGCGTTTCCTCCTGAATAAACAAACCACTACATATTTTCCTTTTGCTCCAAATGTACCGTTTAATTACAACAGAAGAGGGCTGGGCAACTCCGGCTAAAGACTGCCCCCCCAGCAGACAAACAAGCAAGTAAATAAAAGAGCTCTTCAGAAGGCTATCTTTATATACAAGACTACTTTTTAACCAAATTTTGAGATGAAGTTTATGTATAAAGTATTAAAATAGCAGAGTAGAGAATAATGAATATTCTGAGGTTAGCAACACCACACTCAGAAATTATAATTTATAACCAAAACACAGCAGGGGAAAAACTTCAAAGGATCTGATGAAGCCCACCACACAAGCCTCCAGTCTTTGAAATATCTCCAGATTAATAGCTGCATGAGAAGAATATTAGTGTTGTCTGAGAAGGCTGGGATATTTCCAGGTCCACGATTTTTTTCCCCAAAAGAACAGATGTAGATATAGGTACTTTTTGCTTTAAATAACTCTTACAAGCCAATGAGATTTGTTTTGCATTTCTGAAATTGTATGGAATGTGTGCCAATGTCTAGTGTTTTCTTTAAAGCTTCCAGGAATTATTTGGTTGTGAGGAATTCCAACCCTTGCCTTACAATAAGATTTTAAAGAAAATCCTTCTTCACATTTGAAAAAGCCTGAAAATTGGAAGTCTCAGACACTAGAGGTAAAAATTTTAAATTCTATAGTCAGATAAAGACCCAATATCTCCTTTTATCCTTCAAAATGTATGTGCTGATTTGGGGAGCAATGGGTTTGGGGGTTCAGCCATAGTTTATCTGAACTTAAAGCTAAGGTATTTACCAATCCTGTTTGAAAATTACTTTACACTTTTCCAATAGAAGAACATATTCAAAATAATAAAAATAAGAAGCATTCTTCACAAAATAATGAAGGAAAACTTACAGTTTAAATGTGTGTCACAGAGTCTATGATATAACCCTTCCAGTTTGTATTCCTAAATACTGAATGATTTTCAAAGGCAATAAAAACTCAACAGTTCTGCCATTGTAGGGAACAGTATTTTCCTTTTTCAGAGAACAATATTCTAAGCTTTTTCATCAGGCCTTGTTTGGAAAGTCTTTTTAGCAGTTTCAGCTCAATCCTGCACACTACTGACTCAGCAGGGCTCAGCCCTTTTTGGAAAAATAAACCAAATCATCACTGGCTCCAGTCGCCATCATTTCTCCAAAGCGCTTACTGGGAAAGTTTTAAAATTATGGCAGTGGGCTCCAGTTCAGTTGTTTTTCTTTAATTGTTCAAATTAAATTGTTTGTGTTGCATGGGTAAGACTTTTTGTTTTATAAAACAGGTAAAAGAAACGAAAAGGATGATTATGCACTCCTGATAATACATGCAGTAGCAGAGGAGGAAAGAAGGGTATTATCTTGTCATGTTCCAAAATGCTAAGGCAGAATCGGTACAATCAACCACAAAATATACCAAAAAGTAACAGTTACTCTAAAGCTCAAAACAATCAGTGCTTTAAAATGCTGGGCTTTGTGTGAAAGAGGAACAAGGAGAAAACGGAACCGAAGTTCTTTGGCTTTGAAATACTTCCAATAAAGGTGACTCCCTAATTTTGCCTGCCAGAGATAAGAAAGTATTTAGTGAGCTAATTAACCCACCCTTCCCACGACAACTGTCACAATGTAAAATTTCCACAGCTGGCTACCAAGCTTTCCCCCAGCCAGCCCCAGGAGCGGGGGCAGTGGGGCTGAGGAGCCCTGGGACCCTGTCCCAGCCCTGGGACCCAGGCTGGGCAGGGGCAGGCAGCGAGAGCCAGCGCGGGCGACCAGGCTGGAAGGAAGGCTGAGGCTTGCAAGGAGAGAGGGTGGTGGAGAGACACAAGGGGGAAATGTAGCGAGCTCAAATGCATAAATACAGTAAATGGGCAGATATAAGGGGGGGGGGGGAGGGTGTGCACGCACCAGACTGATGTCGCTCCAGCTCCTTGTTCACTCTTTCTTTCACTTTAGACCTGACAGTATGCAAAGGTTTGTACAAAGTAATTGCTTTTACTACAGCATTTGAAATAACTGGGAGAATAAGCGACCTCGTGCTTCAGAATAATCCCCAGATACTGCCCCTATTATATTTCCCCAGAACAAATCCAACACCGCTACCACTGCAGCTCCATGAGTCAATACCTCCTCCACCAGCTGCCCTCACTTGATGTCTTTGCCTTGCCACCTCATGCCCCTTTTCGAGGGGTTGCTTGGCACCCGCACCAAAGGTCTGCCGGCCTTGGGGGTGGCTGGAGCAGGGCCCAGGGAAAAAGGGGAAACGCTCAGCGGGCACCGGCAGGACCCGCTGCCTCCAGCCCCGCAGTGGCCCAGGTTGGACGAACTGACTTAACCACACACTCATCAGGACTGGAAAAAAGGAGTGAAAAAGCTGCAAGGAAAAAAAACAGCAAAAGAATTTAAAAATCCAGAGAAGATAAAGGGGAAAAAAAGCCTCAAGGGCCTGAGGGCACGCACAGGGGTCCCCCACCTGCCCAGGGCCCAGGACCCCACATCAGCCCCCCGGGGCCGTCAGCCGCTGCCCCAGCAACACGGCAGCAGGGCTGGCCTCCAGCTCCCCACAGCCCTGTCCTGCCCGGCCATCGGCCCCACGGAGCCATGCCCATGTCCCGGCCTGTGCCCATCACAGGGATGTGCCCAATGCCAGGGCTGGGGCTGCCCTGGTGACCCCCAGCGCCCTGCTCCAGGCTGGGGTGGGCTGTAAAGCCACCCAACGGGGACAGGAGCCGGCTGCTGTGCTCACTGGTTTGCTCTGGGACGTGAGGAAACCCGCCACCCCAGGGACCCCAAGGCGACCGAGTCAAAGAGGTCCTTTGGCCCAGTCCTCCAGGACAGTCTAAAATTTAAGAGCTGAGCTCCTCTCTGGCCTCTTCCTCCACCTCCTATTTTTCCCAGTGTTTTCTTTCCTTACTGAACCCCTTGTCCCTCAGATCAAATCTGTCCTCTGGCAAAAACAAAGCTAAAAAGTCTGTCCTGTCTGGATCTGTTTTTTCTTCATGGAAACAGAACTGCATGTTAGCTACAGCGGTGGAGCCCGAGATGGTTTTTACTCTTTTCCTCCTTATGTAGCCCAAAGGATTGCTTGTTCCCATCATTAACCACCCTAAAGGCCATGCCAAAGGAGGTTTTAATATTCTTTGCAGCTTGGAAGAAATTATGAGAGATTTTGTTCAAATAAAAGTGCTAGTAAATACTTCAGATTATCCATTCTAGCTGCTTTTTCTTTGTTTACAGCATTTTTAATAACAGGTTGAAGGTTTATAATGACGGTTGTCACCCTAGGAATAAGCAGGCTCTCCTCTCTGTATTCTCAATTCCCAAGAAACACAATCAACTGTAGCAGGATCATGTTTCCACCTTGGATGCTGTGGCCCATTTATGCTATCAAAGTTAAGCCAGCAGAGCACACCTGAGAGATTCGGGAAGTTCCGTGCTGAAGTCTGATAGAGGATGAAAGAGCAGGGGTATCTGAGTGAGCACAAACACCTTCCCGAATGAGGGTCTGGACACCTCAGAAGAGGTTGCTAAAGGAATGTAAGGAGGATGCTGCTCATTTCTATCTCTTCTTCCTTGTTTGAATTGTTCTTCTCTTTCATCAGCAGTATCTCTGCTCCAAATATTTTTCTTCTTAACACCACCCTTGCCTTGGGCATTTTTTTTTTCTACAAACACAGTATTATTTCTTTGAGAACAAAAGCCCTTAGCTTATCTGGGCAGGATTAGTAAAGATGCAGCTTAAATTATCAAAAGTGCTATTTCATTAGTACAGCTAATACCAGTTTCCCTATTCAACTATACTACAAGATAAATTCCATTACTCTTGTGTAAATCCAGACTGAAGTTTTTGCAGATGCAAGCATGTAAATTAATATGCAGTTTGAGTCTGTACTTGTTTTGCACTTTGAGCCATAGCTATGCCAACACAGTGCTGCTGACCAACCCGTATTTCATATGTCATATTTAGCGTGGCCTTGCTACTCTATCCCATTGATGATTTTTTTTAATTTCCTGTTTCCCAGGAGAAAGTGGAGCCTGGCTTTCTAGCTTTCCCTGCAGTGTAAAGTGAGGCCCTTTCCCTTCCATGTCCCTGTGCTCTAAAAGTAAACTTTTGCAATATTTAAAGCAAAGGTCTCAGAGAACAGACCACAGCCTCCTCACCAGCTGTAATTAATCTCTGCAGTAGGTCACATCCTGCACAATTACGAGATGATACAACTGAAGTCCACACCCGATGAGTACAAAGGAGCCTCAGTTAAGATTGAATGAGCAATGGAAAGTTGGTGGGTGTCTTCTATGATATCCAGCACCGGGGGGAATGTGGACAACTCTGCCAGCAGGTTTTCCAGCTGTACCTTTAGGGCTAACTTCAATACTTTTCCTCTGTATGTCTACAGATCTGGTCTATACTTGAGACATTATACTGGTTCCCTTTAGTGCCCAAGCTCTAAAGAGCTCCAACTCCACAGCAAACTGCAGGGTGTAATAAAGACATAGTCTTAATCAGTGCCTGCTGCCCAGCTTTCTCAGCAACTTGGTTGTATGTGGTTTCACCCTGTAGATGATGACTCAACACAGCTGAAGCTTCACCATGCTCTGTTGCAGGCAGCTCTGTTAGTTTCTAGCTCTACATGCTGTCAAGCACATTTGTCTCTGCTTTTCCCTTCCCGACTCCCTGTGCTACATTTCAAAGCTGATGCTTGTGGACAGAGAAGCCTTGAAAAGAACGAACCCAGAAAAGCGGCTTCCCTGCAGAAATCAGAGGCGAAAGTTAAAGAAAAGGTAAGCTATAGTCCATACCTTATTAAGCCATAGTGTATTCAGGTTTTAAAAAGACTGATTTTGATGTGGGATGTAGTTTAAAGGTTGACTTGCTAGGCCGCAGGGCTTCCAAGCAAAAAGAGATGTAGTTGAATTTGAGCTGTGCATGCCATGAGAACCTCCCCACCACTTCCAGTTTTCTGAAGCTGGATAAATCCTCTCAGAACTCTATGTTTGCAGAGGGTTTTGGCTTGGCACAATGATTTAACTGTATTTGCCCGTGTAAGTTTTATCTTATGTTTGTTTGTGCAATATTTTAATGGCTTTGACTTCGTGACTTTCAGGTGCCTCAAGTGCTGCAGTAGATGGACACAATAAAGTTTTTATTAGAAAGCCTTGCCAATTTGTGTTTTAATTCAGACTTTTCCAGCTGCTGATCTGTGGTCCAGTGACTGAAATGTATGTCCAGTGCATTTTCTTTTATATGGGCAAAAAAAAGAGGACAAATCACGCACTTTCTGTTTGGGTCCAAACTGGGCCTTTGAGAGCCCACGTACAACCACAGTAACATCCCTATATAAACACAACTCCTGTGTAAGGGTATACTATGTACCCACCAGTGTGCCTGCTTACTTCATAAAGTATATGAATACCCAGGCTTTACAATCTGCCTCCTTGCTTGCAGGTCCCTATACAATGAGCCTTGCTCTATCATCAACATAAAGTTCCCCAGCATTAGTCCTGAAGCCTGTAAAGTGGGTGCTGGACCAGGGACTGTACAGGGACCTACACTGTTCCCTTACTGACCCAGTATAAATGGTGAATAAATGCTAAGCAGCTTGAAGCTGTAGTACTGGGTTTATGCATGCTTTGTTTGCTAGAAATACTCTTCTTAAAGAGGATCTCAGGCTGGCCTGATACCACAGCATCCTGCCTGCCAGAGAGTTTGAGCTGAGGCAGAGGAAACCCAGCTACCGTGATTAATTTCAAAGAGATTCACACTAAATTGTCTCCAACCCTACCTCACAGGTCCAGCTTCAAGAGTTATCCTGGGCCTCCAGTTTTATTCAGGCCTCACTTTGGCTTCTACAGTTAAAAAGGTTTGCTGAACTAATACTGTTACTTTATCTAGGCTTGCAAGTCCCTTTCCATGTAAGCAAGGGATTAATCAAAGAGTTATCTCGTTAGCATAGCTGCTACTAGTTTTCCAAACAAAATGAGTTGCACCAATCAAAGTACTTTTTTGGTTAATATAACCTCAAAAATTACAAAGTTCCCCTACTTCACTACATTTATTAGGTGTATTATTTTTCCACATCCCCACCAGTACCATAACAGTGATAACCTTGTCAATGGTAGACCCAGACTTCAGGCGAGTCTTGCTGCATTTAGCAGAATGCCTGCAAATTCTCTGCAAATTCTTCCCATTCATTATAGCAGATATCGTACTGAAGGGAAGAAGAGCAAACCAGATGAGTACCTTAAGATTAATCTCTTTGTGCTTAACCTGGGTACTATAAAGCAGCTTTTTTTTTTTTTTTTTTTGGCTGTTAGCTAAAACTCTCACACAATCAGGTAACTTAGTAAATTTTTCATGGGTGATAGTAAATCATGCTTTGCATTTATTAATTTTTTTTTCCTTTTGGCAAACAGTTGCTTAATAGCAACTTTTTACAAGAAGGCACTCATCTTTTTAGCACAGGTTAACATTTCACAAATATAGAAGTGCAGAGATTCCCCTCTAAAATTTCTACCTGAAAGAGAACAATTTAAAATAGTTCAACTAAAGACAATAGCAAGTCTAAGACTAAAGCTAAGGGAACAACAGGAAATAAATAGCATATTCCTCAGCATTGTTGTACAATGTAACAGTGTCATAGTAACCCTGGCACTGGCATTTGTCAATGTTCTTGTTGCTTTGTCTCATATTGCGCGTCACTGTTTGCTGGTAATGCATTAACAGAATTCACTTTCCCAAGGCATGGAAACACTTTCTTTAGCTCCCGACCTTATAGACGTATCTTGAATCAATAGAGCTGGCCACTTACTGTGATAATCGGAAATACTGTGGAAGGTAATTGCTTCACAGCAAATGACTTTACACAATTTGATAATTGCTAGGTCCCAGGCACTATTCTTGTTGTTAATCCGTTGTGATTTATCATCTGTTTCTACTCTATTTATCATCACATTATTGTTCCAAGGTTCTTCTTGACCTTTGGTTCTCAGAGCCCAGCTGCACGTTTCATAGCTGGCAGTTTAAAAAAAAAAATTAGATTAAATATCAGTTGAAATGCTGCGCCCAAAGTGTATGTTTCACTTGTACTGAGTCTGGAGGGTTTCCTTGGCAGTCCTCAGTTATCTTTCCATTTTTCATTCCCTGTGGTAAGTCAGAGGGAGTATGTCAGTAAAACTCCCCTCTCTGGAGTAATAATGATTAGATCTTACTTCAGTTCAAAGTCTGGCTACAAGTACATAGCATTGCACCTCTTCATTGTGCAGCTGCCATTTACTGAACATGTGTC
Source organism: Aviceda cuculoides (assembly GCA_035590195.1). NCBI lineage: Eukaryota > Metazoa > Chordata > Aves > Accipitriformes > Accipitridae > Aviceda > Aviceda cuculoides. Next base: position 22,372,710 of record JAVJGG010000029.1, read on the forward strand.
AGAATGTTTTGAAAATATACTATTATTCAGTGCTTGTGTTTTCCATGCTTCTTGGGTTTTAAGGGTTCAACTGCTTTTGGGATGAAGATAAAGACAGTGCCACTTGACCTGCATTTCCTTCCACTCTGTTTTAGCATTTTAGTTCTGTTAATATTTCCCAAGTGAGAGTTATGCCTTGGAGATGCAGGCGAGATCCTTCAGGTTTTGCTGCAGGTGAGGAGAGGGAAGAGTGGTCACACAGCAGGTTCCTACGCAGCTTGCCCAAGGCTGCAGAGTTGGAAGTGGGCTCTATGCATATCCCTGGGGAGCAAGCGGGACAGCCCCCAAATGACTCTTTGCTTGGAGCTTTCTGCCCAGAATTCTTGCAACATACTTTCACAGCTGTTGTAGCTGCATAGGAAATAAGACTTTGCATGAACAGGGAGGAGAGAGGGCTTCCCTGTGCCAAGGTGGTAAGGATCAGTATTAGGGCCTTGCATAATGCTCTTTTTTCACCCCAAAGGCTACAGTGCTTTTGTTGGATCGTTTTATAGGTGGAGGCAGAAGGTGCAGATGACAGCAACAGTGCTAAGTAACCTCTCATGAGTCACCTCCTATTTGCCTCTAAATAAAGCTGAAGTATCTGGAACTAAGCTATGTAAAGCCTCAGAATGGAAAGAGGCAGTGTTTCCAGCAGGTTGGTCTAAATGACCCTCCAAGCTGTAGGATGACACTGTCCGTCAATACCAAAGCACAAGCAGAATTCTACCCTGTGAATGACTTGAGTAGTAAAGATCATTGGCCATCCCAGATGGAGATGTTGTAGCTGGGCTACTAGCTAGGTTACTAAGTCAATGAGTTACCTCTAAAGTTACAGGAGGAGAAGATGTCTTCTCTCTCATGCTTTCAGAATGGCAGGAGGTTTGCCAAACTGGTGTTTCATTTCCCATTCTAGTGAATACAGTTTTCCTTGTGTTATACACAGACTCCTGGCCTAGGAGTTTAGGAAAGTATGGCCATTAAAGATGCCCTGAAAGATAGATAAAACGGTAGGCATTTGTTTTGACAGAGATTCTTTCTGCCTAAATAAGACCCTTGTTTCAGCTGAAGATTCGACAGAAGGCTTGCCTGTGCTTTACACACTTGACATTTTTTGTGGCTAAAGCCCATTTTACTTAGTAGCAATACATTATCAGGAGAGTATTGAGGTTTTTTCCTTGACCACCTGTATTTTCTGTTCCCATTTTTATAAGTCGTTTCAAATGTTGCTGCTGGTTATGTTCCATTTATATCCAATCTCTTCCTCACGTCCCTGTTGTCACTCATACTGGCTAACTATGAAACTGAGAATCAATATTTTTCTTTTTCAATGAAAGTACATTTTAAGTCTCCTTATCTATTGCTTATTAATTGGCATTTCAGCATTACCTGCAACACACAGTTCCTTTTTCTGTCTTTACTCATTGCACGGTATATGCAAGTTGCGAGCTACTGCTCAAGAAAGGATTTTCCTACAGTGCAGTCAATGATAATTTGTGACTTCTGTGGGTTTGGGGTAAAGCCCATATCTCTTTCTGGTAAAACTGTGACACAACAATCACCAACAGTGATGGAGTTGCATCCACAGCCTCAGATGGCTTTGCTTTCTATCCCTTTTTGAACCAAATGGTGTCACAGCCATGGTGTCACAACTTTCTGGTAGGATGGGAAGAATTTTCCCTCTCTTTCTCCCCTCATTGCTGTTTGAGAGATGTGAAGCTGCTGGAAGAACTCTTCCTCCAGGCTTGTCTGCCAAGAGTCAGTCTTGTCACCACTTGTTGTCTGCAGGCTTGATGCAACTACCAAATTTCCTGAGGGATGAGAGTTTAAAGGTGACAGTTTCATTACCCAGAGACCTCCAACTGACAGGTAAGTTTGTCACTAAATATAGTATTTTATATCCTCTGCCACAGTCATTCTTTTTCCCATAAATGTACAATTAAGCAGGGTGTTAAAAATGGACTTAATTTATGTTATAAACAGAAGATTCATTGCTGCACATACTAGAGACCTTTATGGAGCAGTGTACACTATTATCGTCCTTGTGGAGACAATATGAAGGGTCAGTGGGTCTCCACAGAGGACCCTGTAGGAAACAGGACCTCCATCAGCTGTGCTCAATCAGATCTCTGTCCTCACTGGCCATTTATATGAAAGAGGAGCATCCTACCTGAATGTGTGTGTCCTCCCTCCTTCTCCAACCCCCATTTCATTTGTCTCCCTTTCAGGTGGTGAGCAGCCTTGGACTGTCTTGTGCCACTAGTGTAAGAGCCCGTCCCACTTCTAGCAGACAGGAGTTTGTTACTAAGCACTCTTCCCTGTTGGACTTACACTGTCTGGGTGATTAAAGCACAAAGTTTAAAATCACCATGGTAAGGTCCAACCATAAGAGTTTCACCCAGCTGACATACACCTAAAATGAGTCTGGCTTTTAGGGCTTTAACAACATGAATACAGTTGACGGGAATGAAAAGTCCGGAAATAGCTGCCTTGGAGACATCTATGGGAAAATGAACATCTGGTCTTGAGAAGGACTACCCTGGACTAGACCCAGGTAAAACTTCCCAGGTTAAACCTGATTTATCTCACTGAAAGGTATTATATCATGTGGGCATGACTTTTAATTTTCTTTGAAACAGCTGGGGGTTTTCCAAGATAACCTGCTCATGGCCAGATGACAAGGGTTATATTTAGTGTTATACTGAAAGTGGGCAGGCAGCAATATTCCTTTAAAGCATGTTCTATTATGACTGAATTATGTCAGTAACAGTTTGCTGAATCTGAAACTAAAACGTATTTTGCTGGAGCCTGTCAAGAGAGCTATTACCCAGGATATGATTTGCACAGTCACCACTGAAACAACCTAAGCTATGTGACTATCTAGCATGTATAGCTTTGGCCTGTATTTTTAAACAAAGCTTTAATTTTCTTCATGTTTTCTGAGTGCCAAGATCTTGATAGTTGTGCAGAGCAGTAACATGACACACCAAATGAAAGTGCACCCAAGGAATCCTCTTGCTGATGAATAGTGTAGTGAGGAATCATGAATCATTTCTATCGTGCTCTGGTAGGTCAAACCTGAGGGTGCCCCTTTGGGTGCCACATGAAGAAGCACTGAACTTATGCATGCGCTGCAGATCCTGGGCACATCCTGTGCTCTTTGGCACCACGCTTTTCTTGTAAGTCTTTGCAAGCTGCCCTGCAAGGCCCTTCTAGTATCATCTCCTCCACCACTCCAACTTATTCATACCATACACATGGAGTGATGCAAGGGTGGGCAAAATCCACTAAGTCCTTACAGCAACACAGGGGAAAAAGGAGCTCCCCCATACTGGCAAGGAGCTGGATGTCTGGAGTAGCAGCCTTCCAGTGCAGCAACCCCAAAACTTGAATGCATTTGTGTTGACCTGCATGTAAGCTACGAGGGTATCCACCTCAGAGGTTCAGCCTAAATAAGAGTCTGTACAGATCAGAAGGCTCCAGATTTCCCTTATGGGACAAGATCTTATCTCAGGCATTCACAGGCATGTGGTACAGGTAGGTACAGGAACAGGTATGTTTGCAGTACAGCATTGGTATGGCATAGTTCTCCCTTACTACCTCCAGTTCTGGATAAATGCTCCCAGGGGTGCTCAAAGAGTCTTTTTATTTTCTAAGCATAGAACACTTTGGCCACAGAAACCACAGTGTGAGCGCATTACAGACACCTCCATACAAGACTGTGTGAGTATGCAGCAAGGCGTGGGTGCCCTGTGGCAGTAAGGCTGGCGGGGCTGGCAGCGACAGGGAGCCGGCAGCAGGCTGGCAGGCAGTGTGCCGCCTTGGCAGGCATGCGGACAACAGAGGGGGCAGAGAAACATTCTGCGAGGGCTGTCCCAACCGGTCCCTTTCTGCCTCGACCGCTTGCTTTGCAGACTGTGCTCAAGCCACAGTCCCTGTCCGTGGAAGCCCACCTGGAAGGATGCATTACCAGCCTTGCTACCTGCTTTCCAAAGCTGACTGTGCAGAAATGAAGGCTCAGGAAACCGAGGCTTTGCACTAAGGCTGAGAGGCAGCCAAAGATGGTCCCTGGCAGGAGCCAGGGACTGCTGAGTAGATGGGGCATGGCTGGTCATGGACCCTGAAGTGTCTTGCTTTGCTTGTCCCTCAGACATGACCTTGTCATCCTAACACACCCTGGCCTGATATGTGCTCGCATCTCCAGCTGGGGAGTGCCCAGCCTGGGAGCTGCACAGCTCCACATGGATGGCGTGGGACTCATCCAGCATTGCAGCTTGGGACTGATGGAGTTGGAGGACGGGGCCGTGGTGTAAACACATGGGCCAAAGCAGCAGGAATATCTAGGGTCCACAGCAAAGAGTTTGTAGGAAAGTAAAGACCCCTTCTGCTGAGGTCTCTTTTGCCTGTGCACAACGCACTTGGGAATGCTGGTTCACAGCTGTGCTGGTGCCTGTGCAAAAATAAGGGGCAAGCCAGGCCTGCCTCCCATGCTGGGTAGGGAGCGGGAAGAGACAGTGGGGGAAACAGCTGAGCAGGCACAAGCCTCAGCATGTATGGTAGATGCAGAGGAACAAAATGGTATTAAGCCTATGTAAGCACATAGTGTTCATCACCTAGGGGAACTAGCTGGTTGGTGTCAACACCAAGCACTAACAAAGCCCAAATCTGTGTAGCGGTCATCTGCCAGGGAACCAACATTTTGGAGCTCAGTTATCAATGTTGGAGTTTTTAAGCAAGGAAAGGCATATAGTGTTTGATAGCCATGGAGGAGGCATGAGCTACAGAGGTTGCAGATGAGCTACAACATGTTGCTCACTGGACAGTTTTCTGCTTCTTAGTGCACAGGACTGAGGTGAACTTCAGGGGTGCCCACATCTTACAGCTTTTCCATGACGACTTTGGCTTGAGTTTCTCCTGAGATGCCCAGGAAGCCCTCCTCAGGCCATACCATATTGTTAGTGTATCTTGTTACTAGCGAAGTAACAAGGTCATGTCTGGGGGAGAGCCCGGCTTCCTGCTCATGCCGTGAGGAGCAATAGGTGTACTATGGCACATAAAACAGTGACCTTTAAGTGATCTTAAAGGTCAAGACCATGTAGACTGTCATAAAGCTTAGCCTCAAAGGGGCTGGAGCAGGAGGGTCATGGAGGTGCTGTAAATAGGCTGAGTCCAGCCCTCTGCTATCATAGCAACCATGTTGTATAAGTCCCTGCACAAATTCAGCAACCTTAGGAGTAAGGATCCTGCTCCACTGGGATTCCTGTGCGTGAGGGGTCAGGTACAACAATACAGACGATGCAGCAGGAGCAAGCTTTTCAACATGCTCCTATTATATGACTATTTTGGTTCAGTCAGCCAGTATTCAATGGCACTGTGGGTTTATTTCTAGCAAGAGGACAAAACTATTATATGAGTAAGGTTATTCTTGGTTGGTTAGTCCTATTTGTTTACAGAGAAGTGCATGCATGCCTATGTCCCCAAAACAACCTGGAAACGAACAGCGCACAGTTGTGTTGCTTACTCTCTCCAAGCCTGCTTTTCCTCTCAGCTCCGCTTGCCCAAATTTTCTGTCTCCAGGGGATCTGTCCCAGGGCAACTCTCTCCATTATTTTTCTCATTTTTCCTGGCTTCCAGCCTCCGATATGCTTCCAACAGCCAACCTGCTTTCCTCAGCATTTGCAACTCATTCCATCAGGATGGGTTTTAGTTCCCGATACTCTTTCATGCCATGTATTATGTAAGTTCCTACTCTTTTTAGCCATCATGGCCTTTAGAGGCTGTTTTTCGCTTTCCATTTAACTTGGAGAAGACCTACACGGATTACCCACTGTTGTTAATGAGGTCTCTGCCTTTTGCCTATGGAAAGCTATTTGATTTCAGATTGCAATAGCCCCTATTAGAGTAGTAAGTTACACTTTCAATCACTTGTGTGTATGGTAACTAAAGGCCAGATCCAACAAGACTCAGGAGAAAGTTTACAGTGGAAAATTATCGTGAAATAAGCAGAAGTATGTATTGCTGCGCTCTAATTATTCCGTACATCCTCCTGCATTCTTGTTAACATGCAGTGAGTTCAAAGAGGTTTCAGTTTTGAAACTTAAGGTGCCCTAAAATTATATTCATTGCAACCTGCTCCACCTCCATAGCTCCACCTAAGCCAAGAAATTCCTAATTTCAGGAGTTGCTTCCATTTTCTTTCCTACTTTGTCACAAACACCTAAAGTGCTGCTTCAGAGCATGCCGTGGTGTAGCTCTGCCTTGACAGCGGAGAGCAACTCAGCACCTACCCAGTGCTGAAGTGCCTGAGTTTGAGAAACCAGGTTCTTCACGCCCATATCCGCGCAAGGGACACCATCTGCTCTGAGCACGCCTCGCATGCCCACAGGATGGGCTTTGCTCAAAAGTGTTCCCGCTCCCTCTCACCAAGCATGTTTCTCCATCCAGAAAATGATAGCTGGGCCAGGGAGAGAGGAGGGCAGGGAGAGGACCTGCTAAGAGGGGCGATAGGAGCACTTTGAGACCCAAATTGTCTATGTAACTCTGATTCTCTGAGCTAAACAGAAGCTTTTGGTTATGTAGCATATTGATATTGCTGATCATATACAGGTAACTAATAAAGGCTTGACTGTACTGATGCAAGGTAGTTGAGATCTGCCAGAAATCTGCTCTTCCATGTACTCCTGTGTTAGCAGGTTGCTGGGAGAGTTCAAAGTGTCAGTGATTATGCAGCTAAGGGGAAGTGAAGCAGACACATATTAAACTTAAGATGTTTTTCTTACTAATCATGAAAGTGCTGATTCTCACTGTCTTTTCCATAGCCAGAAACTTGTTATTCACTACCTGTCAGCTATCTGCTAATATTTGATTTGCACTTTACAGAGATAGATTTTTTTTTTTTGTGCAGCCATTTGATGATTTCTGAAGAGGCAGTTGAATGCTGGTGAAGGTGAGAGCTAGCTGTAGGCCAGTGGTAAATAGGAAGCAAAAAAAAATTTCAGTCCAAGCAGCCTGCAGTGACCTGAGTAAAAGGCTCTGTCTGCATCATGAGTAATGCAGCATAATAGGAGCGGATCGGCAGAGTGAAACAGTTCATGCTGAAAACCTGACATCTACATTAGGTGCCTTTTAGGAGGGTTACTTAAGATAAGCTCTTGTCTGGTCCAATGGACTGAGCATACACTTGTGGTTCAAGCACATCAGACATGCTCTTGGAGCACATCTCATGGTTTAATTTAATCTGACAGGAGTCTAGTTTACAGACTCCAAGCATGCTACACCAGATGCAGTAAGTGGAGACAACTGGGCAATTTGTTTCAAAAGCACATTCCTCAACTAAAACACTAATGTAGTTAAGGCAAAAGACTGCTTGAAATGGATGAAATTTAGACTAAATAAAGCAAAGTTTGCCCTGTATGATGCATAGGAACAATGAAGCTGCAGGTTCACAATAAATTGCAGCTGACAAAAAAACCCCAACAAACGAGTATGCAGTTTCTTCTTCTTTCTGCATTCCTCTACTTCTTTCCTGGTACACCACAAAGGAAGCTTGGGTGCTTAGCTCTGCATTCTGGATCTCACTAAAGAAGCCATAGATATTGCGATGCAACCTTACAGCATCTAATAATAAGTATTTTTGGTTTAAATTAAATATTACCCACCTCATATTTTAAACAGGGGAGAGCCACCTTTTGCTTTCAGTTACTCTGAATGCATATTGGAGCAAGATTTATTCTATAAATATTTAAATAAACCATACTCATTAAATTAGTTTTCCTCCCGGTCTTTCTATTTACTTCTATTTGCTATCAAAAGCTCCATTATGGATTCAGCTCAGTTTTTCCCTGGAGGCTGTAGCCACAATAATATTGTTTGATGTAAATAGGTTGTGGTGACTGAGTTTTTTTACTCCAGTAAGCATATTGCTTGGAACATGCTGCTCCCTCCCATGGTCCAAAAACTGTGGAGGGATGACTCATACCTGACAACTGCTACTGATCTCGTTTCCCTTACTCAAACTCCACAGTTCGTGTACAGTTCTATTTTGAACAGTAGGATGTGTGAATATGTCACCAGTCTTTATTCAGCCTTAGGAGCAAAGAAGGGACTTTCTTTCCTTTCTTTCAGTGGACTGGTGCTCATCTCACTAATGTTGAGTCCATTTACAGGAATATAATGGAAGTTTTAGCTTCAGTTTTTCCCACAGCAACTGCAAGTGGTATTTTTAGAACTACTTTCTGAGCATTTTTGAGGTTGATGGCCAGGTGGCCTTGCACTAGCCTAGATTTTAAGGAGTTATTTACACGTATGCATTACCCTGAGGCGCTTGCCTCTGTGCATAAAGATCTACGTGCACGTGACATGCTTCCTTCCTGGGATGTAACTGGATTACTGCTGTGGTCTTCCCCTGCTAAAATCAGCCACAAAGATTTTATGCTGCAATAATCCTTCTCTGGTCATGTTTATTTTAGTGGTTCTCCCGTAGCCTTCCCAGACGGCTTTTGCGCCGCGCGTGACCAGCTGACGTGTTGGCCCCTGTGCAGTCCTGCTGTGGGGTCGCTGCAGCCGAAGTCACGGCGCTGCGCCAGTGTCAGCACGAACGCTGACACAAATGCCAGTGCGTGCTCCTGCCTCAGGAATGAGCACACCGGACCTCATCTTCTCCCTTGCCCTGTATTTCTGCATTGTGTTTCTACCTGCAGCCACTTGGAGGGCCTCAGAAAAGGAGAGATGCAGGGAGCTGTGTGATCCCAACCAGAGAAGCTGGTATTTTTGAGAGCAGCAGTAAAGAGACTGGCCAAGCAAGACTATAACTGGGCTCCCATGCGGTGCCCAAATAACCCAAGGCTATGAAAGATGACTTGGAAACCTGAAGGGAAAACTATTTATGGTTAAGCCCATATTATGCACTGGACTGGATTTATTAACATGAGTCACGCACACTAATCCTCACCTCAAGCCTTACATTTAGCACTGAGCATTTACTTTTCAGTCTCCACTGTCATCCTATAGCTAAGCAGTTATTTCCTATCAAGATTTCAGTAAAATCTTTAGCAAAAGCTTTCATCATCCAAGTTAAGAGAAGTTAAACGGGTTCTCTTAGAATAAGACACAGTTAGTTGGTGCTCCTTATCCCACATTGTCCACCATGCTGTCAAATTCAGCCGTTAGGGGAAAGAAATGAGAATTCATACATTTTCCAGGGAAGCTGCATTAATATTGTTAAATCCATAACGGGACTAACTAGGCTTTGGTAGAAACTACCAGTTTTTATCAATAAAGTCCAAGGTTTTGTACAGGACAGAAGGCATCAAAATATAGTTTCAACAAGCTATTCCACCCAAGCAATGCCATAAATAACCTCATGAGCAGGTCACAGACCTTATTGATGCAACAACATGTGTCATTTCATAGAATCATAGAATGGTTTGGGTTGGGAGGGACCTTTAAAGGCCATCTAGTCCAACCCCCCTGCAATGAGCAGGGACATCTTCAACTGGATCAGGTTGCTCAGAGCCCCATCCAACCTCACCTTGAATGTTTCCAGGCATGGGGTATCTACCACCTCTCTGAGAAATCTATTCCGGTGTTTCACCACCCTTATGGTAAAAAACTTCTTCTTTGTATCCATCTAGTCTGCATCTACCCTCCTTTAGTTTAAAACCATTACCCCTTGTCCTATGGCTACAGGATCTACTAAAAAGTTTGTCTCCCACCTGTAAGTATTCAAAACCCACAATACGGTCTCCCCAGAGCCTTCTCTTCTCCAGGCTGAACAACCCCAACTCTCTCAGCCTTTCCTCATAGGAGAGGCGTTCCATCCCATTTTCATGGCCCTCCTCTGGACCCACTCCATGTCTTTTCTGTACTGGACACCCCAGAGCTGGATGCAGTACTCCAGGTGGAGTCTCAGCAGAGTGGAGCAGAGGGGCAGAATCACCTCCCTCAACCTGCTGGTCACACTTCTTTTGATGCAGCCCAGGATATGGTTGGCTTTCCGGGCTGTGAGCACACATTGCTGGGTCATGTCCAGCTTTTCATCCACCAGTACCCCCAAGTCCTTCTCCACAGGGCTGCTTTCAATCCATTCATCCCCCAGCCTGTATTGGTATCAGGGGTTGCCCCAACTCATGTGCAGGACCTTGCGCTTGGCCTTGTTGAACTTCATGAGGTTCACACAGACCCACTTCATGAGCTTGTCCAGGTCCCTCTGGATGCCATCCCATCCCACAGGCATGTCAATTTATTGCATAACTCTCCGTTACAGTAGCTCCATGAGTTGACCTACCCCCATAAGTTTATCAGTAGCAGTTGGCACTTCCACATTTCCGTGTAGTAGGGACTACACACTTCTGATCATCGATGTCTCACGTTATGTTCTGACCCTGTGGCATTCATGCAGGTTTACAGAAAAATGGTGCTGTCACTGCCTATCAGACCAAGTCTTCACCAGAACCATGTTTCACCACATCTGTTGTCTTCTACTTCAGAATTAACTTGGTAATGAAACATGGAGAAAGTTGTCAGAAAGGGAAGATGGAGGGAACATTCAAAGGAAGGAGAAGATAGAAGGAGCCACACTGTACTCTGCAGTAGTCCCAAGCTGGCATTTGAGCCCAAGGTCATCTCCTGTCCATGGTGCTTGGAGACAAACCTGTTACTTAGACAGAAACTAACACAGGCCTAGCTCAGAGCAGGCGGGGAGGGGGGAAGAATATGTTTGCAAAAGCTAAGCACATACCCATTTGAAGGGCATCCCAGGTTGGGAACACTGGTTACAGCTGTACAAGTAAATTAAATATGGCAGGAACTGCCTCTTCACGCAGAGGCTAGCTGTGCAGGATGACTTACCTCCATGCTCTTAAAAGTTTCTTATCCAGATCTTATTCAGATGAGGGTGGCCATAGGGAAAATGCCTGCTGGGGATTTGTACCAGTTCCTGATCTGCTCCCAGGAACTGCTTTGGATAGCACAAACTGGCCTGGGACAAACCATGCCCGCACCATGTTCCCAATGTAATGGTGCAGGCAGTCATGCTCCAGGGCCCAGGAACTGCTGTTTTTCTTTTGATGATGTAGCTACTCTGTCCGACAAATTTCCCCCCACCTGATCTTTTGCAATGGCATTCTGAACCCAACATCTGGCAGACAAATTATGAAGTCTCTTTTAGAAAAGTGTTGGTGTTGCACATCAGAAGGATCATTGCGTGTGTAGGCAGCTCACAGTTGGGTTGCCCTCATGTGTGACCATAGGGGACCGAGCTACAGGCATGCTATAGTGAGCAATGTGGACATGTATAGCACATAGCAGTGAGCAAGCTCTGTACCAGCTTGCTCCTTGAGTGTGGACCAGGAAATAAAAAGACAGCCTGAGTGATGATGGGCAAGGCCTTCTGATGAAAAGGAAAGGGAAACACAGAACTGGAAAAGAGAAGAAGGAGAAGAAATGAAGAGGCAGCAAGGAGTACCTAAAGAAGACAATGCACTGAAAACTGTGCTACAATGTTTAAAAGACTGTTAAAAAGAACTGGCATGAAGTTCAGGCTTTAGACAAGTATCTGCAGAGGCCATGGTGAGAGCTCATTGCAGGAAATGGAGCAGGGGGAAGCCACACTTTAAAGATTCATGATGCTATTAGAAGAGATTTCCCTGTCTCATGATGTTTATTAAATATCCAATTTTAGACTAGTGATAAGGTCAGACATTAGTACCCAGCTCCTATGTTAATATTTAATACTTATTGACCCCCATTCTCATGTTTTAGGGGAAAGTGCTGGAAACTGTCATAAAAATTACATGGGGATGTGGTACATAAATATAAGGGAAGACTAGCTGTAGTACTAATTTCTTTGTTGCCTGAAACTAGTTTAATTTGCTTCTCATCTACAGCTTAGTAGGACCTGTAGGATATGACAAATATTTATTCTCAGCATAGCATATTGCTGCACATACAGAAAGGTTGTGGCTGTTTCTCGATGCTCCCTGGCTGCTGCGTCCGTGGTAATGCCATTCAGTGCAGACAAAGAGATGAGCAGGGGGAGCATTCATTTCAGCCAACGCCGCCAGTTTACAGTATTGCCTTTTTTCTCCTGAACTACAATACCCCAATGCCAAACATGGACCTCGTGATCCCCTTTAAACTGTTCTGTAGCCAAAAAAGAGAATGCTATCTGGCAGCACAGCTTCAGTTACCAATGAATTAATGAATAAAGAATTACAGATATCTGATTAGTGTTAGATAAATGTGGTGGTGACAACACACTATACATGTAATCTATCCCATGCTACTGCCGTTTGCTGAAGTTAGCTCCAAAATGTGGATACTAGCTGACCAATCACTGCATCTGCTGATGGTTAAAATCAAAACCTTTTAAAAACATGTAAAAGAGAGTTCAGTGCCTATATTTTAAAGGGAAGGGAGAAGCATACATCATGCACGCCAGCTGGTGATAAGTGGACAGCTTGTGAGTCAAGGCCTCAGTCTGCCACATGTGAAAAAGCCTACTAAGATGAGAGCTTCAAGGAACTATGAAGATGAGAAAAATTAATCATTACAGTATTCATGTATTTTTACACATTCTAACCTCAGAAAGACATAACTAATTAGAATAAGTAGTGAGCTTTAGCATGACAAAATGAGCTTGGAGGTGCCACATATGTTATCAGTGATCTGCAGCAGAAGGTCATGCACAGCAGCTGAGGTGCCAACATTTGCCAGGTGACTAATTCTGTAGATGGGTTGACCTCAGATAGGACTAATTTCTAAATGAGCTGGCAGACCTGCATGAATCACAGCATGATGAGAGACTGGAAAGGCAAACTTGAACTAATTCCAAAACTGTAATAAAATAAAGTGCAAGTATTCAGCTGAATATGGGGCTTGTAATAAAGGCATACTGGTAGCTTTTCAAAACAATGTCCTCTTTCTGCAGAACAGATGCCTTATACACAAGTTGTAGGCACTTCTGGAGTGAGACTGTTTCTTTTTAGTGTTTATTTAGTACAGGGTTAAGGGAGGCTATGCTCCATGTTTGAAGCCTCAAATTATTATTACGAGATTAGTGCATGACAGAAGGAAGGACATTTTCCCCGCATACCTTATGCATTTCTCACTATACTTGGACCTGAAGTGGCCATTCCCAGGAGGGGAATGTTTTCAGGCACATAGTTTTTCTGCATTATACTAATAATAGTAATAATAATGATACTAATTATATTATAATAATACCTTCTAATATATTAAAGAATATAATAAAAATAAATAACTAAATAAAATATTATAGTAATAATGTATGTTAATATGTTATGTTAGATAGTAATGCTAATATAACACTATTAATATATGATAATAATACTAAGTAACACTAATGAGAATAAATACAACAAGAACAACAAAGCAAGAATAGCTTTTCTCTCATCTATGCTGATTCATTCCCTCTTTGTTGTTCTAGACACAGGAACAGCGTTGCCTGAGCCCTGTATCCTTATTCTCCCTTCTGCCTTCCAATCCATGGAGCAAGTTGAAGTCAGCTCTTCTAAAATGCACATGGAGCTTATGGAAATGCTGTTCTTCCTACTGTAGCTCCCCTCCACATCCAGGCAGATGCGATGAGATTGTAAATATTAGTCACGAGCACTTACAGTTTCTCCTGATTTCTTGAGTGCTGGATCATTCATCTCAACACCAGCACAGAAGAACAGATGGGAGGTCCCAACGGCAGGTCACTAACCAGGAGACGCTGCTCATCAGGGAGCATCTCCACATCTCCAGCTTCTGGAGGAAACCTTGGTGGCTGAGGAAACCTTGGTGGCTGTTTCCAGGATCGTTCAGACATAAACAACAGGTACTCTGGGGTCAGCACTTCCCTGGCTTAGCAGGGCAGCTGCCCGCATCCTAGCAGTGAGCTGCTGTGCCCTCACGCGAGTCAGAGCTGCAGGCTTCTACACACTTGGACACAAGCATGCACAATTGCTCCTACTTTGGAAATCCCTAGTACTTTGCAAAATACACAGCTCTGGTGTCTCCAGCCTATGATTTTATAAGACCTCTCTCTTTTTTCTTTTTCTTGCCTTTTTTTTTTTTTTTACAATTATGTCTCTGGCTCCTGGAAATAACTGATTAGATAGGAATCTCAGCTTCCATTGAATCATTTTGTCTTTGTCTTCACTATAAAGGGTGTGAAACGTGACATCAAAGGCTTAGAGAAATGACAACAAATAGGCCGAAAAGTTCCTTACATTTTCGAGAGCCTAAATAACAGTTTTGAGGTTTGATTCATTATTTGGGGGTGTTTGAGGTTAGAAATTATGAAACCAACAAACCTTTCAAGTCAAACAAGTTCCGCAGCTGTAATTACTGGGAAACTTGTACAGAGATCACCTTCAAGTTAGGCACATCTGTCCTGAGGCTATGTATGTGTACATATGTGGACAGATGGATGGATATACAGCTTTTCCTGGAAGGTCACTTCCATTGAAACCACTTAGGATCATTTAAGACAGGGCAGGCTTAACCATAATTTTACAGTAGTTACACATTCTCTACTTGTATCTGTAGGGAGTGCAGTACTAGGTCTAGCTAGATGCGTGTGTGGGCACAATTTACATGGCAGTGACCCCCCCAGCTGGCTTTAAGCAAAGGCCATTGTCACCCTCCGAAGAGCCACAAAGTGCTCCTTGAGTTGCCCTTTCTGCAGGGCCTCCTTTCCAGGGCTGCCTGCAGAATGGGAGCTCCCAGTTCCTTTTTTCAAGTGAGTGCTGATAACACCTTGTGGGGAATTGCAAGTTAAACGCTTGTAAGAGAAAAAGACAAGGGAAGCCAACCGCTGATAAAAGATAAAAACCACCACATATACTTAACTGGGCTAACCTTATCTTGTTATCTCTTAAATTAGCAGAGTTCAATCTAATTAAGTGCTCACATGGACGAAACCCAAGTTGTGGTGTGACTAATCAGCTTGAAGGCTCTTCTAACCGCAGCGTTGATAGGGTTCTATTGTGCTGGGGGCTGAGAGAAGGTACAATTCGTGCCCCTGATGGTTTGCAAGCTCAAGCCTGGCCTCCTCTCAGAATTGTGGGCAGGCAGGCATTTTAGAGATGCAGTTTGTATCTTTAACAGGTAATTCTGCCGGGTTATCGCAACTCTTAAGATCAGCAAATGCTTGTGCCTTTTTTTTTGCTGTTATCAGCTGCATTTACTATGCCAGGGCTGTTGCCTAACACACTTTTAAACTGATAAGTTATACTACATCTAAGGCAGAAGCTTCTACAGTAGAAGGCCTAGGGAATCAAACTGCATCGAGGTTTATACCTCGATTTATTTATTTATACCTTGAGGTCTAACAGCAACAGAGCAGTTGATAATTTGCTGTTGCGGATTCTTCAAAGGTGCCCAAGAACCAGTCAAAAACATAGTATTAGGAGCAGATTTAGATACCAAAGCTGTGACCCAGTAGATTCAACAGCCAATCCAGGGGAGCAACGTGTCTAGCATTCACATCTATCTGATGATTTATTATTCCCCGCTCCATATAGCTGGATGCCCCTTACATCTAGGTGGTTTTTTTGTGCACACCTACAGCAAGGCCTTGAATTCACACAGCTGGATCTCACAGTAAATTGGACTGTGCTCCAGATAATAGATTTATACCTGTACAGATGGATATAGCAAGTCTGTTGTATACAGTCATATTTTGTGATATCAGTGAAGCTACCTGTCCATTACCGGTTTTGATACATTTGTCTAAAAATTAATTGAACCGTCTTGAGCATAGTGCAGGCCTCAGTTACTTGTGCACAGGTCTGAAGATGGTGTAGTTATGGTGTAGACTGTAACAGAGTGTGTCTCGACTAGACCAACGTACGTGCAAATACAGTCTGGTGCTGGTGAACATCACCCGCGGTGCAGCACCAGCCCTCTCCTGACAGGTTGCTGGCCCTCGCTGTCTGGTCCATGCAGAATCCAAGCCCCAGGGAGGGTGGGAACCAGCGTGCTCAGCTGGAAGGAGAGCAAGCTGGGAAGAAGAGCAAGCTCTGGTATTTCTCTCCATTTGCCTGGAGGCGGGGAAGCCTGCAAATGAAAATCTCCACCGGCTCCTTCATTTGAATGAACTACAAAAAAACAAAAAAACAACAAAAAAAGCAGCTGTAATAGCAGCTACAGCCTCCCATGCTGGTTCATCTCAGCTACTAAGGAGGGAAAATGGGGAAAGACAAACAAGCATCTAGTCTTCCTGATTATCATCTGACCCGTGAATTTAAAACCCTGTGAAATTCACAGGTCAGGGTGGAAGGGTTTCTCCCAGGGAGCTGTGCAGCATTCCTGGGAACAAAGAACAGCCCAACACCCAAAGCAG
Source organism: Aviceda cuculoides (assembly GCA_035590195.1). Lineage (NCBI taxonomy): Eukaryota > Metazoa > Chordata > Aves > Accipitriformes > Accipitridae > Aviceda > Aviceda cuculoides. Next base: position 22,389,079 of record JAVJGG010000029.1, read on the forward strand.
CTCACCTGCAGAACAGCTCAGCTATTCATACACCCAAGTAGACGAGAAGATGACAACTCCTTTCTGCACCTTTTCTCCCTCGTTTGGGCTGTCACAGCCCAGAGGTTCAAAGCCCTCTGCCCGCAGTCCAGCTTATAAATCCCCTTCACAACCCGCCCTGCCATGACTGGCTGCTGTCCTGTTGACAAGCCTCATGTGCCCTCAGAGAGGATCTTGGCACCTGCAGGTCGCTGAAGGTCCTCAGGGCTCTGAGCAGCTCCTGCGCTCAAAGGGAGCAGCGTCGGGGCCACGGGCAGGCCCGTTTCCCACGCGCAGCCCTGCAGATACGGGCATCTGCCAGGGGCGCGAAGCTGCCAGAGCCGAACCAAGACGCGTCGGAGCTCTACTGCTGGAGCACCTACTGCGGATCTCCTGCGGGCTTCACCGCCCGCTCCAAGCTCCCTGCTACTGAAGCCAGACTAGTGCAGGTGTAGGGGCATACGGGTATGGGGTTGTTTTAATTTGAGCTGCAGCAGAAAGGGAAGGGGTGCAGCCAGGAGAGAGACGCAGCAGACAGAGCTAGTGATGCCTGGTCACAGTTAGAGTCCAACCCCAGCTGCTGCCTCTGCAGAAGGTAGCCAGGACCTTTCCCGTCACTTATTGAAAGCTGCAGAAAAAAGATATTGCCTCTGTTCACAATGTCCTAATAGCTGCTTCCCAGACTGGGAGTACCTGGGGCCGCAGACATCTGCATCATGGCAGCTGTTGGCTTGCAGGAGGCAAGGGAGAGATGGAGGAAGGGATGGGCAGGAGCAGGGCCCCCACCTTCCCTCCTTTATTCATTGCCTCCTTCCCTCGCCCCTCCCAGGTGAGAACAAGACATTTACATACCTGCCAGGCAGGATGGTGTTACCAAATGGTGAGAAAAGAGTTTTGAGTAAGTAGAGGAAAGAGTACACTTGAAAACTGCTGCAGTGGCTACAGCATACATTGTGGACATACACACACATCTGTTTCTTTCTTCTTCTTTTTAATCATATCTGTGAGACCACACCTCCTCCTCAAAAGAGGAGAGGAAAAAATATTAAGGAAGGGACCCCGTGTCATGTCAGCTGGAGGACGTATACCCAGATCCCTTTAAAGTGGGCACATAATCAGAGGGTCTCTCCACCAATATCTCTGGTACATTTAAAGAAAAACAGGCCAGTGGAATGCTTTGCCCTAAATAAGTTACTTGGAGGAGCTGCCTAGGGAATATGTGTGCCACCACCCTCTGTTGGATATGGACCGAACTGCTCACCACGGACTGCCAGCTTCGCTGCCGGCACCCAGCATCACCGGCACCCAGCATCCACCCAGCATTGCTGGCAAGTGGCATTGCCGCCACCCAGCATCGCCGGCACCCAGCATCTCTGGCTCTGTGTGCTTCCTGGCACTCTGCGCCTGAGAGCCTGGGCAGGCCTTGGGAACCCTGTCTCTCCTACACTAGCAACTTTTACTCTGTCCCTCATCACCTGTGGAAACCTGACTGTGTACACGAGCTAAAAAGCATCCTCTTGCTTTGGGGCACAGACCTTGCAAAAAGGCATTATCAGGTTCTTATGAGCTTTAAAGCAGATGCTGTTACTGTAGCTGCTCACCACCAAAAGTGTACAGCACTATTTCAGATAAAACGCATGTCATGAGTGAGCTACCATGAACTTTCATCTATTTAAATGTCCCTCAGTGTTTAACATAACCATGCAATTCTTTCTAGATTTACCATGCCATGTTTTTAAAACAGTGCTAATACTCAATAAATTTACATCCTTTATGTTCTGTTTTTAAACAAAATGAACCATAAGCTGTTGGCACTGCATAGGTCCACAGCCTTGACAGATTAAAATCAAACATGCTGTATAAGGAAAACTGATAACCCGGAGACAAACATCAGAAGCAATGGCCTCAGAAACTCTCAACCCCTCAGCCGTCACACACAGCTGGTGAGCGCAGACCTGGGGCTCCCGGGCAGGGCTTCCAGCTCACTTGCGTGTTACATGAAAGGCTGTTTTCAGCCATGTGCTCTGTCGATTGCCCTCCGTCCTCTAACACCACAGGGATCTGAAGGTCCCCAGTACTTTTCAACAGTTGCCCACTTACCATGGATGAGCATTGCTACCATCATGAGGAGCTCTGGTTGCTTCTCAGACACGTGAAGCCGAGCAGGATCACGCACTGGCAAAGCAGCAAATGTGTTAGAGGGCAAGAAATGGAGACCCTTTCCCAGCCGGAGGATATCTCACAGTGTGCTGCAGACCAGCTGCTTTGGCCATGGAGAAGATTCAAGGGGGATTGAGAACCTAGATAAATCAGGCTTACATTAAGCAGGTTTACTGCCAAACACAAGCAAATTAAGCACTTGGAGAGAGCCAGGGACTACCTATGCCAGTCTCAGAAAGCCAAGTGTCTTTGGCAGATGCAGCCTGACTCTGTATCCAGAAACAAGAGCAGTAATACTCAGTGGTGTGTGTAATGCTGCAAAGCCTGAACTGATTTCTAGGATGAATTATTTCCTCTCCCATCACCAAAAGAGTGACAAAAATTATCAGCCCAGAACATGCAGGTAGGTAACTCTCAGTGTAGCTTTACTGAAAAGTAGAAAATAAAACCAAACCCAACAATCATATTAGGGCAGGGAAAAAATACAAGCCTAGTAGGGAAATGTCATGTAATATAAGTGGATTCAACAGAAACTGGAGTTTTGCAGTCTAACTCCAGACACCCTACTGAAGTTTTCTTTGAAAAGACTGTTACAGTTAGATGTAAAAGCATGTGGGTTGTTCCTCTGCCCTCCCCAGGGCAGATAAGAAATCAAAACAAACACATTTATCTGAGGGATCTGCTAATCCTCTGCATAAACAACATTTCACTATGCAAGTTATAGGGGGCTTAGTGTTCCTTGAGCATTGAGAAGCTTAACGCCGCAGTTCAGTCCTTATCCTATGAGCACAACCAAGCCACGTTTGCATGTCCTAAGGTTACCCAGGAGGCAGGGATAAGGGCCATATTTGATCTCTCTCTGCACAAAATGCAGCGCTCCAGTCCACCAAAATCCCTGCTTCATAGTAAAAGTGAGTAGGCAAGGAAGCCTGGCACAGGGTTTGAGACAAAGGATGCATATTCACTTTTCCTTAGGTTAGCAGGAATATTCATGAGGATCTCTTTCTCCCAAAGCAAAGGAGCTCCTTAGCTTGCTCTTTCAGCCCTCTAAGATTGGAGCAGCAGATCCTTCCATAGCTGCTGGGCAGAGAAGGGTGAAGTCTGGCACAGGGAGAGCTCATGTCCTTAGGGGCTCCAGGCTGGAGTCAGGGAGGCAAAGCTTTATTGGGGAAAGGTAAGCAGAACCCTTTCAGAAATGCTGCCAAACCTGAAAGCTCAGGGATCCTCTACAGGGCATACCTGCCAGGCACAAGCTGCTGCTCATGCTGGCTGAAGAGTTCGAAAGGTGAATAAAGAGGGTGGCCCTGCTGGGAAGTGAAGGCATCTTCCCCCAACAGCCTCCCCAAGGAACTTCTGCGAACTGGCCACCTTGTTGCCTTGCAGCTGTGGACCTTCCTGGCTCTTGCCCTGATATTCCCTACAGGCGCATAGGTTCCTTCTGGATACAGTACTTAACCAGGGAAGAAAAGGTCACTGGCTGACTCTGGGGACTTCCAGACACGAGTAGGTTTTATGTGGAAGCACATTTCTCTGCGCTGGCCCTGACCATGTCGGTCATTTTTTAACTTTGTGTTGGAGGGGGCTGGTTTTGCAAGTTAAGCTGCAAAGCACTGGAAGGAGTTGCCAGAATACACAAGTGCTCTGACATCTGCTCCCCCAAATGCAGAGGTTTCAATTCTGAAAGAGGAACTTGGTAAAGCTGGTAGGGAAGCTGGGGGAAAGAAAAAAAATAAAAGAGTTTTTCCCTATATGCCACATTGTAAGACAGTAAAGCCATCGCCTCGGGTGTTATCCAAAAAGTAGGAGTTGAAATCTGATAGTCACTCATGGTATCGTGAAAAAGGCCAGCCAGCCTAAGGCCATGTCGCTAGCGATGTTCACTGCTGGAGGCAGGGTAGAGGCATAGACGGACTCTTTGCTGAAACCACCATGTACATTATATGCCATGTAGCCACTGCAAAATACTTAGAGTCTTTGAGAGGAGCAATATCCCAGAGAAAGCACTGAGATGAGAAGGGGTAAGGAGGACCGATTGGCCACAAGAACTCGTCTCCTCAGCTTGTCTGGAGACACAGGAGTTGCATGCGATGCCCGTGAAAGGCTGGATCAGCTTTAAGCAGCTGTTAGGTAAAGCTGTTCTCCCCTGAGGGGACACTCAGCGGTGGGGTGTTCCGGCAATCAAAGGCTGCTCTCTTCTCTTCCCTTGGTTGAGGGCCTTATCATCAGCATCTCAGTAGGGAGTAGATCTTCCTCTGAATAAAAAAGAAGACTTGGCTTTGATCATATGGTCTGGACTAATCTTCCTCTGTCAGGCAACTTTTTTTACCGCTGCCTTCTTAAATGCCATTATCTCAATCACAGCAATGTTACATGTCATTCTTTTAAATGCCTGTGGAGAAAGGCAAATTATTTTCCAAAAGTAGGAATCTGATACCAAGTTTGGGAAAAGATGAAACCAAAAGCTTTTCAGATACTATATATTTGGCACTGGTTAAGAAATTTTATTTATAGCTACCAAAGGTAATTGGTAATAAAATATATCTTTATTCCAGTGTCATAAATGTGGTAATTGAGGTATGGAAAAATTAAGTGACTTGTTCAGGGCTGTATTGAAAGCCTTGGCCATGGCTAGGAGCAGATACGTTACTAATCTCCAGTCCCGAGCCTTTTAAATGTCTTTACTACTCTTTCCTGACAAAAACTCAGCCTCCATGAGAAAATTCTGTGAGAACCACTTCAGAAAGTTACCTGTAAGCAGCAAACTAATGAATCCTGCTTTTCCTGTGAATTTGCATCCTGAAAGCCAAAATTCTCATCCCCAGCAGACTCCCATGATACCAACACCCTTCCTCCCCCCGCCCCCCCCCCCCCCCCTCTGTCTGTCTCCCTGGGCCCAGCCGCAGCCCCTGCAGCTCTGCTGCTGCAGGAGAGCTGCTGGTGACCACCACCCTTCCCTTGGGGAAGGAGGTGGCTTTGGGTTTCTCTCTTCTGCACAGTAGCTGTCCTTCACGGAAAACTAAGGAGTGTTGCCTCTTTGCAAGCCCTTCTTTGAAATGCGGTTGGATAGGCTTAACGGTAACTGGGAGATCACAGTTTCTTCAGGAAAGCAAGCTAAAATAATGTAGTTTATTAGCGCTGACCCTGTTTATCTTCCAGGAAATCACAGCAGGGATTGCAGTGCTGCTTCGAGGATGTTCCTCAGCAGTGCACCAGGTCCCCAGTGCGTGTGTCACTGCCGGGAGGCCACGAAGCCATGACTACCCTCAGCCACAGGCTAGTGGCCATGTGGTCGAGTGCCCTCTTATCCCAGCCACAGACCTTGGGGCAAGCTTCTAGCTGCTCTGAGGTTTACCTCTCACATTTGTAGGAGTGGCACAAAAGTGCACTAACAACCAGGATTTAATAGAAGTCATTAAAAGGCTGTTAATTGTACAGTTGTTTTCACTGCTCTCTTAGATTGTCTTGTTTACTGGCTGAGGCAATGATACTGAGCAGATGGATACAAAAGGGGAAAAGCAGCACAGATTTATCAGCCACCTCTATCATGTTTGCCTCATTCCAGTGGATTTTGCCTCACTCTGGGTGTGACCGTGGTCCCAGCTGAACACATACACTCTTTAAATTTTAGTGTTACCTATACCTGCTAAAGGGTTCCAGGTACTCTGATGTCTTTTTTTCCTCATTGTGGTGGGTTGACCCTAGCTGGAGGCCAGGTGCCCACCAAAGCCACTCTATCACTCTCCCCTCCTCAGCTGGACCAGGGAGAGAAAGTATAACAAAAGGCTCTTGGGTCAAGATAAGGACAGTTTAATAAAATGAAAGCAAAGGGCGTGCACGCAAAAGCAAAGGAAAACAAATGATGTTATTCTCTACTTCCCATCAGCAGGCAATGTCTGGCCACTTCCTGGGAAGCAGG
>JAVJGG010000029.1:22406481-22420158 GCA_035590195.1 Aviceda cuculoides
GCCGGCTGTCAACCAGCACCCCCAGGTCCTTCTCTGCCAGGCAGCTTTCCAGCCACTCTTCCCCAAGCCTGTAGCATAGAGGAACTGCGAGTGAACTGCTTTGGCCATCTTCACTCTGACGCCTGCTGCCTCCTCATGGGTGGACAAAGCCCTCAGGTGGGAGTGAAGCCAAGCACAGGCAAGGGGCTAGTAGGGTACACCAAAGTCCAAAGCAGGGAGTACCCTGGGCTTTGTTTTGCTTTAATTCAGACTCATTGAACTTGGTTTTCCACAAGTCCTGTTTCTTCAAATATGCCTTCACTCCACCTAGTTCTGGGTGAGGCAAAAAACAAATCCAAAGGCCAAGCTTTTCAATGTGTATTGCAGAACAGGGATTTCTACATGAAGAGGACTGACAGAGTTTGGAAGTACATCAACATGGAAACAAGGACCTTTTACCTTCCAGCAAGAAAAAACATCTTCCAGAGAAGTATTTAACTGCCTCTGCCTTCAGACAGACAGTCCAATGTGGGTGAGGATGTGCTTATTTTGGCAAGATGCTCCCAAACTGAGCTGTTTTGTGTGTGGTTAGGAGTGTTGGATGCAAGCGCAGTAATTTGCTAGTCGCATCTTGTGGTAAGTAGTTCTTGTGAGGAGGTTGACTAGACAGCCAAAATGTAGGTCACCAGTGGGTGGAGTTCACAACCTCCCAACTCCGCTGCAGTCAGGATGCAGAAGTTACTTCTCCCACAGAATTTGAAATTATTGATGAAGCCTGAAAGCTTGGCCACTAAATATAAGCTTTTAGGATTATAATTTAATTGGTTACCCATTTATGTATGATGGTATATAATGCCCAGTCTGTTCCTGGATTACCTGTTATTTAGGAGAACTTCAGGCCATGTGCAAAAACATGGGTCTTACTCTACAGAGTTTAAATGTGCATGGACATTTGCAGTTAACAAATAAAACAAATTTTGATAATACAGTTGAAAATCATTAGTCATATTTCCAAAGTGTGTCCTTCTTATTGTGCTCATGGCAGTTCAGAGTGATCTTCTGGCTCCTACGCTCCTACGGCCATTTAACTGGCAGGGCTTTGAAGCAGTGATGGGTGACAGCCATGAGATTCTCCATCCATGCCTGTCTCTCAGTTGCCTGGCCAAGCATTTAACAAGGGCAGTCAGGGGAGGGCACTAGTTTCTCAAATGGCCACTTAGGATAGATTCTATATAGCAATGTGCCAGTCTTTACCCTTCCTGCTGCATGTATTTCAGAAAAAAAAAAAAAAAAACCTTAACAATTTTTCTAAACAAAGAAGCCAAAACAACACACCCTTTTATGTTTGCACACCCTCCATAGCTGCCTTAACTCCAGGCTAAACCGCTCCTGTATATCTGCATAATCTTAAACCTTAGCAAATTAGAAAATAAATATATGAGCATGCATCTGAAATAGCACATTCTCCTCCAGGCTTTATCTCTCTGTAACTGCTGAAGTTGTCTGACAGGGATATTCCTTGGAGTCCCGTCACATGGATCTGTGGTGAAAAGGTTTCAGCAGTTTGCAGTGCAGATGTACCATCAGGATTGTCACCAGGATGCTTTGGGGGGATTTGTAAAAACCAGCTGCCCTGGAGAAGACTGCTGCACATCTGCATGCAATGGCTGCACAGATGTGGAGTTACTGCATACAGCACCTCTGATACATCAAATATCAGACCTATTGCCTAAAAAACCAGTAGCTTCAGCTGTCTCTACCAGTAGAAAAACTGACCAGGCCAGTTAGAAAGTGGCCTGTGTGATGTCTGTGTGAGGTGTACTGGTAGGATTCATGAAACAAAGCTAGCGAGGATATCTGGTGCTTAAGGCTTTAAACAAGCAGGACTTTTATTCTGACCAAGTAACGTAAACAGAAGATTGTGCCATAGGGCTTCATGTTTGTAGTCTGCTACCCTGTGGGAAAAGGATTAATTGTAGGCAAAGGTATTTCATGTAAAGAAAGCACTACTGGCACCACCAGCAGCCCTGTATCAGGATACGTTTTAATGTGAATGCCTGTCCTTGCTGCTGACTCCGAGCAGTCAGTCTGGATTAGGCACAATCACCTATCAGCCTGGTCCCTTCAAAGGGCAGGGATGCTTGGTTCATGAGCCCAAAGCTGGAAATAAAATAGCAACAAAACGGCCAGCACAGACTAGCCAAGAGGGGCTTGGGAAGTAAGAAGTTATCAGGTACCTAAGAAACTTTATAGGTTTCCCAGAAACCACAAGTGTCCCAGAAGAGGTAGGTACTGCGGGACGAGGCAGGTTTCCTGTCACTTGGGCCTAGGCTGCCAAATTCTACCTGGATTGCACATTAGGCATCTGATTGCTTTTCTGGATCGGGCTGTATACTGAATTTACACAGGAAATCTGTGGTGGAGTAGGGAGTAGGAGACCAATCTCTGGTTTTCCAAATCCCAGTCCAGTGCCTTAACCACAGACTCCTCCTCCTCCAGTGGCTCTGACCTCATATGAATGCTACCATGCCATTGCTATTTATTTCACTGGAGTTCTTCCAAATTAGCTCTGATACCAGAACAGAAATAGGTCCTTTCAGCACAAAATAAACATGAATAGTCCATAAATGTTAATGATACAATTTAAGTGGCACTGTGTTCAGTGAGTACAGCCTCCCACCCCCAAATGCTGGCAGCTGGACTTTCTTTTGTCTAAGATCAAACTCTGATTATTTTAATGGGCTTTGTCTCAGTAATCTATCTTAGCATTATGGTTAATATCTGACAATTATGCTAGATTAACATCCAAGAGTAATGGAAAGACTGAGGTAAATGTATTCAGGACAGAGTCACCATGAAGTTCAACATAAACATGTTTGCTGTCAAAGAAAGGTTTTCTATTATAAACAAGTACGTTATTATTAATGCGGCTGTATAACTATCTAGGAGTAGCAAGTGGGCCCTTTGCCACTTCCAATGTCAAGTAACTAAATTATGCAAAAGTTGAGGTTTTAAATGTAAAAAGTATTGGTGCTTCTCATGAAAAAAAAAAAAAGTGGATAAAAGAACAGCAAAACCCTACAATGCTCTGCCTCTTCTTGTCTGCCTGTCATGATCCCAGCCTTTGTAGTTGCCTTGCCTGTCCATTCAGTACATACATGCCCGGTCAAAGATTGAAACCAACAGAATCAGATTTCATAGGATGCTCTGGTATCTATGGAATGATGCAAGGGTGAGACAAGGTACAGAAAGGAATTTAAACCTCATTGAAAAAATATAAGAAAGACGATCTTCAGCCTGAGAACACACAGTGTGAAAAACGAGGATACATGGACTTTATTTGTATATTTATGCTCCATTAAAATGACATTCATTAAAAGAAGTCATTAAAAATGTCCCCAAAGGTTCCAGGTTTATTAACTAATGATGTTTCTGCCTCACGAACTACAGACATTGAAACACTGCAGAACTTACACTGAGCTGCACCCAAGAAGTCACTGGGACAATACACACGTAATAATTTAAGCACAATATTCCATAGCAACGTCTTTTTTTAAAAACAGTTTCTGCTGTTTTCACTGCTTGTATTTCATGAATAGTTAAGAAGGTAACATAGTTGTGTGTACAAATACTGAAGCACTGGTTAAACCATGACACCAGGACGGTGGCAAAGGCCCAGATTTCCACTTCTGTTGTATGACACATGTTTTGATCAGCACACAGACCTATTATTTTTCTGCATCACTTACTAGTGTCGCTTACTACTAGAAATCCTACAGTATAGGGACAAAAGAGATCTTTGACCTGTTGTTTACCATGATTTTTCATAAGTTATTTAATGAAAGCATTATATCACATCATTAATGCAGGATTTCCAGTGTGCACTGATGCCTTTCAGCATTCAACCTGTGGCTCCTAGACCAGCAGTATGATCACTTGGCTGTTACTGGAGACATTTCATCTACTTTGGAAGCAGATTTAACAGAGCCACAGAACCACAGAGATATTCCAGTTCAACCCCCTGCTCAAAGCGGTGTCATCTAGAACTGGTTGCCCAGGACAATGCCTGTCTGGGTTTTGAATATCTCCAAGGATGAAGACTCTGCAACTTCTCTGGGCAAACTCTGCCAGGGTTTGATCACCTGCACAGTAGAAAAAGTTCTTTCTTAAATTTAAACAGAATTTCTTGTATTTTAATTTGTGCCTATTTACTCTTGTCCTTTCACTGGATACCACTCAGAAGAGTCTGACTCTGTAATTTGTTATTATGTCTTATTATTATGTCTTATGTCATAATGTTGTTATGTGATTATTAGACATGTTCTTATGTCATGTTATTATGTCTTTGTTATTAACTCTTTGTTATACCCCCCCATCAGGTATTTCTCTCCATTGATAAGACACCCCTCGCCCCCAAACCCTTCTATTCTCACAACTTGTTTTCTTTCTCTTTGTGAACTTAGCAGTTTCCTAAATGCTAGGCCTAACTCCAGCATGCATTTGAGCTCAAGGACTACCCTTCTTCTTAACGTTACTTGGATGCATTAATGCTTGATGGGACAGCAGTACTGTTCTTATAAACATGTTGTGGGATCAAATCTCAGGAATGACATGATGAGTAAGAATATGCTGTTTTAACTAAGGTTTTTTTTCTCCTCACACTGAAGCCCATATGTCTTTTAAATACAAAAAAGGAAACTGTCTTCTCATTTCGGCGAATCCTGTAAGAAAGGTTCTGTGGGAAGGAAAAAACCAAGAGGTGAAATACAGATGCCATTTCATCATAATTTCAAGCACTCAGCCCTGGGAAGCAATCCAATCTGTGTGACATATTGCTCAGACACTCTATACAATCACTGGAGAGTAATCAAGCTCAAATACTTCCCCCTCTCCTCTGACAACATACCACAGGGACTATATGCACCCCAGCAGCAATTCAGTCTGCCTGAGTGTGTTGTTTACCTGCTTCACTAACAATATATGGAACTGAGGGAAAAATTATGCCCCTTCATCCATTTGGCATCGTGGCCACAGAGCCTCCTTTGAGGACGGGTGCCAGAAAGACCACAACTGGAGCTTATACAGTAGTCCTTCAAGGTTTAGGAGTAAGAGGCTGTGTTTTGAAGTATCTGTGTAGCCCACAGACTGAACTCCCATCTCAGAAGACAGCTTTATCTACCTGGGCAGGACACTCTGGGTGAACATGCTCATGGCTGACCTTTGGAAGCCAGACAGCAATTGAAATCTGTGGGGCCAGGCAGAAAGTTGGTCAGAGGGATCCTCACGATAGCCTGGCAGTTGGGTCGCTTTGCTTATGGCAAAGCAGAATCCATGTTCAGATGCTGCTTTCTGCATCAGCCTACCTACCATGGGATAAAAGATTGTTTCTCTTCTGCCACTGACATGATGTCCTATTCTCCAAACGCATCAATCTTTTAAAAACTGAAAGCAGCCTCAAATCCCCACCTCCAGCTGTCACTGCTTTGGCTGTGAAGCTTCCTGGCACAGTACTTGAGAGGCTTCTCTGCCTCTTTCTGATCCCAAGAGCCTTATAAGCTGCATTGACTCAGTAAAACCCAAGCTATTTAAAAATAATGTTGTTTGGATGGCAAATTCAGGCACTGAGAATTTAGGAAATACTAGATCTGTGCAACTGCAGTTTTATTCTCTTTTAAATTCATTTTGTGCTGTCCCGTTAGTGAGTACGTAAGCTACTTACTTTAATTACAGTTCTGACATTAATGTCAGCACCATCCTAAGCATGCACAGAAGGGGAATAATCACAGTGGCACAAGCAGTCAAATAATTTTGTCTTCTAAGCACTTGCCTTTGTAACCTAAACAGCAATAAACTGGTCTTCCTCCTGCCCTTCCTCTGTCGCTCCCCTCCTTTCTCTCTTCCTTCCTTCCTCCCTGTCTTCCTTCCTTCTTTCCCAGCCATAGTAGCCCTCCCCATTGAAATATCAGCAGCATTTGGAGCTCTGAACCTTGTATATTGAACTGAGATTCAAGACTAACACCAACTAGCAAGACGTAAAGCCATACTCTTAAAGCCATGGAGAGTTTGCAGAGCCCCAGCTTGAGCCTGAAGGAGTGTCAGCGTAAAGTCTGACCTGATACTCCTTCTCCCTTGTGCAAAAGTCAGGGAACTTCTGCTATACGTGTTGCTGCCAAGATACACAATAATTAAGTACTAGGGCCATGGGCCATGTCCCCTTCATGTTAGTCTATCCACTTCCTTCTGCTTAGGAGCTGAAGAGTGAGAGAAGGATTGGTATCTCCAGTATCATGTTATTCCTGGAGAAACCCTAAAATAAGAGCATGTGTGCTGTGTGAAGGAGGTAACCCAAAATATCTCTCTCAACCTTCAGGTTTTTTCTCCTCAAAATACAGTCTGAGTGCCGTTGTCCTACATTAAAAAAAATCAGTGCTTTATGCTTGGAGAAGGAACATATATTCAGTTGATGACATGTGATTTTCATCAGTAAAGAGGTTCCTGAGCACTTATTTTCCTGAGTAAATAGGTTAGACAGTTTGGCTTACAATTAAGTACATACAGTCGGACACTTTAAGCACCTTCCTATCTCAAAATCCGTGGGGGATATTACAGATTAAAACCTAAGATCTGTGGAAAGCCAGACAGTTTGTAAAAAAAATAATTATAAAATTATAAAAAACAAATATTATTTAAAAAAACCACGAACCCAACACCCACTGTTCATTACATTCATTATCTCACTTCTTCCCCAATTGTAGTTCCTTTTGTAGTATAATTACTGAAGTCCTTTATCTTAAGGATTTTTGTTTCTTGATTGGCTGCCTTGTGTAGATAAAATCTTAACATAGTTCATGGTACACATGGTTGCCAGCCACGTGCTCTCTGCAAGCTCAGCTGCGCGACCCAGCCATCAGGATGAGAAGTCACTAGGATGGATCTTGTGCTTAGTCAAACTCAGGTCTCTCCTCTCCCTGGTAACTTATTTATACTGGATATGCAGCAATATAATTTTAAATCGAGACATATAGCCTTGTATTAAATGTGGTCAGTGCTGCCAGTAGACTGAAAGATGTTAATGGGAGGGACACACAGACATAGAGGTGATCACACAATTTTGCCTCCCTAGAAATGGTGGTGAGTTGCATGTTGCATGCTAGTGGAGAAACAGACAGAAAACACCATCAGAGAGGCTTAGCATTTGATTGCTCCTTTGCTTCCAGGGTTGTCACACCCAGCAGTGACTCCTTGGGGTGCTAATTCCACTGGGAGGGCTCCTGCTGCCAGCTCAAATGCATCACAGCCGTCTGATGAAAGGTGTTGAAGTGGTGTAAAGTCTTTCTGCCAGTTCAAGTGTGTTCAAAAGAAGTCTGAAGAAGCAGTTTTGTCCCTAAAGACTTATTTTTTCTGATCAGGTGTAATCTGTCCTCCTCCAGGTGGCATTAACATTACTGTTCTGGGTAATTCAACAGAAATATAATTGTGAGCTCACATCAGACTTGTTTTAGGGTGGTCAGTGGGTGGTTATCCACAGTTTTAACAAGAGCAGAGCCATGCCCTGATAGACAGTATAGTATCTGTATGTGCAAAGGACTCAGAAGTCATGGGAAATAAGCTCTTATTTCAAGCTGTTTTAACAGTTGTTGGCTTCACCTTTGGCAGGTTGCTGAATCTCTTTGTCTCCCTTTTCTTACCTGCAAAATGGGAATGATAATTACTTTCCCATGTAAAGAGACAAGGCTGACAAATGGGAAGCATTGCTATCATACAAACAAGTCTTAGCTCCTCAGTATTAATTCACATCTGTTAATCTCTTCAGGAGCACCTTGTTAGTCTCAGGAGTTGCAAAGATTTTTGCTTCTGCTGTCATGTGTGTGGGAGTAGATCAGGATTAACTCTCATGAAGTTAATAATAAAGCTGGGCCAAGTAAATGCAGAATCAAACCCTCCCGGTAATGAAATACCCCAGACCCACTCTCACAGGAGCTGAACTTTCTGTAGCCATTTTCAGTGTCTTTACAATCTCCTGTGACAAAAGACACCTGTTTCACGCTTTCACTCCTTCAGGAACCCATAGAGATGTAATATTTCTAAATCTGACCTGTTTCCCAAGTCAAGAGTTTAATTTTCTCACTTGGAGAGCAGTTAGGTCACCCACTTTGGTGTTCACCCCCATGCAGAGACACTTTGCGACAAGAAGCTTTCACAACCTTTACCAATGAAGAAGACCACACACTGAATAAATCCAGCCATTTAATCTCTACAGTATCTATTTTGTTCAACTATTACTGAATGATGGTGACTATTTCAAACAGAGAGTTCATGACTGTACAAAGGACAGTGAGCACCAGCTCTAACATCTTCCCTGCCCACATAACCATGCTGCCTGAAGTCAAGCAGTCCTGATGCACATTGTACCTTCCAGGCTCCTTCTAGGTTTCATATGCTGCCTTTAGCATCCAAAACATGCCCGGCAGAAATCTGTTATAATGCATTCAGCCTCTCAACACAAGGAAGACATAAAACTGCAGATTTAGCTGCAGCTATATTACATTGCTTCAGAGAGCTGAAACATAGTAAGTAAATCTCATATACATGAATCCCACTGCTTATAGGTCTTGAATAGTTGGGGTTTTTTAATGTGTACTATATGCCACCTCCTAAAATAAAGAAAATTCTCTCTGTAACATTTTTATGTCTTTTGTAGACTTCCACCCCAGCCTGAAGTTCAGTAAAAATGTCTCTGCTTTGGTGTAAGGTGGGTTTCTTTTTAAAGCATGCATTATTTTCTGTGAAGAAACCGGGTAGTCTGTAGCTCTGGACTTTCTGTACCTCAGAAAGGAGCCCTCAGGACATGCAAGAGGAAGGGGGCTGCTCCAGAGCACGGGTGCGTGCAAAGCAACTGTGCCTCCACATCAGGGACAGCAAACTTTCAGGGTGACTGGCATAAAATAAATTTGAGCAAAGACTGTAGCCTCTGGTTGCTGGGACCAATCCAAATCTGTCAGTGACAAAAATGCCTCCAACAGTGCCCTGAACTGCCTCCCTATATAAGTAGCCACAGCACAGGCAGAAGAGAGCAAGCCAGTTGTGTAGGAAGAATTTAACTCCAAACGCAGTGGGGATCCTGGCTTGTCCGCAGGTCAGAGACCACCGCCATAGCAATGCTGATACCATTTCATTCAGCCTCTGCTGCTGCCAAGAATTTAGGTTGCAAACTACTTTTCCCTCTTTCTCCCTCAGCTACAACCCAGCCTTGTTGCTTTCTGCACGGTGGCTGCCAGGATGCTGGTCTGCAGGAGCCCGAGCTCCCCCTCACCTCGAAGGGCCCCACTGTGCTCCAGCGTCTACACAGGGGCTCCCACTATAGTCATCTCACCCAGCCCCCCTACCTTATTTTACCTAGAGGGGGGCAAATGAGTTGGGGGGAGTGTGAGGCTTCTCCACCGGCCCACGGCTGCGTGGCAGCAGATCGTCCCCGCTAGCGCTGCCTCGGCTGCCCAAAAATCTTTGCCTTCTAAAGACCATTTTGTCTGTGGCTCACACCCATGCCCTGTACACGTAAAGAGAAACTGAAGCATTACAGGCTCCATTGTCATCTTACGAGCAAAGTAATAACGTATAGCCCTGCGTCTCCTGTTCACCAAGTCAGCTGCTTGGGTTGGGCTCCTCTCCCCACACGTGGCTTCAGCGGGACGGTGGGCGAGCTGCCACGCTGGCCGGGCCAGCACCAGCCCAGTGAGCTGGCTGCCATAAGGAACTCCCTGGGATGGCTTTGCTCAGCCTTCACAGTTGTCACTGCCATTTTTTCCTAAGACGATCATTGATCTAGGGTCTTCGAAAGAAAAAGGTCTCAGATTCCTGGTACTAGCAGTAGGCCATGCTGCCTTTACAACACACAGACCACTCGTACAGCCCTGGTAACAACCACCCATACTTTGTCAGCTACCTGGTAATGAAGCTGTACAATTCGCTGGAGAGAGTTGTAGTGAAAGATTACCTCAAAATCTCAGCCAGGACAGCTCACATCTTTCCACCTAAAAATCTGCAAGAGCACAGAAGACCAGTGTTCCCTCCTCAGCAGCTTATCATGTATTTCATGGCAAGAGAAGGGCAGCACAGCTGGAGGTTGGACATGCTGGCCCTCAAACTATAGCTCACTAAAACAGCTCAGAGCAGCAAAAAGGCTGCTGCCACCGAGAGAAATTAATTGGGCATAATTTCTGTTCAAAAGAGTGTCACAGCTGAGGCTGAGGTACGGGGAGGGGGAGTGGGTAACCAGTAAATTGGCCCCTCTCCTCCCTCCTTCTGCAGTTACAGGGGCCTGAAGGGAAAATCAGGCTCAAGGGCTTTACGTAGTGCCTTTTCCAGTGAGAAAGATAAGGAAACTCTTCCTTTATTTACAGAAACACTGGGCAACACCTGTTTTGGACACAAGAATATTTGGCTACTGGTGGCAAAGAAATCCTTCTGCCCTATCTATCTGTTACCATTCATTCCAGACAAGACAACCTTGTGAAGTCTGTGTCCTAAACCTCTCTCTCATAAGCAGAGATTTAGACTAAATATGTATTATTCCCCTTAGACATATTGCTTTGCGTATGCCAACATATATCCTGCATTCAGTTCTAATTATATGAGTAGTGACCTCTTCTATTTACAGAAGGGAAAGCTGGTCACGCAAGCATTTCTTTTTTTTCCCTTTTTGGCTGCATGAGCCCTTCTGACATAAATATGCTAAAAGCTTCTAGATCAGTTATGTTGAAAGTCCAGCTTTAGCTTCAGCCTTACATTAACTGATTCCTACTGAAGCCGTTCTTGTTAGCCTATCAATGCTCTATTTCCTCAGCAAAGATGTTTCACAGCAAAAGCTGCTCTAACTTCCCGTATGGTCCTTTCTGTCACTCCCAGGTGGGGCTCTGCTCTGGGACTGACACCTGCAATACAAAGAACTGGGGGACCAGAGGCCATCGCAGCTTACCACGCTTTGCTGGTTTGCTTTTGCTTTACCAGGCTAGCAAGGGCTTTTAGCGCCTTTCCTCAGCCAGGCTGGGGGTTAGCCATCATCTCCCACCCATTCCCCTGTGTGAGAGAGAGGTGAGTAGGCCAGGACAGAAGGGTCCAGCTCCTCTCAGATAGCAGATAATGAGGAGAAAGGATAGACCCCACACGCAGATGTAGGGAGAGAAGATCCTGACATGACACGCCCTCAAATATACTGCAGTCCTGCAAAGACTGAACTTGGGACAAAAACATGTATATTATATATATATATATATATATAAAACACTTCTATAACATACGTCTATATAAACACACAAGAGGCAAACACTTTCAGGTCATTTACAACAGATTAGCTACGTCTTGGTTCAGTGGCTTCAGAAGATCTATGTCATCCATATCAATAGGAAGGAGAGAATCAAGACAAAGAAAAAGCTCCTGACTTAAACTTGGATTTTATTCTTCCCACCACAAAATAGGCATGTGTGTTCTGCACCCTGGCAGAAGACCAAGACCAAATCTGGAGGACAAAAGAGATAAACAAACGGCGGTTTAAATTAGCAAACCACACATTGATACACAGCATACACAGCTAGAGCAAAAGTGAAAACTTAGGGAGAGGCTTCAAAAGGCAAGAAGATTGTTTTGCCAGAAGCAGGATAAAGACTTGCCTGCAGCCTGGAAACAAGCTTGGATCAGGAGCACCCAGCTCCTCACAGCTGCTATATTTGCAAGACTAAAATTATTTTCTGCAAAAACTTCAGACAGGTTGTGGTATCTGCAGTTACAGTCCAGACTTTGGAAAGAAAATCTAGGTGTGCTGAATATAGAGTAGTAATACCTTTTAACGTGGGGAAAAAACAGTTATTTTGGGAAAAAAAATGTTTGTAGTCATTTCCACTAGTGGGAAGGGTTGAAAAACATGGGTTTGGTAATAGGCACTCAATTCATTTGCCTAAATAAGTCATTTACTGCCCTAGAGATTCCTGTCTGACCCCATCTCCTGCTCCAGTAGGGCATGGGTGTCCTGTAGGCCCCACGCTTTATTCATCAGTATACCTGGATGTCTCACATGCCAGTCAGGACACTCTGGGGTACCAACTACCAGTGTCCACCAAAATGACCCTGATCCCTCGCTGTCATTAGCAGAGCACTCATGATAGTCAGACGGGCCCATGAAGATAAAAGAAAACAACACTAAATACAAGTATAGAAATTACAGGGGGAAAAAACCCAAATTTACAAAAAGTAGATGAATAGCAGATGGATAAAATTTTGCTAAGTATAACTTGAAAAAGTTTGTGCAAAGACCAGAATCCAATGTTGTGTACACTAATGTACTACAAAAAGTATTCGCACTGATGGATGCAGATTTGTCCCTTGGTCCCAGCTGGGGCTCAGAGGGCTGTGATGGGAGGCACAAACCCCAACTGGAGGCCAGTCGCTGGGGTGTACCCCAGGGGTCCTGGGCAACCTGCTCTAGCTGACCCCGCTTTGAGCAGGGGCCTGGACCACACAATTTGCATAAGGGCCGTCCGTTCTGTGATTGCATGTGGAAAAAAGTTACATGCTGTCTCTAAGTTATGATTTCATCCATCCAGAAATATGTGACACAGCTGATGAGCATACAATCGATGTCAAAGTCAAGGTATTTGCCAGAAATAGCATACTGATAACAGCAGGGGTAGACAGTGGACCACAGCTTGATTCTTACAAGTTTAAAAATCAACGCCTTTGCAAATCATGCAAACATTTTACTTCAAGTGCAGGATATTCACAGTATAAATGTATTGTGGATAGTGATGCTATGACAGCTAATCATCTAAGGACATTATAGCATGCAGATTTTAGAGAAGCCAGATATTTTGTGAAAAATAACTAAAAATATGTAGAAGTACTCATATAAATGATAGAAAAGAAAGGAATACTCAAGTGCCAGAAGCTTATAAAATAGCCTAAGGAAAATCTGGAGTGAGTTATACCAGAGGAACGTCTGTGAAGTGAGGAAAAGACAGGGAACATAACCACACAGAGAAAACTTTGCCAGTGCGGGCCATTCAGGAAGACTAGTCAGAAATGTAAGATGGGATCTATGAAAAAAAGATTATCCAGCTAAGGAAAAGCTGGACATAAGCAGCCCATGACAGATGGTAGCAGCTGAAAGACTGAGAAGGCTATGAATAAATGAGAAATTTAAGGAAGAACTAAGGAAGATGCAACCACATTTTCAGCAAAATGTTTTGAAAAAGTCTTGCTCAAGGGGATCTCCAAGCGGAAATGGCATGGAAGAAAGATTGAAAACTGTGAAGCCTCTAACCTGAAAAGGAAGGAATGAAGATTAGGCAATGCTTCTTCAGCCCATGATAGATTCTTGGAGAGTGAAGAGCTCAATATCCCACTGTGTGAATGTATTGGCTTTGTGTGGCAAAGTTTTGGTAGTGGCGGGGGGGGTTACAGGGGTGCCTTCTGTGAGAAGTTGCTAGAAGCTTCCACTGTGTCCAACAGAGCCAAAGCCAGCCGGCTCTAAGGCGGACCCGCCAATGTCCAAGGCTGAGCCCATCAGCAATAGTGGTAGAACATGTGAGAGAAACAACCCTGCAGACCTCCAGGTCAGTGAAGAAGGAGGGGGAGGAGATGCTCCAGGTGCTGGAGCAGAGATTCCCCTGCAGCCCGTGGTGAAGACCATGGTGAGGCAGGCTGTCC
>JAVJGG010000029.1:22424395-22439336 GCA_035590195.1 Aviceda cuculoides
TCTAGTGGGCATGGATGATGGTTGGACTCGATGATCTTGAAGGTCTTTTCCAACCTAAATGATTCTATGATTCTAAAATGCATCTGCACAACAGGAGACTAAAAACAAAAGAAAGACCTTGGAAAAGAGTGGAAGGAAGGTAGAAAAAAAAATCGTGAAGATAACAGGTATCACCGTTATCAATGCTGGTATCACTATCTTCATTAGCCAAAAATAAAGGCCAAAATCAAACCTGCTAAGACGGATTTGATTTGAAGAATTAAGCACTCGAGAGAAGTCTGGACTTTCTCCAGCTCCATTCAACAGCTGAAGGTGTGAGCAAGATGAAAAGCAGAAACCAGTCAATGCAGGAGTGTCACAGATGCCAGAATGTGAAACAAGAAGACTGAAGACAAAGAATTACAGCAGTAAGACACACAAAGACCACAAACAGCTCAGGGGAAATGCTCCCTATCCGAGGTCACCATGTTATTTGCAGGAAATGCTAGGACAATGGGGTTGATGGAGAATCTCATATGGAAGTTTTTCCAGTCTGTGGTATCACCTAAAAGGAGCTGAACCAAACATGGTCTGATTCAGTGGCCAAAGCTCTTCTTGAAGAGATGTGGCATTTTGTTTGTGACTCTGCAGACCACACGCCCCCAGTAAAGACCAGAAGCTGAATGCCACAGATAAAACATAATTTGCCAACTTTGCGGAAGACATTTTGCAAGATCCCACAGTGAAAAAAGAAAGCTGAGCTCCTGCCTCCTTCCTACACAAAATTACTCCTTTCCATACTTCTCTAAAGAAGATGTGATTGTGGAAACCTCCTCTTTGCAGAGTTTACCAGGTTAGGCTAACAAGCATCTACCCTAACTGAACTGTACAGCAGCTAGTGTCTGCTGCAAGTCACCGTATCTACTGGGACTTCTGGGGAAAACATCCATGCTCACTGACACTAAGCTAGTGCATATTAGGTGTTGTGAGAGACCTTGTCTACCCTTGCTGATGCCAGGGCAGAAGGCTCCTAGTCCACCAGTGTTTGCTGACATGCTCTGCAGACTCATCACACCTCTCTCTTCTCCCTGCTGCCCCACATGGATCCAGAAAGGAAGCTGATCTATTCCTGCATTTAGCTACCCTGATAACTTGCAAGGATTTAGATCAGACATACAGGACATGAAGAGGACATGCCAGCAATGATACATGATCTCATACAATACAATGATACAAGTTTTGATGATGCAGTCACGTGGGTTCACTGGTGATGTGACAGACTGAAGATGTCTGATGCAGGTTGTGAGATTTTTGTCCATGCTAATTCCCAACTTCTGTGCAGGGTCATAACCTCGGAGAAGAGCAGCTCCACTGTCCTGAAACTTTGAAAGAGTTAACAGCATCTCAAGAACTTACAGGTGAACTATGTAATCCAACCATCCAACATTGGAGGAGGCTATGAGGAGCACATCTCCCAACTCAGAAGCAGCTTGCTAACCTAAAGAGCCACAGCTCAGTGGCTAACCAGCCGGTGTTGGCAAGTCAGCTGTGGGTACTATGGTGGAACATCATGGTCATTTTTTAAAGACACAGGCTTGAAAACTTGATGTAAACTATGTAAACAGCAGCATGTGTGCTTTATCCTATGATTACAGACTGGGACATTGAGTAAGAACGTCACAGTAACTTTGTGAGTTCACACACTAAGTGATGAAGGTGCTTCACGTTCACCACAGGGTAAGAACACCCACACAGGGATCAAAGTGCGGCTGAGCGAGGCATTGCCTATTTGTATCTTAGCTTGTTTGCGTTAACATGAACATCTGCCTATACTTCATGCCATTGAATGTATAATTGGAACAGGACACTCAAATTTGCAATTTTATTTTTTCTGAACATGATGGTAGGTCCCTATTAATAACATTATTTATTATCAACATCATCATCAACAACAACAACATCCAGGGATATATGTATTTGGAGAGGAAGGGGAGAAGGGAGTAGCTAGAGGGTCTGTAGTCCTCTTCTCCCCATTAGCAGCACTACCTGGTTTAACATGCACTCCAGGCCATGTAATACTAGAACGTTCTTGTGCCTGTGCTTCCAGCTCCGACAGCAGCTGCATTTAGCCACAGTTCAAAGGACTGAGTCTGCATCTGTGTTTGTTGAGTTGCAGACATTGGCCAAAAGCCTTCTGGTAGTAAGCATGAAACCACCTTTGCTGGTAGGTGAGGGAGCAAGAGTAGGAAACTTTTTATGTTTTTAATTTCCTATTCAACTTGACAACATGATTTTTTTTTTAAGATGAGCGTAAAACCAAAATTATACTAGTTCTGGAGGAACATTCAGCAATTATTCTTTTCAAGAATTCTGAAGCAAAATTTGCACTCTGTAAAATCCTACTACTATTGAGTGTCATTTACGGATTAGTTATGCCAAATATAATTTTGATTAGATTTTCAGGAGCAGTCATGGGTTACTGTAGTTCACAGTAGGTAGTTCTGTCCTGAAAACACTGCACAAGCATGAATGAATTAATTCACTTGAAAGCATAGAAAAATTCATCAAATGCATTTGTTAATTGAGAAATATAACCAAAGAAGGCTAGTGGTGATGTTTTGGCCAAGAATTTCAGAAAAAAAAGACATATTTCTGTAACAGTCATTTGAGCAATATGGTAACTCTCAATAATATTCACTAGTTTCTTCAGACACACTTCCAGAAATACTAGAAAGTCATACTTCTTCTAGTCAAAAATCTTTCAGTCTACTTGCCATCATACCACAGCTTACTTTTTACTTTAACCTTTTACTTTCAAATTTAACAGTTGTTCAGAAATAAGGTTTAATATATTCAAGATTCAGATAGTTCATACTAACAGAATTAATCCTGCATTTTTGTTTTTCCCACATTAACATTTTTTGGTGACTTCTATGGCTGTGGTAGATTTAAAATATTGGCTTCAATACAAACAAGCATTACTTATGAAAGACTGGACAAGAGGCAAGTTGCCAGTATACTTACTGAGCTACTACACAAAATGTTACGAAAATGTTACTAAAATGCCCTACTTCATACTCATATCAGCTTCAGAAGAAGCATTTATTAGCTGAGAAAAGTCAAGTGATAGGTTTATGCAAAACCTGTCAAGGAAGATCTTGTTTTACATCAAACTAAATTCAGAATCCCATTCCCTCGGGAAAGTAGGAAGTGTCAGTATCCGTTTTGATCCTGTTTTATGATCCCAAAGAAAGCTGACATTTCAACATTTCCTACATGAAACCAGCACTTAGTCATCACCAAGAATCAGACTTCAGCAATAGGCAAGACGTGAACTTGTTAAAGCGGGTCCAGAGGAGGGCCACAAAGACGATCAGAGCCCTGGAGCACCTCTCCCGTGAAGACAGGCTGAGAGAGTTGGAGTTGTTCAGCCCGGAGAAGAGAAGGCTCCGGGGAGACCTTAGAGCAGCCTTCCCACACCTAAAGGGGGCCTAATAAAAAAGGTGGTGAGAGACTTTTTACCAGGGCCTGTCAGTGACAGGACAAGGGGCAACATTTTTAAACTGAAAGAGGGTAGGTTTAGATTGGATATAAGGAAACAATTTTTTACTGCAAGGGTGTTGAGGGACTGGTAACAGGCTGCCCAGAGAGGTCGTGGCTGGCCCATCCCTGGAAGTGTTCAAGGCCAGGTGCGATGGGGCTTTGAGCAGCCTGGTCTAGTGGAAGGTGTCCCTGCTCATGGCGGGGGGTTGGAACTAGATGATCTTTGAAAGTCCCTTCCAACCCAAACCATTCTCTGATTCTCTGAATCTATTAATAGATGTAAAGTCTGCTGCAGTTTTATTTACTGTTATATTAGTCAACCAAGTTGTTTGTATTTTTCACCAATGGTTACTCTCCTACACTCAAAGATATCAATAGCTGCATTTGACTGTTTAAAGGTACTATTTCAGGGTACATACTGGAAAAGCACAGAACAGAAATTCCAAAGCTTTTGATTAGGAAACATGATGGTAGAAAATCATGTTGAAACAAGGCTGAAAATCTTTGCTTCAAGTCATCTCAATGTTAAACTTTAATTTTGCATTGTGGTGTAGCTTCATAGCGTGAAAGAGCTTGTTCTTTCAAGAAAGGATGTCCCATTCTTTCCCACAGGCACAGCAAGCAGGTCAAACTACATCTTCTGTAACATACTAGTCAGGGCAGTCAGAGGGAAAGCACTGTGCTACAGAGAGAGATGTAATTTCCCAGGAAATCAGCCAAACAGAGATATCATGACAACATAAAAAATTGCCTATAAAAATTCTGATTTTTTTCAGAAAGTACATTTTCCAATGTAAAACACAAGTTTCTAGCCAGCCCTAATCACTTCTAAAACCTAGACTGCTTTCTTTTCATAATCAGGAAAGTGGTGAATGAAGTATGAAGTTAGTCTCTTCCCATCCCTACACGCATCTGGAAGCTAGATCCTGGGTGAATAACTTCCTATAAATGAGGTGGGAGCGTGCAGCCTGTCTTTTCCAGTACTTTCCCTTGTGCAAAGGACACAGAGGCAGAGAAAGTCTTGACTCCAGGTTCATCCCAACTCGTGTAATGACTAGGAGAGTTAGCCAGACACCAAGGATGAAGTAAACTTCACCCTTCAGGTGAAACAGTAGTGTACCTCCAGGTAGGTTGGGATTCACTGTCCTGGGTATTAACTGTATTTCTATCGCAGAATACTTCTTTGAACCAATTTTGGAAGCAAGTAATTCAAAGGTTGATCTGTATTTAGAGTTGTGCAACAAAGCAATCCAGCTTTACTGAAATATGACCCAAGAAAGCCTACTGAAATGAGCTCAAGAAATTAGCTTATTTTACAGACAGACACAGCTAGAGTCAATGATTTACAGTAATTTACTCATGGTTCCACAGTCGGGATGCCACTGTGAAAGGAAGAAAAAAATAGAAGAATCCTAAACAAGTAGTATCCAATTAAAAATGAATATATAATGTCTGCTGACCTGAAATGAACATTTAATTCACATTGGTGCAGCTTTTTAATTGAGTAGAAACAGTGACAAATACAGTTTTCTATCACATGCTAGACTATTCAGGTTCTCACCCCTTTGCAGCAATACCCAATTGCTTTTCAGCAGTGCATTAAGCAACAGGTCGTTTGTTCTCCCTTCCTCTGCCCCAGGGGAGAGGTTTGTAGAATGATTTGCTTTGATAATTTGGGTGCTTTTCTTTAATGTATATGTTGCAATGTATTCATGTCATAAAGGCAGGTTAAAGAAATCTTGTTTACATTTGGATGATGATGTTTGTGATAGTCTTAGCTCCTGAGGGAATTCATTCCATAGTCTTAGACCAGACTTTGAAAGTCTTTAACCTCCTGCACAGAGTACATTAAGGACAGAGTAAATTTTTTTTCTTGATTTTTGTCTTGGTTTTTTGCCTTGAGCTTTAGCCCATCTTCTAGATCACTGGTTTTGAAAGTGAAGTGTGCACACCCAAGAGATGTACAAGACAATCCACTGGGGTGCAGCAAGAAAATGCATTTTGTATCGTTAACAATAAACAAAATTTTAAAAGTGTTTATTTTATCTTTAGCTTATCCTTTTTTAATTTCTATTTTTGTGTATGTTTTATAATGTACATAACATAATAGGACAGCAGTAGATGTATATAATTTGTAAATAAAATATATATATATTGTGTGTGCATGCTCAAAATTTTTTTAGTGATAGGGGTACACTATCAAAAAAGTTTGGAGACCACTGTTCTAGATAGCAGTTCCTTGATGACAGTGCACCCTAATGACACAAACTGAGATCCTGAGTTTCAATCAGTATTCTTAAGCCAGTGCAAAAAAAACCCCTGAAAATATCTGTCAAGCATACTTAAAAGAACCACTGCTGTTGTGGAGAGTTGTTACAGCCTTCCCATAACACATGGATTTCCCTGGTGCCAAGAATCTCCTGCAGAAATAGAGTGTAGCTCCTGTCTAACCAAGAGGTGGAAGGAATATGAGAATAGGGCATGACAGATCTGCTGACACAGAAATCTCCCAGTCAGAGATGATTAAACACTGCTGGCTTCATGAGCTCCTATTTGAGTATCAGCAAGAAACCCAGAATTGCTCCCAAACTGTGGACTGAACGGACTGCGCATTTGCACAAAGGAAACTACTGTGGACACATAAATTCTTCAAAAAAATTTCTGTGAGCACCTCTTCTGTGTTGCTGAGATTCCTGACCCAAGAGCTGATACCACTATGTTGTATCCTTTAAAACTCAATCGAACCGCTGAAATGAGTCCATTGATGTAGTTGGGTGACCGGCGCTAAGTGCTTTAGCATTAGCACCTGGTTTTGCAAAGGTAGCCTCCCTAGAGTAAATCAAAATATTACAAAGGTGCCAACTGTAATTTTAAAAATTTAAATTTAAAAATTTTAAAAAGCATAGTTGTGTCTGCAGGGTTTTTTTTGTTTACTCTACTTTAACATAATTAACTCAATTATGATGTACGCCTGATTTCTAGGAAAGCTTACAGAATACACTGACAGAAAGTCAAGTAGCCGCTTTGATTTGATGTCAATAGTACTATACCTTCATCCATTCTCTCACACACAAAAACAATTAAATGTTTTCCAGTTTACTTACAACTTCCAGAAAAGCCTGGGTAGTTACACTGAGGTAAGCCTGAAGTTTTCCTGACTAAATCAGGATTTCACAAAGCATTAAGAGTTCACATTTTAGCAATGCTATAGAAGCGTGGGGTTTTTTCCTAGTGAAAATAGACATGCCTTTCTGAAACACCCATTTGGCAACAACAATGTTCCCCACAGCAACATAAGGCTGTTAAGATTCGGTAGATTAGGACAAAAGCCTGTCCATACCACAGGGAGGAGGAAGAGGAGGAAAATAAAGGACGTTGAGCAAGAAGACTTCAGACAGGCACCAGAGGTGCTGATGCTTCTGGGACACGCTCCAGGTCCATGCCATAGTGAAGGCAACAGCCACCAGCATTTAGGCAACACTTTCCCAGGCCCTAAACAGGGTATCCAAGATGACCATGGGTATTACTACTATTATTATAATTTGGACAGGGGAATGCAATAGGCATAAGGTCACTGAAACTGCATGTGGGAATACATGCAGCACTCTGTGTGGATGAGGAGCATGTTGGTGCGGCTGAGGGCTTTGATGGTTTGGGGAAATGTGCATTAGGGAGAGGCATGGCACGAGGGCAGTGCAAAGGCAGTCAGCGCTGCTGCGGATGCCTTCTCTTGCTTGCACTAGCCTGCTTTGGGAAAAGAAAAAAGGGAACATTACATCAGGGAACAGCCGGTGAAGTGGGCAGGGGACTTTGGTAAGGACAAAACAGAGCGCCAAGGCCCTGAGCCCACTCCCATCCTCCTGGGGAGTTTGGCTGCCTGGGCTCCAGGCCAACTCAGAGGTAGTGCAGCTGGTGACCTTGGGGACAGCTCTTCCCAAAAGCAATGCAGGGAGGCTTCGGACAGGGCTGCCCCTCCTTCCCTTGGGACCCGCTTTGAAGCTGAGTCTCTTCACCTTGGTCCCTGCCTGAGTTACACTGCAGCTGCACTGCAGCCATGCCTGTACATTGCTGGCCAAAGACTCCCAGAAGAGAAGATTTGCACGACCAAGTCTGGCATTGGCAACAGCAGAAACTGCACCATCCTGTAATGAGTACCTCAGTAATAACGTTGTGAGTGCTAACCCTATTCCTTACTGACCTGGCATTAGCATCTTTGCTGACAGATTTCACTCAATTTAAGGAATTTTGGTTTAATATTGATTTTCTGAGTGATTAAAGATATCCTGTAAAAATGTTTTTAGGAATCACTTGAATTCCCTCCAGAAAATATATTTACAATGTATAGAATTGCAGGATTAGCAAAGTGTGCCACAATAAATCAGTTTGTATTGTTTCCTTATCTCCTCCCAAGACAGGGATGCACAAATGTTGTCCTACAAGGAGGACATTTTAATAAGCAACATTTTCAAGTTTCAGTGCTGTTCACCACTGCGTGGACTAACTCCACTCAGTTGAGATTCTGCAGCCCATGATAACTGCAATAACTGCTTGGTAATTAATATGAGGAAAGTTTAATGTAGATAGACACTTTCTATGAACTTTGGTAACTTAAGACAAAGAGAGTACCATTGGCCTACTGGCAGACTTAGAAATAAGAAAAATTTATAAGATCATCTAGAAAAACAAGAGATGGAAAGTAGGCTAAAAAGAGAAAGCTAAATTGGATTACCTGAACTCAGCAGTCAGATCGTTAGAAGGAGGCTGTAACCTGACTGAACAGGCACTGATCAGTCACAGGGAAAGTGCAGTTGTTTAAATACCCAGAATAGGAGCTTCATTCCCTTCCTGATCAGAGTGTATCTTTCACAGCTTGTTCATTCCCTAATAAAGCACGCTTGTCCTAGCTGCAGACTGAAAAATATAGGACTACTATGGAGGACCATCAAAGAAACAAAAGACATGAAATACCAAGAATTTTGTATTTCATGCAACTATTTTGTCAGGTAGAATTGATATCCAGCAGCTTTCAGAGCTGACCTCCATTCAGAGTAGATGCATAACTGAAAGACAGACAAAAGGATCAGAAAGACGTGAATAAGAAAGACTAACAAATCTTAAGCAGAAACAGGCTACGTTACTTTAAAAGAAGGCTGGAACTAGGAGGAAATGCCTTGCATTTGCTAAGGCTAAACTGACCATTGCTGTAGCCATAGAGATACAGAAAAAATTCCCTCCATCGCCTGAGCACTTGGCCCCAAGGAGTGAGCAGATTTCCACCTCCTGCAGCATGCTTCAGATCAGCTCTTCCAGTCCTACTTCAGAAAAAAAAAATCTCTTTAGCAAAACTCTATGTCCTTTCTTCATGCAAGCACATGAAAACACACTTATCTAGAGGTAAACACATGCTCAAGTGCTTTGCTGGAAAAATAAAATATTTTTCATTTAGGCTGCAGGTGACTGACTAAAACAAATAGCAGTGCTGTCCATGTGTAGAATAAAAAAAGGGGGGGGGGGGGGAAGAAACAACGAAAGACAACTATGCAAAGCTAGATTAAGGAGATCAGACTAAGCAGAACTTTCCAAAAGAAGCAACATGGTTAGTAGTCATAATAGCAACAACAGCAGTGGATAAAGCACAATCTCTTGGTAAGGTTGTCTAGAAGCCCCAACCTGGTAATACAAGAAAATACAAGCTAAAGAGATAAGGAAAATACTGAAAAGGAGAAGAAAACAGAAAGCAGAAGATACTCTGCAATGAAGCTGCCACACAGCAACAGTTCGCCAAAGACAGCCAGCGGGGTCCGTGAAAGGAGGGAAGCCACTACACATCCCACGGGCCTTTCCAGCAAGGTGATGGCGCAGCCAGAGGAAAAGGCTCTGCAGCAGGAAGGACACACCTGCAGAGAGGGTGACGAGGACATCTGTTCACATCCAGGCAGACAAAACTCTTCTCAGAGGCCTGTGTGCAACTGGACCCCTCTGGGCTTAAGAGTAATGGGAGTCACGCACATGGCGACTATGAGAAAATGTGCAAACTGGGAATGGAGGCTGGACCCCACTCGGCGATGTGAGGTTCCCCCAGCAGTGTAAAAACCAGTGCGACACAGCCCCAAATTGGACCGTCCCTCTGCTGAGGGGCAGCAGTGCCGCCCCGCACCCAGGGCTCCCAGTGCATCTGGCACCCTTTAAAGGAATAGCTCAGGTTCCAGACAAGAAAACTGGAGATTTAATTCTTCAAGACTAGTCATTGATATTCACCTGTTAGACATTTTCACATTGTTTTGCCAAATATGAAGGCTTTAACACCTCTGGATGCTTTCAGATTGTTTTGTATTGCCAGAGCAATATAAAAGTACTTGGTATAAAAGAGAATTAAGCCAGGAATGTGTAACAGAAAAGGCACAGACATGTTTGGAAGAGCTGCAATACCCACAGCGCATGCAGGACTAAGTCATGCGCTGGCACTCAGCTCGCAGACAGGTGTGCCAGTCAGTGACATTATCATTCTTCCAGTTGTTTCTTACCACTCCTCTGCTGAGAGCTTCCACCCCCGCAGCTCTGTTGGCAGAAGGAATTAAGTGAGCGCTCCCTCGTGTGCTTCCAGCAAGTCAGATGGATTAGTCGATGAAGAGGGTTTAAACCAACCTGCTTGCTTTGCCTGAAGCAAATGAAAACGCTCTTAAACAAGCCCTTTTACCAGCAGAGCTATGGCAGTAGTAACTACAGCATCGAAGGGGTAGCGTGTAGGTGCAAACTGGCAAAATCTTCAAATGGCACAGTTAGATCTGGAACACATTGTCTGTCCGCAGCTTTACAAGTACGCACAAGCTATAGCATCTTACATGTACAACACCCATCCATGTGTGTATTTTATTCCACAGCAAATACAAAGTTAATACAATTATGCTGAAAATTCTTCCACCATGGGCTAGGTTAAGGCACATTATCTCATACTGACTGTGTGCTAAGCGTGTGCAAGGAAACAGTTATCAGAGGATGGATGGTAAGTTTTAATTCACGATACCTTCCTAACCTGTCTAAGGTCACAAGGTGTGATTGTGCAAAATTAAGTAGTTGTCCTGAGAAAGGTTGTGACTTACCTTTCCAAGTATCACTTACAAAGTATTCCAAGAGGAATAACTGCACAAACTCAATTTGAGTCCAGTTTGGTACAGAAACAGCTACTGACTGTAGTGCAAACATTCTGATGACACTTCACAAATGTACGAGTTTCTATTATTGGGAATTACACTTTCAAAAGTCTTCTCTAATTGTAATCTAGAAGCAAGGATTGCAACATGAACAGATGTGCCTGTGCCAGGCTGGACAGCAATGAAATCTCAGCACACAAGCCTTCCCAAGGCACTCAGTGCTCCCTAGGCAGCTGAACCTGTGCCACCAAAATCTACTTGGGTACGTCTACTTCAGTGGCACCTGAGCATGCAGCATAAGCATAACCTCAGACTAGGGATGGCACTGAGGTTTCTGAGTCCTTCCCCGTGAGCTTCGATCATTGCATTTTCTTCCTGGTACTTGTTCCATGGAGCAGCACAGTTCATACTACAAAGTGACAGCTTATACTATGCATTTTCTGCTGTGATCTGTTTTTCCACTCATGGCTTTATCAGGACAAATGTGCGCTTGTTCCTGGCCCAGTAATAAGGCTCCAACTCTGACACACTCACTTTCCTGTATGATCCCCACAGCAGATCAGCCTGTTTGGCAGAGTAATGCTTTTGCTTGAGAGACAAAAGAGCCTCCTCTCCTATCAGTGAACTTCTAGCTTCCAAAATCCCTCAATATGCAGGAGTATTTGAACTGAAACTTTCATATGCCCAGGAATACAGATTTCCAATAACACAAAAACCATGTTAGTGAAACTTGAACTCTTTGAAAAAAAACTTGACTCTTCCTTACTGTATGAACATCCATTGCAGAGATGTGCTCTAGGGATAAGACAACAACCCGTTGGTTTCAGAAGCTATCTTGGAAGAGTCAGCCTCATAGTGAAAGTGTTTCTTAGGTCACAGGAGGAATTTCGGGACACAAAACTTTCCAGATATAATATGCTCTTAGTATCAGTACTATTTTGCTGAAAATACCATGATTGGTACACACTGAAATTGCATGATGTCTCTCATGGCATGATCTATTTCTCACCCATTTCTGTAAGAGTTTGATTGACATTCCTTGGCTGCAACAAAAGGAGACACTGGATGTGTGTAACGAGCTTGCTACCCCTATGGATAACAACACACTGTCCTTAATCAACAGGGTACTTCTACATCAGGCATCATACAAGTACGAGAATTTAATCCTCGGAGTCTTGCACAAGGCATTTTATCATCTAAAAGCAAAAGATCCTATTCTTTGTGTAGGAGCTTGCAGTTTGTTCACTGAAACCCTAATTCAGCAGAATATACAAACACACATTTAAATGTTTTGATAGAATGGGCTTTAAGTAGTATTAAATATGGAATTGATTAGTGATGATATTCAGCCACAAAGAATTTTTATAAACCATTCTCCCCAGATACATATACAGCTGGAGTGATAAACAGGACTTTATGCAATGTTCACTCCCTTTCACAGCATTCTGTCCATTTAGTTATTTTTAAATATCAGACTTTTAGATACTGGAAAACAAAAATAAGTGACAAGTGATGCCTTCCTAGGATGCGTCCCCTGCATAAAGTACTACCAGTGACTGGTGACTGCATGGTTTAAATTTGAGTTATTCTCGATTCAGAGCAAAATGCCACACTGTAGCAGCGTACGTACCACGATGTATTGACTACTAATTCTGCTCTCCCCTGTGAGGCACTAGCTTTTCATTTGCAGGAAGCCGAATCAGTTTACAATTCTTTCCCAATGAAGAGTGGGAGATTTTTATGTCTTTCTGTAACACAGGAGAAAGAAGCAGAAAGAACTAAAGGACTATCAGAGAAATGAGGAAGCTGCATGTTGTATCTGAAGAATTAGATTTCAGACTGAATAAAACAGCATTTGGTATCTACAGGACTAGGATGGTTAACCACTAAAGATTTCTTTCCTATACTGTCCCATCAAAGAATGGAAAAGGAAAGAGATTCTAGCTGTTGGCCAAACGTATGAACTTCAGCAGTAAACACTGCTGACTCTCAAGAGACTATGGGTGAGAAAGGCATGTTAAAAAAATACCATGAGGTGTACATCAATGATTATTTTTTAATTATGAACCTTAGTAGCATGTGGGTTTGACAGGGGAACTGAAAACCAGTTGATAAAGAAACAGCAAATTATTGTTTCTACAAAATAAATGCGTTTTTGCTACAGCATCTCAGGATGCTTTTTGAAGTACTTAGTCCCATCATGAAAATAATATAAAACCTCATTTGCAACAAAGCAGTCCCAAAACTAGAATTTCTGCAGTGAAGATCAAGTGGTTTGAAAATTTTTGCAAATTACTCGGTTGCAAAGAAGTGTTATGGAAAAGTTAAGATCACCTGGGAAGCCCTGCATCCATGAAGACACTCAGTAAAATGGAATTATCAAATAGACCAATACGACCTCAATTCAGGTGTGACAGAGCCATTACAGACCAATTAAATTAGCCACAATGATTCAGTCAAGCTCCCTTTCTTGCGTGGGCTGCACTGCACAGCAGCGGAATCCCCTGTAGCAAGCTGAGAAAGCAAAAACGTGATGAGACGATTTGGGAGGAGCTGTTACCAAAGGTCTTTTCAGCAAACAGTCCAGGAGAGTCTGAGATGTTGTCCTTGAGCAACCTGCTGTAACTTTGAGGTTGGCCCTGCTTTGAACTGAGTGAACTCCGCAGGCTTCCTCCAATCTAAATTATTTTATGATTCTGTATCGATTTGTTAGCACTCTAGATTACCTGCTGCAATCAAGTAACACTTACTTGCACTCCAAAACAGAGACCTTGTAGTTCCTCCTATGTATCTTACCCCAGCTCATTCCTGGATGTCTGCTGGATAGGCTTTAAACATGCCAGTCCTGGGTGCAGGTTACGTCCCCCGAGATCACAAGTAGTCTGCTCCGTAAATGCGAATCCCAGCAGGGATTCTTAATGTAAACTTTCTGTATACACTCAGTACAATCACATATAGTGAGAAATAATCCACAACACCAAACACTTCTTTAAAACCAATATAAAATGGGTGAGAAATTCTAATGCCTTTATGTGCTGAGGCACTAGTCAGCTGACAAAAGCTGACAGGCAAGGATCAAGCGCCACAGGAATGCAAAAACATCTATACATCACAAAGCCTAAAACTTTATGAAATACGGGTCTGTTTTGTATTTTATGGAGGCTGTATCACTGGAACCCTTTCCTTCAACGGGCCCACATCTGAATCGCTGTCTCCACCCTGTGCCCCAGTGAGGCACAGCAAATCTCAAAATTCTCTTATCTCCCAACACTCCTCTGCCCCCTTGCCTAAATTTAGACCACCTCTGCTCCTCTCCCGGAAATCCGATATTGCCTTTTACAGTTTCTTTGTTTCTCCATGACCGACTCTCCCCTCCTCTCCCCCCCTCCCCTGTAGCATTTTAGAAAGATTTTCTTAATCTTTCCAGAATAAAAATTAATTTTCTACCAAAGGTCTCCTTTTCTCAAGTAGCTCTCTGGCAGGAGGAAAGCATTCTGGTTTACGGCAGTATGTACAGCATTTACAGTATTCCTGCAAAGTCTTCTCCAAGGTTTAAGTCCAAGTCAGCTCTCCCAAACCCCTGCACACTCCTGGGCCAAGACACAGAGGCGTGATCTTTTTTTGCTACTGAACGTACATACCTGCATTACACCACAGCGAAGACTCCGCAGCCCTCCCTCTCTGACATCTTTTGTCATCCGCTGTACTGGGTCTGCCTGGGATGGAGTTCACGTTCTTCACCGCAGGCCATACGGGGCCACGGTTTCGATTTGTGCTGACTGGGCAGTGTTTGCGCAGCACCAAGGCCTTTTCTGTGCCTCACTCTGACCCCCCAGCGAACGGACTGGGGCTGCCAAGGAGGCTGGGAGGTGACACCGCCAGGCGGATGAACCCGCGGAAGGGATCGTCCCTGCCCTCAGCTGCAGAGCGGAGAGGAGGGGGCTCGGGGAAGTTACCCATCTTTTTCTCAGGAACTGGCTGGGCACGGGTCTACCCGCGGGGGTGGAGAGCGATCGCTTTGCCATCACTCCTCCCGTTTTCCTTCTTTCTTCTCCCACGTCTTCCTCCCTTATCACGCTGTTTCTTATCTCGACGCACGAGGTTTTTTGCTTTTCCTCTTTCCGTTCCCCCGGGGCGCCCGGTGTAACCCCCCCCCGCCCCGCCGGTTTACCCGCGCCCGCCCTCCCCCGCGGCGCTACCGCCCCGCGCCTCGAGACTTCGCCCCACGGAGGGACCCGCCCAGCCGGCACGTGCGGGCAGCGCACACG
>JAVJGG010000029.1:22440312-22474761 GCA_035590195.1 Aviceda cuculoides
GAGGAGCTGGAGGCCGCCGCCGAGGAGAAGGAGCTGCTGCTGCCTCAGGAGGCGGTCTCGCCCCCCGCCGCCGGCCCCACGTTCGCCGAGAGGAACCGCCGGACGCTGGCTTTCCGGGGCGGCGGGGGGCTCCTCGCCGCCCCCTCCGCCGCGAACAATGGCTGCGAGGCCCCGGCCTGGCCGCGGAAGCACTTCAACGGGCGGGGGGCGGACGAGGAGATGGAGCTGGAGGGCGCGGAGAGCCTGGAGCCGGAGGGCCTGCTGGAGGGGAAGGAGCTGGTCCAGGACGGCGGCTCCCTGAGTGACAGCAGCGACGACGAGGAGGATGGCGAAGGGGGCAGCCTGGGCGACGGCAGCGGCGCCGAGGGCGGCAGCTGCAGCAGCAGCAGGCGGTCCGGGGGCGACGGAGGGGACGAGGCGGAGGGCAGCAGCGTGGGCGCGGGGGAGGGGGAGAGCATCAAGCATTTCCCGCTAGCCAGGCCCAAGTCGCTGCTGCAGAAGCTGCACATCTCCTTCCAGGGCTCCTGGCTCAAGGAGTTCCCATGGCTCTACTACTGCCAGGAGACCGGCCTCATGTCCTGCGCCTGGTGCACCGCCGCCGCGGCCGCCGCCGCCCCTCCCGAGCTGATCATGGCCGGCGGGGCCCTGCCCGGGGGGCACGACGAGCTTTGCAAGGGCACCCGCAACTACAAGCGGGCCCTGCTCCTGCGGCACCACCTCTCCGCCGAGCATCGCCTCAACGAGCCCGTCAGCGCCGAGCAGGTAGGGGGGGCGGCCGGGACGGGCCGGGGCGAGGAGGGGCGTCCCCGGCGAGGTCCGGCGGAGCGGCGCGGGGCAGCGGCCGGCCTCCTCTTCCGCACGGGCGGGGGGTTGTTTTTTCGTGTTTCTTTTTTTTTTTTTTATAATGCCCACGTGTGACAACTTGTTTAAATGGCTTCCTGTGTTTGTTGTGGCACGGCGTGCCGCTCTCGCACGCCGTCTGCGGAGCGGGAGGCGAGTCCGCTCTGCGATCGGGGCTGCCGCTGGGTCCGGGCAGGCACGGCGCTGTCAGCCCGGCCGCTGCGCAGCCCGGCAGCGCTTGCACGAACGCTCGTGGTCTGTGGTTGCGCCTGGTCAGCGCTACCTGTTGGGAGGTAGCGAGCGCCGTTTTCGTCGGTTTATCTCTTCGTCTCGTGAAGATAAACCGGCGACGTGGGAAGAAGTTGCGTACGAATACCAGTGTTGCGGCACTGATTTAAAAACACTCGTTACAACTTCCTCCTGCGGTAGCCGAGAGGGGAGGGTAGTGTCCGGCTAACGACTGCTTGTGAAACTGGTACTTGCCACCGTGAAATTAGAATTACTCTCCCGTTCTTACCGGTGTGGTCCCCCTGCGCTAATCGGATAACTCCATGTAGTCAAGACCTTCGCGTTTAAATCTTTTTTCCCGATTGCGTTGCTTTAGATTGAGTTCCTGAGCAAGAAGTCTGCAATTGCTTGGTGTGTGTCTGAGATAAACGTGTGGTTTCCTGAAAGGCATACTAATATGCCAGCTCTCCTCTAACGCTTTAGGACCAGTGAAGCTCTTCGTGTTCCCCGCTGAACTTAAAATTACTGCGTTTCTTGGCTGTTCTTGTGAATAAGGCAGGGCTAACTCTAGAACATACGTGAATGAAAAGCTTCTAAAGAATACTCGTGT
Source organism: Aviceda cuculoides (assembly GCA_035590195.1). Classification (NCBI taxonomy): domain Eukaryota; kingdom Metazoa; phylum Chordata; class Aves; order Accipitriformes; family Accipitridae; genus Aviceda; species Aviceda cuculoides. The sequence continues at coordinate 22,441,991 of JAVJGG010000029.1, forward strand.
TGAATCACCAGCCTTCTGCAGCCTTTCCTCCTAAGGATGTCTGTGCTGCAAAAGCTCACTCGGATCACCTAGCTGGTGTTAAACTTGCCAGTGAGTACAAGCTAACGTGCTTCAGGTTAGGCTAGTACTTGAACCGTTAGGCTGAACTTGAGCCGTTAGCCAGAATTAATCCTCAGTTGCTCCGTTTTTCACTATTTAGAGCTCAGTTATAATTAATACACCCACCTTGCTTGTATAGGTGTATCTGGAGTCCAAATTGTAGCGCAGTAGTTAAATTGAGCTTATTGCTTGAGTGCTTTAAGGAGCTCGGGGTACCTTGGACAAGAGCTACTATTCTAGTGTTTGGGTAGGATATCAGGATGACAGATGAAATATCAGGTGAACGTAGGTTTCTTTAGAGCTGGTTGGAAAAGGTATGCAAGCTTTATGTGAAACTACTGTGGGACTGCAAGGAAAAACTTACGGTGCGTAAATATCAGTTATCCAGAATATTATTTTTGGATTTGCAAATGCAATGTTCACCTTCAAGATGAATAATAGTATCTTTTCAGTAAGTATATTTTTAAGGCAGCTATTGTTACGGGCATTTCATGGCAGTAGGTCATCTTATCAGTTTCCCTCAACCTGGGGTTTGCTATTCACTCTGCAGTATTTTAGCTAAATGTACTTTAAATGACTTGTTTCTAATTTTGAAACTTTCATTCTTAATTTCTTTATACCTTTGAAAATGTTCTTTTTGTGTAATGTTATTGCAGTATATTCTTTACTGTCTTGTTGCCTGGTTTCTAACTTTGAGTTGTGAGTGATTACTCTGTAAAGGTATGTCCTGTCACTGTGTAGTCTCCTGTGTCACTAGATGTTGCTAATTCATGCCACACTTGGAAGTTTCTCTCCCTCCCATTAAGCTATGTGTAAATAAAACATATTCCAAGCAGTTGTTCCTACTAAACTTACTAGTTTTTTCTTTCTGTCTTCCTATCCCTCCAGTCTGTCATGACTTTTAAATACTGAGAAGGGTGAGAGGGGGGACAGAATATTGGCTTGCATGTCACAGTAGCCTAAAAGTTAATGTAAGTATTTATTTGAAGATTAACCTCTCATCATCATGGGAATCTTTATAAAAATGAGCCTCTGCTTTTATACCACTGACAGTTCAAGAAAAAGTATTTGTAGTAACTGTAATAATAAATGAAGCAGTATGAGATGCATCAGTGGTTCTTTTGTACTGTGTTAAAGATAGGGTTTGGAAAAAGTAAGCTTCTGTAAGGTAGCTGTACACAGATGGGTGTTTTCAAGTGGAAAAGTGCTGGATGCATTCCTGTGCAATTACATTTCAGTTAAAAACTTCTTACAAGGGAAGGAATTGCAGTTTTTCAAGAGTCAATGTAGTTTTCTTTGTGGTGCACTTTCAGGTTACACTTGCTTTATCGAAAATCTGATTAAGAATCTCTGTTTTCTTTCCACTTTTATGTTTAATTTCCGTATCTTTTCACACTCTTTTAATAGCACTTGAATTTCTCTTGATACATATGGTTAAATTAATGCCAAAACAATAGCCCCATTTTTTCCTTAATGCCATGGTACCAGATACTTGGAACAAAAGTAGGTAATTTGTATCCTGACCGTACTTCCAACATACATAATGAGGCAGCAAAGCTGTTTAGATTTAATGAAACTTGGGAGAGATCTTTCAGCCTTTGTCTTAGAGACAACACACATGTATTCTTGACTTGACAAGCTTCAACTGCAGGGCATGTTTAGCAGCTGCTAATAAACATATGGCATAGTGCCACTGTTCAAGTGTGAAAAGGAAATTGTAGGTGTTAAAACAGTAAAGCAGTGGAAATTTCTATAGGTCCGTTGGATATTACACTCATGAAGAAATGAGTGATGATTTTAGTTTATTTTTGGGATACATTTAATTTGGAATGCCAAAATAATCACAAGTGATTGCAGCTGCTGTGATTCAAGGGTATTGAGCTGTCAGCTGGTGCTTCTTTCTAAGACAAAAATCTTGACTCTTGTTTTTTTTCTATTCTAGTTTTTAAAATAACGTGTCCATATTAAAGCTTAAGGAAAGATATAACCAGCTTGAAACTACCTTTGTGGTGGTTTTGTTTGTTTGTTTGTTTGTTTTTTAATAAATGGACCGTTGTGTTGCAAAAATCTTAAGAAATAGACACTTACTGGGAAATCACTGCAAAAGACTTTAATTCAGTGATTAATTTAGATCCGTAAGATGCAGATTTATTGACTGCTGGGGTTCCTTCCCTCAAAGCGGCTTCTTAAAACATTTTCTCTCTGGACATAATTTGAAGCTGAGCTTTGGAAGTACTGCCAGAAAAGCTTTCTCTAGCCTAACAGGCATGCTGGTTTAAAGCAGAAGCTCTCCAAAAGGAGGAAGGCCTTTGATGTGTTATTTTTTCCATGTGAACTGTAATTGTTTGCTTTGTGTGAGCAGTGATGAATAGAAGTCATGCTTCAGATGTAAGAGTTACATTATATAGTGTTCTAAGTTAACTTCTTGAATTACTCTTAGCAGAGCAAAAATGTTTAGGAGGGAGTCAGGCCTTCAGAATAAGGACTATCATTTACTGTATTTTTTATGTAGCGTTTTTACCAGACCTTGAACTACTCGATTGGATGTTAGGCACTTAATGGAACAGTTTTAAATTGCTGAGTTAGGACTATGTTATAGGACTATAATTTGAGAGAATTTTCCTCTGTAGCTGCACGTGCTTAAGAAATTCCTGATAGCTCACTTTTGTTAGAGGATCCATTTTTCAGGATTAAGAATTAATTTGAGAGCATAGGGAACTGCTGTAGAGTAAGGTGTGGTAGTAGGGAGAGGATTACAAAAATGTGGCATAACTACTTTTCATATACATACAGCTGAGGTGGAATCTATGGTTAGATTGGTTTTGGTTTTGTTTCGTTTTTTTTTTTTTTTTTTTCCCCTTCCTTTTCCCCTGCCCCCTCCCCCTCCCCCATTCTTGCTCCCAGGAGACAGAGTATGCTGATGGCACGGGAGGAGAAAGAAAAGAAAGTTTCTAGTAGCAGTTTTTGATCATCTGTTTTTGTTCTTATAGCTTTTGGGCAAGTTTAATTAGTGAATTATATATATTAAATAGTCATTTATCTTTGGGTGTATTCAGATGAGTCAAACTAATTGAAACCGAGCACAATATTAGTTTCCTTGAGCAGTCTCTGTTCTGTTAGACTGCTTCTTAATCTCGCCTACAGAGAGAAGCTTTTCAGACTTACGATGCTGTAGATTCCACAAATAAAACTGAAATAGTCCTGATTTTTATTCTAGACTTCTTAGCAGTTTTTCTTAAACAATAAGGTGGTTTGGTGTTGAGGTAATTTAGGTCATGGGAATATTTGGGCTGTATTCTGAAAATATAATTGATATCTAAGCAAATATCATTAGTTTGTGGTTCTCATTAGAAAAACAGTACCCTTATGATGATGTGCCATGAGCACAAGTAACAGAAGCTTGAAAATACACTTTTTTTTTTATTTTCTGTAATTGTTTTCTGCACCTTACCTCGTATGGAACTGTATTGTACTTTTTCTGTACAAAAGGGAGATGTGTAAAACTCTCCAAGGGATATTTCTCCAAGTTTTTTTTTCATTTTTCTCATAGTGAATGTTAACTCTACTTGTCACGCTTGGTATACATAGGCTTGATAACTGTTCAGATGTTGGGGCTTTCATCTCATTTGAGGTGTGGCATAAGGGTTAGCTACTTCTGTATCAGCAGTTAAACAGTTATTTCCAATATTACAGTTAGTTTTAAAAATCTTTACGCACCCATTTCTGTAAAGCTGTAATAACAATCTATTTCCCCCAACACACGCCCCTATAGCTTGGACATTAGTTGCATAATGCCTCTTATTTTCACTCAGCCTTCTGGTCCTCTCATAATGAAGACTTCAGTCTTGTGTCTCTGTAGCATGTTTGTGAACTGCAGCTCCTTTTTACCATGCTGGCTTGTTCTTTTCTTAGGAAAACAAAAAAAATATTGTAAATCTCAATTTCTTTTTTTATCTGCTTACTTGGATACATACATATGCTCAGTTAAAATGTACTTTTATCTTCATTCTTTAATCAGACATTTGTAAAAAGAAAAGAACCGCTACAGATTATTTTAAAATTTTATGTTGCATTTAATGTGTTCTCAGAGAATGACATTGTCAGCCATCATAGCATCTACCTAATATTTACTGTGTGAGGTGCAAGTCACTGACGACTGACTTTGACTAGAGTGACAACACTTGAGGGTATGATAATTTTTGTCTTGATCTGATCCAAAGTCAGTGTAATTGGTGTTTGGAAATTACACAGTGCTCTGTTGCTAGAGTGACAGGAAGCTAGTCCAGATCCAAAATCTGCTGAGAACTTAGAGAATGATAGACTTAGCTGTCACACGTTTGGGACATAGTTTCAGAGCTCTGATCTGAGGGAGTACTTGGGTATGTCAGAGAGTATGCCAAAAAAATTAAGCCAAGGTTGGAAAATGATCTGTTGCTCGTTTTCACATAAAAGCCTAATTGCTTTTATTTCTACCTTTTCTTTTCATTGAACTGTTTTTCCGAGAAGTGTAGAGATTTAGAAGCAACTTGAATGTGACAGCAAACTGAAATTTCTCTGCAGGAAATGCTGAAATAGTAAAGTTTCTATGGTTATGCTGGGCAATTATTTGCTGCTTATAGATGTAAATACCATTTTAGAGGATGCATTACAGCCTTGGTTGTCATCCCAGTGATCCACACTGGGATTATAATTTGAGGCGAGTACTGATTAACGCACTAATTCCTATGGTGGAAAGTGACTTTTTTTATATAGCTGGCTTCTGCCATAGTCCCAAATTAAGGGTGGTTCTTTTCCGCAACATGTATTTTAGCCCCGGTATAGATTATGGGTCATGACAGCATTACCATTACTTTGTTAATGCTGATTTTGACCTGTAATGTTAAGGCAGTCAAGCTTTAATGATATACCTCTAGCCCTTAAATCTTTGAGTTGTTTTAGAAATTGAGAGGAGAAAATAATGATGTAATCTGCAAAATCTGATCTTCTCTCATCTTAAACCATATTGGAGCCAGCCTCTTTTGAACTGTCCTTATTTGCTAGGGAAGAAGAGAGATTCTTAGAGATCCGGTATAAAATACTCTGTCATCATCACTGCTCCTGATGGCAGCACCTGTCAATCAGTATAAGTATGGTCTCAAATATGCCAGTCTGTGTTGTTTTCTGCTTTCTACTTTCTAGTTTTGTAGCTACTTTGTAGCAGCTCTGAATCATCATTGTCTAAACATCAGTTAAAAGCTTTCTAAATGCTCTAAAATCCAGTTCAGATCTCTTGTTACTTATCAGCTACTCGCTGTCTGAACTAATCTTTAATAACAACTAATTTCTTGGTGTTGGATTGTCTGATAGTACTTCTGGCAAAATTTTCAAGTCACTTTGAGGTCACATCTTAGGTTGTAGAGAGATAAGTAAGTATGTATTGTCTGCATAATAAGTATGTACCAGTTAGAGGTGTCGCTACTGGAAAGTTTCAGTGAAGCTTGATTCAAGAAAGTCTTAGTTAAATGATGTAATGGAAACTTAAATTTCGTTTGGTCACCTGCAATATTCTGTCCACTTGTCATGCGATACACCTATTTAATCCTAAACCTGCCAAAATTAGAAAATAAAGAATAAATGCCTAATTTGTAGAACTGTGTAAGAAATATATCTGCTATTATAACTACTTCAGTAATATGTTTTCTTTAAAGCGTACAAGACAGACTGGAAGATACAGACCTAATCTTTATGTATTCATCTCTCAGCATGAGAAAATGCTGAATCAGTTATCAGGGTTCTACTTATCTAAGTGGAGATTTCTAGGGAAGAACGGGGGTGGGGTTGGGTAATTGAGAACCATCTAGTTAAATCTTTGGAAAGAGACTCCTGAATCTCTAGTGTATGTGGGTTAAGAAAAACCTTCACAGTCAACTAAATCTTTCCTTACTTTTGGCTGAAATTTCACTTCCTTTGCCTTCAAGGCAATTCTGCTAGTTCTGTTTTTGTTTCAAATTTGAGGGTGGAGGGTGCAGAATGAGATCGTGATTCTTAGTTTTCAGACTAATTTTAATTATATATTGCTGTCTGCCTTTATGACCAAGAACATAAAAAAAAAAATCTTTTTAATAACATTATCATCTTAAGTTTGTTTTCATATCCTTATTATAGTGTTGGAGGACTAAGGAGAGCATTCATTAAGAGCTAATTATGGTTGTGGTTTTTTTTAATTGCAGGAGTCAGAGTTACCGTCAGAACTGAATAATGAAGGATACTGTGATTTTAACAGCAGGCCAAATGAGAACTCTTACTGCTATCAGCTCCTGCAAGAGCTCAACGAGCAGAGGAAGAAAGGCATTCTTTGTGATGTTAACATTGTGGTGAGCGGGAGGGTCTTCAGAGCTCACAAGAACATCCTGGTTGCAGGCAGCCGCTTCTTTAAGACTCTGTATTGCTTTACAAACAAAGAAAGCCGTAACCAAACCACTGTTACCTATTTAGATGTTGTTGCTGTTCAAGGTTTTTCTGTCATCTTGGACTTCTTATATTCTGGTAACCTCGTGCTTACGAGCCAAAATGCCATTGAAGTGATGTCGGTGGCCAGCTACCTTCAGATGACGGAGGTTGTTCAGTCCTGCCGCAACTTCATTAAAGATGCCTTAAACATAAGTATAAAATCAGAAGCTCCAGAGACCGTTGTTGTGGATTACAACAGAAGATCTGTTAGTAGGGATGGTTTGTCTCCAAGGGATCAGAAAGTTGCCAGCTTCTGGGCAACGCGAAACCTTACTAACTTGGCAAGTAGCATAAAAACTGAGAACGATGGTTACTCTATCGATGAGGGCCAAATGGAAAGCTACCAAATGAATGACTGCAGTTGGGTCCAGGACAGCTCACCTGAAATGGCTGAAAATGAATCTCAAGGTGAGGGAAAAGTTTTCGTATGGAATGACATGGGCGGACAGGGACAATCAGTTCAAGAACCTGGAAAAGCAAGAAGGAAAAACCAAACTGCAAAGAGATTTATTTATAATATACCACCTAATACTGAAGAGAACTCAGAAGATTGCTCAGTGTTGCAACCATCAGTCCCATATCCAGAAGAAGATTTGTCATTTATTAAAGAAGAAGCAGGTAAATATTGCTTAATCTCAGTCATGTCATTTCGAAACTAAATTATTGAATAAAATACATGACAATGCAACTTCTATAAAGGTATGTTGGATAGGATCTTTTAGTAAAGTCAGCACACCAGTCAGGTTACTAAATCAGGAATCTGATTCTCCACCTTGGGGCACAGCAGTGTAACTTTGGCTAGAGAAAGTAATGACAGTGCTGTGCCATGCAGAATGTAACATGCTGTTTGCATTTGACGCTCGAGTTGGGGATCCTTACCAGCTGGTAGAAACTAAAATTCTTACATTTACATTTAATTTGTAGCCACTATTTGGCACAAAATCAAGGAGTGATAACTGGTGGCTAATGATGTTAACTGGTAGCACAGAGATAAAGGGCCTTTATAATTTCCTTTCCTACACTAGCAAAAGATTTTTCTGGTAATCTCCCTCACTTGAGTGTCACCCAGAAACAGAAGTCAACTTTCTGCTGCTGTTTATTGTAGGGGTATCTGGGAAGCTACAAAATGAAGTAATCCTGGCTAGTATAATAGAAACTCTTAAACCAGACTTGTGAAACAGATTGGAAAGAGATACCACGATGACATACAGTAGGAGGAATATCTTTTTGTTGAACTATTCTTTAAACAAATCCTGAGAGTGACTGAATTCATAGGATTTTTTTCCTTAAGGATCTATGGTTAATGTAAATGCTAGAATAAGATTAAATATCTGTTTGCTAAACTAATATGGTCACACAAATGATTATAGGCAGACTGTTCACAGTGTAATTGGGATTTGGGACAATGTAACTAAGTTCAGGGTTTTATTTTTTTAATAATTATTATACTGTATCAATAGTTGAAGTATATATTTGCAGTACTGGCACTTACCTATATCACTTCTAGATGAATTAGCAGTTTTGAAAACTTACCCCAATTTAGGAGTCAAATTAAAGGTGAATTTGAGACATAGCTGGAACAAAGTTTTTTAGATGTGTCTGTTTCTAAAGCATTTTAAAATGAATGCTGCCTTCAAACATCAAGGGACTGTGGATATCCTCTGCTTACTAGGTTCAAGGGGTAGAATTAAGAGGGAAATTTAAAAAAAAAAAAAACATGAGCACTCATACCTGTGGGTATAGAATATTTCCAGATATTTTTGTATTCCAGTGACAAAACAGATTTGAAAGCAGCCTGAGTTCTGGGAGAGTCTAGGAACCTATATTTATTTTGGTGAAAGGAAGGATAGCCTTAGTTTCTTCCTGCACACCCAGACTTGTTTAAAAACAAGGCTGAAAGGAATCCTTTCAGTAGTGGCAGGGACAAGCCATTTCTCCTGGGGCCCTGAAATGCCTCTACCCGTAGCGCTGTAGATGCTCCTCTGTGTGGCTGGCAGCTGCTGAGGTGCGAGGAGGCAATAGGTGAATGAACAGCGGTCCAGCAGAGGGCTCATGGTGACTCTGCGCTGTACTGTACCGTACCAGTATATATGCATGAGACTCACAGTGACGTTTGACAGTAGAGAGTGGTGCAGACTGGAGCTGTGGATGTGTACATCTGGCAGGTGAGCAGGAGCAGCCACTACAAGATAGGTCCATATAGTTAGCAAGCAGTGTGGCACAACAGGAGCAGCTCTGGAGAAGCGGCTGTGCTGAGGAGCCAACGTTAATTCTGTAAATGCTTCAGGGGGCTTGCTTATCTCTGGTCTTCACCTCTGAACTCAGTGGGTAGGTCTGCTTTAGCATTGCAGTTCAGCTTGGGAGTGTGCACTTGTAAAGTGAATTTCCTGATCTTCTCTTACTGTCAGCTTTCTTAAACTGTACAGGGTTTCTTCTGGCTGAAATGAAAATAGAAGCTGTGTTTCAGAAACATACCTCTTGTATGCCAACTGCTAACAGGCCTTGGGTCCACAGCACCAGGTTAGATCTAGCCTTTGGTAAAGCATCTTTAGATGTGTATAGTGGGGATGTTGAGTCCTCAGCACCCACACAACAAATCTGCCTGTGCTGGGCCATGCTGCTTGCTAATACATACCTGGTTGCAGCGGCATCAAAAAGGGCGGCAGAGGGTCTGGGGCAGGAGCTGAGGACCTGTATGTTAATTGCACAAACATCAAATTTCTGACACAATTTAGCATGTGATTTCTATTTCTGATTTATAGGGGGTAGATATACAACCTCTTTTACTGTTGGAAATACCACAGATAATATGTCTACTCAATGATGTCCCCAGCCACAGAAATAAGTACTTATTTGCATTCTGCAGAATTTGAATATGTGCTGTGGAGCTTTCTTGAAAAAGTAGTGGATATCGGCAGTGCAGTAATGATTAAGCAAGTTTAGACCTTACTCAGTTTTTGGGGGCAGAAGTGCCAAGGTTTCCTGTAACTCATTGTACTAAAGAATTAAATTGCAAAATACAACCCTGCAACATCTTGATGAAAAGAGGTGTATTAGAGGCTAGGGGCACACTGAATTTGTGCTGTGGTGTCTGTCCAAAACCATGGAAAGTTCTGTGATTGCAGGGGGGAGTTTATTTTATTGAACTGTAAAATAGTGTCAACTAATGATCTCCTTGATATTTTTCAGAGCACAACATAAGTGGTCCGAAGTAAATATTTACATTTTCTGTCAGTGTTAGAACCATTTTGGAATCCATATCTGCTTTTTTTTATAATGAGATCTTTACTTTTACAAAGTTCTTATGTGCATGCACATTGTTTGAAACAAGAAGAGATGTTGGAAGTAAGGCTTGGTATAGCTTACTTTCACCCATAGTCTGTGCTTCAGCATTTGGTGTTCTTTCTCCCCTACTGCTGGCTAGCTTTTTCTTTGCTCTTCAGGTAGATTCCACTCTTAAACATTCTTCTTTCAATTGCTCCCTCTATGTCCAAGAAAAGGTGGAAGAGGGAGGAGTGGAGAATTGGAAGAATGACAAGAATGAGTTGTAGAGTAACCTGCAGGTTATACGGTAACTTTTCAGTTGTGGATTAAATTTCTTGTGGAGATGAAAAACTACCAAAACAATAGGCACTGGGAGTTCAAAATGTGTAAGAAAATGTCTTCTGGAGTAGATGTAAGAATGCTGTGAGGAGAAGAAAAAGAAGGAATAGTAAATTCTTATGATGAAAGCTAAGGAGTGTGCTGTCCCTTTGGTTGCTAAAAGGGAAAGAATGAACTTCTACTTTTGTGCTTTGTCATGTGGTGATGGAGATAACCAGCACCAGCTGTGGTTATGAGATGTCCAGTTACATGCAAAGGGAGTTGCTGTGTCCTTGATCATGGTTTTGGGTTGTCTAGTGTTTTTGTGAGGGGAAAGAAATACCATAGATCTGGTGGAAAGGAAGCCTGTTTTAAGAACACTCCTTTCACTAGGAAAGTTTACCCCAGAAGCCACTACCTTGAATTCTGTAGTGAATGGACTTTCCACTTGGGTACTGCTAGGTAAGTATTAGATAATCAACAATAAAAGCTTTCTGAACTACATGCTACCCCTCTTGTCCCAGTAAAGCAAACTTGTTAAACTGTCCTTGCCAAATGTAAGTTTTCATATAGGTATCCATAGGGATATGCCACCTTCTCTTTCCTCTCACCTTCCATTGCCAGTGAGTTTATATTTAACACCTTCCCTGTAAAAGTAGCACTTTAGTGAGCTTCAAAAAACTTGATGAAGTTGAGATGGATTTTAAATTGCATGTGCCGTCTTACTTTATTTACCTACTGTTACTGAAGCTTTCAAGCCCTCTCCAGTTTTAGCTCTATTAATTAAAATAGTTGTGTTTCTTCACACTGAATGTTACTGCCTATCTCACTATTTTTCCTTCTAGTTGATAATCTGCTAAAAAATGTCTTTACTGTTTACAGCTGTGGTGCATCCTCCAATTAACCATTTACCATGGTGAAAATAACAATGCAGTCAGTCAGTATCTCTTATTCAGTTTCCAGTTCATAAAAGCTCAGTGATTCTAATGCATCATATTTTTAATGTCTGTACATAGTTTTTTATAAGTTTTTATCACTTCTTGATTTTGCTTTTCATTTGGGCCTGTTTTTTGGAGTACAAGCGTTCTATCCTCAGGCTTCAGAACTCAGCTGTTAAGTATTGCTTATGCTTTCCAGAGATGGCCATGTTGATTCTTAAGGAGCCTTGTATGTAGTGTCCCAATAGCTTTGTGAAGCTGCCACCAGATTGTTACCATGACTTTCAGGCTAGATAATGCTGTGTCATATATTGGTGTGGGGGTGAGGGAAAGGATAACAAGGGCAGGATGAAAACAGCCTTTTTGTTGAACAAGAGGGTTCCTGAATGATTTCGTAGGGGTTCTTAAGGAATTTAATTCAGCTTGCTGTAGAAACAGCTACTTTTCAGGAGGATACAAGCAGCAGCTAAACCTGCTTACAAAAAATGTAGTGCTGGTCACAGTTTTTGTTGTGATGTGAGGGAGCAGCATAACACAACTTGATCAGGACTTTACAATAAAGACAGGTAACTTTTGAATTTGAAGAAATCCAGATTGATGGACTTACCCAGACATGTATATATTTCTTGTAGGGATAAACCCCACTTGACTGAGTTTAAAAAAAAATTAAGCTTTTTCTCCTACTATTCTGTGGTACTATGACTCTCAGTCAGATCTCCAGCTGGTACCCTGATTGAAAGATTTAAATTGCTTAATGGACCTGTAACCTCTTTATTTGGCCTGTTTCCTATGTAATCTGGTATTGAAGGCCCTGTAGGTTTTTAGGAGTCATCTAAAGAGAGTACAACATCCAGAGGTCAACCTCTTCCCCATTCATTAAATTTACCTCTCCCAGGGATGATCCCCAAGACATGTAGATCCTCACATTCTCATAGTATGGTTAACCACTGACCTTGCAACTTTAAGCAATGTTCTGTGTATTAACTGTTGTGTTGGTTTGGGGTAGGGGGGGTCCCAAAAAAAAGGCAAGCAAGGTGGATGGGCTGGGGAAGAACGTTATGTGGTGTCTATAGACCTTTCTGCCTGAAAAACTTTTTTTTTTTTGTCTCGGTACAAGTGAAGTGCAGGCAATACATTCACTTTAAAAAAATTATCAATCTGGACTGCTGATCTGATTTTTTTCCTACCTCATTTATGAAATAACGATGATAATGGCAGCAGCTCCATAAATAAAGAAAACTAGGGGCTGTATTTCTTCTTAATTCATTTGAGGGCGTAACTCCAGCCACAGAAGTTATCTGTGCTATTTCTTCAGCTAGCTTCCTTCCTGCATCTCAAAGATGTAGCTCAGTAAGTCAAATCTAATAAATTTTATTACATGTTGAGTAGTGAAAGTGGTTTTACTCCAGATGTTTCAGATCCTTTTGGATTGTAGCTAATTTTCAGAGTAGTGTGGAGCTTTTTTAAACTATCAAGAAGATTAGAGTACAACTTCCTTTAAAAAGCTCTTTTTCCAGATAGTAATTACCCTAGAAAATAAGTCTTGGTTTTATCCACAGCCCTCTTATCTTCTACATGCTTGTCTTCACATGCCTGTCCATTCTCGTATGATATTTATGAAGCTAAAAGACTGCTAAAGGAGTTCTTAAAATATCCTTTATGTCTTCACTGACATATATGGTACAGAAAAATGATCTTAAGTTTCTTATTTAAGCTGTAGGTTTTCTGTGTTGGTAGGCCTATTCAATTCAGTTACACCACCATAACTCCCTGTGACTCTAGCACTCTTACGCTAGAGTGACTTTGTCATGTAAGAGTTTATAGAAGTATGAATTGACCAATTGCTGTTCCGTTATTCTGGGCTTACCAGTCTTAGTGTGTTGTGTGATTTGGGGGGTTTTGGTTTTGTTGTGTTTGTTTTTTTTTTTTTTAATTTCATGGAAGGGATAGGTCATCCTCAGTGTTGGTAGATGAGTAGAATAGGTTTTAAGTGGCATGTAATTTGACTAAAAGATGATTCCTTCAGCTTCTCCTTTTCAGGTTCTCTTTCCTTGCGGAGTTGTTTTGCTTGCGGCCCAGCCAGTTATTCTCTGTGTATGTTCTGGAATCCTTGTGTACAGAACTCGGAGTCATTTTTTGGAGTGGAGGAGAGAGGCAGGCAGCATTTCTTACTTGTGCCAGTTTCTGACAGGTATCAGTAAATATATCCAACCAGGAATGTGTTCATAGTGTAGAAAGTTTATACAAAATGTGGAATAGTATAGCATAGCAAGCTTATACTATGCGTTTACCCTAAAACTCACTGTAGTACTTGCAGCACATACGTGTTTGTGGGAGTACAGCTTTAGCAGACAATTTCACTTAACCACTAGCCTTCATTGGTGCGGTTAGTTACAAGCTTCATCCTGTCATACTGGGAACAATGGAGAGGGGAGTTAGCAAGATCAGAGTTGCCATTTTTACTGTAAAAATGTAGCCACAATCGCAGAACTTGAGTCACTTCTGGTATTCTCAGGGCGGGATGGTGGGGTGGGTTGAGGGGACATAATCCTTAAGGCCGGGGGAAAAAAAAAAAAACAACCTTTGTTAAGCAGCAGTTGTCTTTCATGGTCAGGCTGTGTGCATGAGAAGTATGAGCTGTGTAAAAGTTCCAGTCTTTTACACATTTGCTTGCTTGTGACTTGAGTTGATCCCCTTTCTTTAGGGTGTAATGCTGCATGTTACTTTGTAGGGAGAGCATGACACCAGTCTGGCAAGCTTAGTTTGTCATGTACTCCCAGATCTTATGCAGAGTTCCCAAGGAAGTATCTGGTTTTGGGTTTTGGTGGTTTTTTGGGTTTTGGGTTGTTTTTTGTTTTTGTTGGAAGGGTTGGTTGTTTTCCTTTACATTTTGGTATTTTTACAGATTTGCACCTCTGTCTTGTACCTTAATTTTCTTCAAAGCCCAGTGTAAAGACACAATCACTTAGTGCGCCTGTACAAAGTTAGGCTTTGGCAAATCAAGTCTGGAATGAATGATACTGAGATGCCAGTTCAGCACAAGGGGTTTCTTCAGTTATGCTACTGCTTCTAAGACTGCCTGTGATTAGAGAAGCTAACATGAAGTGAAGATCTCCTTAGCATTTCCATTCAACTGTTTCAGCATGAAAAATTGTTCGGACCAAAAGAGCGTCTATGCAGCAATGGTATCTGTGCTTATGTCTTTACATAAGAATCAATAGAAATGAAGACCCATATCAGTTCTTGGTGTATTTATCTCAGCTACAATGACATCAGTGGTCTTTGATAATAAAGCACAGTGATTCTTCTATTTTTTGTCCCTCAAGCTGACATTTAATTCTTTTAAGAAAATATGTTTACAAGCTACAATGTATAGCTGATAAAATGGTAGCAATAGCAGTTCTCTAATGCTGATGCAGAAAGAAACTAATGGCTTTACTGGGTGGAGAACCCTTATATTAGGGCTAAGATGGGAATAAACTTAATCTTCCTTTCTTTTTTTTTTTCTTTTTTTTTTGATTGGATGCTTTTTTACCCCTTCATTAGGGAGAAACTGGATTTGTTCTGTAGCCACTTTTTCAAAGAGTTAGCAAGAAAATAGGAGCAGAACATAATGCCATGATGTTTAATCTGGTTACCAGAGTATCTAGAATGGTGGGTGTTTTACTGTATTGAAGGATCTTAATCTTAAATGCCAGTCAGTCTCTAGGAGTTCCATGCAGCCTTTTAGGTGTATATCTCCTTGAAAGTCATGCTTAGATTAACACTTTAAATGTAAGACTTGATGAAAAGGGGATGTGAAATGTTTATATTAGAAAGTCTTCGAGTTATCTCTTGAATACTTTACTTGAGAAAGCTCTTGAGGTACATCCTTAAACTGACCTGTTTGCAGTGTTCATGATCTGGCCCTTGAGCTTGCAACATAGTCCAGAAGTTTATGGATGAAGGTATTTTCTTGACAGTGAAGTCAAGAAGAGTTATTTTCCTGAAAATAGCTTACTGAGTCTCATACTGTTTAACACCTTCATCAGTGATCAGGATAGTAGGACAGAAGACACTCTCATCAAGTTTGCAGATTACATCAAGTTGGTGGGAGTGGTTGATATACTGGAAGGCAAGGCTGGGCTATCGTTCAGATGGACCTCAACAATCCGTAGGAGTTGGCCAACAGGAGCCTCCAAGATGCTGTGCAAAGACAAATGTCAAGTCTTGCATCTGGAAGTAACAGCCCTGTGCATCAGTAGAAGCTCAGTGGCTGTGTAGTAACTCCGTGGAAAAAAAAACAGAGATCCTTGTGGACAGCCAGCTGAACCACCAGTTGGTGGTGCCCAGTTCAGGCAAGATGAAGAGAAGGATGTCGGCAAGCTGGAAGGAGTGCAGTGGAGGGGCACTATAAGGTGGTTAGGGGGATGGAGAACATGTTGTTTAAGGAGAGGCTGAGGAACTGAATTTATTTAGTATGGAGAAGGCTGAGGGATCTACCTGCCATCTTATACTACCTTAAAGGGATTACAGAGAAAATGAACCCAGTTGCTTTTCAGAGCTGCACAGTGAAAGGACAAGAGTCAGTTGTCACAAGTTGCAGCTAAGGAAATTCCAGTTGTATATGAAGAAAACTGTTGACCATGAGAGCGGTTGTGTTGGAACAGATTGCTTGGAGGGTTTATGGAATCTCCCATCCTTGTAGATATTTAAAACTTGGCAAGGTCCAAAGCAGTATACAGTCTAGCTTTGAAGTTAGCCCTGCTGTGAGCAGGAGGTTGAACTAGGTGACCTTCAGCAGTCCCTTCAGACCTAAGTTTTTGTTTGAGTCTGTGATAGTCCCTGAGAACAATAACTCCCCAGAAATAAATGATCTGGATGAGGAAAGCTCTCTCTATTTTGTGTTGTGCCGATTTAACCTTTGTGAAGAGAGATCAGCAAAATAGCTTAAAATAGCTTTCCGATGTGAATGTCACCCCTTCTCAGGGAGTTTTTCAGGGAGTATATGATAAGCAAGTTGAAAAAGCAAGTGGGTGATATATTCGGCGTCAATTGATAGTCGTCTGGCAGGGTTAGTTGGTGATAATCTACCTCCATAGTCCATAAAATAAACATTTTTTTTTTTTTTTTTTTTTTTTTTTTGTCATGAATGAGAAACAGTAAAAATTAAGAGCAATTGGGAGCAGTACATAGAGTATGAGTAAGATTGCATTGGCAAAATGTCTTAGGTTTGTCTGAGCCTTCTGTTACAAGAGGCAGTTGAGAAGTAATGTGCTTTGACTCCTTCTCAGAAGCAAGGTTAAAGATGTGAGTAATACTCTGGGAACAAATGGAGTACAATATATTTTCTTTCCCCCACCTTCTCAGTATGTCAGTCTTGCCAGTGCTGTTTTTTCTGTCATGTTACCTAGCATAAGCAGCAAATCTAGCTCTCTAATAGCAATCCAGATTGTATCAGTAGATTACCACTGCTTTCTTTATAATCCTTGAAAGTTATGGCCTAATCGCTTATCCTGTCTGCTTTCTGGGTTTTTTTAATTGATCTGAATGAGCAGCTAATGTCAGAAAATCTGGTGGGAAAAAGAGAATTCCATTTTCTCTTGTTTTGGCACTGTTTTTAATGTTAATATGTATAAAGAAAACAGAAGTTGAGTTCATTAGACAACTGTATCTAAAGTGAATTTTTGTATTTTCTCCCTCAGCACACTCTGCATCCATATCCCTTTCTATAATGATCTGCTCAATGGCTTCTGTTGTTGATCTTCTCATTAATTTCCTTGATCATCCCCTACTCAGTAATGTCTCTTCTTCTTCCCCAAAAAATCAGCATATTTCTGGTTACAGAAAAAGAGCAAAACTTGTCAAACTAAGGATGCTTCTGCTCAGATGCATTTCCTCTTTCTGGTGATAATCCCCTACCTCTTGCCTTCAAAACTGAAAATCAGTGTGTCTGACTTCTGGTTATCCTTTTTCCTGAGAACAACACAGTATAACAAAATCCTTCCATGAAGTTTTTGTTAGTTGTGGAAAAGCCTACACAACCACTTCATTGTGTTTTGGGTTGTCTTCATCTCTTCTCAGATTGACATCTTGAGAATTTTAGTGCTGATAGTTAATCAACTTACTTGTATTCTGTTTTATTTTTACTATTTTGGGTTTGTTTGGGTTTTTTAAGATCAGGTTACTGATAGAAACCTCTTCTCCATGCAGGGTAGAAGAATGGGTAGATGTTGGAGATTAATTGACATTTGAATTATTAACTTACACATGTTTTAGGAATCAACTAAACTGTAAATAGTTATCCTTAGTTCAGAGGAAAGCTGTGGTCATATAACCTGGTTTGGAGATACAGAACATTATTGCTTCTAACTACCCTCTTTCTTTTTTAAAAAAAAACAAACAACAAAACAAACAAACAAAAACCCCAAAACCCAACCCCCCCACCTTTCTCACTGCTTGTCTGTATTTACCCCTTTCTACCCACCCCCAGTATACCAGTACAACTGCATATGTAGTTGCTTTCAATCTCTTATCATAATCATCTGTAACTAAGTTGACAGGAACAGGTTAGATGATGACTGTATCTGTAGTTTTGCAAGCAGGTTTCAGGGGGTAGTAGCCTGGGTGGGAGGACGAATGGGAAAAGATGTTATGAGCCACAGGGGTCTGCAATATCTTATAGTTGGCCCAGCTACAGTCAGAAGCTTATCTGACTGTAGGCTCTATGTCCACTTGGGGAAACTAGTAGAGGCTAGGTATTGCACTTCCAGTTTCCAGTCTATATATAATTCATGGTTTTCCTTTTTGGGTGAGCCATTAGACATTAAAAATGCCTTTTTTGTTGTTTTGTTTTGAACACTTTATATGTGTGCTTAATCTAGAAAGCAGGTTTTCTAGGTCAACGAATTATTCTAAGAATAAGCATTAGGTTTAATTATGATCTGCTTAGTCCTCTACTGTGCAGAGACTGAAGTGTCTGTAGCAGCCTCTTATCTCTCGTGGTATCTGTGCTAGTGTTCTTTCATGTTGTAACAGGTCTTCTCTTCAAATTGGAGGTAGAAGAATTTAATAGCTATTATCCCCAGCAGACTAGCTTTTAAGTCTATCTGGCTCTATGCCAAGTCATATGCCAAGATCTAGACTTATGCAGAGATTTGAGTTCCTAACTTCCCTCAAACTTCAATACCAGCTGTGAGCATAAATGTTCCTAATGAAATTCGATTTGTGTTCTCTTAAATCCAGAAAAACTGTCAAAGTGACTGTGTTATAAATGTGTTCAGCTTGGTACAACTCTTGCTTATGGTCAGTCTTTGATGTATATTTATTCTGAAGGAAGCTATGCAATATTGCCTGTACACAGCATATGCATTACATCTGTGCGCAGTAAAGGCTTGGTCTGTTATCTTACAGATATTCTTCCCATAAGGGGGGGGGGGGGGGGCTATGATTAAATATTTTGATTACTGATTTTCCCGTGGTCAGGTAGAGACAGGACAGCTCTATTAGAGGGGAAAAGCCTGTAAAGAAAATGTCTAATATTTTAAACAGATTATAGAAGTTGTTTTAATTTTTTCCTCTGCTAGAGCCTGAAGCCTGCTTTAATTTGGAGGCTATTAGCCTTGAGGTCAAGTCATCTTTGCTCTTGCCCAGAACTGTACAACACTGCTTCCTCACTAATCCTTTCTTGTATATTACAGAAGGAAGTTTTGCTGCTCACCTCAAAGGAATGTGTAGTTGGCATGTCCATAGGGTATCTGTGTTCTATTCCTTGAGCTGTTGTGAGATGCCATTGCTGGAGTCCATAGCTCCAAATTAGTGTAAGGAGTTCTTGCCTCTTTTGGACATAACAACAGCTATTGGAGTCAGTAATTAAAACAATATAAAAATATTTTCCTCGCTGTTTTGTTGCTTAAAGGAGAGGGAGATTGATTCCCTTCCCCCTTCTTTCTTTGTATACCAAAATAGCTAGGTGGATGAGCTAAAACACTGGGATTTCTCTTCCTTCATCCACTCAAGCTCTGCTTTTTAAAAGCTGTGGTGGAATACCTAGTTTGGCAGTTGGGATCCAGCGTTGCTTATCATTTGCCATTGTCTAACGGATAGGATAGAATTATAAGCTTCCTATTTGTTAATTGATTTCCTTTTGAACCGTTGTCCTATGTTGCAGATGAAACCACTGCTGCCAACCGTAACACTGCCTGAGCAGTAAATGAAACTACTGTATATGTCTGATGCTATGAGGATTTGTAATTGGTACTTTTTTTTCCCCAGTAAAACTGTAAGTTGTGAGTGTTTCAGTATGCGGCTTACCACTAGCTGCATGAAATTCTAGTTTACACTAAGACAACTTCCTTTCCTTATTCCTTAAAATCCTTAGAATGGGCAGTATAGGGACAAAGGAAAAAGTCTTTGGACTATTAAAACGTAAAGTCTCAGGCTCGAAAGTAAAAATGTATCTATTTGCTCTGAAGCCCTTCTCAAGACTTTTCACAACAGTGACACTGGGAATCCAGTGTGAGGACCTGAGCACCATCCAGACAAATAAAAGGAAATCTGCCAGTTTCCACTGCAGTTTGTTTATTTAACAACTGTGTGCCTGTGAGGAAAGTAAT
Source organism: Aviceda cuculoides (assembly GCA_035590195.1). Lineage (NCBI taxonomy): Eukaryota > Metazoa > Chordata > Aves > Accipitriformes > Accipitridae > Aviceda > Aviceda cuculoides. Next base: position 22,461,693 of record JAVJGG010000029.1, read on the forward strand.
GGTTTATAAGTTCATGTTTTCCAACAAACTTCTTGTCTTGGGTATTGGGGGGAAGGCTGATTTGCACTCTTGACAGAAGAGTCTTTGCCCCACAAATATTGTTTTGTCAAATGTCTAGTGCAACTTTCTTGTGTACTATTTATAGTTCTTTGTGCTGTGTAATAGTGATTCCATATTCATTAGTGCAGTTCGTGTTACAAAAGTACAGAATTAAACAACCAAGAGTCTTCTTAAGGCACTGTTCACTTATGAATGATTTTGTTCTTTTAAAGTGGAAAAAAAGCTACAAAGACCATGCAAACTGCATGAAGAGCTTGTCTAAAGACCAAATGTAAATATGCAAACTAGTCTTTTAAGATGGCACGTTCCAAGTAATTATGGTGTCTTGAATTGATGTGGTTATAGAGTAAGGGAGATGATTATTCAAAAAAGGATTTAGACATAGCCGTAGGATACTTTATGTAAATAAAGGTATTTAAAGCACTTTATATACCACTGAGATATTTTAAGGCAGTAAAGAAAATCAAACCTCCAATAGAAAATGTTTACTTTTGTACCAGCTAGACTGCCTGTGGTAGACCAGATGAAGTCACTGCACAAAGCAGTTGTAAAGAGAATCCAGTGGAAAACTTTTTATCCCTGTCATGATGATAGTGAGGGAATAAATACCCTTACGTATGAAGTTCTTGTAGTATGAAAAAGGCTTTGAATTTTTCTCAGGATGGACAGAAGAAATGGTGCTGTGGAGAGTAGTTCAAAGGTCTAATTTCAGTGAAATTAGGAATGCGGTTATTTCTTCATTTCAGTATTGAAGATTATGTGAAAAAAGATAATTACTGTTTTAAGATTTGAAACTTTTTAGTCACAGTTTAAAAAGGATATGTATTTTGCTAAACAACATGACTTACTAGAACCCAGGAAGCTAAAGTAAGTCTGTTTCTGTAATAGGTACTTCAAGTGACTTCAAGTATGGACTGCTGCCGGGTACTTCAAGTGACTTCAAGTATGGACTGCTGCCGGGTACTTCAAGTGACTTCAAGTATGGACTGCTGCCAGAATCTTGGCCAAAAGAAGCTTGGGAAAATGGCAAGTATATCTGATGGAGAGGAGGTTGTTTTTTTTACCCCTGATAGGGGTTCTTTATATTCTGTGTCACTGCTGGTAATATTTGATTAATTTGTTTAGAGGTTTACAAGATTAAGCATTTACATAATCTCCTTCCATATCATTTGCCTTTCTGGATAATGTAAATAGGAGTACTTCCTTGGAGGGAGAAAAAGGAATTCAAATGTATGGAAAAGTAAAAACAGAACATGATTTATATCAGCTCTTGTATTGTGCCTGAATATGAAGATACCTGAGGTCTTTAATGATCTGATGCCTTCCCTACCCCCCCGCCCAGTAAGCTAACTACAGATAAATGGGCTTTGAAATTGAACACTTGGATGATGAAGATATAAAGTTAAATGTAATTGTCAGAGTAGACCTCAGAGCATACTTCTCGCTATTAAAAATAAAAAGGTTTGAATTCAGTGGAGCCATAGCTAAAGCCCTCGTCAGTCAAACCTGTGTTATATAACCTACCTCTCACAGATTATGTGCCTTTCTTAATAGTTCAAGCGAGCAATTACCTGTAATTATTTTTCTGTCTGAAAACATACCAAAAACCCCACCACATCTAAAATAATTATTGCTAGATCCTTAAAATACACAAAGTCTTCAGTAAAAAGAGGATCTTAAGGACTGGGTAATAGTAATGCCTATCTCTTCTCTCTGTAGCTTTGAGCTATTACTGGGATGTGGTTTATGGTTTACTGTAAATATTTTGGTTTTTACAGTGGAAGGAATTGGGTCATCAGAAGGTGAAATTCGTTAGCAGGCAAGGGATTAGAACTTGGTTCTTAGGAGGTCTGCCTGTTCTTATACCGTTAAATTCCCACATATCTTACAGCCCTGATGTCTGCCTGTCTGTCATACCCCTGTTGATGTGTGTAAGACTGCAATTTAAAATGTTTTTTGAACTTATTTTTCTTCGTGTAAACCATTACGTTACATTATGTTGACATGCAGCTTGCATGAGTGCTCCGATATACCAAGGCTAACTTTTGAATATAGGCAAAATTTAACTTCCATGTTATGATGGATTTTGAAGCTGGGAGGAGACATCTTAGATATAAGGCATGCAGTCCCATGGACATAACACACAATTACTTTTGCTTTCTTCCTGCCAGCATGAACATTAGAAACTTATGTATATAATCAAGTAGCCTTAGCCAGTGCTTTTTGGATGCTTCTAGATAATTTATGAACATGATCATAACTATCTCACTTGTAGTAAGTTGACTCTATACCTTATTCTCAAAATAATCCTTGTATTCCTGTGTGAACGTCTTTGTAGCTGTCACAGCATCCTATACTTTCCTATTTCACACAGTAATAGGCAGCTGTAGTAAACCTGTTTTGCCCGTATCCTTTTAGCAAGCTATGTTAGTTATCCTTGGTCCAAGGATATGTAAATAGCTCTCTTCTGTCATAAGGAAGAAGTGGGATATTGCTGCTTCCAGAAGTTTTTTTTCTGCTCTCTTTATTTTTTTCTACTGTTAGACCAAAATAGACTTTGGGTAGAGAATAGCTAAAATCTGAACCAATAACTTCCCTTTTTAGCTATTTCAGAATTATGCTACCTCTTACTGTTCTGTTCCTTTTGTCAATATTCATTCTTGCTTAATTATACTTTCTTTTTTTACTTATTCGTAGAGTGAGATCTTGGCAGGCAGTTCCTGCACATAATTCTAAATGGAATATTGGGAGAGAATATTGTAACTGTCTAATATCTGCAGAGCTAGAGTGTTTCTAACACAGAATAAAGTGTTGTGGTATAGGTGACCTCTAGAAAATGGAATACTGCTAATTTGGAGTTAACTTACTCTGACTCATGAAATAAGACTTCTTTTCAAAGAATCGATCTGTACTTCTGTAGTAAAAATTCTTTGGTTACAAGTAGGTATTTTTCTAGCAAGATCATACATGCAGAACCTACCAATATTTGTGGTTTCTGCAGGCAGGCATTGTCCTGATTTGGCTGATGAAAAGTCATGTGGGTGCTTTATTGTTTTGGCACCTGTTTATTTTTGTGCACCAGGCAGAACATATTGAAATAGTTCTTTGTGTTTCATCATCTTTTCTCCTGATGGCTTATTATCTTGTAGGCGATTCCTCTGCTTTAATCATGAACAAGTTGAAGTGTCCACACTGTAATTATGTAGCCAAATACAGAAGAACACTAAAGAGACACTTGCTCATTCACACAGGCGTGAGATCTTTCAGTTGTGACATCTGTGGGAAGCTGTTTACTCGAAGAGAGCATGTAAAGAGACATTCCTTGGTAGGTAACCTCAAGTGTGTGTGTGTGTGTGTGCGTGCACATATACGAGTGGGTTTTTATAGTTGTTTCACATGTTTTGGTAGTTGAGAGAAACACTGTTCTCTGATTTGCCATAATGTAACTTGTTTTATCTTAATCTAAAATGTGTGAAGATAAACATTTCTTTGTGATAACTATACCTCTTATATTCTTAATGGAAAATGCAGTATCAGTTAAGACAGTCGCTGGAATTCTGATGAGATAATTTCAAGATGATTTTCAAAGTGATGTGATAAAGAGATGCGGTATATGTAAATATTCTGTAGATAACGAAAGGGATTTTTGGCTTAGTGTTACTGCAATAGAATAGCACATCTTCTTGTTCTATACTGCTGCATCACCATTTTCTGTGAGAACACCCTGTTAATCAGCAATTGCACAATATCTTGGTGTAGTTCTGAAGTACTTCACAACTAGACAAAGCTATAGTATACTATCTGCTTTAAGATTTAGGAAGGAATACAAAAATACTTGAGACGCAGAAAGTAAACGTCCTTCTGACTTGCATTCTACCAATACCATAATCAGCAGGTGAGCTTATCCCGTCCTGTGCATGTTGCATAACTCAGGATTTGACTTGAATACTGTTTATCTGAGGATCCAGAGAAAGTATTATCTGTCTTGGGTATTTTGCAGGTACTTTGTATCTAGTCTGTAAGGAAATTAAGACTTCATTATAATATTTACTGTATAAAATCCAAGGTGTGTTTTCAGGGAGTGATAAAAGCAAGATCATATTGGTGGTGAGAAGATAATAACATTTCTCCAAGCTGTGATTTTAAAAAACTTATTTTGCAACATGTTTTGCAGATACTCAGAATAGGTTAGTACATGGAACAGGGTAAATTGCACTTCACTTCTCCATTTTGGTAGCTTTCCTCAGTCCTTTGAGAATCAATGGACCACCTTGCTCCCTCATGAAGGTGTTCCGTAAGTCTCCATACCCTCCTTGCAGTTGGCTTTTTTGTTCCTCAGTGAGTAGAAAAAGTGGTTGTGAGCTTCCAAGTTTTAATGCAGATGCAGAAAAGAGCTTTTGGTGTAAGGCTTCCTAACTTTCCTTTCTATCTTGTGCTATCATGAAATGGACTTTCTGTTAGCCAGTAATATTATTAAAAGTAAATAATAACCTGAGTCGTATCAGGATATAATTCTAGAAGATATAAATTTATAAGACCGCTGTAGTAATTTTAAGTATTCCTTAAATTGCTAGACAGGTAGGAAGGGCGTATGTTAGTAGCTCCTACATTTTAGAACCAGCATCTTTATGTTCCACTGGACTTTTCTCATCTTGGATACACATCTTTCCACTCTGCTACTGCTGCCTTTCTTCCTCTTCCCATACCACCTGGTGAAGGCTTAGATGCCTGAAGGGACAGGAGTACCTATGACGTTACCGAGTCTGAAAGACATTTTGTTCTGTAGCGTCTGTAGGTGACTGCAGTGATGGAGGTGGTGATGGTGGCTGAGCAGAGGAGGTTAGGTCATTATCACCTTATCGGTGGTGATACTGTGTAACACGTCCCAGCAGCTACTCTACTTCTTCCTTTGTGGCTCATGAGAGAAGATAGCAACTGTGCGTGGTAGTCGGTCTACCAGGTAGAGTGGGACTTCAGGTTTCTGTCCTGCAGTATCTGATGAGGTCTTGTAGCTGAAGATTTTTTTTCCTTCAGGAAAGGAGATGAAGTCAGACAGGTTGAAAATAGCTATAGAGTGAGCTCAGCCCAGCCCGGTGTTTTAACTTTTAACTGAAGTGTGCTCTCCCTGATGGAATCAGAACACCTTCTCCCCTCGCCGCCATTCAACAGACACCTCAGACATTCTGCTTTGTGTGAAACACTATCATAACAAGTCTAGAGACTGAGGAAAACATATGTAGTATCAGCTGTACAGAGTATACAGTGGGACTAAGGTAACTATTTGTATCTTGACCTTGTTTGGTTTGGGGTTTTTTTCCCCTCATCTGGGTGGTAATTTCTGTTTTATCTAAAATGGCAACTCTTTCAATGTGACCTCAAATGAGATATTTAAGCACATAGTTGTAATCTGTTATGGGGACCCCAGACAGAAGAAGGAAGCCTTCAACTTCAAAATTTTTTTCCAAGATTATAACCATTATACGTGGTTGCTGAATTCAGTTACTTGTGCAAATAACATACCCCCAAATTAAAAATTAAAATTTATGTTTAGTCAAGTTAGTCAACAGCAGCCTCCTAATTTTACACGTAAGCTCACTCTTAAATACAAGACAAAAAATTCTTCAAAGGGACCTGGAAAGATGATGTTGGGTTTGGTTGTGTTGGGAGGGAGGTGTCGTGGAAGAAGGATCTTGCTCTTCGAATTTATAACTCCAGCATGTTCTTAATGTTTCTAGGACTTAAAATTGTAAAGGCAATTTTCTAAATGAGTTATGATCCTGTGTGCAACACAAGTGCTTATACTGTTCCCATTGCCTTTCAGAGTCTTTTTCTGTACAGTGAGTAGTCATAAAATTAACACTCATCTGTTTACGGAACAGGCAGCTATTCAGCTATCTGCTGAACAGTAAGCAGCTAGTTTGGTTGTGGGCAATAGCTTGTAGTCAGAATGGATCTATAGCAGTACTTCTCTTTCTCTGAACGGTGTTGGGGTATCCTTCAGAAGAGGTCAAAAAATGAATTTTTGTAGTAGTAATTATTATTAGTAGTAGTTTTCTAGTACTATTGCAGATGCAACCTGATACACGCATTTTCAGCTGTTAATATTTCTCTTCCATAGGTGCATAAAAAGGACAAAAAATATAAATGTATGGTGTGTAAGAAGATTTTCATGCTAGCAGCCAGCGTTGGAATAAGACACGGATCACGACGTTATGGAGTTTGTGTAGACTGTGCAGATAAATCTCAACCTGGAGGGCAAGAGGGAGCAGACCAGGTGCAGGACACAGATTTCCCTAGGGATGAAGAATACGAGGAAAATGAAGTGGGAGAAGGTGATGAGGAGCTTGGTGATGATGTAGAAGAACAGAATGACCAGTCTCGATGGGATGAATCTGGGGAAGTTTGTATGCCTTTAGATGACTGACAGAGCATATGACTTCAGGGTGCCACAAATGGACACTATATGGATTGACTATTTGAATTTTTGGACTGAAGGCTTGCGAAATATGGTACAGGCTGGATGGTAGTTATGTTGCTGTGAAAAATGTAGGGTCAAAGCCTTATAGCAAAAAAGGATTATTAATTTTTTTATGATATTTGCACAGGACTGTACAGCATACAACCATTTGGTTGAATTATACAGAGTCCTCACATCTACAGTCAGTTATCAAAAGAAAAATGTATTTTTTATTATTTATAGGATATAGCTACTTGGGTCCTATTCAGACATAGTAGTAACTGTACTTATGTTACACATTCATGTATCTGTTAACATGAATGAAGAAAATTGCAACTTCGTATGGAAATACAAAGACAGGTTTCCCAAATCCACTCGTACTTTGTCAGTGAACCAGTTAAGCTAATTTGGGCTCTTGGCTCTTGTTTCCACAAGCATGTCTTTGCCATACAAACCTTACCTCTCCCGTACTCTGATAGGTGAAAGCCAATGATTTAAGTATGCATCAAAGGTAATGCCAACACCGTATTGAAATTTGGTTTTAAAATTTTTGGCTCTATGCTGGCAGGTGGTATAGGTGATAAGCACTGGAGAAGTTAATAATGGCATTAATTTAGTGTCTCTTCACAGTTTCGAATTTTCAAGAAGGTTGTTATTGATTCATCAGTTCCAAAATGATCTTACAGAAGAAATGACCAATAATGAAAATAATAGAATGATGAGAGCATGGGTAACTCTTCTGCCACTTAGTCAAAAGAGATAGTCATGCTAAAAGGTATCTGATGTAATAATGTTTCCTCCCTCCTCTAAGGCCCCCCCCTCTTCTCAAACTTTTTGATTTCCCTGGTGTATACCTCAGTCCCACACAATAAAAATACAAGGAATGGAGAAAGTGTCATATTAAACAACTTTTTGGTTGATAATTTCTTACTTGTCCGGTTTTTGGCTAGTTTATGTGATGTGAATTGGACACTAGGCTATTGTGCCCATCGTTCGTCATTAAAATGAACACAAACTATTTTTTATTCTTTTGTACTTAATGGGTTGTTGCTAGTGTTTAATATAAACCAACTACATTTAACTTGTTGACTTAATTTGCTGGAATTTTTTTTTTTTAAAGAAAAACAAAAAGTCCAAAGCAAAATAATGCTCTTTGAGTTGTCTACTTTTCAGGATGATATGCTCCCTACACTCTTTATTTCAAATTCTCTAGGAGGTGTTGAAACTTGAATTTTTGTAGCCACGTGGGTTTTTTTCCTAAGCTTGTAATATTGTACCAATGACTTCAGGCCTCTTTCATAGGGAGGGGAGGGCATTACACCTTCATCTTAAACTCCTCTGTGTTGTCTAGCCTAAAGGCAAATGAATTCAGGCAATCATTGGAACAATAAATCTGACGTACTATTATGTCACAAGTAAATATGCAGAGCATTTATCATGACACATAGCTAGGCCAGTGTGACAGTACTGTATAAAAACCAGTTGAGGGTCACCATATTTTTCAGCTTTGTTTAATTTTAAAATGAGTATATTTTTTCCTATTTTATATCAGGTAACTAAATTATGCTAGTTGTGTGGATAACTTTGAACTTAATGCTTTGACAGACAGAATCTTAATGGTGCTCCATCTGATCAAAGTTGGTATGTATTTAAAGAGACGAGCTTTACTGTTGTCCTTTACATCAGTAGAACAGTAACGTAATGTTAAGACATTGTTTTTGTTGACTGAAGCGGAGATGAGTTTGAATTACAGTTATATGGGAATTAAAATGCTTTTTTTATCATCCACTTGTTTCATTGGTAGTTTCCACAACATTGTAAACCTGACAGATGATTAGTTTTGTGGGGGAGGGTGGGGAGGGTGGGGTGCCTTTTTTTACACTGAAGAATACATCTTATTCTCATTGTTCTAGACTGAAATGAGTAATGTGTAATTCTGGTGGGGTCCAAAGTAGAAATTAGTTGGGCAAAGATGATATGAATGAAAAAGTATTTTAAACGTTAAAGTAATGTTCTGCTTTGTGAATATGTAAGTATAGCATAAAGATTTTTTCCATCCCATTTATCCCCTTTAAAACCATAGTTTACAATTGGTAGATCTGTCTATATATATAAATATATATATATATATCTGAAATTCACCTAAATCTGCTTTATTAGGATACTGCTCACTTAATGCTTAGAAACTGGACCTGGCTCTACATTCTTAATGTATTTTCTTTTTTCTTTTTCCTTTTTTTTTTTTTTGTTTGTTTTTGTTTTTTTTCCTCTAGGTATGAACTTATTCTCTTGGAACTGAATCTTCTTTTACTACTTAAATCATTTATGTATATCTGGTAAATTATGACCAAATTTGTTGTTAGACTGCATACAGTAAATTGAAATATACACTTGGTACACTACAGAATTGTTGTGCTTTTGTTCTGGTTATATTTGGAAAAGCAGGCTTTAATAGAAATTAGTGTTATTTATAAATAATCAGTTATTATTCACTGACCTTAATATTCTGTTGCATTGTGACAATCATTGTTTCCTTGGTAATACTTAACTGCTTGCTTTTAAAGTTGCGTGTAATTGCCCTTGGTAGGACTGGAGGGAGAGGGATGACTATTGAAATGTGGTAATAGCTCTTTAGCAAATGGTCTGAAATAGTTTAATGGAGATCCACTGTTCTTGTATTGGGGAACCAAAAGAATTTGTTTGGAAGCTGTCTGCAGTCTGGATTTTCTGAGCTGTTTATTCAAAAGTTATTTTAAATATATTATTTGATTGAGGAGCTCTAAATTAATAAAAGTAAATTTCCTAAGAATTACCTTAAAAGGGACAGCTCAAGTTTCTTTGCTATTACAAAAAATAGGAAGAGATTTGTATTTGCACTAGAAATCATCTTCCCCTTAAGAAATGCTGGAGCTATGCTGTAGTAACATGGCAGTGAGTTTTAGTTTGTCTGGTTTTAGGGGTTTTGCAGGGGGTGGGGGGGTGGTTCCTTTTTAAAAGAAGACAGGCTAAACTGTCTTCCTTATCAAATTAAAAGATATCCAGTCTTTCATTTTGTCTTCTGATGAAATGCTTCCCAAACCAAATGTCTGAGACTTGCTTATTTGGGGCAATGACACACAAGAGTAGTGTTATGAAAAGAATCGTATGTTTCCCCCCCATTCTGCAGGGTTTTGTTTGTTTTCTGGTGTCTTCAAGCAGTGGCAGTTATCTTTTCGAGATGAACATACAGAGCAGGGCAGGGAACCATGACGCAGGGCAAAATCAAATCAGTAGGTAAATTCACTTTGATTAGAAGTCCTTGTCAAAGTAGGTGTGATGTAAGGAAGAAGGACAATGTAAAATGTGTTTGTCTTATGCCAATGTTACTACAATGCAATAGCAAGTATTTTTCAATTGTAATGTCAGATTCATCTTGCAGGAAAAAGGGCATTTTTTTCAATTGTGTAGAAAGATTTTCATAGTTCTGTTTGCTAACAGATCTTCTAGTGAAATCATTTTCTGAAGTGAAACCAGTTTTGAAAACCAGAAATGATACTTGGTTGTCAACACCAAGTATGATGCACCCTAAGAAGTAAGAGTTGAAATTACTGGTCCCCGCAGTATACACTGTTACTTGCCGAGATGCATATACTTCTGCAAATGCAGAGTTTTCAGGTATTACTACGTGCCCCTTTCTTCTGAAAAGAATAAGCATTATTAGGTGAAGAAAAGTTTGGGGCCAGTACACTGGCATGTGGTAGGCTTCTAGTTGTGGGTCACAGCAGTAATGCTGTTAGCAGAAGATAACTTCTTTGCCTAGCTTTAAGTTGGTAAGACTTTTAATAGGATTTTCCTTAATGAGGCCAGTCTCTGTGGTTTGCTTGCTTAAAGTTTTGTTTCACTTGACTTTTCCTGTTCTTGCCACTCAATAACACAAGTCTCCCACCTAATCTAAAATATTGCTGTAGTCTGCTGACTCCACACAGATCCAGAATTCACTTTGCAAGAACTGTACCTTATTGGCTGTTCCTTTGTACTTTGTTGTATTTAAATGGCCTTGGAAACTAATAAGAGAAATGAAAGCAAGATAATCGACACCACCACCAGCCCAAAAAACTTGTGCCAAAAGACAGTGAGAAAGGAGAAAAATGTGGAATGCAGTGTGATAAGAAAAAGGCTTTTGGATTTGAGTTGTTACAGTTGCTCTTGTTTGCTGCTTGAATGTTTCGGACAATTCACTGTATTTCTCTAGCACAATTTGGTGACAGCCTTCTGGTGAAGAAGCTATGCAAGAAGCCCAGTTCTGAATTTATTTGGTGTCTGCAGAATGTGGTTCAGGCTCTGCAGAGGTAGTACCACTGAGTAGTTTTCTGTAGATATTTTACCATATACCCTTCTGTTAGCATCCCTCTTCACTATGTAATCGTTATCCATTTTTTATTTGATAAATGTTTGCTCCTTAGAACTGAGATTTGCCTTTTATATGTTTTAATAGCACATTACTGTGTTTCACTAAACAGTATGGTAAAGGCTAAATATTAACACAATGGATAAAAAGAAATAAGTTTTCATATAGTATCCTTTAACAAACCTGTAATAAAATAAGTCTTTTGTAATAAAGAAAATACAGGTTTGAAATCCAGGGGCAGGGGCATTGCTGAGCTGAACCTTTTGAGATGTTGAAGATCCCACATATAATTCACTATGGGTTTTTAAAATACTTTTATGTGAAAAAAGGTAAAAATATACTAGAAGGATCCTATGACTTTAAACTGGAAAATAAAATTGGCTTAAGTACTTTGTATGTAACACTGTTGCAATCTGAAGCAAATGTTTAACATAAGCTATATATGTTTTGCTTACCTGAATTGATTTGAATTAGTCACTTCAGAATACAGACATAAGTAATTTCTCACTAACAAACTGATATGTAAACATAATTTCAAGACTTCTAATACTATGTGCACCAGTCTTTTAAGTTACCATGCTGCAAATAAATTTAAAAAATAACTATTTCATTCTATCTATTTTTATCTGTGCCCTGCATCCTCACCCTCCACAAGTAGATGGAGAGAGATTTCTTTGGATGGATAAGTGTTAACATACAATCATTTGCTGCAATTGACTTAACTTCTGCTTCTGACATAGAATAGAACTTACAGAAAATAGAATTTAATTTAAGGTTGTATTTTAAACTTTGCTCATAAGAAGGGAGATCGCTTTAAGATAACTAGTTTCCAAAAACCAGCAGCCCAGATAAGGTGTGTATACCTAAAACTGGATTTTAGACAAACTTCAGCACAACGTTGAGCAGATTACTTATGGGATACTTTAGACGCAGTCTAGTGCATACCAGAAGAAGGCATGGATCCCCTCAGAAATGCAGTCGTACTGTGTGCGCCCAAAACCTTTGTCTTGGTGTTTTGTTCCCTCTCTCCAGCCCCACCAACCTGAGGTGTTTGGAAAAAGTGCTTTCACCTGGGTTTCTCAAAAGCTTATTGGCTGAATAATTCTGGAACTGATCCTTTGGCTTCTGTTATCTTCCTAAATGAGAGTTATTTTTGGTAGGTTATGCACAAGTGGGTTTCTTCAGTTAAAAAATGATCAGCCCTCTGTCAGCTCTTTCGAGGATTTGAAAACTTCAAAATTTTCTGTTTGCCCCATAGAGAAAATTTTAGGGCTTGTATCCTGGATAGGCAAGTCTACTTGTACGTCTTGACTTGGATACTAGGGCTTTGTGAAGACTGAGGCCTTTTCCTGTTGACTGGCTCTGCACAGCTTTCCGATACGTAGGTAAAGCCCGTAAGCACATTGTCTTGTGGGGGACAATAGCTCTGGTTTTGGGAGAGCCTGGAAAATGGCTTGTAAGCCATTGAACAAACTTCTGCATTACTTTTAAAATTATCTGAATGGTGTTTCTCAGAAATATTTCAAGACTTGAATATATTTTCAGCTTGTTGATTAAGTGCTATATAGTAATGTGATGTTTTCTTGTTAAATTTATGTAAACTAGTCTGTTTTGTCTAAGTATGTTAGGAAAGGAGCTTCAGATTCCGCAGAATAATGTTAACTTTGTAGCTAGAAAGGAGCAGCAGGAAAATAAATAAGTTTCTTAAAATTCAGCAAATTCAATGTAATTAGATAAGACTTAGAATTGGGGCAGGAAGCAGTTGTAGCTGAACTGCAGAGTTTGTGGGAGATCATGAAAAAAAGCTAATGCTGAATGAAATGGTCTCTAGCAGCATTCTTCATGGTCCTGAAGTCTAGCTGCATTCATCAAGAACAGGAAAAGATGCTTATCTTTGCAGCATGGTCGAGTTGATATTGCTGTAGAACCCTTAACTCTTGAAATGCTGACCTTTAAAGGATAGACCTAACATGAAACTGTTAAGTTCTCAACCTCTTTCTATCCCTTTAACTTGAAAATGCCTACAAGATTAACTCTTAAGAGATACCAGCCTTACGCTGAGAAACAGCCCAAATTGTTTTCAAATCAAATGGGGGGGGGGGTGGGGGGTGAGCAAATTAACCGGTTATAACACCTCACTGCAATTATTTACCCAATTAATACAA
>JAVJGG010000029.1:22474771-22493793 GCA_035590195.1 Aviceda cuculoides
CGCCCCCCCCCCCCCCCCCCCCCCCCCCCCCCCCCCCGGGGAGCATATTAAGCGTTTATAACACCTCAGTGCATTTATTTCCCAAATTCATACAACAGAGGCACAGTACTTGTTCAGTTCATTCAAAGATTGTATTGATACTGAATGCCAAAACTGTCCACTTGATAGGAAATGGTAACTGCATCCCCCTCCTATTAACTCTTTAAATGCCTTTAGCTTGGAAGGGTTGCTTTTATCAGTCAGTGTGCGCTGCATTCTCCCGTGATACTGTCTCCCTTAGGTGACATCTTGTTCAAACAAGCCTTAAGTTCTGCCTTCTGGGTGTAGATTGCAAAATGTTATCAGTGAAGAAGTGTCACAAAATAAATCCTACCTGGGAATATTTTTCTTGTGTTTCTCATTGCTGAAATGTAGGAAGTACATTTCTGAAGCGCTGCTTTGATTGAAAGATCCTTTTACTTTAAGTAACTGTTTTTCTTAAGGAATGCTGATTTGGTGAGTGACCTGCATGTGCTCTTTGAATGTTGTCATACTATCCTTCTGCATCCACTTGAAAAATCAGACTACTGAGGTCACAGGATATAATATTAATATATCTATGCATTTTTGTCATCTTTCTCAAAAATTGAGGGAGTTGGAAAAGAGGGGGGAGTGGGAAGGTTTATCTTTAACCTCTGAGTAATTGGAATTTAGGAAGATGCTTGCTTTTAAATCTTACTGTGACTTGATGTGCCAAGATGTTTATAAACTGCGTGGGATATATAACATTACTCTTGCCAAGATTGCAAAAATTACTATTGCCCTGTTTAATTATATTTTTTCAAAACTATTGGAGTTGTAATCTCAGTCGTCTTTACTGTCATACCTCTAACATAATTTACCACTTTAGAGGATCTACTCACTTTCTGGAAACGGCAAGATATGAATATATACTGTTCACAAAGAAGTTGTCAATAACATTCTGTTGAAAGGTATTATTCTGCCCTGGATTCCTCCTTGAATAATGGGTTTTATTGTCTGGAAGATGTGGAAAGGCGCATGGTGCCCACTGTACACTCACAGGGAAAAAAATGTTAATCTGCAAAAAAGGCGCGCATATATATATATGTATATTCTGGAAGCAGACTTTTCCCTTGAAATTTCTTGTACCTTCCTTTGAATCATTTTAGTTTTGAAACCTGAATAGTGTTGTAAAGACACCACTAGTCAGTCCAAACTGGTATGGTAATTTGGTGGTATACACCATTTAAGTTAATAATTTGTGCCACACAGGTCTTAACTGCAGTTGTTACTATTTGCACTGCTTTAATAACGGTAGCATCAAAGTGGTGTAGTCCGATTACAGCGTTTGGCAGGGCTTTTAAAAAGCCCTTTTGTTGTCCATTTGTGCTGTGTTCTGCTGGGTAATCTTGGGGAGATGATTTTGTCCTATATATGTCTCTCCCCAGTAATATCATTGTCTCTTTTTCCTTTTTGCTAGATACTTCATAAAGCTCTCCTGAAGTAGTGAGAAAAGAGCTATTCAAGAGCCTAAGTATCGAAGTACCTGTGTAAATCTGTAGTGTTTAATGAGAATTATTGGAAGTTCCTCCTCTTTGATGTAGGTTTAGAAAAGAATCTAAAACTGAATGTGGTTTTAAGTTACCACATCAAATGATTTAACTTTAGAGTATATTCATTGTGATGGATGATGACTCATTTCTTTATCATCACAGGCTAAAATCTCAAACAACTGTTCTCTAAGAAACACTTCTACCTGTTTATCTTGCACCAGATATTCTTTTTTTTCTCTTCACAGGCTGGAATGCTTCAACTGAGCTCATAATTATCTTTTCTCTACTTCTGTTAGCTGGCTCTGAAGTGATTGTCCCTCTAGATCCACAGACTTCCTTCCTTGCTGGAGACATAAAAACTCTGGAAAGGAGTTCTGTAAGAAGAACCCCAGTGGAGTTAGGGAGACCTGGGTCTGCTCAACGTGAGCTGATAGTTGCAAAACAGACTTGATTTTTCTCAATGCGATCATAATAATTAAGAATTAAACAATGGAAAAAGAATCATGACATTATTTAACATAAGTATCTTCTGCTGGGCTAGGTGGGGTTTTTTGTGATGCTGCCTTGCTTTTACCGATGTTAATGAAGATGATGGGCTTTCCCCACACCTACCAAAGGTAGAACAGTTACAGTAAATATTTAAAGTGAATGCATCATGGTTATCGGCCAAACAGCTCTGCCTGTAAGTTGCTTCCAAATTTGGTGTATCCTGAAGATTGCTAGCATGCTAGAATACTTAAATTATTTGTAAGCAAAAACCCAATAGCTTTTAATACTGGATTTGATGCTGCTCGTTTTAAAACATCTTAGGTGAAGTATCTTAAAATGTAGTTCGGGGTTTTTATGTAACCAGTGTTTGGAACTATATTGCACTAACTAAATTACTGCAAGTCATTTGTATTTCTGTAACTTGATAGCGGGGTCTCAAAGCAACTTGTTTAATATCAGCAAGTAACCACCTGATCGCTGACCCTGACTGCCAGTCGGTTCTATCACGAAGAATGGCAGGCAACAACTAAAAATATCATAGGAGAGGGAATCCTCAGGTTTGGCACAGCAGGGAGAAGGACCCCTGCTTTTGAGAATTCCTTTCACAGTAAAACTGCATGGAATTAGATTTATGTACTTTGGAAGGCAGAAGGACTGAGTCAGCCCTGTTGGAATTTGAACTTTTGTGCTAGGGCACTTAGATATTTCAAGTCTGAGCTTACACCGCATCCCTTTTAACAGCGTATAGGAGCTTTGTTAGTATGTTGTAGTGTTAAGTCTGCAACCTGTTGTTGCCATGTGAAGGTCAGATTTTGTTTTGAAACTGACTTAAATTCATAACTTTAATTTTTTTTTTTTAGCTGCTTTCACCTGAGCATTTGAGAATCCATGGTTTGACACCCAGTGTGTAGTCAGTATTTAATGTGGGCTTTGTGTTTTGTGTGCGGTTGTTATTTCATATAGGCTAGCGTGAGCTCAGGTTCCCTGCCTTTGTTCCTGTAGGGAGGCTAGCTCAGAATTCCACTTTGAAATGCAGCTGCTCCTTACTTCCCTCAGCTGCTTTTCCTGTACCAAATCAAACGTCAGTCTTGTACCATATTTAGCATATTTGGTAAGCGCATAGTTTGAAAGTCGGTATTTTTTACACTCTACATAACTTCTTAAAAAAAAAAAACAAAACAAAACTGTGCAGTGTTTTTCAGGTGCTTAAAATAAAGGTTGTTCCTGAACGTTTTGACATCTTCTATGTTCAGGATGGCCAAAGCAATATCTTATTAATGCATTTAATATTAATGTTAATGCATTTAATATTAATGTAATATCAACTTTGCCTTTAAAGCAATCTGTGGTGGTTCTATGCCAAAGTGTGTGTCTTCAGGCACAACTGTAATTATGAATAAAACATGGTACAGAATGCAGTTGTGTTAAAGAAGTGCAGCAGATCTATTCAGCAAGTAAAGTGGAAGAAATAAAGGTATCGCTAAACCTCGAGCTACCAGGGCACAAATATTCCCAGTCAGCCTTGTGGCATGGAAAGCTTGATCATGTCCTTCTTGTTTGCTCTCTGCCAAGAAGCAATGTTTTTCCTTTGCAGTGCGTGGTTTTCTCCTTAGTGTCATCTCTGAGGGTCAAAATTCAAGTATATCAGGTGTCCCAATTTCTCTCCAGGGAGAGGGTTATTATTCTGAGCTTGCTGTTATTTAATATGCACCCTTCTTTAAATAATGTGGGGAAGAGTATGACAGTTGTTGAGGCTTCAGATGTTTAGTAAACTCTGTCATGAGAGGTGGTATATGTTCAGCTTTTCAAGTTTGATATCGAGCTCTCTCTTACCTTTTAATAGAGATCACATGTTATGGAGGTGATAGGGATGATGAGGTCAATATTGACTGATTTTGTCAAGCCTATACTACTATTCCTTCTTGTCAGTTTTAAGAGTTGGTGACTGATGCGATTGATTCATTGGTATCCTGTATCTTCTGCTGTTATCAGCTAAAAAGCAAGGGGTGGGGATTCAATTTCTGATTAAATCCTTTTTATGATGCTTTCCAGCTAAGGTGCCAGTGCTAATAAGCTACTTTACTCTTAAGCTTTATCAGTTGGCTACTGCTGTTGTTAAATCTAAGTAAAGTACAAATCAGCCTTGTCAGATCATTATGATTTAAAAGAAATAATGAGGGAATTGGCATGGATTCTATAAAAAGGACAACTCTGCTGTTACTCAGGTCTTGCTTGTTTAGAATTTGCTGTACTTGGCCATCTCTTTTTCAGAATAATAAAAATTATTTTCTGAGAAACTTATCCATGCCCGGTTTCTCAGATACTTATGACTGATCATTTTGTTTTCCAGCAAACTATAAAACAATTACAACCACTTTTTCTAGTCCTTGTCTCCCACCACCTTTATTTCCCCTGCCACTTAGGCTGAAAGAACTTCTTTTAAAAGAGGACTCTTGTCGAGTTGCCTTCTGGCTTGCAGTACTTGAGACTGTAAAAGACCGCTTTCTTTTGTTTTGTGTCTGCAATCTTTTGCGATTTTGTTCTGTAGACATTTTTCATTAGCGGGAAGTTCTTTTTCTTTGAGTTGTTTTCTGAGGATTTTTGGCTTCCTTGCTAAATATATAAACTTAATTATAAACTTGAATGCTGTATTGTTCTGAAATACTGCATGAATCATGCTCTCATTAAACTTTAAAACTTTCACATTTGGATCCAATTTTTTCACCTTGCAGAAGGGAAGTGCAATTTATTACTCTGCTCAGTTTAAAAAAAAACCCCACACCCTAGGGTTGGGCATTTTTGCTAATATTCTTAAATATCTTGGGCCCTATCTGCACATTAATAAAACCCAAAGCCAAAGGGATGATGAAGCAAAGGCGATTTAATTTTCCAGGTGTCTTCTGTCACTGAAAAAACCATGACCCTCTGAGACTGGTGCTGGGAGAAGCAATGAAGACCCTCCATCCACCTCCCATTAGGAGTTCAGACCGCACACAACGCTCGTCTTTGCATTACCATGTACTGTTTCTGGGCTGACCAGAGACCAAAAGACTTGGAACTACCCTCTATCTCTTCCAGAGTCAAGGTGCAGACATTTCAACTTAAGTCCATGTTTGGATAAAGAAAAGGCATCACTTTCCAGTACAATCAGTCAAAAACAAAGTAAATGCATCCAAGTCAGTGAGTTAGTTTGGATCAGAAGGTCACTTTTGAAGCAGAACTCTCAATTATCCCCCACTTACCCAGCTTCAGTTTATATTGCAGAGGGCTCTGAATGCTTCGTTGAATTCCTTTTGGATGAAACTAAACTTGGAAGACATACTTCAGGAGTGCTCGTGATACGCTTCAACCATGAATACCTCGCTGTCCGTGGGACCAAATTGGAGCTAATTCAAAGGAAAATGTGCTTGAAATGTGTATAGTCTGGACAACTGTTTACAGATCTGCTCTTGTGGGGTCACAGAACTTGGCCAAATGGGCCCAAATCAGCGTTACCCTAGAGCTGTGCTGCTTTTGCTTGCATCAACTCTACCAAAGATGAAAATGATGACACAGAATTTAACTTCCAAAGTAATTGCTGAAAAAAGCAATTTGCAAACCATGATAATTACTGGCAGTTTTTCCTACCCAAGTTCTTTAGCAGTGTGCTGTTGCACAGCCTGGGAGCTAGAGGAGTATTCCTCTTCCTGCTGATGAAGCAGTACCTGCGGTCGTGCATGTTCTTATTTATTTTCTTTGTATTGCTTCAGTATCCTGCTGTTGTTTAATTTTTTTGATGAAGCTGAAGCCAACAAAATTTCTTTAAATTTTCAAATCTTTAAGTTCCTTTTTAGAACTGTTCTTCTGGTGCAGTATAGTGTCTTTACTGGAAGCAGTGACAAAAACTGAACTGGGGGGAAAAGTGACAATGCTGACAGCAGGATTAGTTCTCCGTAAGTTGTGGATGTGATTATTGCAACCTTTTTCTAACATGGTGGAGGGGAAAAACTGACAACCACTGTCCTAGAGCTTTCCAGGTGCAGGAAAGTGTGTTGTGATGCTTCTGCTCTCATAGGGACTCCCAGTAGTCCTCTGAAAAACATTAGGGATAAAATTATTTGCTTATGAATTCTGTTCGCTGAAGAAGGTAATGGCTATCACTGCAGTGGAAATACTTAACCATTTTCCATTGCTGTATGTTCAATACTTCTTGAAATTGTGCTGACTGAACATGGGACCAAATCATGATACTTCCTTATGCCTTGCTATTCATAATTTTGGTAGAGAGCACAGCTTTGATTTTTCCTTCTGCCAGCGGTGCAAGCAGTGTCAAGGTGAGATGTGCACACACAAAGAGCTGTCTGGTGTGACTCGAGTGCCCACTTTGCTGATTATCACAGACCGGTTTGGGGACAGTGGACAGAAACAATTGTGAAGTGAGTCGAGGGCACAGAGCTAAAGTTGACTAAACTCAGTGGCTTTTTAGGCCCCTACATTTGATTGAACCTTCCTAGAATCTGACTTTTTTTTTTTTAATCTCTTGAAGAAAAGCTAAGTAACCATTGGCTTTTATATCTTTTCCTTTGGAAAAAGTACCATTTCTCAAGCCAAGCCATTTTCCTTCCTATTCGGGGAGTTGCAAGGTTGTGTCCTAGAAAGGGTAACAAACTACTTAAGGTATTTTGGTAAATCGTCACCTAACACAAGGATTTGTATTTATATACTGCAAAACTTGGTCAGAAACCTTCTACTGTCCATCTTTCTATCACATTAAGTGCTCACAATAGCACTGATCGTAATCTTCAGTCTGATTAAGTCTTCATCACATTTGTAAAAGTTACATTTTGACAGGCAATTATTAATGTTTATGAGGCATGTTGAGAGTGAAAAATAAAGATGACTGGTAATATGAGAAAATAAGGGATACTTGATTTTTCTTGTCCCCAGTTGCTTAAAATGCAATTGTGTGTGCTCAAAACAAGGGTTAGCTTGGAAATCAGCCTTTTAATTATTCTAGGGTTCACAAAAATCACTAATCATACTTTGATCATGCGAAGTGGGAAACTTCATCACCCAGGTTTTATAAACATACTTCAAATGTGTGGCAACAAATTAGGCACCTCCCAGTGATCCTGTTGATTGTACTGTAATAACGCACAGCAGGCAGCAATCCTACTGGCCTTACAGAAGGCGGAACACCTACAGCTGTAGGAAGCAAGTTGGTATCTTTTGTCAGGCCAGTGGAGTGGGTTTGGGTGGGAGGAGGAAGGAGGAGGGGGAAAGGGATACCTTTGGGGCTCAGGATTCAAAACAGATGAAGTCTGAGTTTGTTCCTACCTGCACAGTATCAGTGGGTGAAATTTAAAGATAACCTCTGCCTCCAGCTGTCTCTTTTTCTTTTTCACAACTGTTTGTGATACATCACAAAGTGCTTCAGTCAGGGTACTGATGAGATATCTCTTTTTCCCCAGCTGATGTGGCCCATCTGTTAGTTTTGACTGAATGTGGCAAACAGATGTTGAATTAATTGTGGCAAAGTGTCTCTTACGCACCAGGGTCACAAGTCTTTGCCCTCCAAAAGATGCTGGACTAAGGTTGAACTCAGATTAAACCAATATCAGGGCAACCAATATCTTTGTTTCTTGGCTATGGGCCTGATGTGAATCCAGGAGATGAATTTCAGTCCTGTATTTGGCTGGCGCAGTTGGTGAGGGTCCTGCTGCTGGTAGGTTTTCAGTTCAGGGAAGAGGGGTCTGGGGTTTTTTTAGGAACCCAGAACCTGTGTCATAGCCCCTGCACCCCAGCCTGCTCTAGCAAGGCATGCCTAGTTAAGCCTCAGTGGCTTAGTTTAGTTACGCATCTCTGGATGTGACAGAGGTGGGGTTTTGTGCCTGAATGGAAAAGCATTTTAGCTGTCATTTTTTTGAACCTATAGAACTTAATCTGTGATTCCCATGTAAACCAGTGAGAGGCGGCCATCACTGTGAGGCAGCGATAGCCAGGAGCAGCGCGTACAGAGAGATGTTCTGAAAACAACCGCCTTGATCTTCACCTGTTTCCCTTCATAATGGAATTGTTACACTTAAACCCAAGTGGTTTTTAATATTCCCATGAGATTTTGCAACAGCTCAGTCCAAATTATATTAATTAGATATGCCTTGTCCACTCATCCCTTCGTTATATGCCACTTCTAGTTTGTCTGGTCATGTACAATCTTATACAGATCAGTTACTTCTGATAATTGGTAAATGCAAAGTAAATATTTAATTCTGGATCATTCATTTCAACTTCTTAAAATGTTAGTTCTTTGAATTGAAGAAGCTTAACTGTTTCCTGAAGTTTGGCTTCAGTTTATAGGCCCTGATTCTTCAAAGCACTTGAGTATAGGTTTTATCTTAAGAGTCTTCAGAAATCCAAGTCTTAATTTATGTAAGTATCTGGGGACCTGATCCAGTGATACTGATCACTGAGTATGCAAAGATATGTTCAGAAGAAATTTACTGCACAGACCTGAATGCTGAACTCCTGTTGAAATATTTACCACCTCAAGTAATCCAGAGTTTTGGAGGGTGCTTGACAGTCTTGAGAGTTTTCAAAGGCTTTAATATGATAAAAAAAAAAAAAATTCTAGGTGAAAACAGTTACAGGAATCAGTCAAAGGATGTAGCAAAAACCTTTGCTCTCCAAATGCTTTCTAAGTGGGCTGGCTGGTAGACCTCAAATTAAGGATCCTATTTCCAACTTGTAAAAATCCATGAAAATTAATTTAGGAAAGATGGTAAAGAGATTATATTACTTCATTTTTTAAAAGATGGGTGCTGTGTTCTTTTTTTTCTTTGATAGTCACTAGTTTTGTGTAGTTCTTGCTGATACTCTCTTTGTGAAATGTCTTGAGTGGAAATATCAACCACCTTCAGCTGTGTAACATCTTCCATTAATAACAGCTTTCCCATCATTTGCATTTGTGTGAAATAATCAGTCATCCAGATAGCTGTTGCATAGATTTTAATCTGCGTTCTTTAGATTGGCACAAAGAATTCTCAAATTTAATTTTTATTAAATTGCTATATTGAATAGTGCTTTGGAAAATGAGAGGGAGGGGAAGAAAAACACACAGTGTTTTCAGTTAAATTAGAATGTGTCAAAGAATGTTAGAGCACCTTCTTCTTAAGTCACTTTTAAGAGTGAATTTTAATTGAACAATTAGTTCTTTTTCAGAGATAAATATCTTCCTGAAATCCCACTCTATTCCCTTTCAAGCATCTCCTCATAACCTATTTGTTTTAGATCCTTGTCAAGAAGTGAAGTAGGCACATTAGATTTGATTTGCAGGAATCTGCATGCACCCAGTTCTGTGTGTTGAAATGAAGTAGCAGCAAGACTCAGTTCTTTGTCCTTCACCCTTTTGAATAAATGACCTTGGTGAAATTACAAAAAAGTCCATTTACCTGTTGTCTACTTTCCCACCAAATGCTGGTGTTGATTTTAAAGCTACCCATGTTGTTGAATCGCGGTCCCGGAGCTGCTCTTGCTTTCAGGGAAGCGCGGTGTATACCGTGTTGCTCTTGCGCTCGTACCTACGCAGCTGCCTTTGGTCGCTGCTGGAGCGTGTGACACGAGGGAAGGTCCATGTCTTCAGTCTGAGCCAGCATGGCAGGCCTTGCTCTTACAGTGCCCAGCATGATTTTGAACTTTCGTCTTGTGCTAGACTGTTTTAAAATAGTTTCATCTCCCTGTACCTAATTATCTTACCTAATATGCAGATATCTTAATAATAAATATTACTTAATTCATGTTAATAAAAATGATCCTCTGATAAATAAAATGCCTTTGTGTGACAGGCCCAGGTAAGTGCTGTCTGCAGAATGCTGTTTAAATCCTTGACAGACTTTGCACAACAGTTTCATGTAGTTTGGTTTTTCTCTCCCTAAAACCTTATCATGGTAGTCATTCTTTCCAAGTTTTAGCTGGACATTATTTATTTCTGACTGCTGCTGCTAAGATGGAAACAAAGAATAAAAATTCCATGTGTTTCTCCGAGTTGTGCCGTCAGGAGAGGCATCAAAGCTTCCTTGTGGAAAGAGGCCAGGCTTCTTAACAAACAGTAAACTGAAGTAAAATGAACAAAGAGAAAGCATGCAGGCAACATTTTTAATTAAAGGAAAAGGAACCTAATTGCATGTTCTAGGAAGACTGAAATAGTCAAATTCCATTAGAATAGGGGAATGTAGCTGCTAGTCTTAATTTACAATGAAGTATATGAAACACTTGCAATCTCTGCCCTTAACACAGGCTTTTCCACCCAAAGGCATATGCAAGATTTATGTCAGCACCAGATTGCATCTCACCTTGACTGTCTATGTTCACCTCATCCATATCTCACATGTGCTTTAGAACAAGATGAACTTAACCCAGGAGGTGCTTATGCTTTCTAATGATTGTGAAAGAAACCCCTTTCACATGAAGGGAGCTAGGGCTCAATCCAGCTGCCCAATTTCAGGTGGTTTGGGGTATCTCACTTGGCCTTCAGCTGCTGGTCAGAAAGCGTGTGGGTGACTTACAGATCCTGCATGGTATCTGTCAGTCCCATGTGGATGTTTTGAAGAACTGAAGTACTGAATTGATTCCATAGGATGGGGTTTGGTCTGATGCCAAGAAACCAATGCAGGCATCTACACGTGATGTTCGTGTCCATTAGAGTCAGCGGAGAGCTAGTCACTACACTGGCTGCATTGCAAGCTCAGCTCAGATGCAGACTAAAAAGCCACTTAGCAGACAAGCTATTGAGAGTCTGGTTTAGGAGAAACAATCACCCTAGAGACCCCATTGTGCCTATTTAGACAGGTAGACAACTGAATTTAGGTGTCTTGATCTGGAGCTAAAGCTCGCCTTGTGTTTGGTCAGAAAACAATTTCACTTGATGCATCTGTTTGCTTTCTGAAAGTTCATGAGGCAGAAAAGCAGAGGAGCTGAAAGCTAAAAGAGAGCCCTAGCCAAGACTCTCAGCAATGTCAGGTGTGCGACCTTGAGAAAGGCCTGCAAAAGGTTTGTCGCCAGCTAAATGCTGGTACGTACGGTGATGCTCCCTCCTGTTCTCTCTTGAGGGAAACAGCATTTGTTAGGTATGCAGAGACGCATGGAAGAGCCAACTGACAGTTGTCTTCGTCAACCCAAAAGACTTCAGCTTTTTGTTAGTTACTTGGGCCAAAAAGTAAGACTTATCTATCCTTTATTTGTCATTTCACAGATCGCTGTGGTATAGCAACTTTCACGTGTGTGTGAGTCAGCCGTGGCAAAGAGCAGCACAGTAAGTCAGGCAGCGCTGCGTCTGCCAAGGAAATCCTCAGATTGGAATCCAGTTCTTTAGATCGGAATTTCTTTAGAAGTGACTGCTGCTTATGACTAGATTCTTAACACCGTAATGTGCGGAAAATATCAGAATATCTATTGTGGGAGAAGCTGTATTATTCACCTTTGATAGACTCATAGAGTATAATAATTAAAGGGAGTCATGAGTTAAGCAAAAGCTCAGCAAAGCCAACTGGTGCTGACATACACAGATAATGTCAGCTGATAGCTGGTTGGCATTATGAATCTTTTTATAATTAGGTAATTAGAGCAAGTCCGTACAAACTTTAACTTTCAGGAAACTATAAAAATACATGTAGCTGTAAAATTATATTTAGCCATTAATTTCTTGTAAAGTCTGTCGTACCGGCTCATAAAATGCTGAATAGAGAAGCTTACACATACACAGTCTCATGCATTTCTTCTAGAAAGTGCGCTTGTAACAGCACAGGCCTAGAATATCAAATTACAACTGTAAAAATATATATAATTTTTTGCTCTTCATTCCTTTTCAAGCTGAAGTTGTTATTACAGGTTCCGTCTTTTAAAGGCAGGAAGGCATTCAAGGCCCACCAGAAGATAGTCCCACTGACTTAGCAAAGACCATGCAAAATTGTCTGGTTTTTTTAATACAGGATCTTTAGACTGAGAACTAAAACTGTTGGTTACTGGGATTTGGATTTCCTCCTGAGTTTCACTTCTGCCTCATTGCCAGAAAACAAATCCTAGTACTTCACAGGGAAAACAGATGTTAGTAGGTATTGAGCCCTGAACTATTACATGGTCTTTCTTTTGATTCTTGTAGATCCAAGTAGGTATTATATACCATACACAGTTATCTCATGACAGGCAGGGAGGAGCTGATGATGAATGAAGGCACACCAGCAGATTCACAGTAAGAAAAATCAGAATGCAAGCCTACAGAACAGATTTAATTCTAGGGTATTTAGTTTAACTTTCTGTTGCACTTGGAAGTCAATGAGATTTTGTACCTGTAGCCTGAGTATAGATTTTGGTTCTGTATATCTGAATGTCCAATTATCTGTCCAGAGGATCCAGGGTCTTTACGCAAACTAACTTGCTAAAAACACTTTGTATTTTTTCCAGGGACTAATAATGGAAGATTCTTTGCACACTTTTAGTTTCATTTGACTGATATTTTTGCAGAATCAGGCTCTGCAAGGTGTATACAATAGACAATAGGCTACTACAAACATCTTTTGCCTTGGGTATTTTCTCCTAATGTTGAATAAACTAAATAGAAGAATTTATGTAAAACTAAAATGGATTAAAATCAGTAGATATATCACAGATGCAGAAATGGCTGAATTGGCTGACATGAAAGTTCCTCAGTTTTGAGTTGAGGGGTTTTTTTTGGGGGGAACACTGTTGTTGAACAGTTCATACCGCAACATTAAGTCCCTTTCACAAAAATGTAGGTTACACGAACTTCAAACTCAAGGTATCTTATGCAACATGGTTTGTTTTGTTTTGTTTTATTTTATTTTATAGAAGTGCTTAGCTATCCAATACATCTTTGATCATAATGCATTTGACTCCCCACAACAGTAAAAATTGTAGAATTTCTAAGGACATGTTCATAACTAACCTAAATTGAACTTATCCAGTACGCAGCTGCTAACATTATAAAAAATTGTGATACAGTAGAATAAAACAAAATGCATAGGATACATAAGCAAACTGAATGCCGCCAATATCAATTGCTTTGCATCTTACTTTATACAAGCAATTTCCCTTCACTTGGAAAATCCTTCTGACAATTAAATGAACCTTAAGATGCTTTAGGGGCTGGCACAATTTTACTTCCTTTGTTTTTTTTATACTTTATTTATGACCTGCCGAGTGCTCGTAAAAGAAAAGCAAGGGCTCTCTCTCTCGGCATTTCACAATGCTTTGATTATTGGAGCAAAGCTTGAAACTCACTAGTGCACTTTTCTAAGTTTTAGCTACAGTACCGTAAAAGGCAATATAGACTGAATTATTGGTATCTGAAGTGCTGGTGTCTTCTTTTCCTAATTGTGTTGTTATAAAGAGATATCAATGTGATAAAGGGCTGCAGGGGTCTCCCAATCTGGATGAAGGGCTCAGCTTTCCTAGTGCATGTGTTAACCGTGTGCATGAAAGTACGCATATTTGTTGGAGCTTCCTACGTAAAATTTTTTAAAAAGGGCTGCTCATATTAGTTCTACCACAAACTCCATCAGAGCTTCAGTTTCAATTTTATAATTTATTTTCTAAATTAAATAGTACAACAGTGAATTTAAAATAGTCTGCCACTTGTGTGCACTGCTGTTGTCTGCTAATGGTCTTGTCCCCGTCTCAAAGGACATGTATTCTGCAGATGAGCTAAAAATCTGCTTTTGAAGAAGGCGTAAAGGCTTAAACTTTATAAAAGATAATTGTCTTTTGTCAAAATGAGATGCGAACAGATTTAGAAAGCAGTGGCATTATAGGCAAGAGAAGTCAGAAATTAGCCTGAACACTGGTGTCTTGACACTGCAGCTTTTAGGTAGCCAGAACTGGAATCGTTGGCTTATCAGCTTCTGTTTTCCAACTGTAGAGTAGGTGTGCTATAACTGCTGGAAGGGAAAAACTTGAGGTTTGTAATGTGCGTTGACATTGGTACTAGTAGTATGTTCTACAGAAAAAATACAAAACTCTTACTGCAAGGGATTAAAAAGTGCTTTTGGAGACCTAAGTCTTTACCTGTGTCACAGTGAAACAACTGGTAATCTTTTGAGCTCCCCCCATCTAGAGCCACAATGCAGTTCAGCACAATAGACTCAGTCCAGGCATAAGCAAGATCAGGCTAGCAATCTGGAGCCTCCTGGCTCTAATCCTAGCTCTGACACTAACTGCCCAACCTATGCTAAGGGGCTTTGAGATGGCAGATGAGTTCTCTTGAATCACATGAAGGTGGTGGTGGAACACCTAAGGTCAGCAGAGAGCTCGTGTTGCCCAAGCAAGCAAAGAGAACATCAGGCTACACCAGATTTATGGCTGTGCTGCAGCCTCCTCCTCCGGAGCAGCATCAACTCACCCTTCTCAATAGGTTAAGCTGATGTAAAGAGCTGGGAATGGGAGCGGCTCAGGCAGGAATATATAGTTCATTCTGCTCTGCCTGTTCTGGGGAGAGGTGGCCAATAACTTTTGCAGACATGAGGGTAAAGGAACCACTTCTACTGTACCCTCTTAAGATACTACAGAACCCGTTTGTGGGTGCCTTAATTCTCCACTGGAGTGTATGCTTAACTTTCAAAGAAAGGAGTGTTCAGCAGCACCAGCAGGCATACCTGTGCTAACTAAAACTGTGTAGCACGTACAGACCTCAGTATCTGTGGTTCATACTCTGGATTCTTTGGTGAACATGCATGTGTAGAAGTCATTGCTTCCAGTATTCACTGCTGCCATTACCCATGCAGCAGGCAAAATGCATTGCAAGGAGGCTTGCTCAGTCCAATCACCAGGCAGATGTTAATACAATTTATTCACAAATATCACAGGATTTTTAAGAAAGTTAATTAGGGCATGCTAAGTTACATTCAGTGATGCCTAGTCTTGCTTGATTTTATTTCAGTGGCTTAGAGGCAGGTACAGGTATCATGACTCAGCTAACAAGATGGTAACTTCTTAAACATGCAGTCTCTGTAAACATGTCACTGTACATGTCTGTGTGTATATGTCTGCGCAGGTAAAGCCTTTTAGCACGAGAAAGAGGAGACTACAAGGCAGGAGGCAGATTTGCGTGCAGCAGCTTTTTCTGATTTCCACCTTGTATTATCACAGACATGTAGATTTATTGCTTCTGTTTCTAAGGAAACAAAAACCCTGTTGTTTTTGCATCTAGTCCTTAATACATTTACAAACAGTTAAGTTACTTAATGTGCAGTGTTGCTGTATTTTAGAATAGTAATAATTTCTCCTTTCTCATTCTTCACTCATCTGCAAAACCCTCTGCTTTCACTATTTATTCAGACATCTTATATATTTTCAGTACCTCAGCATCGCAACGTGTTAAAAGTTTTTTTTTTACCTCTAAACAATTTAACTGACTGCTGTTTTCCTGGAGGATATCTGGATCTCCATGGATTTTCTAAATACTCTGTCTCAAAATGCTCACAAATATGAGATACGATGTTAAAACTGGCAGCTCCTCTTTAACAAAACAGCTCTACCTGACCACTTGGGGTTACTGTGCCCTAGTTCATGTTCTTTAGGAAAGATACGGACAGATAAGAAGCTGAAGCTTTACCCTGAAAAAGAAGAAAACTAACAGAGGAAAATGTCTTTGGTAACACATGTTTTATTGGGTTTAATCCACTCAACCCAGAGGGAGTTGAAACATTTCCTGCGTATGGGCCAACAGGTGCTACAGCATCAAGGCTACTGACGCCCTGCAGGAAGGAGTGAATCAGCCACGCTGGTCTTAGCTAACGCTGCAGAATCGCCCTGGGACCCGGCTGGGACCCGGCTGCACCGCCAGCCTGCCCCCTCCTGCAATGAATTTGTGGGACTCCTGGGCACCATTTCTTCCTGCCCACGAGACATTTCTGGCACATTTTCTGTCCTGATGGCGAAGTTAAATATGGTGCGTTGCTTGTGGCTATTGATTTGTATGAAGATTTCAGTACTGTGGCTGGGAGGCTCAGGAAGGTTGGCCAAATCTGGGCTGGTTACAAGTATTTTTGTAGTCAATGCTCAGTATTTTACTTCTGGTTTTTATGTTTCTGCATGTTGACGCAGACATGATTTACTTTCCTCAAGCATGGGGAATGACAGTCCTGCTTTAAATGCCAAGAAGCATATGGGCTCATATGCCTAATGCCACGGCTCTACGGCATAAGCACGTTAAGTGCAGACCAGTCCATACAGGGTTTTTTTTTTAATGTGGCTTTATACTGGAGGAGGACAAACGATACCTGAAATTATAAGGAATTAGATCAATGTAGCAAATGGAAAACAATAACTGATTTAGCAATGACAGTTACATCTCCAATTTTTCTCTTCTAGTGGATTTGTAATGGCTTAATGCTTTGGGTTCTGTGCCTGCAAAAGTTTCATCTATACCAGGTACCTTAAAATGCGTCTAGTGGAGCTGTTGTCTACGAGTTGCATGGCACAGAGCTTTCTGTAATTTTTTTCTGCCTCAGTTGTGCAGGTGGCAAATATAATGAAGGCTTCCCTCCTTTCACTTGGTTTTGAGCTCCACCTTCTTTTTTAGGCTCAGTGTCTGACACCAAATAAAAATTGGGCCAATATATGATACTGTCAGTATCACAAAATGGAGTTGGGAGATGCAAAGCTCTGTTTGGGACCATGGCAGAGCACTCTAAGCACTGAAACGGCTATGAGCGCATGAGATCGTATTTAAAATAGAAAATAAATGCAGTTGGGATCGGGCTGAGGGAAAATCTCTGCCTCTTCCAGCAATTTTCCTGAATGCAATAGATTGCAATATATTTTTCCCATTTGCACCTCAAGAAAAGGGAGGGAACAAATTCTACTAGGCTATTTCATCTGGTGGAAATTCACTGTGTACACTTGGATGAAAGTTTTTGCTCTCAAATTCTTTACAGAATAATAGTTTTGTAGCCAGAACTGTAAGAGCAGTAACCGTAACAGTTCCTGAATAAATGAGGCCAGTCAGGCTGG
Organism: Aviceda cuculoides; assembly: GCA_035590195.1. Classification (NCBI taxonomy): domain Eukaryota; kingdom Metazoa; phylum Chordata; class Aves; order Accipitriformes; family Accipitridae; genus Aviceda; species Aviceda cuculoides. The sequence goes on from JAVJGG010000029.1 coordinate 22,491,814, forward strand.
AAGGACTGGAGGTGATTGTATGGCCTTGTCAAACTGGTTGGGGAGGAGGGTGCAGGGTAGCAGGCAGCAGCCACCAGAGACCGTACATCTGGAGGGGAAAAAGGCCACACCTCAGTGAGCTTTGGGTCACACTTCAGAGATTTAATACAAGTGGGAGCTGTAAGTATTCAGAATTAGAAAACTACCTTCATCTTCTGCAAGGCTTGTTCTGCGTGAGTGGTGGTGTTTGGTTGGATGCTGGTAACCTTGTTGGCCTGCTCTCATGATAAATTACTGTTCAGGATTTGTTGGCTTGGTCATAGAGCAGTACGGGCTTGTTTTTTCTAAAGATCATGTGGTAATTGGAATCACGTACTAGCTGCAATTTTCTGACTCCTGGCCAGAACATAATATTTGGATACAACAATTAATATGGTACCTACTGTTTTCATCTTGCAACAAACAGACCACCGCATACCATCTCTGAACTCTCTGTCTTGTTTAAGTACTGCACAACAGGGAGGTGCCAGCTTCTGTGGGTTCTGTTGCAGCTCATTTTATAGTAGATTTTCCTTCTCAAGGTTTGAGTTGTAGGAATAGAGCGATTGCAATAGAACAGAACTTTCTAAAGCAAAAATAAAATAAGCCCTACAGCTTGCATAGTGCTTGGAAAATGTGAGTCAGGTCCACCCTCAAGCTCAGAAACCAGAAAGCAAATAAAAGAACCTAACAATGTTGCCCAAAATAAATAACCACAGTGTGGGGGCACCTGACTGGGGGGGGTGTGGGGGAGAAGTTCTTAATTTTGTTTTAATTCTCAAGCTTGGCACTTCTGCCACAAACTAAATAAACAAATCGTTATTGGAGTCAGGAAAGGACAAGCTAATGTAAAACAGGCTAAGACATAAATTAGTAGCCATAGTAATCTGTCACAGGTGAGTGCTTCTCAGAGAAGTGACTTGAAATGCCAAACAAACCTGCTGAAATCCTGGGAATGTGTTTATCCAACCACTTTATTTTAATCTAAGAATTAGCAACAGCTACTATGAAAAATACATATAGAGAAATATAAACATTGCAAACTGCTGTTAAATTTACTAGTAAACTTCCTTCCTTGGCTTCTCTGCCATCATAGTGCCTGTGTAGCCACGTACAGTGCTGAGCAGTCACAGTAAGTCAGGCCTCTCTAAATCAGAAGCTATGAAAACCTTAAGCATTGCTTTTTCTTTTTAAATTTCAATGTTTTATGGAATACAATTTCTTCTTTTTTCTTTGCAACCGTTAGAATTATCAGTGGCAAAGAAAATAAAAGGTGGAATTCCTACATAACTCCAACAATGGAGTTTATGGTTTTATGGGGAAAAAAACCACCCATGGTGCAAGACTAAGGATAAAACAATGACAGCTGCTGACAAGTAAATGTGCTCATCTCCTAAATGCTTTCATACTCACAGCAACTGTTAAAGCCAACTTTGCCAAAACTTGTCAGGAAATGTCATATTATTTCTTTGTATTTGTTCTTTGGGTTAGCACTGGCTTTTAACGTTTCAATCTCAAGATGCTACATTACGCTAAAGGTGATGATCATAAGAACGCTAAGGAAACTGTTATGAAGATGCCAGAATTACTGGCCCAATTGACAAATAAGTAACTAACTTTGACCAAATGAGTACACCTAATAGAGCACACACAAATATGTGCTCTGAAAATAACTGAATGGGGGCTATTTCTGGAGTGCTTGAGGAGCATTATGACAGTAGGTTTGTTCTTACAGTTCAGCCAGCCTTAATCGTCATCTCACATTTCTCACTTCAGATTACAACTGTCTAAAAAATTACTTCTGTCTGAAGTGCTGTTAAATTTGGAAAACAATGTGGTGGGTTGACCCTGGGTGGATGCCAGCTGCCCACCAAAGCCACTCTACCACTCCCCTCCTCAGCTGGACAGGGGAGAGAAAATATAATGAAAAGCTCGTGGGTCGAGATAAGGACAGGGAGAGAT
>JAVJGG010000029.1:22494530-22509388 GCA_035590195.1 Aviceda cuculoides
TCTTGGAGCCGGCTGGCATTGGCTCTGTCAGACATAGGGGAAGCTTCCAGCAGCTTCTCACAGAAGCCACCCCTGTACTCCCCTCCCCTGCCCCCGCTACCAAAACCTTGCCAGGCAAATCCAATATAACCCTTATCTTGTGAGAAGTACTGTCTGCTCAGGCTCACGTTGATTTGATCAGAACTCAATGAATAGTGCAAGTTTAGTTTCCTTTTTTTAGGTGTAAAGCTGAAGCAATGGTCCTAGAGATTTTATTGAATCTTTGTGATAATGGGTATAACGACAAAGCAGGTTTATTTGATGGCTGAAGAGTCTTAACAGAGCTAAATTGCTTAGACAGCAAATCTTTATTTAGGTTTAATTGCAGCAGAATCTAATTAACAGTTGTATATTAAAGACTTGAGAGTCTCTGATCTCTTTGAAAATCACCAATACTGCCAAAACTACAAACTCATAAAAACCATGAGACTGATTTACATGGTGAGATTTTTGCACTGAAGTCACGCGTGTGATTTCTTCGGAAGGAAGATAATAGCTGTCATTAAAAACGAACAAAAATACAAAAAGTGACTTAAAGGGCCAAATCTGGGAGAAAGCATGAAACATTGGGAGAACTACCAATGAAGAGACTTGCCTAGTGTAAGCAGCAGACTAAAGTATCAGCAAAGTTTCAAGAGACTTTCATGCTATCATAAGGAGGAATCTAGGAAACATATTTATATTTTACCTACAGAGTTATAATGGCAAAACAGTGCCCCTAGCATGGGTGGGTACAGCCCTACTTTGCCTGGCTGCCAGATGATGGGGTGGGCCTGTGGCACAGGGCTCCTGGTAACATGAGGCTGTAGCTTACTTCTCACGTTTCTCTGCAGCAGTACAGACACTCTCTGGTTTATTTGATCTGATGTGCAGACAGGAAAAAAAAGAAGCTGCAATACTCCACTGAAAAGGAGGGAAGCAAGAGCTAAGGTTACCTACAATAATGATTTTTTGTCTCTCCTCCCATTGTAATCCTTGGCTGCTGCATTACTTCCTTCAGGAGAAAGCTCAGGTTTAGAAGTAAAGACAAAAATATGCATGTGACTTTTTTTCTTTTGTTTATCATCTCTTCCTTCCTACTCCTCCACTGTAGATGACTAATTTCCCCTTCAGTCCTCAGGGGGACGACAGTACTGCACAGCCCCCAGCTGTTTCAGGAATGGTTCTTCATTTTGCAAGGAGAAACTTGCCCGGATGCAGAATGTGCAGCCCACGCGCAGCCGCCATACTGTGTCTTTCTTAGATGCAGCTACTGACCACATGTAAAATGTAGAAATAAGGCCTACAGCTTCCTTTTTGCAGGTAAAATGGTACCAGACCAGGATGAAGACCTGTAACTTCTCTTCTGTCCCATAAGCTCTTTAGGTCTGGAGAGGACATCTGACCATAACTGTTGTATTAGCAAGAGAAATCCCGCGCTAGTCCACTTAACCTGCACGACTTCCCTCTGCCCTTGCAAATGATAGCATCTGCCCAGGTTCCACCCCGGCTCTTGGGCATGTAGATCCCCTCCGAGGAATGCCACAGCCACACAAGGAGAAAATATAATGCTCAGAACAGTAATACACGAACATTCAATGCAGTTCAGGCAAAGTCAAACAGTTGTTTCATATTTGACCCCAACAACTTTTCGGTGAGCAGTGAGATGCAGCTGTACTCTGATACTGCAGAAATTGAGAAGTCAGAAGTACCTACAGGTTAATGAGACCATGAAAAATGCAAACCTAATTTTTTCCTTCCACATGGAATTCTGACATCTTTTCTATAGCTTTTCTCTGATTTTTTTTTTTTTTTTTTTTTTTTTACCCAGAGCAGCTGGGAATATTAGCCCTCCAGAAACAAGTTTTGCAGGAAAATCAAATTACATACACTGTATTTCAACCCAGAGCACATTTTACAGCCTACTTTGAAAACAAAGCTACTAGTTATTGTGCTATAATGTTATTACCAATGTTATAATAGGGATTTTGTGTCTGACCTGACTCCTATCTCACCACTCTATCAGATTAGTTGGCTTTTGCAAAGTCTGGTTAAGCATTAACTCAAAACATAAATCCTAAGGAATTTTCCCAGTCACTTTGACATTTTCTAGTTTGCTGCCATGCATAAACCCCCCATTCTACAAAATCCTATGCTGTCACTTTAGTGCATGGATGCAAAACACTGTTGGAGCCATGGTAAATACAGACTTTTACATGGAGACAATTTATTCCAGCTGCATAATTTCTCATCTATTGCCATGTTCTATGTTTTCCTAATCAAACCACCTGTTGTTTCAGATAAATGGCTAAAACTACTATCTGCCTGTTTTAAGTTTAGGATCCAAAGAGGACATAATAACAAGACGGTAATTCAATCTGTATTTTCCAAACAGATAACAAAATTGTATATTCAAATGAAAGACAAATGTTCAGTTGGTCAGAGAAGCAGCTGAAGCAGCTTGGTAGACTGCATTCTTAGTGGGAAGAAAATCCTCTGCCTTTAAAATCTAGGCTGTTCTCACAGTTAGGAACACACCCTTAGGAAACAGCAGATTCTCCCAAATACGGGGAACTCCACACAGTTTCCAAATAAGGAATTCTCCATGGAGTCTTGAACAAAGGAAATCATCCTCTTTCCCTGCTGTAAGTCAAATGAATAATTTTTCCCCTAAAAAAGGCTTAAGTATACTTTCCTAGATGAATACATTCACTTCAGCATTTTGAAGTTCCTATGCTTTCAGTTTTGTTTTTGCAAAAGGATATAGAAATGATGTCTCAAGTTCCAGTAGGCAGGCTTGTTTCTCTAGCTTCTTTGTATTCTCTGCTCCAGCTGATTTGGGAGAGCCCGTCTGTCTGCAAAGACAGAATGAAAAGCGGTTTGTTTTTTTTTTAAATACAAACTATCTTTCTGAAGTCTGTAGGCAATATGTTCATATGACAAATATTTGCTACTGCTCCCAGAACAAAGGGACCAAACCCAGATGTTTATAACTCATTTAGGAAAGGAAAAAAAAAAAAAAAGCCTTAACAACTGTCTAATCTGCTTTTGCTCTATTAGCCTTTTGCTGAGTAACAGGCTTTAGGAACCTCTTACAATCAAGGTCAAAGATTGCTACGCTTGCATGGATTTAAAAAAATGCCTTTGAGCCCTTAGCTGACATGCCCTTGCCTTTCAGCTCCAGCAAAGCCACCTCTTCCTCTGCTATTTGCAACACTATCTTGTGAGCTCCTGGACAGAACTGACAATGTCAGTTATGTGCAAATCTACAGTTCCTGTCTGGAATTCGGATTTTTCTCCTGTATTAGTACTTTGTATCATGTTCTTACTTGCAGCTTCCTAAGAGCTGTTTTAGCCCACAGGCAGACCTCTCAATTACTGTTGCAAGATCTCCCAATAAAATCAGGACCTAATTATTAGGTGGTAAGCAATCAGATTTAGGGGAGGCATGGCCTCTAACCAGCTGACACCCTGAATATCTTCCCTATACTCCTGTGGGCAGCAGTGGCTGCTAGCTGCTCCAGCTAACTCAGTCCTTGGAAGGTGCCAGCAGGCCTTGTAGTGATGCTCCCTCAGAGCTGGCTTCAAGAACAAATACAGTGTTAGACCCTATAAAGAAGGCAACACAGCTGGAATTTCCATGCATATCATCTGACGCTCACTTTCCATCTCTAAGCTGAGGGCTCAGTCTCAATTCAGAACATCTTTCTGCTCCAGCAGAGACTGGAGTTCCTCAGACTTTTTTGCTGGTAACAACAGCACAATCAATAAACACTGTGAAAAGAATACTGGGAGGAGTGAAAAGGTTGTTTTGGCTTTAAGGAAATAATGCCTTCATCCCATAAAGTTTCCTCTTCTACTTGGAGGTAGGGGAAAGGTGTGGAGGGATAAGAGAAGAGATTCACACATCTCCTGTTTCACTTCTCTACGACGCAATGAATGTTCCACATCTGGCCTTAACCTGAGCCCTGGACAAACCCCACCCCAGCCACTGCTGCTCACTTACACTCTCTCTATCGCTCTGTCTCTCAGCTGTGTTCATCCCTGGGACGGCTCTCTCTTGCCAGGCATGTTCTTGCCTCCTCCTCCCACCCACCCACCCATGTTTCCCTGGCAGATGTGTCTTAGCCTTGCTCCAGCCCTTAGGATGTCTCCACCTACCACTTCCTGCTATGAAAACCCTTTAGATTTATACCACATCTGCTAACTTGGATAACGAGATACCAAATGCTGAGCTGTATCACCTCTCAAGGGCACGGATGTGGGAAGGGATGCAGAAGTGACTTAACGTACCTTGGCAGCTCTTTTTCTGCTTGGATTCTAGAGGATCTGCACACATCAAGAGCCGAGTCTGTTTTAGCAGCCCTTGAATTCCTTTTTTTCCAGCAGCCCCTCTAGCACATAAGAGTCACCATAGCCAACACTCCCTGTACAGCAGCTACTGTGTGGGAGTATTTATGACTGTCCTACACACCTCTCAAGATATGGCAATTCTCCCACTATGGTTGTGATCCTTCATGATTCTTCAGCTGCAATAACCTGGCCCTGATGTAATCCTTAGAAACTGTTAGGGCCCTTATGCTATTCCCTTGTGCATAATACGGGTGCAAATACACAGCTCTAGTCTGGCCAGGTGTGGAAGGGTGCAAAGGCTTTTAAGAGAGAAAAAAGTTGGGAGAAGGGGCAGGAGGATGCGAGCTGTATAGCTCTGTGGAGACTAGGAAAGGAGCTGCAAAGGGCCGTGGTCCTGTGGGCAGAGATGTTCCACAGGAAGCTCAGCAAGTAAGGAGTGTACTTCAGACTCGCTCTTGACATCTTTTTTTTGTCGAAAATGGAGTTAATTCATTCAATGCATCATTATTCGGGAGGTGGCTTATTCTGTTTGCTCCATTCCAAGTTATTAAAAATGGAAATACAAAAAATGAAATCAATTTTCCAGAATCTCATTCCATCAGCGACTGGAAAGAAATGTTTTTACATTTTATTTCTAGCAGGTATGTCATTTAGTGTTGCAAAACTGTGGTATCTGGGCTGTAAGTGCTTCAGGAAACTTGAAAGAAAATTATTTCTACTGGATCTTAAATCACAGAAACATTTCTATTACTATGAATTTCTCACACTGTACAAAAATGAGCTCTGATGCTTTTAAATTTAGCTCTTCTTTATTTATCTCATAACATTACAGCAGGAGAGGGTTCATAACTATGGAGTATTATACCTCAAATAATGTCAAAGCAATGAATGTCAAGATTCCTAAAGAGAAAAACTGTAGTTTTATGACAGTAGGCAGCAGGGACAGAAGAGAGAGAGACAGAGAGAGAAAAAGAGATAATGTCATGTATTAGAAGCTGAACATTATGCAAAAACAAATATATGGCTATATTTCTAATAACGTAACTCTCAGCAAACATATGCTATGAATCCTTTTGAACCTCTCAAGACATGTGTGTGGAATGCAGTATGTGCCAGAGGCCCAAAACAAGGAACGCATACAAATATTTCAAGGAATTAATTTAAAATACTACAGGACTCCTGCATGTAGTGTAAATTATTCTGACTGCAATTTCAAGGCTCTTTATGCCTGAGATGAATAAAAACAAGTTTCCTATATTCCTGGAATATAGGAATATAGCTGTGAAATGAGTGCATGATATATTAGGCCTTTCTCTCCTTACTTTCACTGGCTTTCTCATATTAGGAAAATCTCAGTGCTGACCAAAAGCAAGTTGGTTTTTTCCCCACAAGAGACCAATGATTGTAGCATTTCCTATCCACCCCGCATTTCTATCCCTTGTTTCCTGGAGACTGTTAAGAGTCCCCACCATGCCAGCCTAATTGTCATGATAATAAAACTATGCCCTGTTCAGTTTCTGATAGACAAACAGGATGCAAATCCAGGAAAGGGTTCATGGCTGTGAATCAGTTAAGGAGACTTCCTCCAGTCCCAAGCCAGTTAAGTAAGATCCTGAGCCTCAAAGATTTAGACCTCTAACTTGTATTTAAAGGCACCTAATTACCTTTAAGAATCTGAGCCTAAGTCCCTTGGGGTTAACTTGTGGCTCTCTCCTTAGTGTTTCCTACAGCGGTTTCAGAGAGATCCCTGTTCAGTTTGCTGATGCTACGCATTTCAGGATGGAACAGGTCTCTTACTTCAAATTTGTGGATGTTATTAGGTATCAGAGCGGTTAAAATCTAAAGTGCTTCAAAGGAACTGCTGGCACCTTTTTAAATGCCCATCGTGAATTTAGCTTCTCGTTCCCACTGACTTGACTTTGCACACACCTCAAACCCACCTACCAACTCTTCTTCTTATGTTTTCTACCTTCTATATGCTTAAATACAAGAAGTTCTTCCATGAGCCATACATACATGCTGCTTTCCTCTAAGAAGCAGCAGGCTTTTTATTTCCTCTCCTGCTTTGCAACATCCTTGCTTTGGAATCCATCCAGTAAGCTCCTTAAGCACGTGGAGTCACAAGTACTTAGCACAGAATGGTATTACATTAATAATAGTAATAATAATAATAATAATAGCCCATAAATGGAATCTTAAGGGTGTTCTAAGCTTCACACGTACTTGGAAAGCAACTTCCCAAAACTATTTAATTTGGGTGAGAGTTCTTAGCATTGACATAATAGGCAAAATATCAAACAAGTTTGTACAATTCCATACCCAAGTGGGCTCCAGCACAAGGCAATATGTGTATATAGTTCGGCTGTGGCAGAGCGTTGCCCATCCCCAGATTCCTGAAGTTGATTTTTAAACAAAGTTTGCAGGGAACGTGTAGGATGTGTTACTCTTCTGCACTACTCACTTGAAACTGGGTGCCAGGTTGGAGGAGTGAATAATTTTGGAAGCAGTGGATTTCTTTAAGTTTCCTGAAATAAGAAATGACATAATGTACGCAGTTACGCACACACTAGCAATATATTGTTGATGCCTATATTTAATGGTCTTGATTTTTTTAAGTTAAGTGATATCATATATAATTTCAACAACCTTGGTGTTTGTAAGGACGTTTTGTTCTCTATTTTCATGGAAGATTTCTGTACCAAAGCTGCAAGCAAAATGAGCAGAGTTGAGTTAACACTGCTGCTGGAGTTTGTGGTCTCACCTGTGACCGAAGTGTTGCTTATGTATTAAAAAATAGAGATATCCTTGAATAACGATTTTTGCTTCAGACCAATTTGACCACAATGTCATCCCCCCACTGGTCAGCAGTGGAACCTTCAGAGAGATCCTCATCACCAAGTTTTCCATGAAATACATATGTTTTAGTAAAAGCTTGAATGGTTTAGAGTGCAGTATTAGTCTGCCCTTGGAAAAGAGCTGTCCTGGAAACCAGCATTCCCAAAAGGGGCTAAGACACAGGCCACAGACCCTCTCCCTGATGCAGCACAGGCTTGCGTGTTGACCGATACTTTCCATTTCTGGTGCCCGACTCCACAGCAGGTCCTGGGAAGGCACCAGTGTGTTTTCCACAGGGATGTGGAAATCTCCCGGGGAAAACCAGGCTCCCCTTGGAAAAAGCAAGCTGTCATTGCCAGCCTACCCGGGGATGGGGAAAACTGCTGGCTTGGAAACTGGGGCACTGAGGTAGCCCTCAGGGCTGCGCCTTCTCCCAGGCCATCCCCAGAGCTTGCGTGTGGGGTAACAGAGGATCCTCTGGGATGAAAAACAAAGATTTGCCCGTATCAGCTCTCCCTTTCCCTCACGTTTTCCCTCCTGGCTCCTCGGAGACCGCCGGCGGGATGACAGTGCCGGCCCGCCCTGCCGCCGTTCCCGCCCTCTCCCGCCCAGCAGCGGAAGGAGGGTGCCGCGGCGACTTAACCGCCGCTGCCGCCATGGAAACGCGATTCCCCTCAGCAGGCCGGGGAGGGGGAGGGAAGTAGGGGCGGCGGGCCTCTGCCTCCCGTCCCGTCCCGTCCCGTCCCGTCCCGCTGAGGGACTGAGGGAAACCCGAGAGAAGTCAGCCCAAAACGCAGCGTCATGGGGTTTCCTTCGTGGCACGCAGTGCTCGTTTTTTGGGGGGGAAAAAAAGTCCAAATTTAGTCAGCGCACCACTTGTATATATATTTATTTATTTTTAATAACCTAGGAAAGCGGCGGCGGGCCGAGCTGGTGGGGAGTTTTTCCTGGCTGAAAGGGGAGGAATTGTACTTGAGGGGGGAGACGAGGCGCTGAGGGGAGGCTGGCGGGGCGGGAAGGCGGGCGGCAGCTGACAGGGCTGGAGGAGGCGGTGGAACAGCGGGGGCTGGAAAGGGCAGCCGTGGCGGTCGGGAGAGGTCGGGTGGGATCCGGTGCGGGCAGATGGTGCTGCAATCTCCTCCTTCAGCAGCTGGGAGGACCGGAGCATGGGGTGTGCAGCCTGCGGGAAGGGATCTGGGGTGGATGGAGAGGCAGACAGAGAGGCTGGAGTGTAAACAGTATTCCTGAGCAAGGCAGAGAAAGAAACACAGTGGGCTGAAGGGGAGGAATCTAAGGTTTGCCTGGGAAGAGCAAAGGCAGCAAGGCTACTCTTCATCGGCTGCCATTCCCCTCCCAAACGTGGAGGAGGGCCCATCGCCCCTCAGGGTGCCAGGTGACCACACAGCTGAGGTGGCCCCAAGGCCAACTGCTGCTGGAGTGCTGCTGCACAGCCCTCCACCTCCGCCTCGCTCGGTCTCTCCTCATCCCTTGTGCTGCCCTCTGCTAATCCTGCCCAAAACCAGGGCAAGAAAACAGAATGGTAGAGAGGCTGCTCACTACTGCAGAGCTGAGGGGAATAGGATGTCCCCTGCTGACAGAGCAGCTGGGCTGGAAGCATGGAACTGCACCCACGGTTTGCTATTCCTCTGCTGTCAACAAATAACAGCGAGAAACCATTAAGTCCCTACACCGCTCATCTGTATGAAAGATGGCAATTTGCCACTGGCAGAGGTTAATCCTCCAGCTCAAATGGCAGAAGGGCATGTTGTGGAGTTACAGTGTTCATCAAGCCTGCTAATGATCATGCGGTAACATACATGAATTCAGATGATGGAATGAGTGTTCTCTCATTGCCTTTAATACAACCTGAAAATTATGCTGCAGGACTCGTTCTTAATTTGTCCTCCTTCTGGATATATTCATCACATTGCAGGTTTCAATGGCATGATTGTGTGGGTTTTTGCACAGGATGCCTTTCTTCCTCAGTGCATGAGGTGGATGGTGCTCTGAGGATGAATTGTAGCTGGGCACTGAAGGGGGATGTTATCTGGCTGGCTCCTGTTTCAGTTTGCAGAAACTGGAACATGTATAGTGGATGATATGAGGGAGGTCCAAAGGAGATGGGATCGTCTCAGGTGCAAGGTAGTAAAATGCAACTTAGCTGAACTGCAGTCTCTCTGCCTGCACGACAGAGCTGCGGACAGTGCTGGGCACTGCAGGTACGCACTCCATTGCTCCAATGTCCAAACTGTGCTGTCATGGCTACAGCTGAGATCACCAGACTACTAGTCCCAATAAAGAGTGCAAAAAAATGCTAAACACTCTGAAAAAGTAAGCAAAACAGAAACTGGAGGTGTATCAGACTGAGAATCCAAAGTACTGTGTCCCTTGTTAGTATTATTTACCAGCCTTAAGGTTTAGTTAAATGAACAGTTTCTGCTATACCAAAGCTAGATTCTGTTTCTCCATATCACATCTGCCCGTACGCTGTTCCCTGCTTCTGCACGGCAGCTACCAGCTCCCCGAATGTACTAATGCAACTGTTTGTGGGCCTGCAGTGCAGATGATTTACAGGCCAATCTCATAAATGGTTGCATCAGCGCTACTATGGAGACAGTGAACTGTGCTGCGAGAGTGGGACTGGGCAGCTGGAGATGGGGGCCAAGAGAGAGGGAACGTCTTCAACTGCTTTTGCTGTGGTAGGAAACTTTCCTATAACTACAGCCTGAGTCCCTCATCACTCGAGTAGTAATGATGGTGTGAAAACTTGCCCCTCACCTCTGAAAGGCATGTAACAACATCTACATTGATGTTGGTGAATAACTCTGCCATCGAGCCCCTGAGCAACACTGATGAATAATTCTCTGTGCAGAGCAGAGTTGGGGCAACATTTGGTATATAAGGACACACAAGCACAGGCAGAACAGAGGAGAAATTAAATTACTGACCAGGCACTCACCAAGTGTTCACTGGCTGTTCCGCTCACCAAATGATGCCAGAATCCCACAGGGAAAAAACCCACCCTAGAGCATCACATGTAGTTAAAGACTGCACAATTGTGCAAGAGGCTAAGCAAAGGGCACAGCTTTTAACCTAGCATTTGACTAAAATACTAAATTCCTTTGAGAGATTCTGTTAATCCAAAAATACCTCTCTTCCCTTCTAGATCTGCTCAGGATGGCTCTTTCTCCATTTCAACCTGCCTGTGACACCTGGGAGGGTGCTGCACACTGTGAGCAGTATCCTGGTGCCCGAGGAGCGGCGATGAGCTGGCAGGGGCCTTCCAATTCCTACCTACTGCTAGGGCAGCACTGCCCAGCATAGCCCTTGAGCCGGACAGGGGCTGCTGCATTTATTTCCTTCCCCTGAAAGCAGTACGTGAGCTGAGAGCTGTGTGGGTGGAGAGAGGCCGCCTGCATTCCCCAGGGAAAGGCAGGCTCTGGGATACATTATTGATTTGCTGGGGGAGGCTTGCTGGAGGGCAGAGAGAGAACAGGTCAGCTGGGCCCTGCAAGACGATGGCTTGCTCCACCAGAGATCAATAATCTTCAGCAGACCGGGGAGAAGCAGGCGCTGGCGAAGCCAAAAGTTAGAAGGGCAGAAGTTTCCTTTGTTGTGTTTGTCTTACAGAAAAAAAGAGATAAGGGAATAGGTTTAATGATTCTGGATATAGAGAAGGGAATATCCTCCTTATTTACTAAATAGCACAGCCTGTCCAGCAATGACAGTTTTTTTAAAGACTGTTTTAAGGTTGTCTATAGCTGGGGAAATGGTGACTGGCAAGGGTGGGGAATCTAGAGAGTTTAGTGCATGTTTGTTGGGTTACTTTTGGTTTGAAATAAGGGCAGCTTCAGGGACAAGTGGCCAAGTTCCTAAGCCAGTATTTTGTGGTTTTACAATCACACTTTCAAAAATGTTTTCTCCTTCCTGTTGCTGTGCAGAAGATCCACCAAAATAGCCCCGAAGATTGCCAGCACACCAGGGAAAAGAAAAAAATATTGCTAATAGCATCTGTTTTGCAGTTTTTGTGACATACAACACCAGGAGACAAATAGGTTTGAAATGCAAGTGTGTTTTCTATTGTTTTTAATTTGACAGTGACTCTTTAAGAACATAACATTGCCTTCAGAGTTTATTTTACAGTTCCCAGTAAATAAGAGTTACGCTGCCAGGCGTGGTTACTTTGGGGTTTTTTTAGTTGTTCCTAAAATCATGGTCTAAAAACTCCTAAAATGCAGATTGAGCTGTTGCATGTTTTTGGAAGGACTTGTTCATTGTGTCCCCACAGTGCTCCATACTCTGCTTACTGTTGCACATTTGCCTGTAAGTCTGTATTCAAAGAAAGAATTTTCATAACTTTGTTCTTTTTAATAAGAAAATATGAAGAGCTTTTTTTTTTTTTTTTTTTTTTTTTGAATAACTATGATACAAAAATAATGAGCTAAACAGGGCACAAGTGGTGACTGATGAGTGACTGTTCCTGCTGATAGCATGCTTCTTGGGATGGCTTTGGTCTATGCTGCCAGTACTGCTCAGGCAATGCCCAGGCACAAGCCAGAAACCATTCCCGGTAGGCAGCACGGAGACTTGTTTTAGCACAGAAGGATAATGCTGCCACATGGACACAAGCTGGGCAGTGTCACTGGTCCTTAGAGTCAGAGGACAGGCACTGAACCTGTTCAGGTTGCTAATACAGACATAACTGAAATGATTTGTAAAGGAGGCAATTCCCCATTTTCAAGCATAAGGCTGAGGAGCAAACGGTGAGGTGAAGCAGCCAGGGCAAGCAATAGGAGATCTTGGGATACAACACAAATCTTCTTTTTATTAAGTTTCAGGGCCACAGATTCACAATGTTGATGTTTCAGGGTTTGATAATCAGGTAACTAGTATGAAGCGCTGCCACAAATCTCACCTTCATTAAGTACTTAGCTGTCCTACACCTTTCCTGTGTAATGGTTCTGGTCCTCCGCAGAATCCATTAGGAGGGTCTCAAGCCAGTGGAAAATGTAGGGGGCATGGAGCTGGTTGCCTGGTTTCTTTATAGAGTGGATAGTGACTTCAGTAACAAGATGCAGATTTCAGCTGCACCAGATATGTCTGAGTAGTCTTCTTTCCATCAGAAGAATGTGCGTTTCCTCTAGGATGTGAAATATGAGCTACAAGGTAAAGGGAGAAAGAAGATGGATAAAAGTTGTATTTTCTTCTCCTGCTAGAAGTCTTCAACCTCTGGCAGTGAGTGTCATGTCAGCTGGATGTGTTCATGCCTTGCACATTACCGCTAAGCCTGCCAGTGTTTGTCTGTGAAAGACCAACATCAATTTGAAGGAGAAGGGAGGTATCAGGAACCTGTCTCCTTCAGCATGCTGCTTCAGCTATTCAGCCACTAAGCTTAGCAATACAGCAGCTGTAAAGCAACAAAATAAATTCCAGCTTCCCTTCCCCTCCCCACACACCCTGGGTTCTCCCTAAGTAATGTCTGTGGTCACCTATTTAGGTTACTTGCAAAGTTTCCACTTACCACAGTCATTTTATAGGAATGAGTGTGTTCCTTCACTGCTAGAGAATATGGCTTTGTGATAATAAGAGCAGAAATAGGGAATAGAAAAAAGATGAGAAGAAAGTAGAGGCCTCACCTAGTACTGCTCTCTTACCTAGTAGCCTGAGTAGAGAATCAGGGAAAAGCCAGGCAGTACTTGATGCTGAACTGTCACTTCAGTTAAGGCTGAAAGTAATTACTGACAGTTTCACAGCGTTAAGACTGCATTTAGGTTTGGATGATGTTTGTTCAGGCAAGAAGGCTGTCTACACAGTTGACTCAAAGCACTTTTAATTTGTCTGATTGCCACATCTGAAAACAGTGAAGTCCAGTTAAGCCTGGAAACAGAACAAGGGGACCCACGTGCACCTTAAAACTGCCTTCCTTAAAAACAAGACAGAGTGCAAGTCCTCACTTCTAAAGCAGCTCTGCTTTGAAATCCCTGAGGTTTTGCTCCTCTCTCTTCATGTTAGGCTGTATGAATACCTGGGGAGTTTAAGTCACAAAGACTTTCACTAGAGTAAATGGCTTGCTGACTTGAAGCTTCATCAGAGCAGTAGCCTTATAACCTGAAACAGCTGTCTGTGGAAGATCAGGTGGGCTATGCAGCTGATCAGCCTTTAAAATCAAGGCTCACCTGCTACATACTTAAGACCAGTCTTTTTAAGGTGAGAAAGAGATGTTAAGGAAAAGGTTATATGTGTGCATATGATAGAAAAGGAGAGCTATTTCCAGCACAAATTTGAATGTGTGCAGAATCAGGATATGCTAATCCAGACTGGTGTGGATAATGCACTGAATTCATATACTCCTTTGTTTTTTGAGTTTGAAATTTCCAAAGGTGCCTCTGGGATTTAGGTATTCAATTTTCAGTGGTACCAGGGTGCTTAAATGCAGTAATTAGAAGTACAGACTTACTACAATGGCACAAAGAAAAGAGCTAAGTGACTTTGAGTAGTCATTTTTTCACCAAAAGCAATGCCAGTGTGTGCTCCCAGCTCCCATGAAGTGGCCATAGGTGTGCACCGTTTCAGTGAGAGTGGTGTCCTTGAGCAACTCCAGCCATTGTGCTTTTGTAAATTGGCTTTCAAAGGTTCTAGATCTTCCTTATCAGTGTAGAGGAGGACAAGCCTCTTTTGAAATGCTTGTTGATCCTGCTCTTTATCTTACAGGAAGGGCATCCTGGCTTGACACAAAGAAATCTGCCTTGCTTCTGAAATGAGCTGTCACTGCTTTTGCATCACTGTCAAGTGGAAGTCTTTCTATGGTTGGCGTTGTGTCAAAAGCCTCTGACCTACACAAGTCTACAGCCACACAACTGTTTACTACCCTTTCTATTTCAGCCTTTCCTCAGAACTGTGGAATGCAGAAAAATGTTTACATTTCCCCAAACAATTCCAGTAATCAAATATGAGAACAGTAGAAAAAAAACCTCTATGTGAACTTAAATGAAATCTTACAGAAAATTCAAGTGGATTTTTGTATAGCATATTTTTAAAGCTAATAAGTAGCTAAAAATACACTTCATCTTTGGAATTTCACATGAAAACCACTTCTAAAAGAAAATATCCCTGTTTCTTCTTTTTCTCAGTTCCTGGGGTACTTGCCACAGCTTGTGTTTTGTGTGGTGAAATTGGCATATTAAGCACTGAATTGAAAGAAACAAAGTGGTAGAACTTGTCCTTTATCTTTTTTTATTTGCTTGCTACTTGCCTTTCAGGCATCAGTTGATACCTTGTGTCCTTTACAGAAACAGCACTCCTTTACATTAGGTGCCCAAGCCACCAGCTCCTTGGAACAGCCCACATTTTAGACACTACTAACCTCTCCCATCCCACGTTTAAAAGGCTGGTGGGCTGAACTTGTCAAACCATTTCTGTGAACTCTTATGGTGTGTAAGGGGAGTGGCAGGAAGAGAAGGCATGAACATGGTAGAGGGATGAACTACAGTGCACAGCAGTGTAGCCGACAGATATAGAAGACAGCTAAAGGAGTACTGTGCTGGCTTTGGCTGGGCTAGAGTTAATTTTCTTCACAGTAGCTAGTATGAGGCTACATTTTGGATTTGTGCTGAAAACAGTGTTGATAAAACAGGGATGTTCTTGTTACTGCT
>JAVJGG010000029.1:22509433-22532783 GCA_035590195.1 Aviceda cuculoides
CCAGCGAGGAGGCTGGGGGGGCACAAGGAGTTGGGAGGGGACACAGCTGGGACAGCTGACCCCAACTGACCACAGGGGTATCCCAGACCATAGGACATCATGCTCGGCAATAAAAGCTGGGGGAAAGAAGGAGGAAGGGAGGATGTCCGGAGTGATAGCGTTTGTCTTCCCAAGTCACCATTCTGCGTGATGGAGCCCTGCTTTCCTGGAGGTGGCTGAACACCTGCCTGCCCATGGGAAGTGGTGAATGAATTCCTTGGTTTGGTTTGGTTTGCGTGCATGGCTTTTGCCTTACCTATTAAACTGTCTTTATCTCAGCCCACTAGTTTTCTCACTTTTACCCTTCTGATTCTCTCCCCCATCCCACCGGGGTGGGGGGGAGTGAGTGAGTGGCTGTGTGGGGCTGAGCTGCAGGCTGGAGTTAAACCACAACAAGTACAGAAAGGTTGAAGAAAGGAAAAGACAGAACAACAATTTAAAGACACTTTCAGCAAAGTGCTTGTGTGTCTATATTACGGTGCTGTGTTTTGTGGCAGTGCCTTACAGAGTTTATCAGGAAGACCTTTAAAAAGTCTTGGCCTCCACCCCACTCATTTATGTTGCCATCTAAACCAAACATTTCACTGTCTTCCCTCTTTTTTTTTTTCTTTTTTTTAATCCATTGAGAAGTTCCTGCTGTCCCTCCCTTTTTCTCCACATAAGATGCTCATTAGCTGTCCACAACTTTATAGTCCTTTTCCCTCCCATGCCGGGGACTGTCTGATCATGTCTGTCAGGTAACTTTAAGGTACTTTAGAAAATACTATGTTGAAATTCCTCCAATTTTGAAGCCTCTCTTGTTACAGTTCCTCCAACTGTACACTGGTAGATCAAAGAAGCAGAAATCATTACCGGCTTAAGATAAAACATCTCCACTGCACCTAAGCACAGCTCTATGATGAGCATAGACTATCTTATCTTTTGTCTGTTCTTTTCCTGTGGCTGCTGTCTCTACAAGCCCATTCTTCAATTTCCTACCTCAGCTTGTGCCAAAAGTAGGATCCAGCTATTGACGTATAATGAAGTGCAAAAGAAGGGTTCAGAATTTATCTTTACAGCAGGCCAACAAGCAATGGCCTTTCAAAAACTAGGATCAACAAAAGGGTACCTCCTGTTTTACCTCCTTAGAGCAAACAGAGCATTGTGCAAAGATGTGAATTATACTCACATGGATGGCACAAATAATGGAATAGGTGTTCTCAGAGTAATAATTGTGATTACCTCAACAAACAAGATAGGTACCCTGGACATCTAACCCAAGTCCTGTTAATCTGCACCATCACTTGCCCTCTAAGAGCATAATTTGCCTTCCACATAAATTTAATTCATCAAACTGAATTGTGTTTTAACTGGGACAGATCAAAAAAGTTGCCAGACACCTTTGTCAGATTTTTTAAAAGTCTGTTTTCAAATCAGAAATCGGGTGACATAAAATATCTGGTGGCCTGTCCTCGGAAAGAATCATTTGCTCAGTTTACAAGGCAGAATTCTCTGCCTGCTATAACTTGCCAGGGAAAGATTATAATATCCTCAGAAATGGTTTACATGCTTGTTGGCCTTCACTGTGCTGGAACCACGCTGGTATAAGCAAGCTATGTTTCCCGTCTGGTTCAAGACACAGACTTTCCACACCTGGGAGGTTTCTTACAAAGGAAGAGTTTTGATCTGCACTTGTTGCGGTCTGGGCAGTGCCAGTTAGCAGCGGCCCTGCAGTGATGAACACAACCTGCCAGCCCTTTGGGCTAGCCACAGCACCCTGTTTTCTCAGTGGAGAATACCCTTTAGTCCCACACATGTGTTCCAACTCCCAGGTGACAAGCCCTCAGTCTGCACAGTAGGTTGGGTAAATGAGGACAGCACCTGGCTTGCTCATCTGTGAATGCACTGTAAGACAAGGCGAGCACGAATAGACTGCAGTAGATTACTCCTTTATGTACTCTGTCAGTGTTCAAAGAAAGCATACATGCAATCCTGGATCTGTAAGAGGGAAGAAGGCTGCTCCCTAGGAGGGCATGTTATAGGAGAAAAGACATCTTCCACCCTACTGCTTGGCTGCACAATCCAGCATTGGGTTAGAGCTTTCTTGCTGTTGTAGTTCTCAATCTTTTTAGAAACTTTGACTTGAGCTGACCTCAGTGAGAGTTGCAGGTGTTTTGCTGAACAAGTAAGAAATCAGAACACTTAAGTTCTAATATTTCAACACTACGTTTTCGTCTCAAGTTCAAGATAAAGACTGAAAAATGTGACCACCACCCCAATGAAATATTTAGAAATGTTCTCATGTGGAAAGTTTCATTTTGACATTTTCCAATTCAAAACAGTTCATTTCTCTCTGTTTCACATGGCGATGTATACTCACAGGTAGTTTTAGTGCCTCTGCTTTATAGGCCTCAGGATCTATATCCCATTCAACAGAGTTATGGTTCTCTTAGTGCAATGTTCCATTCCAGCCAGAGAACAGAATGCAGTAAGGGAAAAAACATCTTGACAAACAACCATCCCACAGAGGAGAAAGGATTAAGTACCTCAGATTACCTCTCCCAGAAATGTCTTGTGGGGCTTAGGCACAAACAGGTTACTACCAAACTGATCCAGTTTGTTTCCCATGTGTTCCGGCAAGCCATGTTTGAATTAAGATGATTGAGTCACAGATCAAAAACTTTGTTTTTCTAGGAAAAAAAAAATAAACTTATTTATAGTTGCATTTTCCTATAAAATGTCTTTTGTGCAAATTTTAAAGCAACTGTAAAACTTAATATATTTGACAATCAGCCTCTTATTTATGGACCTTAATACAGACTAAGGATACCCAGACTCAATTCTTCTTTGGTCAAGAAAGAAAGGAAAGTGTTCAAATGTTTACTGAACAGGATTACTATAAACTGGATTAATCTCTACCATAGTTTTCCTAGACAGAAATATCACTTCCAACTTGATTCTCCCCTGATGTTGATCTTCCCCTCCAGTAACTGAGTTCCTGCTATCATCTGCAGCACAAGCAGAAGAACAGTTCTGTTGTGAAAGAAGGAAATCAGCACAGCCGCAAGTTCTGTGTCAGCTCAGAATAAAACTGAACTCTCAGAAGAAGGGCTGAGGTTGATGGATGCCATTCAGATGTTCCAAGAAGTCAGTTTAGTCTGAAATAGACCAAATGGCAGGGAAGTGTTACCGTGAAATTGAAGCAGAAGTCCTCAGTACTGCAGCTTTCACAATATAAAAACTGTATTTTCATCTTCTGTCACAAGTCATTAGGAATATCAGTTCCTGTCAGTCAGAGGTACCACTTTCCTAATTTTACTGTCTTTGTCTACTCCTTAAGACAGCTGCACTTAATTTCCCGGAGACACCTGCAGTTATGACCCCTACAATGAGAATTCAGTAATTCTTCCTGTCTGCCTGGATGACAAGCTACGGTAACCAAGTGTTTCCTCTGAAGTCCATGTGCATCCTTCCCCCCATAGCCTTCATATCTGTGCTCTGACACAGTGTTTGAAGTCAGCAGGTGAACAATACACACTGCAGAGTCTCCTTTCTGAATTGTGGGATTGCAGTTGCCAGCACACTCTCCCCTTCCCCCAGAAGTGACCTGAAGCAACAGGGAGGAGTCACGGCCCTATGCCCTGGCCAGCTTCCACTTCGGATAGTTACACCCTGCTTGTCTACATACCCTTTGCAGATTTAACTAGACTCAGTGCGTGATTCCCTTCCCACCAGAGCTTGCCATGTGGTTTGCTGGGTGGTTAAGATACAGTTTAGCAAAAAGATGGTGGATAGCCTTTGTGTATCTATCTGAAGTGTTCTGAAGTCATGCTAGATGAAATATATAGACTGTTGGCATCCGAGAGAAAACAGCATCTGAACAGACTGAGCACAGCCTTGAGTCTTTAGGCTATAAAAAACAAAAGCCCTTACATATGCTGCCGAAACCTGATTCCTGATGAAACATGCACCACACAGACTCAAGATCAAACCTTAAGATCAGAAGAGAAAACATCAAAACCTGAGACAGACCTCAGTACCTAGTTCACTTCTCTCCCCTTATGATGGGAGACACCACACTCAGGGAATTGGAATCCATCTCACCCTAGGAAAGCAGGCCACTAAGGGATTTTCCTGCAGACTGCAACTCTGGGCTCCTAGCAGCTGGAGGCTGCCTATGAAGTTCTGACACCCCATGAAATCTGAGCTGCCAGCATAGCCTGTGAGAACCCTTCTGCTTTGTGCTGCTAACACAGATAAGGCCAGAGAACCCCAGAACCCACATCTCGTTGGAGCAACATCAGAAGTTACCCCTAGTGTATCTATCTCCCCTCTATGAATGTCAGATACATCACCACATCAAAGAGTACATTTGCACACATATTTCACCAGCGCTCTACATATTCTAGGTCCAGCCCCACAACCCATCCACAGCTTCTTGTTCATGTTGTGAACTAGCAGGCTGACCACGTATCATACTGCTTACCAGCCTACTAAGATAACTGCTACCACTATTATTTCAGTACTGATGCATACAAAACTTTATTTCTCTCTGAAAGTCTAGGAAATCAGAACACCAGTACCCAATAAAAATAAACCAACAGAGTCCATTACTTTCTTTCTTTCTTTTTTTCAAGTCAATCATAAGAAACTTGAATCAGCAAGGCAAACAACTTAGTCCCCTCCCAAACTGGAAGCCTTTGAAGTCTGTGAGCTGGGCATCCAGCCCCATAGAGTCAATTCATGTCAGCTGTGCCCATCCACGCTCCCCAGGAGGTCAGCTGCCCTTTGGAGGTCTTAAAGGGCCTCCACAGTCTGTTATATATCCCTTACATGTAATGCTCTCCAACACTTGGTAGTCATTTGTTGGCTAGCTGATGTTAATGTTCTGTGAACTCTTATCAGATATATTTATTACCAGGGTTGTTAATGTTTTGGGAAGGCACAGGCTGGCTTGAGTTCAAAGGAGGACCACAAGAACTGAAAATAACCCCTGAAGGTGCTTATTTCAGGAGCCTGACTAATCCACCTTACTAAAGAGAAGGTTGAAAAAGGCAATGTGATGAGTGGGTGTTGATACTTACAGCTGCAAAAGATGTTGTAGTGCAGGGCTTTTCAGTTCTGCATAGCAAGATCCAGTTCTTTGCTCTTGATGTTAGAACCTCCAGAAATATATCGAGTGAAATATATTTCTGAGGGGAATGTAATCACCAGGGCAGAGCACGGGGTGGGGGGGGGACATCAATAAGCTCACCATTGTTTGAGATTTTAAAAAGAGAAAAAGCATGCTATGCTGCATCATCTGAGATATGCCAGTGTGTTGAGGAGAGTAGGGCATATGAAGGATGTGAGGTAGCAAGAACTTGAGGTTTCTCTTTTAACTCAATAACATATGCAAATCTTTTGTGTTTCTGCAGCATAGTCTGTGAAGGTGGCAGTGGAAAGCTGTTCAAGGTCATGTTGTGATCTAAGTATACTGGAACATGAGGTACTGCATCTTGCATTATTGCTAGTGAATTTATTTGAATGCAGAGCAGCATAAGAAACAACCGTGGTCCCATTTAATTCCAGAGATACAATGCTGCATGTGCAAGAGCTTAAAGCAAAAAATCTAAATACATTTTGTCATTCCCATCTCTGCAGATCCTTTGTTCAGTGCTTATTAAGTGAGTACAAAACTCACGTGAAGGAAAACAAAATGAAATCACTTGTTGCTCTTTTAAAATCTCAAATAGTTCTCACCTTCACAAGGAAGGTGATAGTGAAGACAGCATGGTGTTGGTGATGGATAGGAATTTGTAACTGTGGATGTGCAAGTCAAGGAATGACAGAGAATGAATCTGGAGGGGGAACTGATACTCTGGAGGACATGAAGAGCAGATGCTCTTTGTAGCTAAGGAGAATGAAAGCTTGATTTTTCTGGAAGATGTGTTGCTTTGTGGAAGATTTGTGTAGGCCAGGATGAGAGTTACAGTTTAGGTGCTCTTCTAGCTCCTTTCTATGGCTCCTTTCAGAGGCTCTTTTTTTTCCTGAGCTACCGAGGTGCTTATTGTAGCTGTTTGACAGGAATTCAGCCTGTGTGAACGAGGTAAGAAAGAAATTTTCCATCATGTTCTACGATTCTATGTTCCTTTTAAAATAAAAAGGTTTAATTAAGAATATTCATGCTACAAACTGCTTAAATATTATGTGGGCTTTGGTATTTTTGACACTTCTTATAGCACTCAGAAATGCCCTTGACTACTTCAGACCATCCAGACTGTTCCTTTAGTGTTCTCTTGGAAGAAGAATGAAGATGAGATTTTCTTGCCAACCAGGGTCAGCGTGTTTTATACAACTAAAAGAATATGACCTAAAACCAGCAAGAAGGAGAGGAAAGAGAATAGGGCTTCACCTGGTCTTGCCTGGTGTCAGCCCTGTGGGAGAGCAGCTGCTCCCGAGTGGGGAGCTGCCCTCCGCAGAGGAATGGGGCCAGGCTGGGCTGGGCAGCTCTGCTTTGCCTCCTGTTTCCCACCAGAGAAGGAAAGTGCTGGCTCATCCTTTGGAGAAGGAGCACCTTTCCTATTGAATTTCTGAGTGACTCTGTCCTGTTCCCTGTCATCTCAGGGCTCTTCTCCTGGCCCTCAGGTCCCAGCCTTCTTCAGTAATATCTCAGTCCTGCCAGCCCTGCTGTCAAGCCTGGTTTGCAGGGACAGGGGACAGGGAAAGCTGTGGTCACAGGAGAGGGTGGTAGGAGGGATGCCATACCAGGAGAAGGTGGGTTGTTTTATTCTAAATGGAAGAGAAAGGATCAAGGGTCTGCCGGTAACAGGTTTGTCTCTTCTCATTGAACTCAGCTTAGCCTTGCAATGAAGGTCATAACTAGATGTCCCTCTCTGTAGCTTGTGTTCTTTTATTGTATAAAAATTATAACTGTAACTTACGTGCAAATATAAAACAATGATGTTAGAAGGAGCTTTCCATTTGCAACATTTTTATTGGGAGCTGAATCCACCCTAACTGAGGTAAGTAGAAATGATTTTGTGAAGGACACACAGTTTTGCCTAGACTTTATAGACTTAAACTGGAGACACAACAGGGAAATTAGGTTGAAAAAAATATACATTTTTACATATATATGCAGCAGTCACACAATCAGTCATATGGCAAGAAGGCGTGTACTGCTCTGGATCAAAGGGGAAGTGTCCAGCATGAGATTAAAGGGGGGATAATTGCAAGCAACCAGAAAGTTTTATAATAGAGGTGATAATAATATACAGCAGAGGAAGGAAACTGCAAGGAACAGAAATGAGGATAAAATGCAAATAAAAGAGATCTTTTGATCCTTCTGGCTTTCTCCCTATATAACAGAATTATTTTATCATCCACTTACTTCATTTCCCTTCCACTTTCATCTTGCTTTCCTCTGATAGCTTTCTAGCTCCCCTGCCCTGACACTACACTGGGTCTGCCTCCCTCCACATGTCTTATAGTAGTGCAGGATATATCTTTATCAAGTGCTGATTCTAAATATGAAACATCTTCAGTGGGGGACTGTACTTCTCATTTTGCCTTTGACTTTGGGAAGCAACAGAGCTGGCATAGGGAGGATCTCTGAAAATCACCCCATGCAGGGTGATACTCCACATGGAGTAAGTTCAGCCTGAAATGCCAAAACTCCTGACCACTGTTGTGGGAGACAATGTAAACATTTAAAGAAAAGAGAACCCAAGAAAGAAGCAGCCTGGGAGTAGGATTTTGCAGATATTTTTTGAAATTTCTGATTTTTACCAAAGCTGCGGAAGTAAAAAACATTTTCCTTCCTCCTTCCATCCCTTACTCTGTATCCTGTTTAGTTTCACAGGTCAAGAGGTCTGTGACCAGAAGGAAGGAACCAGCCCTTTCTAAAGAGGACGTCAGTTGAGCCTCCTAACAGAAACCTCCACACTACAGCACTTCAGAAAGCCTGGTCACTCCTATCTTAAAAGCTCAGGCTAAACTTGGTTATGTGAGGCACCACTTTACAAACGTCATACCTCAGGTATGATGGGAAATAACAGCGGTGATTCTAATATACACCAGAGCAAGGAACCTGAAAGGAACAGAAGAGGGGGAAAATAAAGAGGAGTGAAAACAAAGAGCCAGTTTCTGCTCTAAGGTGGCTAGGTGGTGTGTTGATGGCCTAAAAAGGACTAAAAAACATGTCTGGCACTGACCTCTGGGGGTGGCTTGCTCTCTGCTCACTGTGAGGGGGGGAGACTTTAAAGCACAGGCACTTCAGCTCCGGGACTCTCGTGTTTGTGTTTGTTTGAGTAGCAGTTCCAGCTGTGCGGGAAGATGAAGGCACCCTTGGTGTGCTCCTATTTCTGAGGCTGCATTGGGAAGGCCTCCTTTGTACATAGTGCTTTTCCTGACGATGCTAAAAGAGTAAGGCTGCAGGAATGAGTTTGTTCCCTCTTCTGAGGTAGGACTCAGTGCACCCTTTTTGTTTAATGCTTGAACAGGTATTGTTAGTGAAAGTCTTGCTGCTTTGAGGGTAGGGGATGCCCTGTATAGGCTGGAGAGTGGGTGAGGTGTATCCCGGGGAGTGCGAAACAGGTCTAGTGGGACAGGTGTAAGTAAGTGTAACAAAATGAAAGCATGCCTAGTGCAGGTGGACCTCAGAGTTCACTCTTGGCGAGCTAGTAGTGTCTGCTTCCTGTGACCTTAAATGGGCTCACCATTGAGGGGTGTTATTAAAAATATTTGGGTTTCCACTTGTTGACTCATTTTCTGATCCTCTGGTGCCTAAACAGAAAGGATGAAGTGATTTGAGTGATATGGACAAGTGCTTAGAGGAGTGAATAATGGAGATGTAGAGCATATATGCCTCACTGTTGCTGGTTATAGCATGCTAGTAGGAAACAGGGCAACAAGAAAGATATCAGAAGAGAGACAGGAGACTTGGACTTCCGCAAATTAATTAGTCAGATGCACTCAACCACAAGTAATAAGAAAGGGATGCTCCATGCCTTGTACACAATGAGGTAGTTCAGTATTGGTGATAAAATGATACAAATACAGCTCTGATCTTCAAGAATCTGTGATGAGATTTCTGTTACTCTCCTGCTTCCCAACTAGAGCTGTTCCTAAAATTTTGTGAAGAATTTAGATAAATCCTTCTCAAATTTAAGAACTGTTTTTACCTGATAGATTCGCCATGTTTCAGTATTGTGTAAGATGTAGGATTTTGTGTGCTCGAGAGTTAAAAATGAAAATTTAAAGGTGGGTGTGTTTGTCCTCTGGGATGTGCTCTTTGTGTTCTCCGATTTCCCAGCCTGGGTCTGGAGGGCCAGCCTACTGCTATTTCTCCAACCTCGCCGTGGTATCGACTTTTGCCAATTATTTTTGGCCACTGCAGATTCGTTGCTTACCACAAGAGGTCAGCACGGGATAAGGTTGTGCCTCCAATGAATGGTCTTAAAAAAACTTTCAGCTATCGAGAATGTGTAGTTCCTACCTGTTTCAGTAAACCTGGTGAGCACCGAGTTGCTTTCAGTGACAGTTGTATGTAATACAATTTTAGCTTGCACATATTTTTACTCTCATCGCTCCTAAAAAGGATTGTTTTCTAGCTATTTTCCCTTTTCCTGCATGTTCTTATTTTGAAAATTAATTTTGTGAAAAGGGTCTCTGAACCATATATATATACACACACTATACACACACACACACACACACATATATATTATTATACATATATTTTATATGTTATAATATATATATATAAATTGCTGCTTATAGTATTATGAAGGAAAGCTAAAAAGCCTGCAAAGCTAACAGTTAAACTTACCCTTCCTTCACCCTGGGAAGGAAGGGTAAGTCTGCTTCTAGCCAAAAAGGAATGTTCATGTATTACTGAGAAATACTGCAGTTAAAGTTTGGTGGACCAGTGATCTGCAGAGTCAGATCAAGACACTTGGAGCTGTGCCATAGGGTTGGTTAAAACCAAGCTTGGTCATTTAACCCAGTCTTTGGTAGCAGTTCCTCCCTGTCTCCCCATCCATAAGGTTTGGTTTGGTTTTTTGTTTTGTTTTTACAACCTGCCAAAAAATCAATGAAGTCTTGTTTTCTTTCAGAGCAAGACACCATACTATAGTGACCACAAAGTAAAACTGAGACAGAGTAATGAGAAATTTGCTTGTCATTTGCCTTGCATTGAAAGAAATGGTTGAAAACTCTTCTTCCCCCAAAATTGTAAAAGAAAAAAAAAAAAAAAAGCTGCATCTGTTCATGGTGGCATCATCTGGTTTAAAGCGGGAAAATATAATTCAGGAAGATGCAAATTCATTCTCTCTCTTTCTCCTCTCCAAAGCTAAATTTAGAACATAAATCTTAGCATAATGTTTGCTTTTTATTTTGTTAGCCAAAAAAAGAAATGTAGCTTAGTCTCCAAACCAATATGGCAATTTTTATAACCTAAATATTTTTCTTGGCATCATAAAAAAGAGTGTGTGGGAGAGGGATAAAAAAGTTGGCAGTTTAAGCAAATAAACTAGAAAATAATACATTCAATTAAGGGCACCAAAATAATGTTATTCTTCTCTAAGTGGAATTTTCATTGCTAAAAAGTCGCTTTTGGTGCAGCAGGTTCCCAGTAGGATCTCACAGAAGAAGTAAGATTATAACAATGATTCTGTAACATCACATTTGGAGAACAGGTCTCAAGGGTAGTGGCATAAAATAAGACGATGGCAGCATTTGAAGTACAAAATGCCAGGACATTTCAACAAAACTTGTTTTCTTGCAGCTAAGAGTATTTGAAACCCACGTTTGAAATTAGTGCATTATTTTAGCTAAAAGAAATGAGGTTAGAGGAAGTTATTGATGCAGGCAGAGAAAGTGTCACTCTGTCTCAAAATTTTCTAAAGGAAGTACATGAGGGTGTGAAATATTTCTAAACCAAATGCACCTAAGGTAGTCACTTCTTAAAACTGTTTAGAACTGGCTGAAAAAGAGACAAAGCCTGTGCAGGAGTGGAGAGGGGTGACTGTGGGTGTTGAATTTTGGGCTAAAATAAAATCCCTTTTTTTTAATGTACAAAAGTAGAAAACATGTTTGCATAAAGAGAACTGTAACGTTCCATCTGCCTGTCATCAGAAATATCAATTACAGCAGAGATTATTCTCTCTTAAAGTAGCATTTAATTAGTGGAATTTAGTCTGAAATACCACTAAAATGCTTCCTGGCTAATTATATGACTTCAAATCCCTTTCTTTTTATATCTAGAGGAATCAGCTGTGGGATTACCTACTCTAATGATACAAGTCAGACAGCTTTGCCTGCCAGGAGTGGGGCTATGAAGACAACAGACTCCTCCAACAGAAGCTACAAGTTGCGACGCTCACTCCAGCAGCGCCTGGTATCCACTGGATTACACACATATTCAGGAAGGGACTGTTTGGACAAGCCCGACTGTGAGTGACAATACACGTTGTTGGGCAGCAGGGCAAGGTCTCTTTGCCTGAGCTGTTTTGCCTCTGGCTTAGAGAACAGATTAGTCTGGAGATCTTCTTTACTGGAGATGGATGACCCAGTGTGTGTGTGGTGAGGAGGTGTTGCTTGAAGGAAGGAAAATGCGAGGAGGAGTGATTAAACCGCTCATTAAATTTAATAGCCTTGCTATTTATATTGGAGTTGGCTTTGCAGCAGTGGGTAGGAATGCATTAGCAAAAGGAAAATCTATATACAACCTAATAAAGCTAGAAGGGGAGTTGAGAACTTGGGCAGAAATGGTACTAGTTTATACCCTTTTTTTTTTTTCTTTAAACAAACTTCCTGTTTCAGGAATGTCTCTCCAACTTGCAAGCAGTAGCTTCATTAGCTTTACCATGAGAAATGCATATCCTGTTCAAATGAAGCTTTGCCTATCAGGAGTGCTCCTGGTTGTGCACAGGGAGGCTGCTCCTCCACTGCCAGGCAAGAGCAGGACAGGAAAAGAGTTGCTAGCTTAATGCATCAGGAAGGCCAGTTTTATAGCGTGAGCCTGGAAGTGGGAAACCACAGTCACTAGCTAAAGGCTGCACTTAAAATTCACAGGGCCAAAACAAAATTCAAGGGCCACATTCCTGTCCTGTGTATCTTAGCTCATGTTATGGTGTCTAAATATCTGCTGTCGGATAGACGGGAAGGAATCAGTCCTGCTTGTAATGAAGCCGATGAAAAGGCTACCACTGACTCAAGGTGGTCCTTGGTTGATGCGCTGACATCCACATACACAAATGGCAAAAGTTATACACAAGGGTTTTATTACATGAATAATTTGACATACTCCACAGCAGTCAGATACAAGTGCATTTAATTAATGTTTTGTGGACATAACAGTCGGAATATTTCAGCAGAACAGTCAGTATTTGGCTCAATTCAAGCCAGTGCAATTCATGACATAACCATAAACAGGAAGTTACAGGTCTACAATGAGGTTAGACTAGATAGCAACAGCATATTTATTGTCACATCAAAGCATTACAAAGTATGAAAGCCCAATATTTCAACTATCTCTAAAATGGTATTTGTACAAACCTGTCGTCGATACCTAAATGTAACGATTCGTCGCATCATTAATGGATCATGACTTTCTATTTTTGGGAGTTATTTCAATATTCAAAACTATTTGGGGCAACAAGAAGAAATGTAAACATCTGATGGTCCTTTGAAAGTCCCTTCTGAGAAAATACATTGTGTGCCACAGGAAAAGTGCATTCTAACTGGTGTGTCTGCTATGGCCAGTTTGACTCAAATTCACATAGCACCAGGTATTTATCCATTTCTGCAGTAAAAAGTTAGAAAATCTTTGTATTAACTCAGAAAAGAGAAAACAAATTCAAAAGTTTTTTTTCTTCTTTCTTTAGAGGAACAACAATTAACTTAAAAAAACCCCACCCAACATTTAAACAGTTACCTCTTATGTACAAAGGAATCAACAGCTAGCAAAGCGCATAGCCAGTGAACAGTCTTTATTATTTATTTTCTTCAGGTTCATGTGCCTGAATATGAGTTTATTTACAGGTGGACAGGTATCCACAGAAGTAATAATCAGAATACTTCTATTTGGCTAAAAGTTGTATAAAAAAAGGACAAAACACTTTTTTCAAATTCTTTCCAAATATATATATATATATATTAAAATTATTCAGTATTTCCATTAGTGCCAGAATTGGAAGCTCTTCCTCATTTTAAAAAGTTAACTTTGTGATAGTAAGTGACAGCAAAGGACTGATGGTTGCAGTCAAGAGCTTTGATTTGAGGGACTGCAGCTGGAGCTACACCAGGCCCACGGGACAGTTGGAGATTGCAGAGAAAAGCAGTAGTGTCTTTCTGTTGCTGTTATAGGCCACATCCTGGTAACGGAGATCTGCCAGCTCCAGCGAGCCTCCTGTACCACGCTGGGCATCCCTACAGCTACCTCTGCGTGACCCTCCTGGGGGCAGGTCCTCTGCTGATATAAATAGTCACAGCTATGGGAGATATGGCAGCTGACAACCGTTGAAAACCTGCCCTCAAGCACTTTTTTCAAGTGATTGCGTTCTGTGGATCATGTTGTAGGGGCCCTGGTAAGGAATATGTTTTTCTGTTGAGCAACAAACAAAAAGCACTGCAATTTTTTAAAAGGACAGTGTTTAAAAAAAACCAACCCCAAAACCTCTGAAGTAGTGGAAGTATTCTTTATGCAAATGGACAACTAGCATGGACAGGTAGCTCAATAAATGGGAAAACATAATTTCCACACTTATTCTTGTAAAGAATATAAAATTAAAGGCCTTAGCCCATCAAATACAAATACATACTGCAAAAATATTTTCAATTAAACATAACCTAGATGAGTACATATCTCTGGATAGCTAAGAATACTACTGCCTTCATATTGGTATCAAATATTTAAGTAGTTTGCATATAAACAAAATCTTTCTTTGTTGTTGAGTCCAGGCTTGCTTTACCCTAAAGCAAGGATATTCTTAATACTTCTATTTTTTTGGTCTTTCTTCCTGTAGGATAAACTGTTAGAAACACACTTCATTCATTGACCAGGCTGGGCTGAAATATATTACAGCAAATTTGTGTAAGAATGTTACATGCAATACTTTCTTCCTTCATTTAATTACACCAACTACAACAGCAAGATATCTGTTTTTCATCTTTCCTACTCCCTTCCAACAGATGGTACACTAAAAACAAGGTCTGATCCTTTGTCTCTTACACACCCCAGCCCTGAAGTCCAGTCAATGATTAGGATGAAGGATTGAGAGTTTTGAGCGATGTATCATCTGGGGCAGCAGGTTTCAGCTGTGAGACCACAGCCCCTAAGGAGCTGCCCATGCCTCCGAAGTGGTGTGCTGCAGAGCACCGTGGAGAAGTGGTGGTAAGAATGAAACTGGGCTGGTAGGGTGGCTGAAAAGGCTCTCCCGAGGGGGAGGATCACGGCGGCGAGCCCAGTTTGCAGTGGCCTCCTCCTTGGCATTGCTTGTTCTAGTCTTGCTGCAAACTCCTACTGACCCTCTGTGAGAGAGCAGCTGCTGGTCCTGCTCTGCTGCCTGAGCGTGCAAGACGCTGATCGAAAGTGCAAGCGGTGCCGGAGCAGCAGCAGCTCTGGCTGAGCAAGCACAGGTACCACACATCCCTCTGCTTGGCCACACCGGGCCTGGGAGTCCTAACTGGTCCCCTGGAGCGCGCCAGGTCCCTGCCTTGGCCACAGGCCCCCAGCAACCCTGCTTCTGGGGCCCTGCAGCTCAGCACTCTGCTGTCCCACCCCTCGGGTTTTTGGAGAGCAGAAACAAGACAGGAGACAAATATATGCTGAAGGAGATGGGAGCACCTGCAGCCCCTGACGTTTGGGGGTTGTTAATCTAGGGGGAAAGGTTGGAGTTGAACTGATTCAAGATACAGTATGCAGCTGTATGAAAATGCATAGTTTGTATGTATACATTCATTTACAAAGATCAAAGGAAGGTTCTTTGCTATGTAGTTTAATCACCATCTGCTTTCAACAAAAATGCGACCTGACAAAGCTGCAGGAGACCCGTTAAGCACACAGCTTGGGAGTTAATGGTAGCTGAATGGCATTTCCCAAATAAAGAATTAGCTTCTTTTTATTCTTGCTTTTTGAGATAATTTGAAGTAGTTTTTAATTCAAAGATTGTTGTTTCTGTAACAATGTATAATAGATTTTGGGATTTCAGGAGATTCCAGTTCAACTGTGGTCATGTGAATATTGGCATACCCTGCTCTGAGGTTTATTAACAAGTATAAGCCCTGTAAGACAAACAAGCAAACCAACTGAAATCGCGTTTTAACTATGGTGTGTGAGCTAGATTAAAACACGGTTCTTTTAAAATGCTGAAATTCTAGTTCAGTAGCAAGTAGTGCTTTTTTTGCTTTTTTGGCAATAGCTGAGCTAGTATTTAGAAAATTCTATGAGTTTGCTCACTTTTGCTTTTATTTCAGTTAACACTTTGGAACCTAGCTGCTTCCCATGAGGAATGTCTATTGTCCTGAGCATCCCTGAATGTGTAACAGTAATGTACCAGGTAGGATGAGCTTAAAGACAAGGAGTAAACCCTGGTTTAAATGATCTATTTTAATCTTAGTTTTCCATTTGTGCTCCTTCTGAAGAAAAATTGTTTTCTCACTTGTGATGCTTACTAAAACACAACGGTTTGCTACTAAATGTAACTTTACCAAAGATCACTGCTTTTTACTAATCAAGACTTCTATAAACATTTAATTCAGCAATTAATTGACTTTGTTCATGATACTTCACATTTCTTCATGTTCTTAATTTTTACTTAGGGAAAAAAGTGGTTAATGCATTTACTATATGACTTAGATTCTTCCTTGCAACTTTTACTCAACCATATCTATGAAAATTGCACAAAAAGCATTTTTGAAGCTAGAAAAAAATACAATAATTGGATAATCAGGATTCACATGGAGTAATTTGTCAAAGCATATTTTGCAATCTAAGTGAAGAAACATTGCCTGTAGCTAGTGAACTGATCATTCACTGGGAAATGAAAAAGCAGAAAATATTTTTTCCATACAAACAATGAATATCAGACGTGCAAGAGGATGAGATTTGCTCATTCTAAAACCCAGTGACCAGAAACAAACTATTCATTACCTGAATGACTTGAATAACTTGAGAAAAAAATACTCCTTCTTAATTTTTAAAGAAGGTTACTCTGTCCAAAGCTGATTTAGTGCATTAATAAAACACACGAGCCAGTGCTTAGCAAATTAGTAATTCCATAGTATTTCTTTCAATTTTCAAGTGCAAGCACATACTTCTTAGTATTTAAAATAACTCAATTATTTTCATAGACTTTCAGGCATTAATATACACATTGCTAATTTCACAAATGTTTTTAAGTTAAGAAAAATATTTGAAAAGTTTGGAGCATTGCGACTTGTACCAAGAATGACACCTTAATATCTGAAGACTATTGGAAGTGCTCTTGGTTCAGCAGGTAGAATTGACTCAGATGCAGACACAAAGATTTTAACACTTTCTTTCATATAAAGTAACAGCAGAATTCTTAGAGGAGTTTTGGAGAGCCCAAGTCTGTATGTTTTTGATCTAGCACTGAAACATTTTCAGTGGCAGTAGATTGCAGAGGCTTTTTGACAAGTTATGGCCAAGGTCCTCTGAATTCTGGAGTTCTCCCTAGCTGCCAGCGCTACAGGGAGACAGTGATAGTTTAATGAAGGTCTGCACGGTGGCATTTTGTTGTTCTGTGATTTTTTTTTTTTTTATCTTAAGTAAAGAAAAAGCACCAGCTTCTAGTAAGAAACTGTTTTTTGCTATCTGCAAGTCACTGGCAGTGGAAGTACCTTATCTAAATCTGCTGTGCTGGCTCACAGACTGCCCCCAGAGGGCAGAATCAAATCAGATTGCGAAGGAGTATCATTGACATGCAAAAGTCTTCTTCTCTTTTAAGCTTTCCTTCAAACCTAGACAAAAGCACAGAAACTAGTCGGGCAACAGAACTGTTATTTGTGCTGCCTGATGGACCGTCAGTAGGAGTAGGCCTGTTGCTGTTCTTGCTCTTCAGCCAAACACAAACTGAGTTTTCAGACACCTGTCCTTAGTGCAAAGGTTTTAAGCTTAATTTTTCCACAATTGCAAGATCTGAGTAGTCCTGTGCAGCACTCATCTCTGTGGTAGGATGTACAGGTAACATTAATCTATGCTTTCTCTTCAGCACAGATATCATGGTGCTCAATAATGTTAGGCATGAAGCTTGCACTGGTGGTGCACTTGCCATGCTCCAGGGATGCCCGTTAGTCCCTGAAAGAACAAAACAGCTTTACAGCATGCAGAAATACCTGGATCTTGCACATCTTTTGTAGGTGAAACTAAAGCTTGATTAAAAAGGGCAAGATGATATCTTTGCAGGTCAAGACGTGACTGTACTCATGCTGCTGGAGCAGCAGTTAGCTTGTACTTGTACCTATGGATGTACAAATGAAAAAGCAGAATGTCTGAAAGTCTCTTACAAGGAACTGGGGACTCTGGGAGGTGGCTGGCAACGCACTTTTGCAGGGATTTCACATGGTGGCGTTGAGGACTTCAGAGCTGTGCATGGTCTGTGCACACACGTGCTCATCAGCCCGGGAAAGGGGAGCCCACAGAGGACTCACTCTAGGAAGGAAATGAGAGCATGTCCTCTCTCTCTCTCTCCTCTCCTTACTGCTGTGTGCTTTGTCTTCCAGTCACTGCAGACCTCCACTTTTCTAGGTGTGACTTGGAATAAAGAGTTTGGACAAAGTAAAAGTAAAAAAGGTCTTTATTTGTCAATATCCTTCACAAGACTTGAAAGGATTCTGTGCCGGGGTAGAGTAGCTGTTCTTTGTTTAAAACGTTGAAACTGGCATCTAAAGATTCTTAAGCTAGACTATGTGGAATAGTATTAGGGCTGTTAAGTTTAAAACTAAAACCAGAGGAAAGACAAGTTCATTAGCTCATTTAGGAACAAGACAATTGTTTTTAGGACAGTAGTTCCCAAAATTTGAGGGGATGAAGGCAGGAAAAAACAAATGGAAATACCATTGTCAACCTCAAAGTGGGCCTGTAAGTGCAAGAGTTTGGAGAGCTGCTGTTTAAAGCAGGAAAATACATACTCCTGTACAGCTTCTGGTGGTGTCTTGTACTTGCATGATTTCAGCCCCTCCAGAGACCAGGGTCTTCTCGGACTCCCCACTATACAGCATTGCAATAGTGTAGTGAAAAACGTATCTCTTTGGTAATTAAGTGAAACTGATTTCAACTTTTCTGTGAGCTCTTTTCAGTTTAACCTGGCTTATTAAATAGCTTTATACTTCTTTAAACTAGATCAGGCTAATTTTTTAAGACCCACAGCAATTAAACTAATGCAGGTTTTGCATATAAGCAAATCCAATGTCTAGACCTTTGTCTCCTGCTTATTCACATTCCATTTTAAACCATGCTATCCATTAATGTACTGAATTTACCAAATGGTAAATCATTTCAGAAGCTATAATATTTCTCAATGTATCATTAAAAATGTCTCTGACCTAAATAGTTTATTTGCTGTATTTTATGAAACTTGCATTTTAATAAAAACATCTTAGTTTCATGGTTAACTTCTAGTTAAAACTAGATTAACAAAACCTTTATTGTTTTGTGTATCAAAAATACCTGGCCCAACAAGTGAAAAAATATATGAAGTGCAATACAGAGCAAATTAAAGCTCAGTAATTTTACACTGAGTTAAAGAGGATATGCTGTGGTTCTAAAAATAATAATTCAGAAAACATGTTTTTGAAAAATAATTTACTTTATACTCACTAAAACAGTATTTGATAGGAAACAAAGGAAGAACAATGTATGTGGGCAGATATTTCCCTTTTGTGACTGAAGCGAGACAAAAGGGTGCATGGATCTAAATACTGCAGCCTCATGCAAGCAAAGTGTATTAGAAATCCCATCCTCATAAAAACTGGGCAATTGGGCTTTTGTTTTCCTACAGCTGCTTAACTTATGCTAAATTCACCCCTTTCTATGACAGAAATACTTTTCTTATATGAAATAATATGAGTAGCAGATGACAAGAAAACATAGTTGCTTTTTTCACAGAGTTTAAAAAAATGTAGTGCAATTGATGCTGACAGTTATCTTCCTTCAGTTACCTTATGAACCATTACCTTTTTCCCAGCTTTCCCATCACTGTTACACTGATGCTAGAATAAAAAGAGGCTGAAAAACTGTGGTAGCAAAGCAGCTGAGGATCTTTCCTATTTGCTACCAAGCCTGGGTAAGAAGTATACCCTGATTTTCTGTGGCCCAGAGAACTCTGTACTACAGAGACCACGTCTCCCCACCCCCCAATAAACATTTTATGGCCTGAGATTACCTTAAAAAACATCGGATTGGATCCAGGACACCCCTGGGGTCGGGGGGGGGGGGGGGGGGCAAGGGGCCACAGGGTTGGTTTTGATGTCCCTGAACTCCTCCAGTATCTTCTTAGCAAAACCATGGCACAGTTAAGATGTACTTTTAAGGCTCACTGCATGTAGGATTATTGATCTAACTCCTTTTTTTCCCTATAGACTCCATTTCATATCAAAATCAATGCTGTTTTAATGGTATTCTAGCAGTGCTAAGCAACCAGCCGTTAGTGGAGCTCTCTTGAGCTAGCTGCTGTGGGAGTATGTGCAAGTCCAGGCCCTTAATGAGACTCCATCCAAGACGGGGTGGGATAAAGGCAGTATTATCATGCCTGTCACATGAAGAGCAGAGGTACACACCCAGCAAGCCACCTACTGATCTAGCCTTCAGGCATTTTATACAGACCTACACTTTTAGGAGTGCTTCAAGCCAGCATAACCCCAGATACTTCTCTCTAGCAATGCCTCTGCCAGGGGGTAGGAACAGCTCTTTCAACAGTAGCACAAGCTTATGCCAACTTAACCTGCTTTGGAACTAGTGTTAGGTAAAATGTAGAGATCTGAGTCTAAAATAATATTCCCCAACCCCCGTGACTCACAAAGATAATATCTG
The DNA here is from genome assembly GCA_035590195.1 of Aviceda cuculoides. Classification (NCBI taxonomy): domain Eukaryota; kingdom Metazoa; phylum Chordata; class Aves; order Accipitriformes; family Accipitridae; genus Aviceda; species Aviceda cuculoides. The sequence goes on from JAVJGG010000029.1 coordinate 22,529,487, forward strand.
GTTCCTTGCAAATGCAGGGGTAGCTGGTGCTGTGCTAGAAATGCCACTGCAAAGTGATGAGGCAATGCCCCCTTTATAAAAGTCTACCAATAAAACACTCACTTGGGAAGTGGAAGAGTTGGGAAAGAGTTGGAAAGAGCCTCCTTTACCTGGGGGTCAAACTCACATTGGTGTGGTTTTAGGGTTCATTGCTGGGTTCCAGCAAGTCTTGGGAAAAGGATTTAGTTAAGGTTACAGGGCTCCACGAGAGCCCAGACAAGAGCATACTCTCACTGGCTACTTGGGGAGCTGCAGTATGGCTTTGGAAGGAGGGAAACCATCACTTCAGATTTCAGCTCTGACAATACTGTAATTTATTCAGTGACCTTCTGTAGCATAAAACTTCTCCAACGGTTTTATTTCAATCTCGGAAAGAAAGAATATTCTTTAAAAGAGCCTTCTGTACTGTGGGTCAGGAATGAATGCAGATAACCACCTCCCTCAAGCTGGACACAACCAACAGAGCACTTGCTGCAGCTGACAGCACACAATTACAGTGGTAACTCCTTCACAACAGCTTGGCTATCCTGGATCCCATTCTGAAAAACCTCCTTTCCCCAGGCCTGGTATCAGTAGGATGGATTACAGGCTGAATACCATGTGCTTCACAGCCCTTAAATCTGTCACTCAGTGATACATGCAAAGTCCTGCCACTTTGGTATTAGTAAAAACTGAGCCAACATCTGCCAACAGCCGGGCAAATGTGCCTCGGTACATATCCATCCCTCTCACAAAGCCCAACAGCAAAATTCTCTTCTCAAGCACTCAGGAAGGAAGATTCACAATTTCACACTCCCAGTTACAGTGGAAATAGTCACACCGAGGAAAACCAAAGTGCCTTTGTTCTACAACCGTTGCCTGTGTGAGCAGTCCTAGTCAATGCACTTATTCACGGGAATAACTGCAACTCTCCTGAGAAAATCTGTAATTCTTCGAGGGCTCACCTAGTTACAATGCTACCTGCATTTTGCTCTTAATTGTGTAACAAGACATTTTATCAGGCTTGTAATTTAAAAAAAACACCCACAAAAAACTTCTGTAATTGACTGCTTTACACTAGTTTCCTCCTACTGGGATCCAATTCTGAGCAATTTTGTTTCAGGTCTTACTTGACTGGCTCAAGCCTCTTCCGACTAATGTCTCTAAATTTGAGTTTGTCCTTTGGCCCTTTGCTAGAAGTCAGTCAAACAGGGAAACAACTAAACAGTCTTCTGTTCAACAGATCTGATTATTCTGTCTATCAGTTAATTCTGAACTCTAAGCATAAGACAAAACCAAGAGAGATGGGAAAATGACATGTATGTCATTATTTAACAGCAAAAAAAAAAGGTGCAAGATACACCGTACTTGGCAACCTATATTCTGTTGACCCCACAGTGCAGATGGAGAGAAGAAATATGTGAGCGGAGCTTTTAGTTTAATTGTTCAAACCTTTTTTATAACTGAACAACAAACCCTCAACATAATCTTGTCCTATATAACCTGCTTGCATGAACTCTCCACATAAGTTGGAGCAGATCATGTTGTACAATTTCATTCAGACTGTACAGGATGATGAAGAAATCTCTCCATTTTGGAAGTTATTTTCAAAAGAATACAATTTCAAGCTAAGTATTGGTAATTTAGGAATATCTTCACAATCAGAATATAAACAAATAAAACCCAATAATAAAAAGGAAGAGACAAAGCAAACACTGAAGTAGGCATTTTCATGACATCATGGGAAATTTCAGATTAACCTATCTCTGTAACCAAGGGCAATATACTTTTTTCTTTCAGTACTCCGGAATTTGTATAGCTTTGTAAAGGTGTTTTATGTTACTTCCGCCATGTAAAACAACATACCACTATTCTATGTGATTTACAATTCCCCCTCTCCTCCTTTTGGTTCTTAGGAAATCCCAAATCCTGTTTCATAATGTGTAATAAATGGTTATAAAATTATACCAACATCATCATTTCAGAGAGGTAATAAGATCCCAGTGCTATAAGAGTCAGTTTTAAAAGAGTGCACATTTCACAGTGATGTACAAACACACACCGCTTGTTTCCATAATTTAGCCCTTTGTAAGTATTGCACCTTGTTAATAAGGCTACTGTCTATTTTCTTTTAGCACTAAAAATTATACTTAGACAACATCATTTGTGGCTTAAAAGTATTCTAAGTTTTTAGGTAAGCTTAGTTATTTCCTTGCACACTTAGCTCCTATGCCTTCAGCTGCCTGGAGGAATGTTGAGCGTACAGGGAATACAAATGGAACTATATAGGTTTATATAATGTGACTTGCTTGTCACGCATTTTTTCTTCTGATGTGCTCAAATAAGTTCCTTTGAGCTTGATGGCAAATAAGACACCTTTTACAAACCCAAGCAATGCTTTCACATGCTGAAATGTACGGTTAAACTTGTCTTCTTTCTCACTTTCCCTTTGCAATGCAAAAAATAATTTAAAAAAAGAATTCTCTAAGTTTGTCTGGTCTTCTAAACACAAGATAAATTGCATAAAATCAGAAAAAGATAGATTGTCTTACAAAGTGCGTATTTCAAACAAAGCTATCAGAGTATCTGCTCTTGCCAAGGCCTGATTTCAGAAGAGCGTAAAAATGTGTGCCTAACTTTAGAAAGATGGACAGTCTCATCAACAAACTCCACAAGTGAAGTTAAACACATACTTGAGTGCTCTGATGAATCTGAACCTATATTTTATTATTGGACTATCAGTGGTTCTACCTCTGCACAGCCGTACCTGATAATTTATAGGTTATGTGCACCCCTACCATGACAGATTCGTTGGCATCACTGTAAGAATTAATTACTACAGTTAAATACTGATACTAAGAATTGTGATGTCATGTGCTATTTACATTTTTAGGTCCCAATATTGAAGATTCTGATTTTTATTCAATTCAGTATAAATATTTGGGAATATGAAGAATGGAGTCCCTGGACACAGGAAAAAGAGTTGATAGGAAAAATTATTACTGACCAAAAATAATTTATTTGCATACAAGTAAAGAAAAATGTGAGAATTTGCCTACATATTCCTTCAAAATACTAGTTAACATGGTTCAATAAAACCTTGGGTTTACTGAAGCTGATACCTCTGCAGATATGAAAAAAACCCGTGGTGGTATGTGGGTAATTTCATGTAGAATTAGCACTTTGCAAAGTAGAGTACTCAACACCTCCAGGATATCATGCTAACATATTATTTTTTTGCTTGCTGAAGTAATTTGGTAAGAAGTAATCCAATTATAG
>JAVJGG010000029.1:22537252-22589876 GCA_035590195.1 Aviceda cuculoides
CAGTAAGAATGAGCCAGTTGGGGGGGGGAGGGGGGGGAAGAGGAAAAGATCTGGTCTAATTTCAAATGGTATGGAAAAAAAAATCCAGGAATTTGTGGGCCTCCATACCTCTATTAATAGGCAAAATTTTGCTTCTGTGTCTTTCTTTGATTTTTTTTGTTTTCTTTAATAGGAAAGTATTGTTTAAGCATATACATTCATATTCTAGTGAATCCTTACTTTATTTTTGCATTGAAATAATCACTAATTAATGGTAATTCAATATAAGTTGAGATAGGACACCAGCTTGCCACATTCCAGTGTATACTTTCTAATGGACAAAGAAACTGAAGTACCCAAATCTATCCAAGCACTGCAAGTAGAGAAACTTGTTAATTCGTATATCAAAATGAGTTAAGAAATGGAATTTTACCATAAATACGTTGCTCCTTTGCTCTTGTACTTCTTTTTCTGAGGAGATGTTGAGGAAAGGGGGTATTTTCTCTACCATTTTTTTGTGTCAACTAAATCTTAGCCACTTTAATAGGGGGAAAAAAAACTGAGCAAACCATTACCTTAACAACAGTCTCTCAAATAAGAAAAAAGGAAGCAAGAAGAGAATTGCTGGGCTGGATCGTGTCCCTGAATAGCTACTACATGTAATCCTAGCGGATGCATTTACCAGTTCTTTATAGGTCTCCTGTAGCAATAGACGTGCTGGTCCAACTCTTCATGCTCCCTCAGAAATGGGAGAGAGGTAAGAAAAGCTACTGGACCCCCATTATATTCTTACGGGTTTCAATCAAGCATCACTGGATTTCTTCCCTCAACTTCTTGTTGCGACAATATCTGCTGGTGACTCTCCATTGCGGCTTTTCATCCTCTAGAGGATCAAAATCCAATTTGGTACTTAAAATTACTTTGTTCCACTCCACTGGTCTGTGCCTGGTTTAAAAATCTTCCAGGAGCACTGCCTGTCCTTCTTGCAAATTCAGACTTTGCTTTTCTCCTATAAACAAACAAACAAAAATCCCAACTCCTCCCCACACCCCCTTTCCAAAAATATAATATAATCATGATCATACTTGTCAGGAGAATTATTTAGCAGTCTCCAGTCTTAGTACAGTTTTTTTTGAGAAAACTGTAGCTTATATGACTCTGAAGTGTTTATTAGAAAGCTTTCAAAAGGGATCTTCGTTTCAGGAAAAGAAAAATTGTTCAGTTTAGCAAATACAGACGTTCACAGCACAGATACTGAAATGGTTAAAAATGACCCTAAGGAGCAGGTAGCTCACAGAGTTAGCAAAAAAATTAACTTTTTCTTTCTTTTACAGAAAAACACTAATAGCTGCTCTGGTTTCCATACTTAGTAAGACAGAATTTTGTTGTATGTCCTTGATTTTGCTTTTCTTTTTTTTTGCTCTATTGCTCCACACAGGTTTTGATTAGTGCTTCTCCTTGGCTACAAGTGCTTCACTTTGAAATACAAAGCTCTTAAAAAAAACCAAAACACCCCAAAAAACCAAAGCCCCCAACACCACATCACTGGAGGGAAAATGGGAAGTGATACAGTGCAGCTGCAGCAACCTGGTTCTGCTGTTGTCCTCCCCATCCCCAAATCCTCTGCATAATTTCAATCTTTAGTCGATGAACCTTTGGCAGGCCTTCTTCCATCGGCAGGCAGTACACCACATATCTCTGTTCTCCATCCCATAGACCTTCCGACACTTTTTCCCCTCCCCTCTAGGCTTCCTGTCAGAGAGAAAGGGAAGCTTGTTAATGAGATGCTTTTGTAGCTTTGCTTTACCACCCTAAGATCAGGACAACAATCTCAAGGACCCCTGGCGTGGGTTGTTTTCCAGTCAACTGGGAGATGACGAAGCAGGCAGACATATGGCCGTGACTCCGCAGCTCCGAGGGACCAGTCCCTCTCCTTGCCTGGCTCCTACAGCCTCTGCAGCAGCTGCTGAGACGGCTCCTCTGCTCCTGGGATGATCCCGGGAACATACAGCCCTGACTTCAGCCAGCGACTAAACCCAGTCTAGATAAATGGCACTTTAGCCACGTTAAGCGCCAAGGCGTAACGGATAGTCATCGCTCTTCTACAACACAGCCCGGGTCACGGTCAGGGAGAAGTCCTCTTTGCTGTAGAGCTGTGGTACAAATATTTTGCATAGCTCTGAGCAGCAGACCCTGACTACCAGCAGGTAGCAGCTATGCAAAGGAAGGGAAAAGCTACCAGCTCCTAAGCTTGCCAGTCCTTCCTTCATGGTTTGCTCTGAGCTCATTGACTGAAAAACAACAAAGTGATTGAAAACAAATTTTAACCCTCACCCTCATTTGCAGCACATTCATGTGTGCTGCTTCTCTGTCGTCCCCAAGTCAGGCAGTGTCTGCTTTTAAAGCTATAACGATTGTCATGTTTTCCATCTTATAACCACACACAAAAGTTCACAAATTTAGAAAATGATCAAAGTAACTGTTAAAATGGGACTTTTTTTATTCAACACATAGCAAGCCAGCAAACCTGAGAAGCAACGCTACAACAAGTAACCCAACGCTCGCTACAGCAACGCCATCTGTCCTGGCAGCTTTAAATCAAGTAACTGTACAGACAGAATTGTTTAATACCTGTATTACATGCTGCATGGCACACATGGGAATTGCCTGACGATTCCTCTCTTGCATACCTATATGTTTTTTGTACTGAACGTTCATTAATGGGCACAATCCATGAATTGGGAAGATCCTAAGTTTGGTTTGTAGCATATGCAATGATCTGAGTCATGAAGAAAATGAAAAGCATGAAATCTTCCTTTTGTCCTGTTTTAGGGCACAGTCACCTTTAGGACTGTGAGAAATAAGGAGTTTCTTTACTGTAAGAAATTTAGCATGTCAGTCTGATTTTTTAACATAATGTTTTGAACACTTCTAAAGCAGGCTCCATTCAAACATCAGTTAGCTTTAATGGAATCGAATGTAGCTTATGTCTAGGAAGACAAGGTATAAAAAGCTTTGCTTTGATCTAATTTATTGTAAGATACGGTCTCTTACAATTCAGTTGAAGCCAAATACCATACCGACTGAACAGTGATGAACACATAAGACAGCCCAGTCTTTCAGGGAAAAAAGCAAAGCCACATAATGCAGTTCAGGATGCTTCAGCTGGAGCAGTGAATCTGGGCAGCGTTGCTTTACAGGGCGATTTAGATCTGCATCTGAACTCCAGACACGCCTGGCAGAAGGCCTGCGGTTTCGCTTCACAGCCTGCCTTTTTCATTTCACAACAACTCACTTTTTCCCAAACTTTACCTTTGATGGTAATGAAAAGCAAAACAGGTCCAGAACGCTTACTCTAAAGCATTCTAGTAAGAAACTGCCTGACAACTGCAATCACAGTTGGCGGTGTAGTTTTTCTGTTTCTTTGGCCACTGACATCTTATTTACTAAATGCCCTCCAGGTTCTGAGGCTGCTGGTCTGTCAGCAGGAGCTAATGGTCCCATACCTCAAGCCAAATGCTACTCTAGGCGGTGATGAAAGAACTGTGTGGGACTGTTTCTGCTCTCCACTCCCTGCAGGACGATTATGAGTTGGTGAGACCTGTCAATACAGACAAAAAAGCTGCTTATGAAGAACATACACATATGAATGCAGTATAAACACTTTTGCCAGAAAATGCAATTCATGATGCATGGTGCCAAGGATACCCAGGGAAGGTTATTACATAACATCCAACATAAGTAAGTTGTAGATCTATTTAGAAAGATGACCATTTAGTATTAGGTACACTGTACTAGCTCCGTTATGTTTCCCTCTGCTTCCAGTCATCCAAACAGAGCAAACCAGAATACAGATCGGCATCATTTCAGATTTTGGGAAATACAGAAAATGCATTCATTCTTCTTTAAGAACTCTGAATAGCTCTTATGAAAACCTTCTCCAATTTAAGCAAAGAAAATAACTGGAAAAATAAACTTCGGCCTGTGCTGAGATCAATACCAGTAACCCCCTGTTAAATAAAGGGATTTCACATGTTGCTCCCATCTGTGACTTGGTATTCTTTGTAGAGAGACAGCCTTGGAGCCGGGGGTTTGTTGCAGGGCAGTTATGATGCAGCCCTCACGGTTTTAATAGGAGTGCAAGGCAGCCCCTCTGATCTAACAGCTAACAAGATGTACTGGATTATTTCCTTTATTCTGCACTGTAAACCTTCTCAGCAGGTGTCCTCCTTTGTGAATGTTCCCGAGTGAAGGGTGTAGTTTGGTCTTCTGAGACTTTCCATAAGCCTCCTACATGAGCCTGCGGGTTGGCAACATTATTTGAGTAATCACATGGCATAAAGCTCAGCCTTAAATAATTCCTAAATTAGTTACTGCTAGGGTCTTATTTTGCTCCTGGGTGAAGGCCACAACCACTTTACATCTAAAACACCAGAAAAAATTTATGAACACTCATTTTTTGTTATGTACAGAACATAGCAAGCTTCATTTGTGCATCTGCCGCACAGAGTTGCTGCCTCCTACAGCCAGGAACTGCAGATACTGTCAGTTACCTGCATTGCTATGACTTCTCACTCCTGCCCTTTTCAAGTCTCGTAATACCTGGAAGAATGGGAACTGACCTGACTTGAAGAGAGTTACTGAATGTGCTTTGATTTTTGATATAAAGTCTATTTTATAGCTACTCCACAGTAGCAAAAAACTAATACTCGTAATGGAGTGCAGTCACTCTCTCAACTTTTACTCTTGGCTGGTAACTACAGAAATTTCTGATTTAACTGCATGTGCAGCTCACACACTGAACACGTTTAGACCGTTACTGATACATATCTCCAAAACTTGAAAGAAGTTTCCCCTCTCTCTGCCTGCTTACCCCAAGTCATGTTTTATACATCCAGAGACCACACTAACGCCTTCCGTCCTATCACTCCAGATTATTGAGGGCAGCTTGTTGTCTACTACTTTTTTTCCTATCTTTTATCAACCACTTCTCTTGTTTTACCTAAGAATGATTGAAACACTGAAGATAAAATGCAAAGCAGTAACACTTTTCTAGTCTTCGGCATTTACCACACACTGCATGGTTTTCCAGTCATTGCCAGCAACATCTCTCGTCAATTCTGCTAGAGTTCTTTGACATTTTAAAAACCAGAAATTTTTTATAGCTACCACTACTAACTGATACTCAACATATTCTTCGGTTATCATTGAACAAAAAAGTACTTTGATGGCCTTCTATGTTATAAGCAATTATCCTGATTGCTTCCAAACATAGAGCAGGCTTGAGCAGTAATTGCAGCGCGCAGACTGCGTCTCCCCTCACGTTCTCCAGAGAGGGTCTCTCTGCACGATGGTTTCCACGGGTTGGGATACCAAGGCAGCTAAACTGCACTGAAGTTTAGCTTTAGTGTATTTCGATACGCTTTGCAGCAGGTCTAAACAGTACCACTGAGCTGCACTCCCTTGTAGGTGACACTAAGAGCAGATTAAGAGGAGGGTGTGAGAAGGCAATCCTTGCCCTCGGAGGCTTTTCACATTTGAAGTGTTGTCTAACACAGAGAATGAACGTGACACAACAGTGTTTGTTTGAAGTGAGGACCTGGAGTTTCCATTTACATGACCTGGGGGAAACTATGGTTACAGAGAAGATCTGTGATCTGTAAACAACAGATTATTGAACTTGGATATCTTATCTCCTGTTCAACCTTTTTGGGTCTTATGAGCAGGCAGGTAAAAATCAGTATCACACAGCAGAGATCATTCTGGCATTCAAGAAGAATTTTATCCTACATTACATAAAAGTGGAACTATATGGTCATTATGTTAAGTCCTCCAGTAGCAAGAGATACAGACTCCACTGTTGCTTATCCTACTTGCATCATTTAATCCGTCTTCCTCCCATCCCCATGCCGTGCCTTATTTTTTCCCCTCATTCAGTCTCAAGCAGTAGAGCAAACATGAACTTGTCCGTTCTGCTTCATGCAGAGAATTGCACCTAGCAATGACTCACAGCTGTGCCAACACTCAACCTTCTCTTGCACCTGCAAAGTTATCTTGGGAAAATGGTAAGAAAAAGTGTATTTCTCATCTGCCTTGGGAATCTAACTTAGGTGTCAAAAAAACCCAGAAGAAAACTATTTTGAAATTTTGTCTCTCTCGTGGACTTAACTGCTGACCTATGGGTCTAGAAAGAAGCCTGTTCAAAACCAGGATTCAACAGCCCTCTAATGGGTCAAGGATAGAAAGGCCCCATTCCAACATTACTAGTAATGTGAAGAAATATGTAGACTTACGCACTTTTGCAAATCTGTACCTAATCCTTTACTGTGCAGTGGTTTGTCCAGGCCAAAAAAGTATCCCAAAGCCATTTTAGAAAACTGTTTGAATAAATATTTAGGGTCAGGCAGAAAGTAATGGTTTGGACTTACTCTCTGAAGTTCCCTTGGGTGCTACAGATGGTGCACCTAATCTCGGGGACCATGTATGTATACAGTTGCATGAGTTTATAGTATGCTGGCTCTGTCACATGATCTGGTCTTAAATAAACCTTGAAGGAGAAGGAGAAAGTCCCCTACACTATAGCTTTCCTAAAGTAGTTACACTCAGTGTAAGGTAGGAGTTGACAGAGCCCTGTTTTTATAAGGCAGTATATAATTTACTTTGAAACAGGAGAAATTAAACTTTCATTTAATATAGAGTAACATCGCTTTGCATTTGCACCCTCACATACTGCACGTGATTTTCCACTGCAGACAAGCCTTTGTAATTCATAAATGATCTCACTGATGGCAGAATAGCCAAATGTGTGTAAACCTAGAAGGGTTTTTGGATTTTTTTTTTTTTTCTTCTGAACAGCCTTATAAATGTTGTTAGACAGAGATATAAAGGCAGTTCATATGGTTCCCTGAGCGGTTTATAATTTTGCCATCATCACTGCTTTCCTAGGTTTTTGTATTTGGATTATTTTTAAATTGTACTTAAATCATTGGCATCTCCATACAATTCTCAGAAAGTGATTTGGCATTTCTTAAATTCTTTTGAGAACTCTCAACTCTACAGCCACAGATCAACATTGTTGCTGGAACAAGTAAACTCAACGCATACGTTTCTAATCCTGTCCTTTTAAGCGTCTGATTTACAATGTGGCTAATTGCATTTTTAGATTCCCAATACTCCTGGCACCAATTTCTGCTACTCCACAAAAGGAGCCAGTTTCATAATTACTCCGTATCAACCCCATTGTTGGGAAATCAAATTCTCGAGGAACTTTATGGATAGCACGCTCTGTCAAGGCACTCTTGTTGAAATTGCTGCCAGCATGATGTCTTTCACTGTTAGTTGTTCCTTGATGGAATTTAATAAATATTCATTGGCAGAGCGCAGTGTAATTGATTCAGCCACTTTCATTTTTTTATCAGCCCTGCAGGATGCCACAGCCTCTGCAGAAAATCTCCAAGATTTGCCAAAGGTTGACAGTAAGAAGCTTTAGAGATTCACTTGGTGAAAAGAGGGGAGAGAAACAGTGTCTCTTATTGCCATGTCTAGTATTCAGTGTCAGGAGAAAAAAAGCTATATGGTTCTTTGGACGAGCAATGTGCCATATATAACACATTTTAAATTCATAAATTCATAAAGCGTAATATTAAAGTGAGATGTTAAGATAGCAAAAAGGTTTATGATTAGAGAATATAAATTTACACTGAAAAATGCTTTCCAATAAAAATTAGGATACATTATATTAATATTTATTCCTATTTATTGTACAGAAGATTTGCCATTACCCATAAATAGTGATTTACATTTACATTTAGTATTCGCCATGCTAAGCACTAGAAACCTAATCCCTTTGAACTCTTCGTAAAGGTTTTTAACTCCCCCTACAGTATCCACACCTATATTGCGTGACGTTTAGGACTACTGGAAGTCCATGTTTAAGCAAACATCACATTTCTGCAGTCCTGTTCATGAAATTAGGCCTTGTACACCAGCTTTTTTGAGGAAAGGGTCAGTGCTGAATTTACATCTAATACATACATCTAATACATCTTCATTAAAAAGTTGTCGAACTGCAACATGTACTAATATCAAAGTGCGATATGTATTAAACATATTTTCTGTATAAAGCAACAATTTTCCGCTATCAGTAGGGGCTACATATATGTAGCCTCCTAGAATCAGACTTTGCATTTTATCTTACTGTTTCTTTCAGTTGCCTTTCAAATATGCTTCATCTTCAGGGTTCATTTAGGTAACAGCCCTACTGCTTGAATCCATTTAGCCTGTTAACATAACCATCATCTTGCTGATTTTCCATCTAGTTTTGTAAGAAATCTTTTAGTGGCACAAGAAGGAGCATATTATAGTGCCACACTCTGCACCTACCAGAACAGTCTTTTGTAAGCATATAGTTTAAAAAATGTACACTATAGATCCAATTCTCTGCTTGTAGACACTGATGCTGAATTAGAGACTGGCAAAAGTGTTAAAATCAGCCATGATGGCAAACTGAGGTGTATATTTAATTTGTTTCGTCTTGGTATCTGTTATGTCAATTTTACTTCTATCGTAAGACAATGTGAAACAAAACAAAAAGTTCTAAAAACTTATTATTTTTTTCTTTCTTTCTTTTTTTGTCATTCACTTACTGGAACGCCGGTGAAGGTAACTGGAGGCGACTGCCAAGAGATGCTAAAGCTACTGCCATTGGGAGTGAATTTTGCTGACCCTGGAATGTTCACCGGAGGAGTGGCCTGTGTGAAAAGAAAATATTATTCCAGTAAGAAGAACCATTCCTCTTCCAAAGCATTTCAAGGGATCTTTCACTCCTTGAAACTGTAAAGCTATGAGAGACTTTCTGGGGTGGAAAAAAACCTGCATAGTGACAAGCATTTTACCCTTATGAGAGGGATAGTCATGGATAAGCCAGTAAGAAGGGACATACTTATATATCACTGTTCTCAAAACCTTGTTTAGAGAAAGATGATAGCTCTCCTAAGAATCCATGCAAAACCCTTAAAAGCTAGATCTGACAAAACCCCACAGAAAATCAAACATCATATGCAAATAACTTCTAAAATAATGCCAGCTAGCAGCAAAAGATATTACAAATGATCACATGTTCCACAGTGATAAACAAGGCAGTATTTAAACTGATGGCAACTGGTTTAAACAACTGAAGACCAGCTGGCAAGGCTTCTTGGACAATAGGGTTAATGATCAACAGTAAGGGTTGGCCATTTCTTGTTTATTAAATATATGTTAAGAATCATCCCAATTAAAACAGTCTTTCCTATTAAAAACAAGGAGCCGAAAATCATCCTTGGGATTCAAAAAAACAGCTCTTAAGAGACTAAGCTAAAGCAAGTATTTGAAGGACCTCTGGGCCCCTGGAACTCTTATGTTCTTCCCAGCTGGGCTGTAATCCCCAGTGCTGCCCTGGGGTGCAATACCCGACAATGAGCTCAGACTGTTGAAAATCTTTCATCTTGTGCCTCCCCTCTGGTTTTCTCACCGGGCTATGAGCCCTCAAGAATTCTTCCCTGACCCTATTTGAATCCCATTTAATTTACAGAGTCAGGAGATTCACACCTTTGCAGTTACCGTGCCTAGCAGGGGCACGAGTGGCCGCCATGAACACAGGCTTCCTTTGACTCTTAAATTTCAAGCTTTCACCACAAAAAAAGGCTCCTTGGCTTATAAATAACGTGCTATTAAAAATGAGCTTTTACTTCTGCCTTTCAGTTGCCTGCGCCTGACAATAACGCAATACACTTATTTAAGTAGTGTTTGTGTTTGAGGCTGCTGAAGTTGTCTCACCACTTCAGGGAAGAGAGCACTTCCCTGAGCCGCCAGGCAGAGAGGAGTGATGACAAACTACAACCTGATAGTCCCCATTAAAGATAATCTTCAGAGTAAACAAGTGCTGAAGCAATCCCTGGAGTCTCTCCAAGGAAAAGAAACCGAGACCACCGGATGCTTCCGTCTGCGGCAGCGATGCTCTGCAGGCTGCCGAGCCTGCTGACAGCTCCAAGAGAATCCCTGCAGACATGTGGAGCTAACGTCCACTGAGCTCCATAAAACATAAAAACCTTGCTGAAAGGCATGAAGAAAAATCTGGCAACTCCAGATGGTACCAGTAGTGCTTCACCACAACCCTGTCCAATCGGGAAGGAGTGAATGACCACAGCACTCCTGCCAGAAACAACTGGAGGCAGCTGGGTGGCCAGCGAGGCGGCAGTGGCCCTCCTCAGCATCCACCAGGACATCAGCTCATAAGCCAGGGTCAGCACGGCAACTTCCTCACGTATTTGAATAAGACCTGCAAGGGAAATCCTCGATGCTGGAAGAGCCCGCCTGTAGTTCCTCTGTAGCTAAATTTGACAGGTACAGGCACTAGTTTCATCATGAAACATGAAGTATGAGAAATTTAAAATTGTTGTAATTTGCAGTTGCCTAAAATACCATGGTGCTCAATTCTTTTTTCTCGGTGCCTAAATATCTACCTCAGACACGATCAGATTTAGACAGTCAATCACCTTGTTCATTTGTTTCCCAGACGTACATCTTTGCTCATCAAGCGCAGTCACCTTTTTCAGGCTAACATTTTACACAATTTCTTCCCTAAGGTAAGCAACCATAGCATTACAACAAACTGAAGAGTTTCTACACCTTGATCTCACTTTGCTTAGAGACCTCCATCTAGTTTCCAATCAAAATGTATTCATCGTTAATTTATAATTATTTATATGTGCCAACTGCCCTTATAACTGAGATAGCACATGCTCATTCTCTTCCCCTCTCATGTTTGTCCTCTCGCTTTCTTCCCAGGCAGCAATCCCATCCTCTCCTTGCCCCTGCTTTGCCCGAGCCATCAGTCCCTGGGCTGCAGAGGCCCTCCATGTCTTCCTTGCCCTCCCTCTTCACTCTGATCACCTTTCTACCTCTTCTAATTGGAGCCCATCATCCTTAAATTTGGTTGACCGGAACTCTACTCAGGATCTCAGCTGAAGTTATCCAGGGGTCTCATAAAACAGCTTTAAAAATCCCTGTCTCTCCTAGTATTTCTTAACCAAGAAAGCTGACAGCTTTTTTCTTCCCTCACAAATCTATTGTTGTTGGCTCACGATCATTCTGTGCTTGATTAATGAACATAGGTTTCCTCCTCACGTAATTTTCTAACTAGCCCAGTTAATAGCAGAAAAATCTCATTAGTTCCCAAGGTGCAGGACTTTGCATGTTCTACCATAAAACTGCATCTAAACCCCATTATTCTTAAGATCACCCAGTCATGTAAGCATGCTATACAAATCCCGTACTGCTGATGTCTCCCGAGTTCTTTATCAGCAAAGTTTATTATAGTATTTGTCTAGTACCAAAATGATTAATGAGATCAGGCCTAAATACAGCTTTTCGTTCAACTGCACTAATAATGTTCAATAGCCCTTTCAAAATAACTTACCACTGCTCTCCCTGACTCCCCAGCTCTCTCTCCTACACTAAATCTAATCTCTAGCCCAACAAATACTGCCTATATGTTTTAAGATCAAATGCTCTCCTTGAATGCAGAGGGATTTATTCTTCTGTACTGCTTCTTTGTTTTTTACAAAGTTACCTTCTCCAAGGAAGATTAGACTGTTCTAGCATAATCTTTCTTTGGGGTTCCTCCATTGCAGTTCACCTCATTTGCTGTACTTTCCACAATTTCTTCAATTATTCCTCTAAATCTTTCCTCATCCATAGGCCTGGGTCAGAGAAGAGAGTCAGGACTTGCCTGCTCACTTCCCCTTTACACCCTTCTTACTACAGGTATTATATTTGCCATTTTCCAGTCATACGGGAAATGGCAGTTAGGAGATCTGTTTAGGGTTCTTGCAACCCAGCTCTGGGTTCCATATTTTTCTCCCTTTTTTAACAGGAATCCTGGGATTAACATTATTCAGCCTCCCTTATCCGAGTTCCTTGAGCTGTGAATTTTCCCTCGCCACTGCCAGTAAAGTAATGTGCACCTTCGTGCTGTCATACATATGAGAGATTGCCTTCCTCACTACATTCCCATTCAATACTTTCAGTTTTGATACAGATACCAGAACTAAAAAGAGTTTTGAAATTCTGTACATGGCTCACTCCAGCAAGCAAGCAGCAGGAAATACAGTAGTATTACAGATGCTGTTGTCACCTTCTCTTCTATTGCCTTTTACACAACAGATTACTCACGAGAATGCCTAAAAGCTGTGAGTGAAAGCTGGGCTCAATTCCTCCTTTTGCTGGTGAGAGTTGAATCTCCAGTTTGCCTCCCGGCGAGTGCTCTTCTTGCTGGGCTGGAGGGACCCCCGCACAGGATGCCGCTGCCCTGCCCTGCAAAAGCTGCCTCCTTTGCACGGACAACTGGAATGCTTGCGCAGGGACTCTGGCTCCAGCTTCCAACTAGAAAGCCTTAAACAGTGTGGACTGTGTCACACCTCACTGATGAAATGAAGTATTGAAACCAGAGCAACGTGAAAAGGAGACAGGGATCAGACACTCGTAGTCTTGTGTCGTGGAATACATCAATTCAAATCCAATTCAAGAGGCTTAAACATTTGGACTAGGTTTTCCTTAGGCAAGTCCTTTACTCAAAGGCTGCTGGCTTATGAAAAAGGATTGAGTCTCCAAATTGCAGGGAAGACTGTCATGACTGCAAATCCCAAATGAAGTGACACTCTTCTCAGCAGCCTAGACTTGGTGCATCATGAGAGGCAGGGCTTAAGCCAGACTGAGAAGAGAGTCTTTCTCCTAGCTGGCTTGATCAGCCCCGAGGTTGGTGTGCCACCAGATGCAGCTCCCACCTGAGATGCACCCATGCTTTCCACCGTGCACAAGAGTCTACGACAAGCCTGTGAATTCTCTGTGGTTCCCTCTGCCCTTTCAGTGGGCCTGCTCCAGACACACAACAAAAAGGTTTCATCTGCACAATGCTGTATACGAAAGTTATTGCATCTGATAAATTTAACAGAGTTCAAGTCTCTGGTGCATAAGCAGGTCATGGACCACACTACTTCAAAGCATCCATTCTTCTTTTCTCATATGGTATCCAGACCAAAACATGTCAAATTTTAGTGTACTTTTAAAATTAATGCTTTCTGTCTGAACTTATTTGGAAGATTTTGGAACAGCAGTTTTTGGATCTGATTGGATTTTTGCCATTTGCAAAGCACTACCTCTAAGAGTAGGAGGATACCATACATGCCTTTTCATTCTTCCTGCTCTACTTCACATATGCAAACTGACATCTCACACTGTACAAATAAAGGAAATTAATTGTTCCCAGCATCCCTTGGGTACCTGCCTATGGACACATCCAGTACAAGCAGAGCTGAAATGAAGACTCTGGGAGGGATTTGGCTGACTGAATGAGAATTTTTACAACGCAGGAGACCACATCTGAGCACGTCACCTTGGGCCCTCTTTATGGTCAGTGCAGAATTAACTACTGTAGGCAGTGGGATACACAGAGCAACTCTTCTCAACCTGAAGTATGCACCTATGTGTGGCTGGATAAATAGCACCCCAAAATCTAAGGGGAGCACAAACAAACAAACAAACAACTAGCTCAGAAGTGGACATCTAAATTTAAATGAAATGAACCGCTTGGGCTGCCCTGAAAACTTTTCAACTCATTAAAACTAGACTTGGCTTTTTAAACCCCAAACATTGTGATCTGACATTTCTTTATACATTAATGACATTAGTGTAGTCGATGGAGTTCACTCTCACTAGCGTTACCTGGTAAGCATGGTCCGTGTGTACGAGGTAGAGGTTGGTAGGAGCTGAGCAGCTCAGAGGTGTCATCAATTTAGTCTCGGTTTTGGCACAGGAAGTTTCAGGACGGATTGCGTCTTGGGTGGGAAAGGAAGGAGGAGATGCTAAAGATGGAGAGACTGGGGAGAGACTGCTTAAGCCATCAGCTACTGAGTCTGTGTTGAGCCTGATTTCTGTATAGTAAAAATCCTCCTCTCCATCGCTGTAATCAGACTCTCCTACACGTCTGTATCAAGACAAAGAATGAAGGACTGATTAAATGAAAGCAAGAACCCCAAGGTAAATTTTAAGTTCTAGATGCATAAGCAGATACATTCACACTGTCAATAAATTAATATTCCCAGTTTCAATCTGACCTACTTTATCAGCATTCTGGCTGCAGGGAAGGGCAAGAGGAAAAGAAAATCATCTAGTCTGAAGGGAAGTAGGAATAAGATTTTTTTTCTCTCTGTGTTATTCTTGACTAGTTCTTTGACCTTGGAGTAGATGTTTAACTTCTATCCTTGAGACTAAATATCAGCGTCTCATTCCTAACTACTGAAGTTAACAAGAAGCTCTATGCACTTCGACTTCAGAAATGACAGAGTGGCCACAGAAGGATGGGTAAAGATAACAAACAAGGGCAAGATATACTTCACTAATGTTACAGCAAACAATATGTAATCTCACCATAGGTTACTTAATTAAACCAAATATAGTTATGGCCCCGGTTCACCATAACTTTCCTTGGCATAACAGAAGCAGCTGCTAGAAAACAGTCTCGCCGTGCAACTCACTCGGACACAGGTAGAGAAAGGACATATACAGGCTGGCTTGCCAGCACAGGACTTTCTGGTCCTACTCTCCAGAAGCAGACTTACTGAACGAAGAGATGTAAAAGGTTCCATTGCCCCTGCATCCCTGGCACTACCTGCTGCGTGTTTGAGCGCAAGGGCTAGATGCAAAGCAGCCCAGTCAAAGCAGTAATTCCCAATAGGCTACACATTATCTTGAAGTCCAAAACAAACCACTATTTTAGCGCATTCATAATCCACATGTTATAGACGTAATTCACAGCTCATACATGCGTATTTTCTCCTGGTCTTCCATATGGGAAATCTGAGAGCCCTAAGCATCCTCCTGCCTGCATGTCCCTATCAGGGCTGAATGCTGGGCCTCTCCTTTTCCAGACATGCACCCCAAAACCAGCCAGTTCTTCAGCCTGCTTGCCTGTATACCTCTACCTGTGGTCCTCTCATCACCTTACTCAATAGAACTCATTGAGAGAGCATGGGTTCAGCAGGTTTGAAAGGCTCTACCAAAAGTACCACCCATCAGACCACAGCCAGTCACTCACCAAAACTCCTCTCTCTGGCAAAGTTACAAACTCCAAATTCCAGGGAAGTTCTGCTGTTTACTTCTCCCTCTCCCATGCCACGAAAAGGATGTCCCCGTAATATACAGGACAAAGCAACATTCGTAACTACATTTTGAGAGAGGTTTTCTCTGTTTCTGATAGCCTCACTCTTCAGAGCCTAAGCCCAACAGCAATTACTATGACCTTTGCAAGACTCTCCTGGGCTCCACAGCGGACTACTTCCTCATGGTCACTCTAATTTTTAAGCACTGGGTAACACAGACTTACACAACAGAGATGTATTTCCACATACCTAACAGGTGAAGGCTTTGAGTCCCCACTGTAACTACGTACAAGACAGCTAGGCCACTCAGTGAATTGCACAGATTTCAGTTGCAAACTAAAGCTCTGAAACAAACTTGTGTTGTACAAGTTTCATTCACTTTTGCCTCTAGTCCAAGTAACTCGTGGAATTGCAGCTCAGTTTCTTTTTCTTAGGTTTCTTAGGTGGTTTGTTTGGGGTTTTTTTGCATTAATTTGCCTCAGAACTAGCACAAGCACCTGATCTGATGTGAAACAAGGCTTGGAAAGCATTCATGCAAGACCCTGAAACCTGCTGTCTTTCACACAGCTTCAGCTTGGATGTGATGTGCAGATAACACATACGAAATAAATGCCACTGAGTTGTGCAGCCGTTAGGAAAGTGCAGTGTGACCTAGAGCTCTATTTGACCTCCTAGCAAAGTTCACAAAAGTTCAGGAAAGAAAGTGTCTCGCTGCTGGAATAAGTTCTCGTTCACCTTGATGCACTACTCTGCAATTTCCTCAGAAACCTAGGGATCTGAGATAGAAAAGCCAAGGACAACCCAGTCCATCTCCCCAGCCAAGTGCGACTGCTCCCCTTCTATACCAAATCCTTTAGACTTCCATAGAGACTGCTCTCTTACCCAAGGTGAATGGTCCGTATGTGTTTCTGAATCCCTGCAGCTGTGCTCAGTACCTTCCCACAGTTTTTCCACAGGCATTTGAACATTACCTTCATGGAGTTCTGAAAATTATGAGTAAAGCAACATTAGTTGTATGGAAGATAGAAAGAAAACCAAACCACCCAAACCAGATATACAGTTACAAAACACTGTGAAGGTTCAGAGCCTTTAACTCCAAATTTGAAATGATGTAATAGTCTCTGTCAACAGTGTCATCTTACTGAACTCAACAGAATCCCAGTGAAAAGCTGCAGGAGCAGCTTGTGACAAAACTTTACCTCTCCGCTCTTTGGCATGGCTTTTTCACTTACAAGTTCCAGTTTCTGTCTCCCAGCCAAAGCAGGCAGATGATATAAAAACTTCCTACACTTCTTTTGAGCCTTTCAAAGAACAACTGATGAGGACTTCTCATTTAATGCAAGGCATCTTCTTAAATTACGATCTTCCTAAAGCAAGCTCTTATGTATACTTTTGCTGGTGAATTTTGTAACACATAAAAAATATTGTGCCAGAAAACCATAGCTTCTGCTATGACAATGTTCACCCACGAACTGGCAAAACCTCCTTTTATTTTGTTCAGAAGCTGCTGTGACCCTTACTTGGACAAGAGAATGAGAAACCATCTGGCTGTGTTCAACATTTCTAAAAGTACATGTGTATAATCTCAATTTAATATTATTGTGATATTCTTTAATATAACTTCATTGGCCTAAACTGAGTTATCACTGATTTAGAGCACAAGGCTATAACCAGCCCAATCTTCAATATTTTGAAGACTCTGGAGAAAACGTCTTAATTTAAAGCACAGTATGGGGTAACAAACAACACAGAAGGTGTAGAACTGTATAGTTGTTTAAAAGCTAATTTTACCCCAAAATGAAATCTACTTTGCAAATTCTAAATTAAAAAAAAATCTAAATTATTTGTGCTTCTCAAAAATAATTTTCTCTGTTGTTACAGAAGATATTATTAAAGAAAACATGAGGAAGAGCTTCAAAATACTGTATTATTATCCTATAATTTCAGTTACATGTAAGATTAAATGAATATATTCATATAAAGCTCATTTGAAAAGGAAAAAAAAAATAAGGGAACAAGCACATCCTTAGAGTTAAGTCCATGCTCCACTGTGTCTTGAACAAAAGCTGACTTGGTGCTTTCTTCAATTTGAACCCTTTGGAACTGCATGCCAGTAGACAGTAAGTTTCAGCATTTGCTAGAAAGATGATGGTTAGAATATAATTTTTAAAAATCTCAGTTGGTGGCCTTTTTAAAATATAAGTTGATTGTAGTAGCATGTTCTCATAGTTAGTTGGCAGTCTAACATCCGTTTGAAAGTATGGATGCTAAGGGCTTTAAGATTTGAGGTACTTGATCATGCTGTCTGTATGAAAACCGTCTACTCTGGAATAAATTACACATAAATTCCCTCTATAATTTTTTGATCTGATAATACAACTACCATTCAAATAGATACAGAACTTTTTTTTTCTAAAATTTAATATAATCTATCTAGAAATTCTGATATGATACATATCTTACTTTTATTATATAATACTAAATACTGTCATCAGCTCAAAACCCCACAACCAATCACAGCAACAAGATGAAGACCATGCTTATCATTTACACCTTAGGAATTCCGATATGACATCATGAACACCATATGCATCTTTATGAACACAGAATGGTTTAATACCAATCTCCAGTTTGATAGTAAAACCGATCTCCTAGCTCCACTGTGTTTTTGGCTTTATTGTCAATGCTAGGAGTCTGCAAAAACCCATGCATTTTAATGTAACCCAATGAAATCTCGCTCAGTAGAAATACAGAACATAAACCACACTTCCATTTCTCACTAGCCCAAAAATTGCCTAATCAGGCTTAATGTTTTATTTAAGAAAATAATGGAACATAAATGGCTTGGTGAGGAGTAACTATATTAGTCGAAACCTTTAAGCAAACAACCTTCTTAATGGGAAGTGGTTGCTAACATGACATTTTCCAAACATGAAATGGAAGAAACTTTAATGAGTAAAAGTAAGGTTACCAATCACTCTATTTCCAGGTTTATTCCTTCTGATTTTTGCAGCCTGTAAGAAGAAATAACCTGAACATCTTTATTTCAGCTTCTAAAGGTGCGAAGCTGTACTCAGATGAAGTACCATGCTGGGGCCAGACCAAAAAAAGCCTGCAGGAAATGCAGTTCATTTATAAAACAAAGTTTAGTAGGTAGTAGTATTATTTATCTAAATTAAACATTTGCCATACAGGGCAAAATCCCTGCAAAGTAGAACAGATAGTGTAATAGATCTGTGGTGGGTACATAAATAGAAATATTCAAAGACAACTTAGAAAACAATAAAGATGGCAGCTGCAAACCCATCTGTCTCATCACAGCTGAGCAATAAGAGTGATGCTAATAAGCTGAACTTTAACTGAGAAGTAATAGGTAAACCAGCACGCTTTTGCATTCCTACTCCTCCTGTCCCACACCCCTTAAAATCATCTCTGTCTTTAGTTTAACAGTCAGCTCTAACTTCTAAATTATTATAGCAAAGGTTTCCTCCAAATATTTTTTTTCCTTTTTAGCAAGAAGCACAAACATTTTACACTCCTCTCCCACAAACAAGGGCAGAACAGCGTGGGTCGGCAAATAAGCAACTTCTGGAGCAAAAGGATAAATCTGAGCAGATTTAAACAATCATTAAAACTTCTTCCTGCTGGTGATGAAGTAATTAACTATCTCAGACTGAGCCAGAAACAAAGTCACTAAGGAGAATAAATTCTCTTGTTTTTTTCCTTACAAAAAGCCCTTTTTCATCTTGCTATGTAAAATCTGTCCTGTTGCGTTGAGGGGGAAGGAAACTTGGACTAGTGCCATCTCTTTGTTTTCTTTTTCCTTCAAGAGGAGCTTGCTTGCTAGCATAACGGTGCTTTTTGGGGGTTAGTTTTGGACTTTTTTTTTTTTTTTACTCTGTGTTTTATTTAGTCTGCTTTTGCACTCCTACTGAGGATAAATTTGGCCACTGCTAATACTGTATCAAAAGCCATCAGGTTTGATCTCTCTCTCCTTTTTTCACTCCATATGTTTGCACAGAGAAAGCTTCACAGTATTAAGGTATCTGACATGCTGTCAGACTTCCAGGGAACAAGAAGTATTAAGGCCATATCCAGTTTTTGTGATGACATGTAAAGGCTGCCTGTTGCATCCTGCATACAAAGAATTTGCCAAAGTAGGACAGAAATCCCTTGAATGGCCAGAGGCAACACCTTCTGGAAATCACTCTAGTGTTTTCTGAGCAGGAGGCTCTGTAGAACCTCACCATCTGCCAGCAAATATGTGGTGCTGACGGCAGAACGTGTGTGCGGTAGGTGACTAGGTTGAACGAGACATAGTGACTAGGCTAAGTACCTATGTTAACTGGATGCCAAGGAGGGATACACATACAGAGCTGTTTGGGTGACCTCTTCTTTTCTCACAGCAAAATAAGTCTACCAACATCCCACCTGCCCGTGCGTATGGAATTTAACACGATGCTAACCTTTCTCTTCCTAGGAATGGGTTCATCAAAGAGAAGGTTGCTTGTTTCAGCTTCATCAATACCATCATCTGGCTGAGAAGGTGTCCGAAAAGCTTTGAAGCTATCAGCTGACAGAGGTGGAGATGGGGTGGATGGGTTGGACTGGTCACTGGGAGCATTCCAGCTCCAGTATCCACTGCTGCTGGTACTAGAAGGCACAAATCCTCCTTCTTTCCAAGATCCATTTAGGGATTCTGTCAAGAACAAGAGCCGTGATTACAACAGTATCATGTGTTAGGGCTAAGGAGCTCTTTTATCCAAGGCTTAGGCTGCCATGTTGGTAGTTAACTGTAAGTTCAATAACGGAAAACAAAAGCATTGGGTCTAGAGAGGACAACCACATCTATCCCACTGGACATGAATTACCTTTTTCACACTTGATTTTTCTTTTTTTTTTTAATTATTTTTCTATAAAGAAATGATGGGTTTGGAAAAATAACCTGTTCTGGAGCATAAACCGCAATAAGCAGTCAGATATTGCATGCAGGATTAAAGGAAAACATTCAAATCCATCCTCAACTTTCAACAGGAACACACGACTGTGGTGGGGCATCAGAGCAAGCTCCAAGCCACCGCACGGGCCAACAGGAGATCCCCTGGGAAGGGGACATACACTCTGAGACCCAGGACACTAAGCAGATCTGCAAAACCATGATTGTCATCCCAGTACTAAAACACCAAAGAAAACCATAATTACACTCTGTCTTCTTGTAATCTCCCAGTGCACACACCTCTGCCTACTTTGAATCTCTAAACGAGGTGGTATGTATCCTTGGAAGGATATCCCTTTTTCTTCATACAGGTGTATTGCTGGGCATCTGGTTTCAGAAGTGGGACGCATAGGCACTGGCACACCTCCACACCTACTCGCTGGAGGAACCCCCTCCTCACTGCGGCAGTTCCCCTGACATTAGGTGGAAAGCAGACACCCAAACTAACAGGTTACTCTACAACATGGTGGGTGGGAGTAACAGCATTGCTTTCGCAGCCTGTGGGACGGCTCGAGCCATGCTTCATGTCCTGAGGTCCTCAGGCATTAGACATTGGCGTGTCACTCTTCCCAGTCCCTAAAGGGCTTTTGGCAGGAGAGGAGTATGAGGTCACCAGCTCTGCAAAGGTATGGCCCGAGCGTGTCCAGCAGTGCAACCATGGGCAGCTCCGCCGAAAGCTTCAGGTTCCCCCAGGGCTCGGTCACATGTGCGGGGACGGTTTAGGTGCAGCTGCTCCTCAAGGCCGGCACTGGAAGCTTTTCCCAATGACACTGTAGGTGCCTCAGTACTGTGCACCAGCATTTGGAGCTGGCAAGCAAATAACATCTTATCTGTTTGTGAAACTCTGCAGTGTGAGACAGGAGTCTTTCCAAGCCAGCGCCTGCCTTTAAGAGTTCTGCGGAAGTCAGTCCTTCATTCCTTCTCAATTTCTTACAGATAAATTTAACTAATGACATCAGTAAGAAAATAATGTCTACCACCTGCAACCAACAGCTTAACCCAAAACCAATGAATTTTTATTTTCTTTCTCCAGATTCAGTTGGTTTTGGATGAAACCTTTAATCATTAACGTCAGCTGCTCAAGAAACAGAATGCAGCGCTCCATCACGTAAGCACATGCATGAAAATACCCCCTTGTGTAGGCAGCTGATCGGGGCCACAGAGCACATATGGGATCAACCCTCCCTCCACCCCCAAATTCCAATTTGGAAAAGAACATACACATTTCCAGTAGCTAGTAAGTTAACATATGAAAATGTCATGTTTTCGTTCATGGTTACAGCCTTCATGTGACTGTAATGGAGGCGGTTTTTGTTTCTTTTAAGCATTTGTACTTGAGTCTTGTGCCAAAGCCAAGAAGTACACGTGGTATCAACTTGTGACCTTAGCATAGCTTCAAATTTCCATTTCTTCAGAAAAACAAAGGAAACAGCACTCTTTCAACTACTACTTTCTGACACATTTATGGTGGCACTTTGTATTCTCAGGGTTTACAGCTTCTCCTCACCTTGCTGAGAAAGAGATGTAAATCAAGAACATTTTTAACGTAGTATGGAAAAGACTGAATGAGGTTGACAACAGAAAAAAAACAAACACTGGTTCTCATTAATACTAACAAATCTGTCAATGTAAATAAGATTAAAATATAAATAAATGCAACTTACTCTTATTTTGGGGCTCTTTTCACATTGCTGGAGTTGCGTGAAAGAGAACCAGACCAAATATTATTCAGCTGCAGGGAAACAAGGGCCAAACTCTGATCCAGTTTACATGGGTGATCGTCCCCAGTAATTCCAGCACAGAGCAGACTTTAATATTAATGCTAGTGTTATTTTTTTTACTTCTAGGCAGAGTTCCATTTGTTTAAACAAATGTTCCTGTAATTACACTGCTACTTACTGCCCTTTTTTGGAAAAGGATGTAGAAAGAATTAATCATTAGTACATTTGTAGCTCGTATTACTAAGATCAGAGCCTAGCCTTGCAATACCAAATGAGCTTTAAATTATCAAATCTTTGCACTTTTATTTAAGTCTTTAGTAAGCCTTCACTCAGGCAAAGCTAAGATATTCAGGGAGAAGGTGCCCAACAACAGCTTCAAAATCTTGTCTGTGACTACTGAAAACACGTGAATTACTTTTACAGGCTAGTCTTCCCAGATTTCAGGAAACAAGCAGACAAGCTATGTGAAGAAATATCAAAGAGCACTCAGACTGCATGAAGAAATATCAAAGGCAGTCAACAGCTACCATTTACCTATTAGCAATTCAAGAGGGCTTGTTTAGAAGATCTTTCCAATCGACGGCTGCTAGCTAACGTGCACTACGGCTCCTGACAAGGGTCAGCTGCTCAAACTGTCCAAGGTGGCAGATACCGCCTTGCCCACGCCAGAGCATCTCCCCGTGACCGGGGATGCGACGTGGGACACGTGCGTGCCTCGACCACTCCAAATCCCTGCCTGGCACATCAGCACAAATCCATCTTCATCTGTGGTTTCGGCCGCGAGCCGAGGAGCTGGAGAGCAGGTATGGTTTCACCCTTCCATTGGCCTTCCCTGGGGGCTGGCAACTTCCAGCCCTGAGGCAGGACAGTCACTAGGGATGTCACTGCCGGAGGTTTCCCAGGGCTCCTCAGAGCAGTGGTACTCCATAAATACTTCTGGTTTTCAGCACTGGAAAGCACACAAACAGAAGCCATGGGGATTCATGGCTAGAATTGCAGCTAAATGGGTAAAACTTATATTTTCTGGAAGGAAATGGAAAAACCACACTATTTGTTCAAAAATCTTTAAAGCTGGGACGTTTGATTCAAATTCCTTTTAAGAACATCATTCAGCGGATTGCCCCTGCTTCCATGAAGAAATGCAAAGACTACCTCCCTATTAATTCACATCTGTAAGTACTCCTCAAAGTCCTCCAATTATTTACAGTAGGAGGGCATCTAGTGCTGTTTAACAGTTACAAGTGAGTCAGAAAAGCCAAAGTCATACAAACAATGCTGAGACATGCTAACAACGGTGTCCTAATTTAAATTTTTCCTTAAAATGTAACACTGCTAAAAATTTCTTGTAACTCCAGTCAAGCTTGCACAGAATAATTATATTTCATGAGCAATCTCATTATTACCACCAACTTTTTAGATTTATTTTAATTTGTGTGTCTTCTGCTATACCATGAATGGAGTAGTCTTTTAAGGGATTATGGACCTGATGGTAGACCATCAGAGGGTTACAAAGGGCACAGGAATTGAGGGTCTAATCCTGCATCGGCAGAAACAGACCCGTCACCATGCAGACCACTAGTGCGCAGCCTCTCAGCCGAGGGCTGTGGTCTGGAAGTGCTTTGCCTCGTGGTAGTGTTGCGTAAAATCTGATCTGATTTCCATGGGGTGGGGACAAGAACATCTGCTGTCATGTTTACTGCGTATGTGCAAATGCAAATAAGCTGTTTGGAAAATTAGCGTTTCGGTGAGGTCAGGAGACCTTCCGCAGCGCTCATCTCCACTTATGAAATGGGGCACCTCCCATTTCATAAACCGGAGCCACTCTACAGTTAGGGAAAAGACTCCTTCTCGTTTCTGCCAACGCTGCACCGAAGACCTGCACTAGGTCAGAGCAAAGCTCAGGACGATCCCCAGCATGCTCAGGTCACTGCCCGAAGACAGCCACTCACCCGTTGTCCTCCACCACAGCCACAACTGGAAACAAGTCCCCCCTGCCCCCAGCCCCGGCACCCCCCCCTGCAGCCCCTGCCCAGGCACTGCTCTGAAGGCTTACCGTTGGGTCGGACAGGAGGGCTGCGGACCAAAGGGCTGGTGGATAAACTGGTGAGTACCATGGCTGCTGTTACTTTATCCATGTCCAGTTCTTCTGAAGATTTTCTGAAACACAGTGAATGGGAGGCAGGAAACATATCAGCAAATATTTAACTTTTTTCTAGTGGGTTTGTTTGTTTGTTTGTTTTTTAAATACCAGCCCAAACCCTAAGCCAGAACAATAATGAAAGCAAGGTGCCGAGCACAGTTCTCAAAGCTTTTCTCTGTTGGCAACCTGAGCATGTCAAGTGGCTACCTTAGGCAAACCAGCTCAGTGTAAATAGGAAAAGTAGCAGGAAAAGAACATCTATCTTCGTTCAAAATTGTCAGGATTATTGTGACCCTCCATAAGTTTGACTCTGTTCCCCTTTTCTTTTCCTTCAGAATTTCAGCTATTCATATCCTTAGAGCTAATTGTGTACTTAAGGTTTTTTTCCCTCAGATGAAGACAAAGAGATGCAAAACCAGGTAAGATTACTAGCAGCATTAATAACATACATTGCTCTCCGTAGGGTAAGGAAGAACTATGAACTGCAGCTAAGGGATGCAATTTTTTCTTTGTTGCTTCTGCTTAACGCTATTAACCTTCCTGTACTCTCCAAAAGACCAATCCTAAATTTTTGCAGGTCAGATTATAAACCAGTTATTTAAAATAGTCAGCAAATTGGCAGAAAAACAGTGCAGGGGAAAAAAAAAAGGAAAAAAAAGAGAAGACTTTTTTTTCAGGTGTGATCGGCGCCGGAACCAGCAGGACAGTGCAGCAGGAGGACAGGGACCCGTCGCTGCCTTAGCTCGGTCTTGCTGGGAACCAGCCCTAAGTCAAGAGGACAGGGCATGGGAAGGGGTTACAAGGGAGGAGAGGATTTGGAGAACAATGGATGCCACCAGAAACCAGGCTTCAGTGGCCCATTGCTCAAGGAGTCATGTTTTTTTTAGACAATGCAGGATTTTCTTTGTCTGTAAAAATGTATATACTATCTTTTTTTTTTTTTTCCAAAAAAAGTAACTCTATTTCTGACAATATACAATTTCTGAAGAGTGAATGTATCAAAATAAAACTACTAAACCCACTAGGTTTAGCAGACTTTTGCTTTCCACCCTTGTGGGACAGTGGAATCAAAGCAGACAGCTTCTTGTAAATGTTTGCTTTCAAACATACAACTGATCACCTAAACCATCTTCTCATTTCCTAGAGATCAAGTTAAATTTGTTCTTACAAAAGGACACTTCTCCCCCTCTATTCTGCATTGTGGGGTTTCTAGAGTTTCCTCTGTGTCTTGCCAGGAGCTCTATTTAACCGATCAGATCGAGTCTTTATTTAAAGCCCAATATGAGAAGTGTTCAGCTACTCTATGTTTTCCATCAACTGTTGATCAGCAAGCCACCAAGAGGAATAGGACATGCTGGCTGCAGTCCCCTTTCTAGAATCCCATACTACCCAGCAGGTGGAAGGCTCATTAACTGGAAACTGTGCTAAAGTCAAAGCTTCTCGATATTTTATTGAGCAGACCTTGAACTTGTCCATGAAATAGTTCACAGCTGCTTTCTGTCTGATGCAAGAACCCACACAGATGCCGACGAACACTCTCCCATGCCGCACAACAGCTTAGCTCTCATGACTGTCTTCTGTAACACATCAGAGCCTGGAACCGAAACACTGATGATGGTTCCTGCTGTGTTCTGATTATATCCATAGAAATGCTCCTTTCCTGCAGCCAAGGCTTTTGCAAAGAGCACAGCAGACATATGGCCATCATGGAGTACTGGAAAGGTCTTGGATGTCTGCTGTAATCAGCTAATACCTGAATCTGTCACCCAGCAGGTCCTCTCACCTGAAGAGGAGTATTTGACTCAGAATGCCAAATTCCTCTGGGCTCAGAAAACCCTTCCCTAGGGATGACATGGAAATGCTACATTTTCTGGAGACTGACCCTGCCAGATGATTTTCCAATTACCTAATATCCCAGTATGAAAATCCACTCTCTGAGAAGGGTTCAGCTGCTCTGTAGTCCAGTCCTGCAAGACTAAACCGACTGTCCCTACTCCTTTATCCTGCTGTGGATGAGTCACTAATATTTGCACTTCCGCAACATATGAGGAAAAAATGATCACAGGTTCCTGATAACGCTGGAGAAGCTGATCCTTAGTGTCTGCTGTCAGCCTTCCAACAAGGCTCTTCTATGTGTGTGGCAACAGGACTAACGTGCTCCTGCCCAGGCCCCTGCAGAATAGCAAAATCACACTACAGCAGCTGTTGCAAGCATTTGCCAAGTTGGTGTCAAGATGTCAGAGTCTAGACCCAGAGCTAATCCCAAAGTTCCTCCAAATAGTCTGTAGTTTTAACTTCTTCTAGCTCTTCTGTATTGATGTTCCCCCCCACCAATGACTCAGACTGCTGCTCTGAAAAAATAACGTTTGCTCCAAATAGTTCTGTCAATAATGCCCCCAGTTGCCGGCATTTCGTGCCTAAGATGAAAGGCTTCGCAGGCAGGCAAAGGACAGGAACAGTCATGAGAATCCCTGCCATTTCTTGCCATGCTAAACCACACTCTTGCAATTACTGATGTGCTTTTTTCTGCTTGATCCAATTTAACAGGTTTTCAACATGGAAAGTCCAAATAAATAAAACTTTGGACTTTTTGTCTGCCCATTTTGAATCACAGTCATTTTTACCACTTACCGCTTCTCAGCTGCATCCAGCAAACAAGGAATGCTCTGCTTGTACTTCCCAGCCACAAGAATTTTAGCAGCTACAAGTGCTGGCTTATGTGACTCTGCTCCCAAACACATTTTTACAGTTTGGCTTATAAATGTAAACACACATATTTCATATATCACTCAGCCAGCACCACTGCAGCAACAGCAGTCTTCGAGAGAGAGGCAAAGCATAAAACTGAAGACAGGAACCACCTAAGCCATCTGCATTTAGTCAGCATCACATGTGAGTTGATGCCTTAAGACTGCCCCAGTCTTTCCCAGCTTTCTGTGCTGGAAAGTTGAACCTGCACGCAGCTGTTCAACAGTATTTGCACTCAGAGGGGAGAATAACTTGTTTGTTACACATCGGTTGTTCACAAACCATTTATTCCACCATTGCTAAGGTGATTTTCTGCAGACTGAAGTTATAACCCCTGATGCTGCTTATACTGTTGTTAGGTGTAACTAAATCTCAATCAGTTGTAAGATCATCTACTACATCAGCTACGAAGAGTTCTTCTTTCCTCTAATCCCACCCCTCAGTCTCCAAATGCCGTCTCCCAACTTCTGGACAGATATATTTGTGTCAGCCCAGTCTGCACTTGAGACCAAGCAGTTTTGGATCCTTTATTTCAAGCCTTTGTAAAGCCAAACACACGCCAATAGCTGAATTACAATGAACCAGCTGAGACATAAGCAGTGGCAGTTAGAGGAACTTGGGGACAGATCTTTTACCACCACTCCCTGTCTCTCAGCTTCACGTCTCCCTGCTTCCTCAGCAGGCAGAATGGTTTCCCTTGATCTCTGCAATACCCTAACCTAGCCAGCCTGGTATTTAAAATTGTCCTTGTCTTTAATAGCCAAGCTCAAATTAAACTTAGTTACTACCCTCACTCTTGCTCAGTCCTTCCTTGGTTCTGCTGACGAATTTACTGCTTTTTTGATAATCGTTTAATGGTGTTAAGAAACTATCACATCTTCCTCAGTCTGAGCTCTCTGCAAGGAAACGCTGGGTTTAAGCTCCAAAAGATGAGCAAAAGCAGGTCCAAGACGAGCCCAAGGCTACGCAAGTGTCCCAAATCAACACAACACCCAACCTCCTACTGTCCCATTTCCTCAGCCAGCTGCTGACTCCCCCTTAGGACCTGTGTTTCCTTATGGGACTGAATCCACAGTTTAAGCTCTTGGTGTGATTCCGCCCTACTAACAACTTTGTGGTGAAGGGACGTCCTCCTGACCTCCCTTCGGGAAAGGTGCACAGGTCCTCTTCTGGCCACTGTCTCACCTTCATGCTCCCTATTAAGGGTTACTCCCATGTGGACACACCTATACCACACCTCGGGTTTTTCTTCTCTCTATCAGCCACACCATCATCTATGGTTGGAACTATTTTTTCAAACTGTCTCAAAAAAGTCCTTAGAAATACAGACTTTATTCTACTTTTGAAGTCCGTAGTCTATTCTGTATTATTTGCCTGGCTTAGATCAAAAAGCCTGCAGTTCTTCCTCTTGGAAAGACCACATCTTAGGTCAGTACTTTACCCAAGCATATTTTAAGGGTCCTGGAGAATATTCTTAGAGCAGAGAAACTGGTAGCGATAGCAGGTGGTTTTGATAAAATTGACCTTATTCAAAAGGACAACTCTGCTCATTTTAAGCAAAGAAAAAATAAAAACCAGACAAATTTATTTTCCCTGCCCACAACTACACAGCTTTCAGTTAATTCCCTGACCAGCAACCTCTAACTCCAGCACAGCGATGCTCAAAGCAATGAGGCACGGGTTCACCTCACGGAAAGTGCCCTCCTATGCTCCGGAGCTGCCCCAACACGGCGTGAGCGTGGACCAGGCAGCGTTTCTTCACCAGAGCTCTACTGCTGCCGAGAAGGTGAGATGGGGGAGCGGGGACAGCAGCACCCCGCAGCCAACAGGACCTGGCTGCAGGGGGGTAGAAGCTCCAGCACCGGTAGATGAGCCCACGGAGAAGGGAAGGGGAAGAGGATTTCCAATTACTTCAAGCGGAGGTTGGCTACAGAAGTTGACAGTCACAGATCCAGCCTTACTCTTCAGAGCCATGTCCCTCTGCTGCTCCAGCAGTGTTAAGTTTGCCTTTCTTTGTCCTACTTTATAAGCAACAACCACCTGAGGCCCATAAGCCCTAAATATTCAGGTTTATTAAACGGCTTACATTTTTCTTTGTTTTGGCGGAGATATGTGCTTACCTATTTCCTACTGCTATCGTCACCAGAGGGACACGGTAAAAATAAAATAAAATAAAAAGTTTTAACTAGGATTGATCAAGAACAGGGGAACTCAAGCACAAAAATGCTAATATGCTACGTTAGCTGGCTACTGACCTCCGCCCCAAAACCAGCTTATGACAGTGGTTCACAAAACACCTTGATCTTTTGTTAAGAAAGTACCATATAAATATCTATGCATTAATATGCTACAAAATGACCGTATATTGAAATTGCTCTTTCCCCCCCCATACTTGTAAATGCTCAGAGAAACCTCTGAAGACTTACTTTGACCACCTGATTATAAACACATCACACTGAGAGTGTCATACTGAGCACTGTATCAATACTGATAGATAAACATGTTGTTACAGGGTTTTGTACACCAAAAATATGATTCGTCATATAATGCATCATTGTAATCAGTGCACTAGTATTAATAGAAGTATTTCTGAAAGAAGGAAAAATCCTAAATTACATTCTACAGGTAAAATAAAAAGATTTTAGGTTTCTTCAATTCATCATTAATAGCAAAGGCAACTGTCTAACAAGGAACCAGCAAGGAAAGCCATGCATGTGGCTGTCTCCAGATACCTAAAGTAACTACAAACACTCTCTTCTGTCTTGAGCAAAAATCTAAAATATTGTGCAGAAAATTACTATTAATCCATAAAATACCTTACATTTACAACAGTATTTGACTACCATCTAACAACTAAAAATACTGACAGTACAGATAAATAAGTGATCTTGCTTGTTGCTGTTATGTCTGGTTGTTAATTATGAAGATTAAAAATTAACCCACTTGCCAAAGACAAAAGCAAAAATTATAGAGAGAATGATCCATATAAACAGTGCGAGGTCCTCAGCACTCCTTGTTAAAAGCTGTAACTTTTCACAATGAAGTAAAAAGCAAAGGGAAGTATTTCCAAAGTTTGTATTAAATCAGTACAGTACTATAATGACACATCTGAAAACATAAGGGAGCATTACTATTTACACACTGTCCTGGTTTTGGCTGGAATAAAGTTAATTTTTTTCTTAGTAGCTGCTATAGTTTTATGGTTTAGATTCAGTATGAGAAGAATGTTGATAACACCCTGATGTTTTCAGCCGTTGCTGAGCAGTGTTTACACCAAATCAAGGATTTTTCAGCTTCTGATGCCCAGCCAGCAAGAAGGCTGGAGGGGGCACAAGAAGTTGGAAGGGGACACAGCCAGGACAGCTGTCCCAAACTGGCCGAAGGAATATTCCATACAATGTGATGTCATGCCCAGTATATGAACTGGGGGGGAGTTGGCCAGGGGACACTGCAGCTCAGGGACTGGCTGCGCATCGGTCAGCTGGTGGTGTGCGACTGCGTTGTGCATCCCTTGTTTTGTTGTATTATTATTACTATCATCATCATCATCATTATTGTTTTCCCTTCCTTTTCTGTTCT
Source organism: Aviceda cuculoides (assembly GCA_035590195.1). NCBI lineage: Eukaryota > Metazoa > Chordata > Aves > Accipitriformes > Accipitridae > Aviceda > Aviceda cuculoides. The sequence continues at coordinate 22,567,613 of JAVJGG010000029.1, forward strand.
ATTAAATTATCTTTATCTCAACCCACGAGTTTTACTTTTTTTTTTTTACCCCGATTCTCTCCCCCATCCCACTGAGGGGGGTTAGTGACTGAGTGGCTGCGTGGTGCTTAGTTGCTGGCTTGGGTTAAACCACAACACACATCTAAAAAGAGAACTGGTGTCTGATATCTGAAGCAGAGATACAATACTATGATGCACTAATACTAATTAGAAGCTAGGGATTTCAGCCATTGCTCATCATGGCCAAACATAAAATTAACCTTTTCCACACTAACTTTGTGACATTTGCAGACTAGTTCATACACAAAGAAAGGCCAGTTATTCTGTCTCTGCTGTCCTTGTTATATGCAAGCAATTTTTTTGGATACTGACAGCTACTAGAAATTAATTACTATCAAAATCTTTACTATACAAATATAGGAACTTTTCTTCTAAAAAACACATATACCTGAACTTCTCAAGGTAAAAAGAAAATTGCATTAAAGGCCACTTCAAAGCTCTCCACCTCCCGCTGGCCAAGCTGATAGGTTTTGCAACTCAACTATTCAAAGGACCTTTGGAAATCTGGCTGGTGTGTTAGATCCCAAGATGAGTTTAGATAGAGCCCTCAGTAATGCAGATACTGACTTTCTATCTGGACCGTAATGGTTTAAAGACAACAAAAGTCTCTGCGAATTAGTCGTATCAGATGGGAGACAGTCACAGAGTGGTTCTCAGCATCCTGGAGTAGAAAATGCGTTTAACACAAAAACTGAAGAGAAAGCAGTGTGTAATGCAGGCATGCCTCCCAAAGTCTTTTATTTTATCTCGCATCAGACAATGCATCATTTTTCCCCTGCTCCTCAGAAAGAGAACTCTGTAAAAAGAGGTATTTCTCTGGCCATTATTGTTACAAGCACTAAAACTTGACAGGAAATAATCTATTTGTTGCTACAACCACTTAATAGATTTAGATAAGCAAGAAAACGCGGTATTTCCTTCCAAAGGCTGGCTGATGTGCCCTCCCATACACGGGGGTCTCACCTGTCTCTCCCCCTGCCGTCCCTGCCTCCTCCTGAAGGCCCTGGACGGCAGATGGCTTCCCAAGCCAGGCATGTCCCCGGGAGTGCCCGGAGCCCCCTTTCCCAGTGCCCTCTCCTCCCTACGGGGTTACAACCCAGTGATGCTGCCCTGGCTGCTCTGTAGGCTACCACCATGCCGGACCTCTTCAGGGAGCGCTGGCAGAGCTGCACCAGCATCAGAAAGGATGCGAAATTACTGTGATTTCTGTTGCCTGGTGCAAACACGTCCCACGGACACGCTCTGCTGCCACCGTCCCCTCTGCAGCCCAGTGGCAAGCATAGCTGCTTTGCCCTCTAAGACTCCCCAGAAAAGTTTGCTTAAGGCAAAGCCTGCAAAACAGATGGAAAATGTCTTTTTCACAGAAGCCTTTTTATCACCACTTCTTAAGCAACTCATCTGCCTTCCTTAAAGGCAACTGAAATTTCAAACCTATCCAAATCAGAACGGGACTGAACTCTAGGTCTCGCTCTCCGATTTACAAAATACAGGATAGAGTGTGCTGGGTGCAGGGAGGGAGAGGATGGGTAGTAAAACACTGCTCTCATTACTGGTCAGTGATAAGATCTACAGTTCTTAAATGCTCTGCATAAATGGGAACAGTTAAGCAAGCCAAATTCAACACTGGGAGATAAGCTGCAGTTTACAGGAACAATTTATTCTATATATTGAAAAAGTTGATCCAATGAATAATTTTAACTTTCAAACAGCTGCAACACATCAGGAGAACTTATCTGGCCAAAAGCCCTGGGGGCAACAACAGAAGCTGAAGTAGGAATATGACACAGAAATTGTCTGCTTCAAAACAGAGCAATCAAATAAATGGTAATCACTTGACAGATTATGAGTGCAAAGCAAAAATTAAATTCAGAAAGGAATAACAGAACCTGCAGAGAACAGTTATCCCTTATGGTCACCCACAGACCTTGAAGATTTTCTGTTCCATCTCCTCTACTTTAAAGGCCACTTGCTGATGCGATAAGTAAGTTGCTCTCTACAAGTCTCAATAGCACCCTGAAGTAAAAACCCAATTATTCCAAATATCATCCAATATATTCATGTTCATCTCTCTTTTGCCTTTGCCTTAGCTACTGTTTTAGCTTGTTTACAAGGCACAGCCCCTTTCATAAATGGGATCGCTTCAACGGGGTACTGTGTACAGAAAGAACATTTCAGACTTCTGAGCACTGACGCTTTCTTCAGGGAAAGGGGCTGGGCTGCTTGCTACAACATCCAAGAGGTGCTGCTCAACGCAACGCAAACTGTCATGCTGACAATGGAAAAAAGATGGAAATTAAAGAAAACCCCAAATGTCCCAGCTCATCAAATTTAACATGAACAGTGCCAAGAAGCGCTGCGGTGTGCTAAGGGGACAGCTGATGCCACCAGATAACACACAGAGAGGTAGGACACCTTGCCTCTCCAGGGAGCCGGCATTCCTGCTACAAAGCTTGCTGCTGAAGAGCAGCACCGTTTGCCACCCTCACCTGGCCCCACCGTCAGAGCCACCCAAATACCACCGTGTCTGACATCTCTTTTTCACAACGCTCTCAGTGAGCCTTCCGCAAAACCGTTTTCTTCATAAATCTTCCTTAACCTTTGAGAATAATTATTTTACTAGTCATTAGCTGAAGATATCCTTATGGCAGATGCTACATCAGTTTTGTCTTTCCCAAAGTAAAACACCAAATACAAGATCGGGAACATTTTGCTCTTCCTTCTTCTTTCCCCTTTATCTATTGCAAACAGTATGATTCCCACTTGCTATGTATTTAATTCTAACATTCCCAAAATATATTTTATACTATCAATGCCTATAAACAGCCCTAACACATCTATATGGATAATCTGTTTAGCACAATTTATCTATAAAAAGCTGCTGTAAGTAAATTCTAAAATAATTAACTGCTTTTTTCCCCTCCACACATTAAAATGCACATTTTTTTCCTAATAAAATATATATTGATGAAACATTTGAAAAAGCCTGCAAGTCTACACCCCATTTATCCCCTTTTCCTCTCACCAAATCAAAGAGCCACAAGCTTACTGTACTGCTGACACATAAAACTACTAAAGTGAACAAGATGGCAAGCATTTTGCTGAAATCAAAGTAGTCTCAAGAATGACCCATGGGGCCAGTTTCTGATTATTGTTAGTATTTACATGTCTTGTTGAGTTTTCCGATTCCTCATTTTTTCAAGCTAGATGTAAACAGAATTGGAATGAAAAAAGCCACGAATTCTGGACAGGGCTGTCCACAGCTGCCAGTACTGCTGAAAGAGATCTGGAGCCTAGAAGCAGAAACACCTCCGAGATGATCCTCTGCTTGCTGCCAAGGTGAGATATCATAGCCCAAAGAGTGGAATTTCCAAATGTTAAGCCATAGTTTCTATGGCATATGTGAGACAACAGGTCACAGCACTGTAAAGCATCTTCCAAGGTCTTCCTTGCTATTGCAGCAATGCAGGAGACAAACACCATGGTTCATCTCCTAAGTGGTTGGGGTTTTGTTCCTCTCAAACTGTTAGAAACCTGTTTCAGAACAGGGAAGGCATCAGTGCTAGCTCGTCTTGTCCTCTCCACTCCCGCCTTCCTTTCATCACCACGTCCTTGGACCAATTTTGCAGGGCTACGTTGACAACAGTTACCTGTGACAGCTAGTTCAAAGTTATTTTGTCTATGCACACATGTTCCATCGGAGAGCATCCAGATATGGCTCTTCAGATGGGTTCTCCTTCCATTTCCCTGGGCATCCTACAAGTCTGTCTTTGTCTCCTGCTGATGCAAGTACATCCATCATGAACAAAGCTGTTCCGAGTGTTCTTGATATGGTCTTGCCCACATCTTCTACAAGGACAGTATTATTTCCCTGTGCCTGCTGAAATCTCTATGATTTGAATTACAAGGATACTATCCCACACACCCTACCGCTCATAATTATCCAGCCTCAGGGCAAATCCCACTGGAATGGGGGAGAGAATCAGGAAAAAAATTAAAACTCATGGGTTTAGATAAAGACAGTTTAATAGGATAATAATAATGATGATAATAATAAAATTACAATAATAATAGAAAAATTGGAAAGTGACGCACAATGCAATTGCTCACCACCTGCTGACTGATGTCCACTTAGTTCCCAAGCAGCAATCTGCCCTGCCCCAGGCCAAGTCCCCCCCAGTTTATATACTGGCCATGACATCACATGGTATGGAATACCCCTTTGGCCAGTCTGGGTCAGCTGCCCTGGCTGTGTCCCCTCCCAAATCCTTGTGCCCCTCCAGCCTTCCTGCTGGCTGGGCACCAGAAGCTGAAAAATCCTTGACTTGGTGCAAACACTGCTCAGCAATGACTGAAAACATCAGTGTGTTACCAACATTCTTCTCATACTGAATCCAAAACCTAATGCTATACCAGCTACTAGAAAGAAAATTAACTCTATCCCAGCCAAAACCAGGATACCTGTAATGAACAATACAGCCCCACTGCTGTCCTCTTCATCACTTGTTTACAGCTAATGAAACTGGAATTAGCTGGTACTAATGAATTTTTTTTTTATTTTGAAAGGGTGAAAAAAATGTTTCCTTTAAAATAGAAGGCACAAACATGATTGATATTTATCTTTACATCCAACCTGATTGCAGGCCAGATTTTGATGATTCTCCTTTCTCAGCTTTCATTTTTGCAAGAAAGATCATTATTGAGATAACAGCACTTCCAGATACTTTTCAGGTAGGGCAGAAGGGTATGTAGTGCAAATATCAGTGATGCATAAACTCTCACACTTTATGTGTGGGGATTCGCAGACCTTTTGGTCTGGTACTCCGTGGCCAGCACTGACTGTTTCAAAGAAGATGCAATAGGGATGTTCCCATGATCAATATGCTATCCCATTTCCAGGAATTATGGATTTCCTTATGCTCTGTGACTAGATTAATAAAAACACAAACAAAATGCTCTAGATCTTCCAATACGTTTTCTATCAGCTATGGCTCTGGGATAGTCTTCCACAGTATCTCCCTTCTCTGTACGCTGTCCTCGTGTCTGGGCTTCAGTCCTGTTCGATGGCAAGAAGCATTGTAATACAGTTACATTATTCAGAAGATGAATATCACCTTTTAGCAGGTTTGATTTTAGCCACTTTTCTGATTGTCCTGTTGTTTTCACGCTATCAGACATGGAGAGCAGAAGCTCAAAGTGCAATTTTTTGCTCATCATTGCTTTATTTACTATGATGACCCCTCCTATAAATTTCCTTTTTGACATGAACATACACAGTAACTTCATTATTCCTTTACACCAAGCTCCTCCTATGTTTATCAAGCCACAGTTCAGGATACGCCCCATTGCTAAGCAAGAAAAGGTAACAGGAATTTCTGAATGATAATGTCTCAGTCAGCCAGAGACATGGCCACTGTTTGACATGATTTGTATCAAACCACGGCTGCTCCAAATTAAACGTGAGTAACACAAAGCAAAGCCCCCAAGGCTATTCCAGTGGCAAGAAACTGCCTTCACCAATTCTGTGCCACAGCAATTCAGGAGACAAGCTGATGTTCTGACTGACTGGCGATGTGTTGGCGACCAAAAGAAGGATTGTGTCCTTCTGTTTTAGGAAAGAGCATGCTAGATTACAGACTGGAATAGATACCACCACATTAAAAATACATTCTGCGGTAAGTAAAACCATATTACACACACTCTACACTGTATAATCCCTTTCCACTGTATACTCTCATTTCAGGTGACATGTAGCTTACCATTAGGTCCTTCAGATTTTTCAGGCAGGTTGTTTTTTTTTTTTTAAATCTCACAATTACATGAGAGGTTTCTGTTGTCCAGTTAGCACCTGAAATTCAAACTTTACATGATGAACTGTGACATACCACCACCAGAGCATCTCCAGGACTAACCAGCACAGAGTGTCTCAACAAGGGCACCTGGTCTTGAAACAAATAGGGCACAAAGCCATCTCTTCTCTGAACCATCTCTTATAAAGATGAAATATATTTAAGCTAAACACCAATCTTTCTTCTTGCCTTTAAAACAATTGTTCGACCCTTTCAAAGATCCTTAACAACTTAATTTCTTCCACAGGAACCAAATACAACCTCACGGATGGCCATCCTCTCATCCCATGTTTTAAACATTTGCTGCACGGATACGAACTGTAGATATTTTAAAAATGGTGGCTATAAAGCAGACACTACGAAACAAGTAAAATCTGCCAGACCATTTGAGGAGATGCATGTGCAGTAAGGAAATGCCTCCGAGGCCCCTGGGCAGAGTGGGACCTACTGGGCACAAGCCAAAGGTGACTGACACCGCAGAGCCATGCCAAAGCACCACGGGGGCTGCCGGCTGCCTGGTGCCGAACAAGCTGCCTGCAGAGCCAGCCCCTGGAAAGGTCAGGGCTTCCTCAGCGCACCGAGCCCTGCCTCCGAGCTGTGTAGTCTGTGCACGGCACTGTCCCAGAGACCCCAGGCAGGAATAACCTCACAAGAACGTTTAGGTATCCATGTAAAGCAGAATGATTTCGACAAGAAAATGAGGAAGTCTGGACCATCTAGACTATCTATTCTAGACGGCAGCCAGCGTTCACCGATGTCAGACTCTACACTCCATGACTATACATACTTCATTATTTGACATTAACTACTGTACTGAAAATGCACCTCCTTAACAATCCCACTGATGAGGACTTCAAAATAATATCCCGTGGAAGGCCCCTCTTTAGTCCATAAACAATTAAAATTGTTTCCATATTTCCCAACTCAGGATGTTCTCTTAGGGCACAATTTTCTAACTGATAAATGTTTGCAATGAGCATTGGTGGCAGATGAGTCACTATTTTGCTTCATTCGTGTTAGGATTACTTGTTAAGCATCCTGCATCTCAATTATGAGAGTTAAAAATCACAAAACTAAACCTAGAGTTGTGCTTTCAAAACATATCATGGACACATGTCCCAGTGTGAAAAGTGATGTTTCACGCACAAATCTGGTGACATTGCAGTTTGGAATAATCGTGCCTGCTGGAAAAGCATGAAGTGAAAAGATTGGCCATGGTAGGGCAAACAGTACTATGCACCACTACTTTGCATCACACTACGCTAAAGACCATCAAGCAAGTTTCCATAGATCACTTATAATATGCAACACTATTGTATCTATATCAGACCTTCAGATCTACGTTAAACTAAATAAGCATTTTTATTTTGGACCCCTTCGCCACCAATTAACATAGATTTTTTCATTTATAAACGGTCCTAGTATTTAAAAACCAGCAGCAAACAAGTGGTGATTTGTGATAACTATAGATATACAACTGATTCTCTTTAAAGCCATTGGAAAGTCATGCAAACCCTCGAGAAATTTCAGAGCTCTGATTTTTCACCCTTGATCCCCTTCTTTGAGGGAAGGGAAAGCATTGCCCTTTTATGGAGAGATGGCAGTGAAAAAAAAAATATTGTAGTTTTTATATGTTGATTGTATTTTCAAAAGACATGCAACAATCCTGGTGGAACAAATTGACCCGTAACTGGAATCTGACCTTGTAACTGAGATGACTGCAACACCGTAATATCAAATCAGCAAAGAAATATAGGTAGCACAGTCAAGCAGGTGCGGGGATAACACAACATTTGAGAGCAGGGAAAGACTTATATTTAATAATCTGCAAATGGTAATACATAAAACACCTTCAAAGTGGTAGAGGACCCAGAAAAAGCTGGGGGCAGCAATTACCACCTACGGTCCCACTGGGGTGGTGGGAGATTTGGGCAAACCCAATCTGCAAATCATTGCCTTGTCATTTGTTTCTAAGTAGTTTACCTATGATCTGTAACATCATTATAGGAAAAGGTAACCAAAATAGATACTTATATTTTGAATGAAATAAAGATAGAACTTTATAAAAGTGTGGAGATATTATGAAAATAAAAATTGCTCAGGAAGTCTTATGAAACTTTTGTGGTTTCTTGATAAACCACTGTGAGCATAAAAGATGGTTAATTTAGATGGATTAAAACCGAAAGGAGGTACCAGGAATATTTATAAGTACTCCTGACCTAAATGTTTTTCCAAGGTGCTTTTAACATTAAACATTCATTGTGCTATAATAAGTTTGTTCTGTGAGTCCAGGTGTGGGGTTTCTTGTTGGTTTTTGTTTGTTTATTTTTAATTACTTGAATGCTTTGCATTTAAAATAATGAAACCACTGACACAATACATAGTAGCAGAAGAATGCCCCTGGCTTAACTCTACTGTCATCTTTAGCGTTCTTGTCCAAAATTCAATCTTTTCTTTTTCATTACAAGAAACTAACTGAACTGTGGCCTGCAGATATCAAAGGGAAATTGAGAATACACTGCTCAGCCTCTGGCTAGTACTAGGTCCAATTAGTTCTCCAGTTTATTCTGTTAGATGGAAACACTCTCCTTGGTAATACATGTATTTGTGTTAGTAAACTGTTCATGAAGCCGTAACACTGTTGTATGACTCAGTTATGTGAAATTTGTTCTTGTAGATTTTTAAATAACATAGCAGAGCATGCTTTTGCTTTTTTTTTTTGTCTAGGAAAATGCTGCTGTAACAAATATTACAAGCAGTAATTACCATGACATAAAACAGCCAGTCACTTACTGTGGGTCTGGTATTATGCTCATGTTATCCAATCTCACACTTCCGTAAAGTTACTCCTGATACTGAGAGGTACATGAACAACAGTAACAGTCATCTAAAGTAATCACAGCAAAAACTTAACTGTGATGAAGATACTTTCTTCATCTTTACGATATCATCTTCACCACCTTCCATACTGTCCCTTGGAAGCTGTATTCTGCATTAAACCACAGATGCACATTGTAAAAATTTACCAGGGTCTTACTGAATAGTTATAAAGTGTCCACGTTACAGTTGATACTACTAACCTTCTTTCTACTTCTATCTACCAAAGATAACAGACAAGATGGCATCATTTTCCATTACAGAATTCAATTTGCTTCCTACTCCCATATAGAGAAGTGGATTCTTTTCCACTGTTTGTCAATGATGCACAACATTTTCCATCTTTTTTCTATTTCCATACTATTAGCACTGGCCTAACAGTCTAGTTTCTTTGTCTTCACATAACAAACCTAGAAGCGGCTGAGCATGTGCAATGCTCCATGATAACAAAAGAGGGTACTTGCAGTCACAGAGGCATTGACATTTAAAGTTTTCACTAAAATTATTTAAATAATTATTTTCACACACAACACAGCAAATGGCACCTCATTCTTCAGAATGGAGGGACGTTTCAGAGGAGCACTGTTATTACTTTAGTCTTAAAATCATACCCACTAGAAGCGTAGGCTTGGAGAGTCAAAGGGAACTGCAAATGTTAAACATCCCACTTTGCATACCGTCGGGCAGATGGTCCATAATTTCTGTAAATTCAGACATCCTCTCTTCCTCAGCTTCTCCCCTGTCATCTTAGTCCCTCTGTCTTGTGATGCTCTGCTCTGGTTTCCCTATCCTCCCCTTTTTTCTTGACACTGGACTTCCCCTAGCACACCTGCCTTTTTCTATAGCCATCAGAGAATTTCTGGGAGGAAAAAAATTCTGCTCCAATTAAACAAAAATTCAAAGGTGAAGATAAATAAAGCCATTAACAATAAATACATCTTTTAATCAAAGAGATGAAAAGGACTAGCTTCAGCCTGTGAGAAGCTGGCAGTCAAGGTTTGGTGCCTGCTTAACACCCACTTTGATCAAGTCCTCTCTGCAGGACTGCACAACCACAGCCTCCTCCTCACTGCTTTCCTGGAAGCCTCCAGTCAGGATGTTACCTACTTTGGACAAGAGATGTGGCCTTCATGGAGAGGAGTTACTTCTCCATGAGTCACTGTCTGCAAGCAGCATTCACCTGACATCACTTTTTAATACAATACAAACATGAGCTTCCAGAGGCAGATTAGATTGCTATCCTGTAGATACACTATGTTTCGTGCAACCTGGAGCACTGCAGCTAAACACTATCTTTGCAGCACATTACTCTGTTTTGAAAATGTATCATTTTGACTTAAGGAATAAGCTGTCTTTAGAATAGCCATAATTTCTGATTTTTTCCCCCCCCAGAAAAATTAAGGCAACTGAAATTATTCTTTCTCCTCTGCACATCTCAATACAGACATAAAAACTGCAATGCAGCTGCAAGTCCCCAGTAGAGCTGACAGCACAGCCTGACTGCAGCCTCTTCTCTACCATCACCTTTTGGCTTTTCGAAACAGATGAATCATATTATTTCTCTCTTACTTCCCTTCAACAATCTCTTCTTACACACACACAACCTTGATTCTCTTACCCTCCTCAGCACAACTCAGCAGGTCACCGATCCCCCCAGCTGGCTTAGGGTAACCTTTGCCTTATTTCACCACCAGCGCAAAGTGCTTATATGATTTGACATTAAGGGAAAGATGCAGGTAGGGAAGTCTTCCTGGATGCACTACCCATCCCACCCCCTCCACCCTTTAAAAGCCCCCCTTCACCCTCCCAACCCTACCGGCATGGTCTAGCTGCCACGAGTGACTATGGAGGTGCATTTGACAACCTGCCCAGCAAAGAGCTCCCCGGGCAGTGGGAATTGCTCTCTATCCTCTGTGTGACAGGTTTTTGCTGTTTGCACAGCAGATCTTAGCAGATTAGCAAATCTAGGCCAGCATCTTTCTTTACAGCATGCTGTGAGTAAGGAAGCGCAAGTTTATCTTAGCGAGCTGTGCCATCTTCAATTTGTGAAGTTCTTCCTTGCGCTAATGCCAAAGCACTCGGCTCAAACACTCAAGAGGCAGGTTCTCATCCCAGCAGGAGCAAGCTCTGGTAGGGAACGGTGTGAGCTGGAGCGCGTTACAGCAGTAGTGCAACAACAGCTTGCCGATAAAAATAAGACCCCCGACCACTGCAGCCTACCGTCCTGTTTTTGATGATGTTGAACATTTGGAAATTATCCAAAAGTCTTCCTTTTTTTCAAGGAAAGAAGATGCAAACTCTTATAACCCTGATAGTTGTGGCTACAGCTTCAGCAGCAGGTTCAACTCACTCCTCAGTTTGTATTATCAGAAAGGTACTGTTCACAGACAGCACACAGAGGAAACCTACCCAAAAAATGAGTGTGCTTCAGGCCCTACTCCATAGGGAAAGAAGGAAAAAAAGGACTTCAAACAGCTTGACATGGGACTTTGAGAACTACGGGACTCATAGCCAACTAAAACAGACTAAAACAACATTCATGACAAACAGTTTGGAGAGAAAGTGGCCCTTCTGTGCTGCAGGGGTGACTGCTAATAGTGAAAAAATACAGGGCAGAGCCTGCATTAACTGCAATGGTTGGAAGTTTTACCAATGTTTTCACGATGTACACAACTGAACTGGGGTAAACTGGGAAGAGAGTGAGTAAGCACACCTGCGCATGTGCGGAGACCATTAGGAAAGCGTCATTCTACCATTCACAATTATTTTTGTTTGCTCTGCATCTCATCTTCCATCCTCCTGCATAGGACCTTATAGCTGAATTTTTGATTCATTACTTTCACGTAAAATAAGATAAAGAACCATGCATCAGATGCATATTTGTTCTTCAAGTTTAAGGACTATCTTAAAAAGAGAATCATTAACTTTTAATGCCAGAAAAAAATCGTAGTCACATGCGTTTGCGTCTGTACATGATCCACAAACAGGATTTGCTAACAAAAGGTATTCAGCTATAAATGGCAACATGCAGAACATGATAAATCACTTTGAAGTAAGCATCTATAATGTCACAGCCTCCAAAAAACACTTCACAAGCAGAAATATTATTAAAACAATAACACATGCTTCAAGACTAATTTTGGGGGGGTCTTGCTTTGTAACCAGGGCCATGTTTTGTAGAACTAAAAACAAACTCAAGAGCAGATTCAGACTGTGATGGTGTCTGTAAGCCTGCTTTCCCTGCTCACTGCCGCGCTGAAGGGATGCTCTGTCACAAGGGATACGTCAACCGGCCAAGCAGCAAGGCTGTTACGCAACGCGCCCATCTGTGGTTCCTCTGCTGGCTTTAACTGCTCGCCTCAGAACAGCCAGGCGTGTCAGCATCCTCCCTTTGCGTTCAAAAGGCTCTCCCTGTTCTTTAAATAACTCTAGGGATGACGTTTGTGTGACTCCTCACCGCCTTACCTGGCTCATGAGGAGCAGCACATGGAGTCCTGGCAGTGCCGCACCGATTACATCGCCTCGGGGACTGCAGTACCGGGAACTGGCAAAATCCTACCTTTCCAAAGCAGAAACACAGCAAAAAAACGCAACAGAAGGTGAAAAAGCAAAGGCTTCAGCCTCGACCATTTTATTTTGCCAACTCTCCATCCAGGCTGACACCTGATGACCAAGCACATTTGTGGCTGAGCTGCACAGCGGAGACCCCAACCGAGGTGGAGAAAGAGAACGCGGCTCCCTCTTGCTCCCACTGGTCTGTCAGGGGCCCAAGCGCCCCAGCACTGGGATGCACAAGACTCACACTGGTTTGAACTGGTCTGTTTTCTGTGTTTCTGCCTGGATAACAGATCTGTTGGTAACTGCAAAGGTTTGTCCCAGATTAAACAGTGTTCAGATAAACACACACCTAAATAACACCTACACCTTAGCCAAAGAAGAATAATTAGAAAACACAGACTTTCAAATGGATAGTGCTAGGTGCAAACACACAGTCAAATATATTAAAAAAAAAAAAAGTTTTGGCCAATTTCTGTAACTCCCACCTTCCTCCAGCATACCTCACTCCCAAACAACATACTTGAAACAAACTGAAACATTTATCTACTGATGTAAGAAAAGACAACTGTAGCATAAAGCTCTGTGTGTTAGGGCTGTTTAAACATATTCACGTGCTGTCAACACCAGCTGGCAGATGTTATGTTGGTAACCCAGGCTCAGAGGAGCACATCTGAATGACTCAAATCACTATATAGTGGAAGACCTGTCAAAAATATCATCTTTCCAAAATATTTCATGAAAATATAAAGCAAAATAAAACTATGTTGTTGCATGTGTCCTTGGAAGGACCTGTTTTTCAGAAAATATTAAGGCAGCAACTTTTTAAAAAAAAAAAACAAAAAACTTGTTGCAGCCTGGCAACGTGATCAACACAGTTTCACGCATCACTCTTGAATCCAAGACATGTAGAAGTAAAACTGGTTTCACATTTTAGCCTGAAGGGCATCTGAGTTATACAGGGAAGCCCAAATGTCTAGCACAACCTTGCTGCAGTATTATTGCCAACATGAACAGTCAAGGTTTTGGATAATCCAAATGCAGTAATCAAAAAGTAAGCACAGCCTTCCCACAGAAGACTCACTAGATTCGAAGAAACATGTAATGTTTTAAAAGTTGCCTTGACAAAAATTTTCACAAGTACCTTACAGCTGAGAGTATAGTCTAGCAAGCAAGGGCTGTGTTCTCACCAAACACAACATGGAACAGTATTTCTTTAGTATATATAAAAGGTTCTCTAACACTGCAGAATGTTTGCAATAGTAATAACCAATATTTGTGAGTTGTTATGAGTGGGTTGGGGGTTATTACAATGTCAGTTCTGAAAAGGGGTATTTGCTCCAAACACTGGGAGAAGAGACAGCTATAAAAGAGAGAGACTTTCTCTAATGATTTCTGGCAGCGATCTGAGTAAGTCTGTTCCCAAAACTAAATTGCAGGGACAAAATCTGTGGGGTCAGTATTTATCTTTTTAACCCGAGCCTCTTTTCAGCTTCACCTTCTATGAACAGAAGTTTGTAAAAAATGAACATTTTGAGGAGATTTTCTGCAGGCAGAATTTTAACTGTACTCTTAAATTAAGCTTTAGAGTATCCATTTTCACTTTTTTTCCCATGCAAGTTATGATTCTTACTACTTCACAGATGGAAATTGTGCATCTTCAAGCCGTGCCTTAGAACATGACATAGCACAGCGGTATGTATAGACCAGAGGATTTCAGCACACTTGCAGACCACATTTTCCCATGTTGGACTGCTGGGAGAATTCATTAGCTGAAATTTCGTTTCTATAGCCCACAGTCTTCTGTACTAAACAAAAAACAGACATGGTAAAAGGCATATCCTTTTTCCCCTCCTGTATTTGCACTCCAGAAATATTTCATGAAGTTATATGCTGCCTTCTCTTAGGTAAGATATAATTTGACAAGGGAAGTTTAACAAGTTGAACCACAGCTTGTTAATGTGCAATAACAATTGATTATGTAACGCTTTTTAAAATTCATTTATAGTGGTGACAAGAATACAGTTATTGGTGGAAAGAGAAAATAAATACCTGCTCTACTCAGAAATCAGCTGACAGCCCTGGTGAGTTGCTACTTGATTTAATTTCCATTAATTTTCCACAGGAGAAACTCCCAGCAGGGAACACAAAAGACTCAACAAGAAGTTTCTGGAAATACTTGGCTCCTTTAGCCAAGTGATCATTTTCCCTGTGCTGTTTTTGAGCCAAATGTGCTAAAATCAATATTTTTGTGCATGACTGGCTATTCCAAGCCTTGTGGAAACCACCAAAAAGCAGGGTACCACCAGTGCACTGCATGAAATGCTTTGAGAAGTCCTCAGATTAGAAAAATCAAAAGGTCAGCTAGTGAAAACTATGGGGTTTTTTTTCAAATATTTTACTTGTAATTATACTTGCCATAAATATCGAGGATCTAATCTTGTAAAATTCATTTTGTGCCAAGAATCTTACCAAAACTCATCTTTTTTTTTCTCTAGAACAGAACCTCCATCCACCCAGAAAGCGCCTGTTTGGCATTTATTATAGGATGAAAGCACATCTGTATTACAACTTTAGGCCTATAAAGGGGACTGTGATTAATTAGTTCAATTTTATTTATTTATTTATTTGTTTCGGAAAATGAAATGCAGGATTAAGCAATAGCTAAGTGGATAAATTGCCTTACATTTCCAAACGAGGGGAAAATGTTCCCATCAATTTAAAACTCAGTTCTGGAACCTGTGTACTAGAAATGGCCAAATGAAAATGTACATGTCGGGTTACTTCTAAATAATCTTTTTCAAAATGAGAGCTCCTGAAATAATCAATAACTAAACAGGAGCATGAGTTAAAATACATCTGTATGGCACAACGCAACAGAATTATATTACATATAATATACATGCATGTATATTCTATGTATATAAATGTGTGTGTACCTATATACACAAGTCAGCTCCCAAATCAGCTAGCACAGGTCCCAACAGGTAGGATGTTTGGGGCCGGGGAGAAGGCGGCACGATGGTGCTGCTGCTCCCCGTTAGCATGACAGCTCAGGATTCGGCCCGGGCAAGGGACCACGGGGCGCGATGCCAGCAAAGCAAGTTCAAACCCGCACCCCCCATCTCCCAGGCAAAGCTCTTCCATCTGCAGGAACCTGGAAGTCTCAGCTGCACTTCAGGAAATCAAACCCCAGTCCCGAGTTTAAAATCCTCACTCTGCTGAGTTTGTTACTATATGAAACCAAGTGGTGGTTTCCCTCCTTCCACCCTCAGACCCATCTCCTCCCACCCTACAGTCAGCAGTATCTTAAAAAATACAGCAAACAACAGAAAACAAAAAATATTCAGAAGGCTTTGGTAACAAATCTAGGACACCCATGCCTGTATTTAAGTTTTTAAATGTAGTAAAATATTGCCTCCAGCTAGATTAATTCAGTTTCTTGGGAACGAAAAGGGTATAGTTGAGAGCACCGATTATTCTCACTCTCCTGCAAGCCACCTGCAATCATACTTGATTTGTAGTTTCCATATGCTTCCTTAACCACCATAATTGAGGGATGCTTTTTGGTCGCAGCTCTGAAAACAATTCTGCATCCTTATAAGGGCTAGCAGGAAAGCAGCACTACATCTCCCTCCAAGTTCCCCTGCACAAAAACCTACATTTTAACCTCAATGCCTAGAACTGTGTGCTCGTCAGCGCAACACCCAGTGCTACTCCATCTGTAGGATCTGCGAAGGGAAGTACGGGTTTCTGTCAAGAAGCACTTCTCTCACAGAAGCCTTTTTGCATTTTAAAACAAATTGTCTTTAAAGCATTAGTAAGTGTTACAAACCATTGCCATAAGCAATAAATGTGCTTTTAAAATGCTCTTTTTGAGGATTTTTAAACCAAAACCTTGGGATATATGACACTGAGCTTCAGTTAAAGGACGGGTTAGAAATACACACAAAGCTGGCTGACACAGGGTGGAATTCAGCTCCAGTTTAGGACATCTATACTTACATATACAAGTGGACTACGAGCCTGCACTCCCACCGCTGTCAACAGAAACCTGGTGCAGAGCACAGAGACCAGCCATTTACCAGGATGTTTAAGACTGGGCTGGCCTAAATTTAGGTTTCCAGCATCTTCGAGATGCCGTAGCATATATCCCCTGGCCATTAGCTGCTGCTCCCAGAACAAGTTCTCAGGCACTTCCCACGTCACATCCACAGCTCTGCACAGGTGCCTCAAATACCCGATGGCATGTAACACGGCATGGGATGCTTATGTCTAGCCAACTCCATCTCCCGTGTGGTGCTTCCTTTGGGGTGAGATAAAATGATCTCTAAATCAACTGGCCTCTGTATTGAGGTTACGTGACGGCTCATGAGACACTTACATTCCACCATCTGAAAGGAAAACCCCATTCTTACTAGGTTTTTCAGAATAAGAAATCTACTGTATTTAATCAACAACTTTTACCAAGGTATTTGCTGTTGACTGACATACTTAATCAAAACTACATTCCTAAAATTAAGATATACCCTACTATCCCGTAATATTTAGCTCTTTCTTTAGGCCCCCCCAAAATACAGTAAAATAGTCCCAATCTTACACGTGGAAAGGCAAAATAGCGAAGGGGTTTGCCCAGCATCAGCTACACCGTCAATATCAGCTGGTGCTACCAACTCAGCAGTGAAACCCAGAGCAGATCCCCCTCCATCATTACTCCTGGAACCAGCAGCATCCCCAACAGCATTTCAAGGCAACTTTCCAAAACAATTAAGCTTTACTTAACAAAACCAAGGTGTGGGTTTGTCTCAACACTTCTAAATCTGGGCAGCAGGCTTATTTTTGGTTTTGTCTCTGAACGCAACTGCTTGCTGTCTCGAAAATTAAGTTCATCCTTGAGCACAGCTATACATAAAGTGCTGTAAAATACTGAAAACTAAATGGTGTTTATTCAACACTATGGGTTTTGTTCAGAGGGACATGCTGGGTTGTTAACACTGAAGGTATTTTGAGTTCACCTCTGAGTAAGTGTATGTTGGCACTGCTCCCATTCACGGTGTGAAATTAAAAGATTACTATTTTGAAAGTACACAAGCTAGCATGGTACACAATTTGTCTGTTGCAGATAAAGCTGATTATAAGGAAGCAGGTGCTTAAATTGCAAGTCTGTTTACTTTACTCCAGACCTTCCTAAAGCTCCCAGAGTGGGAGAAGGACAGGGAACACTAGCAGGCTCCCAGCTGAAGCATTTCATAGGCGCTGAAGAGCTGATACCTGCTGCCCATGCTTCTAGAATATTTTCATGAAGATGATAAAACCTGCTGCTTCATCTGTTCTGAGTTAGTGTAATTCTTGTAGTCTCTGTAAGTCCTTCTACACCTTCAGTAGCAGGAGCAGGGGTTTTTTTAATTAAAAACCTACCTGTAGTACTGCATACAGAGAATATTATTCTTTTCCCTTCAGAGAACAGGGTGGCTAGTGCAGAATTTCCATACTCTAACTGGCTGCAGTGATTTTTAGAAAATGATTATTTTCTTACTGGGCCACTTTTTGGTGAACTTCCTGATAAAACCAGCTTGGCCTTTGGATTGAGTTACTTCCCTCAGCAACAAGCTCTTTTAGTGTTATTCCCCAGCAAAATATTCAGCTGTTTGTTCACTTTTGGGGTACTCAGCCAGACTCTCCCAAGACCCCAAACCCAGATCTGAAAGGGGGACACAACAATATTAGAGTAACCAGGTGTCATAACTCAAGACCAACCTCTACTTAATTTCAGATTTCCCTGTATACGTATTGCTTGCTGTACTACAGTTACTAAGACAGGTGCATCTAAAGGAAGTGGCTAAAGTACCTTACATCAGAAGTGAATAACGCTAAAGCTATTACAGATAGTAACAATAATTAGGGCTTTAGAAACAGAGAACTTCACCCTATCCTCGTCTCAGAAGGTGGGTGTTCCACTGAAGGAGAAGGTACCGGATACCTATGAGAAACCAAAATACCGTCAAACATTTATCCTGCGTTATGCTTCTCAGAGGGGTCCCAAAGTATTTTCCAGATGCTAGGCACAATTCTGCTCTCACCATTTGCACCCGACATCTCAACCTAGTATCTTAATCTTTGGAAAAATCTGTTAAACGCGTTTTGGAGGAGAATTTCACTGCATGTAAGCATACAAAACTGCTAAAACCTCTAGCCCATGGAAATGCAGGAGCAGAGTACAGCAGCAGCAACGCCCGGGTACTTTATCTGATTTTCAAATGGCTGCTCTGGCCTGTTTGCAAAATGGCATGGTTTCTGTGAAAAAACCCAGACTGGATCTTCAGCCATTTTAGGAGGCCAACTTCTTTCACAGTGGAGGCAGAATTTTTAAACTCTTTTTTTGAATTTGTGTAAGGAAAGTCCTAACTATCATACATTAAATGCAGTCAATTTTCGGAAAACAGTGAAGGGTAAACCTATTTAGTCCTCAGATATTTTCTTGTGGATTATTTTTAAAAAATTAAATAGTGAGTCTAAACATGGCTTCCAGAAATATAAGAATATGCTTGTTTTTTTCTAACAGTCCAAGTTTTACATTTAAATTCCTGTTAGAAATGAAAAGCCAGTTATACAGCGCAATAATACAGGTTTGACAATGCTACATTGTATCTAAACAAGAAACATATATACATATTAGGTCTACATACCCACCTTCCACAACAAGGCAACTCAGATTGTTGAAAACTAGTAGCACAAAAATGTTAACAAGCAGGAATGAGGGGAGAAAAAAAAACCCACTGCTTATCCTTTTGGGAGTGGTAGACATGCCATTTTCTAACAACACTGGAAGAAAAACAGAGAGTTCACTCTTTTGTTTTGCACTGATGCTTGATTTTATTTAGTAGAAGCTCTCATAGGTCTTTAAATAATTCATAACGCAGCGCCTGTTGTTTAGTTCAAGGAGGGAGCTTGGAGAATGTTAATCAAACCAGAGATGAATTGGCACAGCTGTAAATCTGCAAGACCCCTCCCCGATGAGCTCATCCCCTAGCAGTGCAAATTAGAATGACATCATGCTTGCAATGCCGCGGGCGCGCGCTCACACTCACTCCCTGTCTCCTGCTCCCCACTGAGGATTTCTGCTACTTTTTCACATAGCTTTTTTCCAAAAAAGATCATTATATACCGATATACCTAGGTAGAAGGAACAGAAGCTGCAGGACCTGCCACTAAACCATGGGTTTAGTCCTGTTAGATCTGTCACAGCTCCGGTACGGACACGAAAGATACATCTTTCTATTTGGAAAAGAATGAAACTGCGTATTTATCAGTCCAGCTCAAAAAATACTTTAAAAAAAAAAAGTATTAGAGACATGCCTTTGAATAAGATCCGCAAGTACTTTTCAAAGGACTACTCAATGCTTTTACTTGATTTTCATTGAGCGTGCAACTTCATGACCTTTAGCTCGCAAAACCACTCTCAAAACCAGGTCTTGAACAGATGTGTTAGTAAAAGAAAATGTTCATATAGCCATGCTGTTGAAATCTCTCATTTCTCTAACCCTGTTTCAGTTAGCCATCGGACACTTAAGGTGCAGATACAAAAATACGCAACATAGGTGAATAGTCACAACCTATTAATAATGGATAACTTAACAGGGAAACTAAACGGTTACCCAAAAGCCCATAGACAGAAATAGCGTATGGGAATGAAATGCTCAGAGAACAATTTTGATACTAACCTGCAGAAATCCAAGGTGTTTTCCTAATTGTCCATGAACAGAAAGGGCAGCTGCATTTGTTTACTCCTATAAATATGCTACCCCAGGTCCTTAACAAGCTTAGTAACTTCAGCGAGTACAGTAAGCATTAATATTAACAAGCTCATTTAGGCCTATTTCATACTTTTCAATAATTAAAGTTATTATTTTACTGGAGAAGTTTATAAAATTACTGATAGCAGTAGAAAGCACAGTCCACATATCACTCAACAAAACAAAATTGGAAACATCTCTCAGTCTCATAGCATCTACTGGTCTGGTAAACAGCCCATGCAAAGATCAGGTTTCTTTCTTTGTGTTGAATAAGGGTATACTATATAAGACCCCATATGAGAATATAATGGGGAAGAAATATAATCTACAAGAAATTGTAAACCTTATCACTATGTATTCCTCATAAACCACAAAACCCCCATGCTTTCTGCAATTTTGAAATTTTAGATACTTTTTTTTTCTGTCCACTTGTAAAAGCCCTTATAAAAAACAACCTAAGTTAACATACCCCAAGGTAAGTAATGTAGCTTTAATGTGCAGTATCACCTCTTGCCTTGTAGTCCAGATCAAAACCAAGGGACGAGGTTTCTGCTCTGTGTGAGTGACAGAATATGGCTGCAGGAGGTTTACAGGCTTGCCAGTCATAATTCCAAATTGCTGGTATTTCTAGGCTTCATGTTGCCTGTTGAACTATGCTGACTAAAATCCACAGTTTGGAGGAAAAAAAAAGGCACGCAGTGGATTCTCAGTAACATCTGAAGAGCTCTGCAGACAGCAACATACAGGAGAATTAACACAGGCCTCTGAAGAAAAAGATCACAGCTTTTTAGATGCACAGGAAAAACAGAAAATGAGAGGGAACCAAACACAGACAAGATACAGAAGCAGTGCACTTGACAGCCATGAAGGATGTGGGGCAGCAGGACGCATTCAGAAGCCCGTACCACCCAGCCTAAGCCAAGAAAAAAGGTGCCCCACAGCAAGAGGGGTCTTCCAGTCCCCATGGAGGCATGGCTGCTCACCTCAGAGGGAAACAACCGGGGTGTTTTGAAAGGGTTAGAAGTGTCTGAGGAGCACTTGGAAAAACCAGCAGAAGAAAGGAATTGGTCAGAGGACACAAGGAGAAGGGATGCAGAAGGGTAAAGGACCGTTTCAGCCTGACATGACCTGCCTGGTGGAGAAGAGGAAAAAGCCAGACTCTTAGATTAGAGGACTTTAGGACTGTGACTTTGTAGAGCATTTTTAGTGTCTAGCACAGTGGTGTCCTTCCCGGACTAGGACCTCTTTCAGATACTAACATAAAAACAAAACAGAAGAGGTTCATTGCTCACTGAACTGCAGAGTAATTTTTCCATGAATGAGCAGGAATTTCAAACTAATACAAGTCCCAAATATATTTTCAGATATGAGATTAAGAAAACTAAAATACATATGCCCAGAAAAGATAAATGCATTAACAAAACCATATTTCAGCCATAGCATTGCACAGGCAAACGCTACTACAAAACACCAAGTCCAAAGCAAAGGACTGCAGGCACTCTATGATTCTATCATCTCTTGCTGGGGCTATCAGGTGGAGCAGCTCAAAGTCCTTTTGGTGAGTGGCAAGTGAAACAGCAAAGGCTGATAGCACAAGAGGGCACAGTAAGGCAAGGCCTGACCCCCTCAGAGGAGCGGGGCTTTGGGACATGTACAAACACAGGATGCAGTAAAGGAACGCCTGCACAAAGGCTTCAGCTCTTTCTTGAATCCTTCCACTTCGAGGAATCCTGCCTAGCCTTCCTATGTAAACAGCTGCACATCGACATGCTCAAGATTTCAGAAAGTAAGATTTCAGCAGAGGAAAACAAGTCAAAACATCCCTTCTGATCCAAGCGCAAGTTCTGAATCTTGTAAACAGACTTCGTATTGTGAAGAATTGTTTGGAAATCTCCCATCTTAGCATCAAAGTCTTCAGCAGTTAGCCCTCAGATCCAAATTCTGTGGCTTGATTCTACCACAGTTTGAGGATACATCCTTATCCTGCAATATTTACTCTTCTTATAATGTCAAACAGCTTGAACCTCTCTCTTCTCCCCCCCAAAACGGGATGCTTCAAATTAATCTGGACAGCAGCTAAGCAGAAAGTTTAGATGAAACAACAGATTGTTTCATCTCTCTCTCTCTGTGCTA
>JAVJGG010000029.1:22589888-22650362 GCA_035590195.1 Aviceda cuculoides
AGATGCTAACAAAATGCGTCAGCAATGCTGCTGAAAAAAAGTAATTTTAGATTTGTATTTTAGAAAAAAAACTTTCTACCTAAGCTCTTCCCCGTCTTCCTTCCATCTGCACACAGCATCAGAAAGATTTAATGCAATTTAGTGACTAATGGCACACAGTTTTCGTCTTTAGTGCTCAGTAAGCCTCTCCAGGCAGAAAAGATGTAAATGAAGAGTTACAGTAACAGAAAAACTCTATTCACATGGAAGACTTGTATTTCTGCTGCTTTCAGAAGATGCACAGAATGATTCCCACTTGGACAAAGTGATAGATGCACTTTGATTACTAATTATTAATGTTTTTTAAAATAATCTAATTCTGTAAAGTTATTCTGAAAACCTATGAAATATAAAACATCTTTTCTGTGGATTGTTTCAATGACACTGCTACCATATATATAGACAGCAAGTTTAACTTATTCACAACTTTTAATTGCATGTAAGACTTCCTTATGTGGCTTTTTCATAATGGTATGTATTAATTTACATTTCTTTGATTTGCATAACACAAGATCAGATCCAAGGACTGCTGCCAGTTTCTTGCAGGCAGGGATCTAAACTTGATGCAAGATGAGCAGATGCACCATCACCAGCTGCAAAAGAAGGTGCATGCCCGAAAACAGACAGAGGTGGTCAATCTGTTGTGTAACATCGGGCAGAAGAGGCACTTGAAGGAATATCTAAAGACCTGTGGAACAAATCAGGTTGTGCAAGCCACAAGAAACAGGCAGCTGGGCACAAGGAAAGTATATGGAGAATAAGCAATAAAGGGACTTTTTGATGAAATAACCAGAAAGACTTCAAGAGCTCAGATGGTCAGAAGTAATCGGAGCTGGACAACACAGAAGGATAACCAGCAAAGAGAGGAGACTATGTGCCAGGTGAGAGGTGGAAGTAAAATCCCGGCAGAGAACAGAGCATTCACCACTGATGTAGGTCCCAGTGGACCAGAAAACACATCCAGAGGTGAAAATGGGAGGGAACAGATCCCCAAGGAACAAAATGGGCAATCTGTAGGACAAAGGTCAGAGAGA
This sequence comes from Aviceda cuculoides, assembly GCA_035590195.1. Taxonomy (NCBI): domain Eukaryota; kingdom Metazoa; phylum Chordata; class Aves; order Accipitriformes; family Accipitridae; genus Aviceda; species Aviceda cuculoides. The sequence continues at coordinate 22,590,962 of JAVJGG010000029.1, forward strand.
TGCGGACGCACCAGCAGAGGTGCTGGAATGCCAGTGGGCAGAGTGGAAAAGCTCCCTGACGAGCGCAGGATTTCAGAAACCATCAGAGAAGACAAAATCACACCTCCTCATCGGCTACTTCATTTCTCTGCTTGTACAGTTTGTCTTCGATGTGCCACTGAAGCATTATAAAATATTACTGATAAAAGAAGAGACAGAAAATCAGCCTAGGTCTTGTGTTGGCCTGGCTAAACAGGGAGAATCACCGATTCACCAAAGCACAGCTCTAGTCAATATTTTTAAAAAAGGGTTTTAAAATAGAGCCAAGTTACTGTCCGTTCTAAAAATGCTTATTCTCCAGTTAAACAGCACCGGCATAATCAGGAGAATGCTAACTCTGCTCTTCTAAGCTCCTCCTGTCCCTAACATCTGCTATAAAAAGAAAGGTTTACTTTGGTTAAATACAGCTTTTCCATTTTCAATAAGATAAGGCAATACCGTATTTTGGGGAGCTCCATTACTCTGGACTTCATCTAATGTCTGCTGCTAGTTAAACAACAGACAAGAATGGCAGGGCACCAACGGGCTATTTCAGATCATCACATCAGTCATTAAATACATTTTCTTCAGCTGAACCATGCACTTAAATAATCATTTATTTAGCTCTGTTTTCTTTGACTAACAGCAGACCATTATATTTCAAAAACAATTTTGTTTTCTTTGGACTCAGAGGTTTCCACTATGTGGAACAAGAAAGAGGAGTTTATCACGCTGAGATTAGAGTCTTTTAAGCATTTCCATGCTATTCGATCCTTGCGATGAGATGCTTAGTTTGGAGAGTCTTGCTGAACAAAACTGAAGCACTGCGAGAGACTGGCAACGTAAGGCAGAGGAACCACTGATGCTGTACTAAGCCACTTTTACCACTTTGATTGTGATTGACATGTATTTTCTGTAATATTGTTTCATTTATTTATATATACTTATAAAATACACACACATGCTGTATAGCCCATTTTAAGTCTCCCAGAGGCTATTTTTCAGCAAACTAACCTAAAAAATTTTCTCTACAAAGCATTCTTAGATGCTTCTTCGGTGGACATTTAAAGCATGACCAAATTTACAGCTGTATCACAACTGGAGATGCAGCAAACAGAAGAAGATCTGAATAACCCGAAAGTAAGACAGGAAAATTAGAACAAGAGCTTGGAAATTATTATACAGTTGAGAAACGGCCTCATGCACAAAAATTTATATTGCCCATACAGCTTTGAGAATAAATTCTTCTTCACCTTCTCTCTTACATCTCTAGCCTTAAGATAAGGGTGCACAGTAAGAGAAAAAAATATACCTGATGCAACGCAGTGGATCTCAGTTATCTAGACCTTCATTTAGCTTCAACTACCCAACCACCCTGGACCTCCAGCACACTCGTGCTCCTCACGCTGCGGCTCACAAGGCAGTGTGGCCTGCGTGGAGCCACACAGCAAGTCCTTGCAACCACCTTCCAAAAATGCTTCCAAATCAGTTCCTGCTTCTGAATCAGTTACACTGATTTTTAAAGGAGATCTAAGAGTAGGGGGTTAGTACCTCCACACCTTTCAGGCTTTCGTCCAACTGGGCTAACATAGGCATGACTAACGGCTAAGCCAGACTGCTCACTGCAGGCACTGCCTCCTCCTCCTCCCCAGGTATTGCCCAAACCTCAGTGACAACACTCCCAGAATGACAATTTACTTAATAGGTGATTGGTAACAATTATTTGTGAATGACAAACTCATCTCAAATTTTAAAAGGTAGCCCGCCTTCTTAAGCTCCTCTAAAAAACCTCTCAAACAAATTCACTTTGGCCCAAACATCTGTGAGTTTGGGTTTGACCCAGAGGAACTGGCAGGTTGTTTATCTGGAGCATTTTAGCTAAATCTGTTCAGCAGTTTGAGCTCTACATCTATAAAAACAAAACCATTTTTTGATGTACGTTATACTAAAAAATTTTATGTGCATATAAAATCTGCAATGACTGAATGTGACTTACTCTGTCTTAAAGATCTCGTTGAGAATAAACGTGTTCACAAGAAACTAGTGAAGTCTGAGCTCCCACCTTCCTCCTATGAGCACACAAGAAGGCTTTTCAAAGGCTGTGGAGAGTCAGGTGTATGAAGTGGCCAGCCCACCGAGCTCCTCAGAGGTGATCAGCTGCACATTCCCCCAGCAGGACTGCTTGCACCTCATTTCTGTAATGCATTTCAGTCACAACACACAGTGCTAATTTAGACAGCTGAACAGTCTCTGGCAGCTGTAACCTCTTCTACAAGCACCATCAGACTCTAAAGATTATCAATGTCCACAGGTGTTTCCTTTGTTATTTTTTATTTAATTGAAAACAAACAAACTAGATGTAATTAATCATTGGAGCTAAGAGATTATGTGGAGTCTGCTTCCCTTGAGGTTTTCCTCAGGAGCCAGAGTGACATGGGAGCCTAAGTCCCATTTTTAGTAATTCTTCATGAGGCTTCGGTTGATAAGCGTGTAACTGCTGAAAACACAGCACAGGTGCTTTAAACGACCCACTTTCTAGCAGCAGAGGAGTCACCCAGCTCATTCCTGTGGCCTGAGCTGCAGAGAACATCAAACTCATGAACATGTGTTTTCTTACCCGAAAAATCTTCCTTTCTTCTGCTATTCACTTTTATATTTTGTGTAAGTGAGGTATAAGGGTTTGTATCACATACACTAAGCTCTTCATAAGGTAAGCTAGAAAAAAAAGAATGACTGATGCTTTTATTCTTCTTTTAGATCTCTACTGCTGTGAAACACACTCTTCTGTTTGAAGACCAGCCTGACTGCAAAATTGGCTTTAAACCAGATGAAAAAATAAAAATCTCATTTCTTCATCCCTAGACCACTATTAAAATTTGCTGTTTAACACCTCATCTGGACTGATCAGAGACTGGCAATAACCTAAAACTGCTAGTGCAGCAGAACAGATAGTTGGAATCCACTACCAAAGCCAACAACTCTGTTGTGTCCGTCTAGACAATTCACTTACCCCAACATCTTCAGAAAGCGGATGAAGCCCAGTGTGACAAACTCATGCACAGGTCTCACTGCAAAATGTCCTGGACAACTGCATGACATGACTTGAGTTAACCACCCAAAGACAAAAGGTTTTAAATAAATAAATGACATTTTAAGAATGCATGCTTTTGACCATCCTTTGAATCCAAACATGAGAACACAAAAAGCTTTTTAAGATCTAAAAGAAAACATGGTGGGATTTTTTGTTTTTTGGGTTTTTTTAAGGCTATTAGGCATACAGGGCAAGAACAAAACAGATCTTTTATAAGAGGAGGTGAAAGCTTTTATATGGAGTAGAAAGTATTTTGCTTTGGATCAGAGGTTTTTCCCTATTTTTCAACTCAACTTTGAGGCAAGATTTTGAACGAGACAGGCAGACAAAAAGTAGAAATGGGGTGTAAAAGTTAGAAACTGAAGCTGGCTGTTGGGAGTCAGAAGGAGGGGAGGGCTGGCAGTGAGGAAGTCTCCACTTCTAATCCTGGTACAGCCCCCGCCTTGCTGGGCAGCCACTTCCTCCTGCTGTATCACTTCTTGAACATCTTTAAAGCAGTTTTGCTTACTGTTCTCTGTTATTTTAGAACATGTTAGCGTCTGTACAGCAATGAATCATAAAAATGCTGTACTAAGCATTATTATTTTTATTGTCAGCAGAGTTGCTATCCTGCATGTATTGAAGTGGACTTGATAAATTTTGAAGGTATCACCATTTAAGTAATTCTTTTTTTATCCCCCAAATAAATTGTCATTTCCCTGTGCACACATGAAGTTCAGTTATAAAGCAGAAAGCATCTTCTCTTCTAAATTATACAGCACACTAATAAGATGCACTGCAGTATGTAAGTACATAACACCACGCACACATGGACAATGGAAAGTACAGGGGAAACCATTCGTATCAAATGTAGTTAGCAAAACAGCCACTCTCAGAGTGATTAATTTTTGGATTCCATACGTTTCAACTGGATGATGCACTGGAAAACACTCAGTAAGAAACAGTCCTTCACTTTTAACAGAGGGTCATCCGTTCAACCATCCCCAGGTCTAACTTCAACCTAATTCCCACAGAAAACAATTAAAGTATCCTTGGGAGGGGAAGGGAAAATAAAAATTACCTCTGAGACTCATCTAAACCACAGACTTTTTGAATTCATGTTCACAAGGCTCTACAGATATGCATATATATTTTATATATACTATGCAAATATATATACTTATACAAAATGAATGCTTCATCACCACTGTTTTGCAATCTGCAGTTTGTCGAAACCTATCTAGTGCACCACTATTCAAACGAATAGTAATCAAGTTTTAAAGCCGCACGGATGGACGGTTGCCAGCTCCCCCCCCCCCCTTCCTTTAGAGCATAAACAAAGGCATCTGCTTTATACCTGCTGTAAACAAATGGCATTGAAAGCACCGACTCCTCAAACCAAGCCTCCGTACCTCCAGCAGCACTCTGCTGTTGGGAGCCTACGTACATTTTGGGGAGCACAGAGAGAAGGAGATGCGGGCAGAAGGAGCAGCTGAAGTATAGTAAGCATTATAAAAAAGAGACGACTCAGTTTAAATTGCAAAGCTAGCAGTGGCAATAAGACTTGCTTTTACAAGTGAACAACAGATACGCCTTCTCTAAACTAGTTTTAGTGCCATCCTTCAGTGGACAAAAGTGGCATTTCTGGGCTTCCAGCCATGCATGAACTACAGCAGATTGGGTCGGGTCCAGTGCTGAGCCCATACAATGTATTAATGTGGAAAATATTACTCTCCCAGAAAACAAATGCTGGATTCGGTTTTCAGAACCTGTTACTTCTATTAGCACATGAAAACGCCAGCAGTCTCACACAATTATTCTACTCACTAACTTCACAGAGGCACTCAACTTGACCAGTTGTGGAGCTCCTCTCATCTTCTTCATCAATATTTTACCTTCTATGTTAAAATTTGAGAATAGAGGCAGAGGGGAAAAAAAGAATAATAAAGCCACAGAAAATGTTGATGCTTAAAGGACACAATCCACAAATTCCTCATGAGCAACACAGAGGCCACAGGCACCTTCGGTTCCTGCCTGTGACATGGTCAAGGTTTTCTGCCGCTGTGCGTCTCTGCTGACCAGCGTCAGCCCCTTTCCCCGCCCCCGCCAGCCCACCCGGTCCCATCCCATCCCATCCCATCCCATCCCATCCCATCCCATCCCATCCCATCCCATCCCCAAACTGACCCCCAGTTCCCCAGAGGGTACCTCGATCCTTTGCCCTCAGCAAGAGGCCAGAGCCTGAACATCAGTGCCACCATGAAATGCCATATTCACCCATGGGATGTTAATTTTCAACTTTATTCATGCAACCCATATTAAATAGCAATTGGATAAAAGGTGTCCCTTCCACTCACCAAAAAGAGACCATCTTCCACTATATAAAATGATGGAGGGGAAAATTAAGGAAGGGGGTATATTGTTCTCCATGCCAACTGGGGTATGGGGAAGAAGCAATGGATTTAAAATGCAATGAGGGAGGTTTTAGCTGTAACTGGAAAAAATTCTAGTCCTTCTGAATGATGACCTGTCAATAGGTACCAACTTTAAAGAACAGATTAGACAAACACTTATCGAAAGGGATACATACAACTGATCTTGCTAGGGGGCAAGTGAAGACCTATGACATGTGGAGGACCTTCCACCTGTATTTTTGCTCTTCCAATGCTATAAACCAAAACAGGCCCATATCTATCATATCTTCTAAACACATCTCTGAGGCAACAGTATTTAAGCTACCAGTATAATAAGTGAGCAATTATTTGGCATACATGATGATACAGGAAATCTGGCAATACACCAGAAATAAAACACGCAGTCATGCATCTTCTAAAAGATAGAGTTTGGGAAAGTATTCAGCATATTTTTTAAACAGAACATGGTATGAGTTTAAGGTTGTTAAAATCTGTTCAAATATTTTCCATTAAAACAACAGCAATTCTATCAACAAGACAAGGCTCCGAGGTAATGACAGCATATCCCGTTTTCCCATCAAGATAAACTCTAACATAAAATAAGAATTTAGTCTATGTACATACATACACGGATGCTTCAAATAAATAAATCTTTACCAACCGCAGTGTAGCCTTATGTAACGTCTTTCATAAATCCCACAACTTTTTCTATGCATGTTGGGTACTGCAGATGATGGTCAGACCTTGTTTTCATTGACATCGGTTAGGGGAGATGTATGGTAGCAAAGCCAATTTGCTTCAGCGGAGCTACACTAGTTGCAAGAGCAGCCCACTGTGTGTGCAGCTTGGCATTGCTCCCTCCATCTCCAGTTCTTTTCCTCTAGAGGTAGCTGCCCTACTGAACAACGAAGAAAGCTTTCTGATCGCTTAGAAAGGGCCTGGTTTTGTGTGCAGGGAGGAACCAAGGTACCCGCAACACTGTAAAACATAATTTCCATAACAGGCACCCACTCAAATTTGTGCAGAACTGGCAGAATGGGGTAAAATACTCCTATGAATGGGCTCCTGTAACGGTCTAGAGAGAACTATGCACGTTTTGGGCTCAGGTATAGAGTAAACAAAAACCGACTCATTAGACTTAGCAATACATACTGACAAAACTGGTTTAGGAACAGAGAAAATTAGCCACCTGCTTATAATGGTTGTTCTCCAGGCTTTTTGTTGTCTACCTTTTACTTGGCTTGTGGGTTTTTGGTTTGGAGTTTTTTGTTTGGTTGGTTTTGTTTGGGTTTTTTTAGGGGTTTTTTTGTTCTGCTTGTTTGCTTGTTGTTTTTAAACTCGAAAGATAAGCTTCTTCAAAGTCTAGTGTTTTCTTTAGGCTGTACTGTTGACAGAAATCATTAACAATTTGTCCATCACTGCTTATATAAAGAAAATAATGTGCATGTTGTTTGTGGCCTCACCACAGGCATTACTCCGCAAATCTTAATTATCCTGTTGGTGATTTACTGTTGTATAGAAACATATCCTAGCATGTATATGCATCTGCCCTTGCTTATGAAAATGTTACTTTTGGCTAGATCACAGAAGTGAAGATACTTACCACCAAGCAAAGCAGATTCTGAACTTCAGTCTGTTGTTCACTGTTGCCCCCCATCCCAAACAAATATTGGATATAATCAGCTTATACAACAAATGCTGATAACTTCACAAAAATAGTAGTGAAAAAATGACAATTGGGCTCACTTGTTTGTTTAGCCAGATTTGCTTTCTCCCAACTACTTCCTTCCCTACGTGAGCTTGCACTAGTCTCAGGAGCCTTCCTTCCCAATGCGGTAGGGCAGGCAAAGGTTACCTGGATATTTTCCAGGCACACAAATACACTCAGTGCATAATATGAGAACAGGAGCTTTTAACCATGTAATTCCTTAACTGAGCACATTACAATTTATCCCAAACATTTTTTTATAGAATACATCATAGAATTACGAGGAGAGAGTAATTTCAGATTATTTGGAAGTATATCTTTTGGAGAGGAAGAAAAATGTATTCCTCATTGGAACTGAAGGGAAGGTTTTAGAAGTCCAACTGTGAAAAATGTAAAGTATTTGAAAGAAGGTGAGGTTTGGAGAGTTGCTGGTGTTTTTAAGAGATGGCTAGAGCAAAGGCATACCCACAGAAGAAACAGCACGAGGAGGAAAAGTGGGAGGAAGAGAATATACAGCAAAAGATGGGTAGGTAGGAGGCTGTACAGTACAGTGAGTCAACAGGAGATTTTACAAAGAAGGAGGGCAATGTAGGCCAGATGCTTTGTAAGTTCCCATGCCATCAAGGGATACATGTAGCTCCGACAAGCTTTAATTTAAAAAAATAGGCAAGAAAGGCAGAAACACATAGAATGGCTTAACATTTGCCCCTTGATGTAGGGATGGACAGAAGGACAGGCTGTTTCCAGTTTTGAAGTCTGACTAAAGATTTTATCTTCCACAGAGAGGCAAGTAATGATAGAGCCAACAGGACTTTAAAAGGCACAGATGGCACTGAAGGACTGTGATGAATCAGAGCTCCTTTACGAAGGCTGTATTTTACCAGACACATAAAATAAAAACTAGCTGGGAGCCAGGGTCTCCTCAGCTGTACCCGAGCAGTCCCCTCCATCTCAGGGGGATTTCACGAGTGAAATGAGGGCAGCATCTACCGCCACGGAGGCTCAGCTGCAACCACGATGCTGAGCAGCAGCAGAAGCAGCTGCCGAGACCTCAATCCTGGTCCTGAGAAGGAAGCCTCAGCCGTGCTGGGCAGCGCTGGTACACGGGACGTCTACTGACCCCTTATGGTTTCTTTCACAGCAACTACATTTTTCCCTGGCTCCTATATCCCACTCCCCAACTGCAGATATGCTGCCTCTCCAATTCCTGTGCCATAATAGTGACAGGCAAACTCAATTAATACTGTGAACAGTTTGGATGTCTGCAAAACAGGTTGCAAAAAAAAAAAATTCCCAAGAAAAAAGGAAAAAAAAAACCCCAGAGATAACTAAGAACATTTGCTGCATAATGTAAGTCAAAGCTTCTATCTGTGGGACCAATACAAGCCATATTTATTAATGTTACACATTATGTCTTAAATTAAGATGTGAAAGCTTGGTTTTGCACTGCTTTAATGTTAATGATTTATTATAAGCATAGTACATATCTAGTTTATTTTGGTAAGACCCATATTATAGATTCAATGTAGATTTTCTCTCCAAGCTTCTTACTCAGATCAAAACATAATAAAATGACAAAATTCCCCTGCACATATTTGCTTCAGAGATTAGCAAGAGATAGTAATGTATCTTCCTTTGTAATACTTTGAATTTCTGTCAACATCATGATAAAATTTATACCACAAAATATAAATAAATGTAACCACAAGCCTTTTTATGTGACATGTTTTAAAGGGCTTTCAACGTCGATTAGATTTTTACTATTGCTGTTGTTATTAATTCTGTGATCTAAGACTACTCTAGCTAGGTACTAGAAGTAGAAACACTAGTTTAGAAAGGTTAAATATCAGCAAGGTATTTCTCAGGATATTACGGATGAGTGCACAAGTATGTCAAACAAACACATGCTTACCTTCTGATTATATATATGTATGTATATACATGTAAAAATAATATTTAATAGCTACTCTGCACTTATGATGAGAATTACACATCTGTAATCTTGGAGCCAAGGGCTAAGTGAACCTTATAAAAGCAACTGACATTATGTAAAATAAACTAAGCAACACCGCAAGAGATAGCATGAGCATGCCCTATACTAGTAGCCCCCCTATTGCCAATTTAGAGAGCAGAAGGAAGAGAGAAGGCCAAATCATTTAATCCGAGAGGACATTAACAAAACAAAGGTCCATGACTTCAGGATGCGGTTCTCAGGAGTTAACAAGCTAGGAAAACGCAGCGAAAATATACTTTCTAAACCACTGGCACAGACTTATCAGGAAATAGCACCAAACCTTTTTTCACAGATGCTTTTCCTTAGAAAGAAATATCAAAACAGGCCCAGCACATACATCCTCTTCGTCACCTTTTCCCTCCTCACCCAGCCAGGTGAGGAATCTCCTCACATCAAGCCATCGGGTTCACTGTGCTTCACGCTCCACACAGTGAGTGGCACTGTGTGTGTGTGTATGGGAAAGCACTAAATGCATTTTTTTAAACCTTACTTCACTGCCTGTCTCAGCGTCGAGGAACCAATCGGACATTCACAGTGAAAACAAAAGAGATGATCCAAATTAAGATAAAGGGGAAAAGCAGACAGACACAGCAGGGAGCTTAAGTTTGGGTTATGGGATGAAGAATGTCCTTCATATACAAAATTAAGTACAAGACTACAAAGTATTTTAACTGGCGTTTTCTGGGGGAAAGCATTACCTACAAATAGGTTTTACTTCATTATAAAACTGACCATAATGACAGTACATCTACTGCTGGTGGAAGTATCACCCTCTGTCCCTCCTCAAAGAAATGGCCAAGGCATTAAGTTCTGCGTAACAAACCAAATCAAATGAGGAGCAACAGTATTACATTATAAGAATAACTTATTAAAAGCATCAATTGGCTATTGATTCCATTTACCATCTGGAATACTGTTGTTACTAAAAACATCAATATGTCAACACAGTAGCAGCCTCAACGCAGTGTGCCAATGTTGATGCTGCAGAGGACAACTATTTCCACAGGTCAACACAGCTCAGGAGTCCAGCCACTTGTGGGCTTCTGGAATGCTCCTGGAGAGAAGGAAGGACAACTCTCAGATACCTATAACATATAATTACAGAAAAGAAACACTCTGCTGCTGTATTCTGGCAATGTTATTATATACTTTTTCCCTCAGTTCCCCAAGGAGGCTATTTTGAAGATGTGGTTATCAAACAAACCATTTCACATACACAGCCACTAACAGTGAATGTTTTATCCCAAAATGAGACCAAAGTTATGTTTCTAAATGTTGGTTCTATACAGAGTGTAAACATACATTTGCTTGGGAATGTTAAATATTTTTAGCAGAATGTCCCATCTCATTCCGTGTTTTACTCTATGGATGGAAGAGCAAGGTACTTCGGGATATACTTTCTCTGCTGGGACCACTAGTAGCAGAAGTTCATATTTCATGCACAGCTTCCTCCTGGTCCACTGAAGATGCTAGTACCTCTGTTCCGTTCACAGCATACCAAGCACAGACAGCCCTAGGTCACTTGTCAGACACAGTATCAGATCACCTGCAGGAATTGCTGTGGCAAAATTTAAAATACAGACCCGCGCAAAATCACAAAACTCCTTACATAGTGAGTTTGACAAGCATACTTGAAGAACAAAAACTACTTTTTATTGTTGGCTCGAGAAAACTGTGAACTAGTCATTCAGTATGTATTAAAAATACATTGAACACAGCAGGTTAACTCTTGCAAGCTTGCAACTCTTGCAGCCGCGTATGGAGCTAGGCTTTCCATAGGGAACAAAAGCTACACTGCAAGTCACATGCAGCACACGTCCAGTGCAATACACTGCCATCGAGTGCTTCATTAACGAAGTCAAAGGATATTTTATTTGGAAAGACTAGTAACTTAGCAAAAATTCTAGCTGCTTCATGCAGACCTTGTGTATCTAGCAACAGTTCTGTTCCACTGTTTTCCCCAAATGATCAGGGAGTAAAAATAGAAGAGTCGGAGCTTATATTAAACCGTGTAGGTTACCAAAACCATAACATGTGGTTCTGCTTCAAATAAAAGTAACCCATTAGAAAAGTCTGATTTACATACATATCCTAATCTAGATATTGATATTTCAAAGCAATTAAGTGTTCCATCCTTTGACAACGCTCCTGTTGCCACAAAACTTGAAGCAGTAATAGGCAGAACAGGTATCTGAGGCCTATATACCATCATATAATAGAGATTAGAAAATCTGTCTTACAGAAATTAATAACAGGCATCTTAAAAATAGCCCTTCATCTATACACTTTATGTACTGCATAAAAAAAATAGGGTTAGATGAGTTTCTTTGTAGTGTAGCTGTCTTACGGATACAAACAAAACACTTCAAAACCCTTGCACACGTAATGCAAGCATATTACTATAAATGGAGAAGAGTCACTTTCTACCTCCTCTTTTTTTAAAAAATGTGTAAAATGAGTGTTTTCATGGAGATGATGTTAAAGGAGTTAAGACAGAAATTTCTAAAAATATTTTACGAACAACAATCAGCGATACAGCTTCTCTCAGAAAGGCAGGCTTCGTGTCTTTGCTGACCTCAATGATACAACGTCAAATACCACTGCATAAACTAGAATATTTTAATTTTACAGCATTTAAATAAAATTATAGCTATGAACATAGCTATGATGTATGTAATCCATGTAACCATATACATGGTAGCCCATTCTTGCACATTTCACAGATACACAAGTTAAAAACCACATAGCCATTGACTTTTTCTCAGCACAGATGGCATTTCAAGAGGAATTTTTTTTGTGCCACAGCTAACACAAACCACAAAGAAATTACTCTTATTGAATATTGCCTGCTGTTGAAGAGTGTTTTGAAATTACACTCCATTTTTTAAGGGAACTGAAGAGCTGAGAACAAGCCATGCATTCACATCAATGGGTAACAGATAAAGCAGCAATGCTGACTGAATGCAGCACTTCAAGAAGCAGCGCCTAATGGTCACTGCAGATTAAGGACACATTTTTCCTCTACGTCACATTAGAGAATTCATTGAAATTTGCCTAGTAATGAGATCATCGTCCATTGGCAACTTCCATCACACAGATAAAATTATTTAGCCTTTTGTCTTGTCTGCCAGTGAAAGAAGATTTTAAAGTAGTTTACTTCTACAGATGAAGACAAATCTTTCTCAGCAGTGCTTTGAATACAGGATTTTCTAGAGAAATGGGAAACTTATTTATATGCATATATATACATATGTATGTGCATATGTATGCATACATGCACAAGCAAAATCTTTTGAAAATAATAATTACCTAAAATAATACAGACTCCAATATCAGGCAGTAGGACAACTTAGCATTACCACATTTAACTGCACAATCAAATTTTCATGCTTTTATTTTTCACTGGCATTTCATTCCCTGGGAACGCCATTGCCAAGTCCACAGTTAAAAAACCGGACAATAACACTGGCCAAAAATCCAGATGGTTAAAGACACCGGATAGTGCTAGAAGTTCCCTCTCCTAATATTAATACTACTGCACATGCCAGAAGACAGGATGAAATCTGAAAATTATGGAAACCCAGGAACAATGAACTAAGAGGACCGTGTGATGACCAGTTGCTACAAAAAGCCCCACCAAATAGAAAGCCACTTATTAATTAGAAGTAAACTTCATCCGTATTCTTGGCAGGTCCACAATTCTTAAATCGCATCCTGCTCTCACAGTATCAAGTATAGTAAGCCAGGCTCAAAGACCACAACCACACGTAGTTGCCATTATACCAAATTATGTGAAAATCACTATCAAATGCAAAATGAGTGAAGAAGAGAAAAAGCACTTTGCTTTATTAATGAGATTCATATTCCCTCTGCTTTGTACATTACTGGGAAAAAAAACCAACTCAAGAGTATGTTAACTCCTCCAAAATTCACACTTTAACAAGAATGTTATGTTGGCAAAATCCTGCTGGATAGGCCAGCCAGCGTATCTAAGACTGGTGATGAAAGAATAAATTGTGCTAGTCACATAACTGGTTCCTCCACAAGCTGCAACTGATTGAACATGATTGTTGTGGGGATGTCAGTAATACAGTCGAGCACGAGGTATCTTGAAACTCTCAGATATGCACACGGTACAACACAAAGGAGAGAAATGGGGCAACTGACAAAAATCCACTGAAAAATAAGGATACATTATGCACACTTTCAGAGTAAATTTTTTCTACAGCAGGGGATGTTACACCTTTTTCAACAAATGATCCTAATCCAACATACCGCTGTTGCTCTCTGGCAGTGGGGACTTCTGAATGCTAATGCCCGAGTCTGTACCACCCAGCTATGAAATCCAATCTTATTTACAGCAAGCTCAACCATCCCTACGGTCAGTGACCCTTTGAATGGGACAGTCCTACTGAGTGTGTCCTCTGTTCCCGAGCGCTCTCGAGACTTGATCCATGTCACCACTTCAAAGGTGATTTTTCAACAGTTTGCAAGCTGTCACAAACGCTGTCACCTGTCTCAGCATCGTGAGAAGCTGATGCAGCTATCATGGCAACAAACACTACGCACACCCAGGCAAGTAATCTGGAAGATGATGTGCCAGTTAAATGAGAAGGGTGACTTTTGGAGTTCTGGTTTGGCTCTGCAGTAGCTACCTGCAGAGTTTTCATTTGCAATTTAATCTACACTTTTCAAAAAAGTTCCTGCTACACCGCTTTTGCATGCTGCAGGCAGATCAAAGGCATCTAGAGCTTAAAGAACATACACAGTCCTTCTAGAATGCAAAGAAAATTTAGTATTAGAAAACAGTATCAAGAAATACACAGTTTTTTACTTCAAAATGTGCTAACAGATTGATTCTCTGATTGCTCTTTGGATAAGCCTCTTTTTCCTATTAACAGTTAGATCCTAGAAGGCACCACACCTTTTTGCAGCAGACCATGACGAGTAGTTTACCATCAATATTAAACATAATCAACCTCTAATGACTGCTTGGGTGAAATCCAATCAAGCTCCACACATGTTTAACTAAAGAAGTCTAGCAAAACAAAGCAACAATTTATGACTTCAATAATTAGCTGGTGTGGATTTTGGAGAAGCTGCTTTTAAACACACGGTATTGCCAACTACCAACGTTTTTACAGAAGCCCTGAAATATGTGAATGACTCTGGGAGTAATTCTCATTACATAAAACCCAACCATTTTCAAAGTTTTTAACTATCATGGATGCACAAAAAATGACACATAAGAAACAGGAGCACTCAACCTATAGGATGGTGAAAAAACTTGGAGAACAAGTGCTTTTGGGCTAGAAGGAAAACTAGAGAGCTCAGAAGCTCGCAGAGCTACAGTCAGTAAATCTGAAGCACAGTCTGGTTTCTTGGCCTTTTGTTTTCATCCAATTTGACTGAAAAGCCTCAGCAGCCAACAAATAGCTGATGCCCTCTGAAGCTGCTCCATCAATCCCCTCTGCCAAAACTGAGAGAGATACAGGAAAGGAGCTTCCCCAAGGAGACCTGAGGAGCCTTTTAAAACAGATGAAGAAGAATAACGGAACACAATCTCTGAATAAAAACCACCTCTGGATAAACAGAAAAGCACAACTTGACCATCAGGGTCTTCCTTCTGCAAGCAGATTGGGAAGTCCTCCTAGTGAGGTTATCATAGTTAAGCAGATACTGCTTTTGATCTTGCAGTCAGGCTCCTGGAGAGTTTTGGCTATGAAAATATGCAAATGTTTCCACTGAAATGCACGGTGCATAATCAATCACACCCAGCAGGCCTTACGGATCAACAACACATTCGCTAATCAGGAGGCTGCCCAGAGCTACGTTCCTGGAGAGACAGGCAAGAAAATCATTTAGGGATGAAAATGCAGCACTGCCTATACTGCTTCTTTATAACGATGGTCAGAAAACACAGCTGCAATTCATTTTGTCCCAGTTTTCTGTAGCTATTCTAGAAGGACCTACAGAGGCAACGGGAGTGAGAACTCCTAGAGACGTTTCATTTACTTTATTTCAATTATTTCACATATTCTTCCATTAAATTATAAACTAATTAGTAGATAAAGTATAGGTACATGAATAAAAATTAATTTCGCAGTAATTGAGCAACTATTTTTTTTATATGAAAGAAACAGAAGATAGCAAAATCCAATATATTATTGTCATGGCAAATGTCACTGCTTAATAGCAGTGAACCAGAAGGGCACAGGAACTAGGAGGTTTACTGCACAGTAGCTATTTTCACAGTATAGGAAGTGCTTAAGCAGCTGAGGTTTAGCTTTGGCTTGTCCTTTAAGAGCACAAACAATGTAGAAAAAGGCAGTTAGAATGCTTATATTTCTTTTTTTTTCAGAGAAGATAGGATACAGGAGGACTGGGGAAAAGGAGGATGACATGGCAAGGGGACAATAAATTTCACAGTATTTTGAGGTCATCTAGCAAGAGGTTAACAAAACTATTCAAACACTCCCACCCATCAGAGGGGTAGGAGTGATGCCTGCCTAGTTCTTTCTTCGATTCTCTTAACCTTTCGGGTGTTTCCAGTTACTCCTTCCTGGGACACCAGAAAGGACACCACTTCTGACACCAACGCATGTAAATTTTGAAGGGTTTCCAGCTACAGCTGGTCAAAACACTTCTGTCTAAAAGGACCTTTAACCCCATCAATATTTCCAGACATTTATTCTCACATTTTACTCAAAAAAAGAAAACTTTACCCCTTGCTCTCCACTGCCCGCCCTTCCATCCTCATCCTCCAAGAGGCAGCAGCCATTCCCCATGTGCCTGACGTGCACCGGGTGCCTACATCATGACTCAAACCCACCATATCAGCAGCCCAGGCTTTTTCTCATCTTTCTTGTTGACTTGCTTTGGGAGTAAGTATGCATTATGGTAAGTAACTGATGAAAATACAAATGAGCAAAAAAGCTCTGTTAACTTCCACGCCACTGCCCACTGGGGACATCATCTTTGATTACATCTGACCTCTACAGATGTAGCTGCCTCAAACACTGGTAGACCTGTGCTTGCTTCTGTCCACAAGACAAGGCGAATAGTCCCTCAGTGACAACACTCTCTTTTTAGAAAATGACATTTTACTACTCAGATCCTAGGGATCTGGGCTATGTTTGATCACTCACGTTTGAACTGGAGGTCAATCTAAAGCGTATTCTCCTCTGTTGTACAGATAACAACTCAATTCTCAGAGATAACTGCAGTTTATAGTTGAGTGGTCAGACCCCTTTCTCCAAGACAGCAGTCCTTAATGCACCAAAACTACCAATAAATTTAAACTTTAAAAGGAAAGTAAGGAATTCAAATTTCCTTATTATATTAAATAATTCCTCTACTCAAGCTGAACAGTTTCATTTATGCTCATCTGAGTTTCAGAAGTAGGAAAGCTATTTAACTCATATAAATTTTGTTCAAAATGACCAAATGAAGAAATCTGAAAAGGGAAAGACTTAACGTTGTTTACCTCTCATTTCATTTTTGCACTCCAAAACAAAAAAAAACAGTAAAAAGTAGTCATGGTCTCCCCCTATTTTAATCCAAAAGACACTTCCAGTACAGCACATAACGTAGAAAGGTCTGCAGTATTTTTGCAAGATGAAATAGCAAATGTAAACAATGAACTTAAATATTTTATTGCATGCAAGAGAATTTTAATATTGAAATTAAATTTTAATTTCAGGTCTGCTACATTTGGGCCGATACTATTACTTTGAAGAGCTGCCCTGTGAAGCACCTTGAATATGCCAGGACTTCAATGGTTAAGACACCTCCCTTGTACACCACAAACCCTAGTTCAGGTCCTTGCTCCAAATACAACAAAAAAAGAACCTGAACCCACAACCCTCCACGCTCCAGGCAAGTGCGTAACTATTGGGCTATTAGTTAGATCTAATTAGCCCAACAGTTACGTACTTGCCTGGAGCACGGAAGATGTGGGTTCAGGTTCTTTTGTTGTTCTATTAGTTAATTAGATCCACCCCTTCTTTCCAGACTTCATTAACAAACAAAATTCTGAAGTGTCCACGATTTCCATTAGTTTCCCATTTTCCTAAATGTGCACGTGAGACAGCAACCAGCCTGTCCTTGCTCTACAGTTCCATCTACTGTAATCTCAGTGCACCTGAGTACCAATCACCTGAAACATCAGGGACTCAGTTAAGATATTTTCACATTTCTAAAATTTCAGAGTCTATTAAGTAATAATGAAAGCCCTCCAGCTGAATGCCTCAGAAGCAACAATTATTATGCTGGTGTTTTCTGAACTGTCAGTTATTTTGGATACAATGCCTCACAAAGATTTTCATTCAGAAGAGGAAGAGAGACGTGGCATTCCCCTTAATACGACAAGTATTTAATAAGATCTCCAAGCAAAGGTTTTAGTCCTCATCTTGTTCCGTGTGGACAAATGGTGCAATAAATCACCTCAGATTAAAAGGTAAACTTAAACTTGTCCTCAAAACTGTAGCAAAAGCGACCGAGATATTTATCATACTACCAAATTTAAACTCTAGGTTTGTTTTCTACTTCGTTCTCTAATTCTGCTAATGTAACACAGCTCAACCTGCATGTCTGAAAACATGCAACAAGATAGGACCATTTATCTGTTCACAACAAAATACAGGAACAATGAACAATTTTAGAAGATACCTTTGCACATGAACATACCTCCTATCATCTTAAGTATTTTGTGCTCACAACTGGTGTCACAATTAGTTTTAAGGTGACATTAAAGATGTTTATTCACTCTCTTTTCCACCTTGTTGGGGAAAAAATGTCCATCCCTCGAAGGAGGGATGATCTTGCAGTTACAGAAAACGGAGCTCGACTCCTTCTTCAGGTGGATTATCTGCATGAAGCCACACAAAGAGGCAATTAAATCCTGTACCCTGGCTGCCTGAATTGTAAAATGGAAATGCTAACATATGGTTTGGGCAGGAGGTTGGACTAGGTGACTTCCTGAGGTCCCTGCTGAACTGCATTTTCTGATGATCCTATATGCTTTGAGACATATAACCATGAATGAGAAGGGCACTCAGCCATTATAGGGTTGATTACTGGTGAAAATCTCAAATAAGTATCCTAACGTTTTCAAGCTTTTAATGCATAGCTTTTTACTAGATGGGGGGGGGGGGGCGGGGGGGAGAGGGAAATCCTGTCAAAATGCTTGTGAACGTTGCAGTTTTCACAAGCGTCATCTATGAGAGCCAGAGGAAAATGACAGTCATCCTGTTCTGGATGATGTGGCAGAACCTGCTGGTTTATGTTGGCTTTTAGAAAGCAAACAAATCAAAAAACAACGAAACACCCAGTTTGACTACATATTTTGTAAGTGGCACTATAAACTTCGAAGGCGTTTCACTGAATATTATGTGCAAGTGAATTTATCAGGCAGGTTAAGGAAAAAATCTTTGCAGACAGACTGATACCAACATGAAATCACAAACAACAAAAAGAAAAAGCACTTGTCATCTTGCAATGCAGAATATCCAATTTGTTGTCAGTTTTTTACCATTGATACAAGTGCATGTTTAGCATTACTGGATATGTTTCTTTTATAATAATGTTCAGCATTTCCTAGAGGAGTCATTCCCTTTTCCCCTCAAAGCAAAGTCCTTCCCCAAAGTTCAAGGTTCTAGACTCTGTATTTTCAAGCCCCTTCTCTTTAAATCACCAGCCATTATGAAATTCTCCGTTTCTCCTTCTCTTACTATTATTCCACTTAAATATCAGGAAGGAAAAAAATAGACAAATAAACTCTGAATTTCTTGCTGTGATATACAAGTCTCAGATTAAAGAACAATTATTTTTCTCAAAATAATTCCCTAGAAATAGTTTATACTTAAAAATGTAACTGCCCAGATGCAAATGCTGAAGACGCAAACCTTTATGTGCATTCACAACAAATCCTCAAGGGATAACAAATTAAAAAGCAATAACAAAATCCCCAAATCAAATTTGTACAAAATTTTACGTTTTGTACAAACGTTTTGTACAAATTTTATTTCCCTGCCTTAGCTTTTCCTCACTACTTTTTTCTATTAATTAATTTCATAGACCACATTATGATTAAGCTCTATACCTATCCACAGATATAACAGAACATAAGATACTACATCCTTACTATGCAGCATAAGTCACTGCAGGAGTATAAAGCGGCTGCAGGTATGACAGTAAAAAAAAAACAAAACAACAAACCAAACAAACAATTGCTAGCAGGTAAGATGATTTTGTGTCTAATTTAGAAGATTACTTCTCGTGGTAAAGCTGGGTCAACAATCTCTTCCTGTTAAGACACGTCCTCTTCTGGGAGTACCTCAGCTGCAGCAAGTCAGAAAAGCAAAAACATTGCAAAAGCAATACAAAATCCTACGCTGCAGATGGTCTCAGTTTCTCCTACTAGTGTTTTCAACTTTCTAGCAGATCTCTCAAGTAGTGGAGTTGTAATTGACTTTGGACTGCTTAGAGATGAATACTAGTCTTACCGGCTCATTATACTGCTTACCAAACTTGCCTCTAATATCCTATTTAAAAAAAGAGGAAGAAAAAAAAAAGTTTAAAACAAAACACCACCAAATCCCCCAACTTTCCTTACCTTGCTGGAGGCACATCAATATTTGAAGAAACAACCTTGCGCTTCTGTTCCAGAAGACAAACAGAGCGAGTGTTTTCCTTTTCACACTCATGAGCTCTGTTTGGTTTTTTGGTCTCTGCTGTTTTTAAATCTTCCTCCTTTGTGGTGAACAGGAGAAACTGTTGGTCTGGCAGTTTTTGACTGATGTCACTTTTTACATCGTCCTGTTGAAATGCAGAGAAGGTCATTTCACGCTTGATGCTGGCTGCCTGTAAAATTAAAAGCGATTATTAAATTTTCATCTAATTCTCCTAAAATGTAAGGGGGGGAATCCAATACCCACAGGCATTTACTTCTAATTAGTTCTTTGAAACAGAGAATACCGTTTCTTTGCCCTTCATAAAGTCTGAAATTGCCATTAATTTCTCAACAGTGTTGAAGACTATCCAGGAAAATAAGCAATTCTTGACCATTTGATAAAGCAATCAGTTACCTCTTAATGCTAAACCAAAAAGGTATGTGAATTGGAGTATCAGAAACCACAGTATACACACATGTATTTAACGTAGATACACCTGCACTGCATAACTACGCAAAAGAAATCCTAGCTGCCCTCCTTCTAAAATTCCAGGAAAAAATGCAGCATTTATCCAGATAAAAGGCAACCAAGAAATCAAAGGGCTTCTGACAACCACTTACTGGGTCCTTTAACAGCTGTATTTGTAAAGAGGGTTTCTTGATGAGCATAAAAATAATTCGCTATGATCCAACTCAGCTGTCAGAAGTTAAAGGGGAGCAAGGGATGCTGGCAGGATCTTCGCAAGGAGCCCGGCCAGCTCCACCACTGACAGCCAGCGGCGAGGACCATGGACACACGCAGAAGCAGTATCAGGTTGCCTCTCTGGCTGCCAGCGCTTCCCAGATCTTCAGGCCTGCTGTTTCCCATAAGCAAAGGCTTCCCAAGCAAATAGGTATCTTAACAAATACCCTACCTCTCTGGAATACAATGTGTTGGTGTTTATAAAACAAACCACCACAGGCATGCAGTGAAGAGCATGGAAAGCCAACAGAACCAAGCTACTCCACCTCCCCAACAAGCAAAACAAAACCCAGTATCTTCATTTTCCTCCAAAATACCATTTCCTGGTGAGCTAGGCTTCCCCAGCCCCATGGGGGCCGACCCATCTCACAGGCTGTCACGAGCCTCTCGTCCTGCCGACCATGGGCCGAGCTCCTCCAGCCCACAGCCGGTTAGCTTCCTTGTGTCCCTACAAACACACGTGGAACAGACAAAGCCTACCAGAGGCATCTGCTAACAGAGTAATTTCTAGATATCTGTGTTTTTAATATCAGGAGCTTCAACTACTAACTTGCCGTAAGTCCAGGAGGGTGGCAACCCCTCCACCCAACCCAAACAGCTGAGCAAAATACATCCCAACAAAATGTCTGCTTGTCCCACCTTGAGCAGAGGTACTTCCACGCCACATGCAGCACCCTGGAGAAATCCAGAAGCCTTCTAGGACTTGCAAACTGGATTTTATATATTTGTAAATTATTGCTGATCTCTACAGCGGAGAAATCCAGGATGTGTCACCCTCAGATAGTAACAGGACCAATAAGCTGGAATTCTTGTGTAAACTCTTCCGGCTTACTCCTCCTCCTTTTCATCGTCCAAAAAAATTAATGAATATGTATGTGCATACATTTCTGCATAAAAATAAATAAAAATATATTTCTCTCCTCACAAATCTCCCTGTTTATAGCCTTCAAACCTTGGCAAGTATAAAAATGCTGCAAACTATTTTAAGTTCACAGGAAAGTCAATCTTGCCAAGATAATTTTGTTCTGTTCGGTAAAGTACATGTCATCACTAACACATAAATACTTAGGACCGATGATTTAATTGTCTCATTCTAGTGTTTCCACAGAAGGGCTTTTAGCAGTTGCTTCAGGAACAAAACCAGAATTGTTACTTTATGAATGTAAAAAGTAGGAAGAATTAGTCATTTTACACGTCTTCACACACAAACAGATGACACATTACCAAGAAAATCTGAATGGAAGACAAAACAGTCAGCATGGGATCACACAGAATCAGAAGAAGACATATAAACAATATAAATTTAATGATTAATTTTTTAAAAACTTAGATTTACAGTAAGCCCTTTTCTGAGGGTCTGAGGATCTTAACAGATGCTGAGTTGCCTTCAATTTTCATCAAAATTGACTTAGAAGTGATGCACTAAAGCAAAAGAAAAAAAAAAAAGCCTAAAAACAGCCAAGCTCCAATATCCAGCCCCTAGAAATTACATAATGCCAAACAAAGGTACATCTAAGACTTGAATTCCACTTCCTCCATCGCATGACCACACATCTTTTTCTCTCTCCCCAGGATTTCCACCTTATCTGGTGCAGAGGATGGTGCTGCACAGGGCAAGAGCAGCTACACCCTCTGTGCTTGGTAAGGTGCTGGTGTGCACACATACGAGGCAGGACTTGGCAGTTTCCTCCTTGCTCTGCATAATCCTTACTGGAGAAAGCATGGGAGAGGAGCAGCCTCCCTCCTTCCCTACTCTCCAATGCCAGACCGAACAAAGTATTCATCCGCATGATTTTTATCTTTTTTTAACCCAATAAATCCATGATTTTACCAAAGGAAAAAAAAAAGTCTTCCCTCAATTTATGGAACTGTAATATTTTACTCAGTTTTAGCAAACATATTGTGCCATATATTATTAAGTTTTCTTTACAGACCTAAATAGTAATGACAAAAGGTTGCAGACTCGGACCATAGCTGTACAAATAACGCCTAAAACATAAAGATCAGAATACTTGTACTGTAATACCAGATAATCTAATCATACAGATCAAAATTATTCACACCCAGTTCAAATATATTCAGATAACAGCTTGGTTTTCACATGTGAATGCGCCGTAATTAATAACCAGCCCTGTGCAAGCGTATGGAAGTGAGGAATGACAAAACCCACAGAAGCAAGCACTCAGGTTGCAGAGCTGCCGCCAAGCAATTCAGGTCCTTTGGCTAAATGGCCAGAAACCACAGAAGACCATATCCAATGCTCAGACTAACCCTCTTCCTCTCCTTCCGTTTTCAACAGATGTTTGGAAATATTAACCTCTTTCTAAACTTTCCCTTGAGAGCAACTGCAGATAAAGAATCTTTTCTGCTTTAAAAGCAGGTGATCATGAGAGAAAGCCAAGAGTTTCCCTTGGTGGCCACTCTCCGGTAGCTTTCTCCTGCTCTACAGGCAGTTATTCTATTTTAATTCATCCATGTCTATGGGAGCCATTTCCACTTGAGACACCTGCCCTATCTGGAAGGGTATG
The DNA here is from genome assembly GCA_035590195.1 of Aviceda cuculoides. NCBI lineage: Eukaryota > Metazoa > Chordata > Aves > Accipitriformes > Accipitridae > Aviceda > Aviceda cuculoides. Next base: position 22,614,128 of record JAVJGG010000029.1, read on the forward strand.
GGGTCTTTTGCTGGAAATCCAACCACCTACACAAGCAGCCGTTGATGTGGGGAGCGCCAAGGGCCATGGTCACTTGACTGATCAGGTTCCTTGCTTTGTGGCAAACACATCAACTACCAGGACCCCTCTGCTTTCAAGCTCTGCTTCGCCGTCACTCACAGTTCAGAGATAACACAGATAACTTACAATATATCTTTCTAGATAAGTTAACTGTTCTGTCATATCTAATCAGGAACTTTTTTTTTGGCCAAAGATCCTTCATATTCTTTTAACCACTTCGAGGCTTGTGGTGGTCCTCTAAGTCCATAATATGTTTGAGCAAAAATTTCGTGGAAGGTCTAGTCCAAGCAGATGCAGCCTGTCTCGCAGACAGCCAGATGTTAACACTGTAACATCAATTTATTTCAGCTTACTTCCAATACTTTGCTTTTCTCTCTCCTTAGTTGTTCTCAAACTCCACAATTACGTTGTTCCCTAATGGTTTGGCTTTTCTTATCATTGTACCTCCATATTTTCCACCTTATTGCCTCCACTATCAACTGCAGATAAAAACTTACAGTTTTTTCCATACACTTGATTAATCATTGCTCATACAAGCCGTTTTTTTAACAGGCTCTTTTTCTATGCAATTAATTGCATATTTTCACCCTTAAGCCATTAGCAACCTTCAGATTACTTTCAACCGAGTCCTTTGCAACCTGGCCTCGGGCAACTGACATCGCTTGGAAGTTTAGTCACAGAAACAGGAGTTATAAATCATTTGCAAATTTTAAAAACTAGCTTTGTTTCTGTCTGCAGTTACCCTCATCCGCCTTTCATAACTTCCCTCCCATCGGCATTGGGCAAGGGAAACTTTTGATACACTGCTGCCTGGAAACGACAGCTCAGTGTTACCTGTACCTTCCCCCCATAGAGACCAGCTCTGGCACTGCCCCATGCTTGGGTCTGATCTGGCTTTACTCCTTCCACTGCTTCTCAGCAAGCAGTGGCCTTCCCCTCACTCTCCTCTGAGTTGTCAACACCTCATACCACAACCACTTCCATTAACTTCCTCAAAAGCTGGGTCACAGAGTGGTCTTCCCTTGCGCATTTTTGAAATACTCTCGCTCGCACGGTGCTGTGGCAGCCCTACTCTGGCAGACTGAGACAGGTGCTGCTCCAACCAGGGAGTTTGGTAATCTTCCTGCAAAAATTGAAAGTAATTCCTTGCTTTGGTTTCTAAGCAGAAACTTTATTAAACAAAAAAAGGAAAGCATTTTAGTTTCTGTTTTGAAGGTGTCAATGGTATATATTTAGGTTGAGGGTTTTACTTTTAAGTTAAAGTTCTTGTTTGATTCATTTTTATTATTTAAGTGATGAAGTTTAATACTCCACATGATAGCTAAATGATTACCACAGTTAATATTTTCAGCAGCGTATTAATATTTTTTCATAGCAAAAGCCATTTTAACCAGTCCTCAGAAACTTGTATTTGGTGGTAACTTGTCATAACCAAGCTGCTAGTCCTGAACTCCACGTGCCCCAATTAAGACCATGCAATGCAATGGAAGTCCTGCCCAAATTAAAGCATGCTCAACATCGACACAAATTTTGAGGAATTTAGAGAAATTTTTCTTTATTCTTTACAGAGGACGTACAGACTGCAATTTTCCAACAGCTTAAGCCCTAACTTATCTGCAGTCAATTTTTGTTATGCCCAAAAGCACATCCTGACAAGATGCTCACATTGCAACCAAACTTCAGTCTTCTCCAATTTCAGTTAAATATCAGCTTGGATTTTGCCCTGAACAGCAAAAAAATTATTGATCAAACAGACAGCACAAGTATTGAACTGCCTAGTCAAAGGATCAGCAAACACTAGAATAAGCAGACCTATCGTATTTATATGCAAATGCAGAGACTTACATTTGACAGACTACATATGTCATCTCTTGAGTACAACCTGACTGGGCTATAGCATCTTCCCTTGCTTCTGGTGCACTGCTGCCTAAAAACTGAAGTTACTTATTTTCAAATAGTTCACTAGCATTTAACAGGCATCGAGGTGTCTGTGTTTGCTATACAATGGCAAGTATTAAACTCCCAAGAATATTTAGCATCATTTACCTGTATGTGACCCAAACGTACACAAATATGCCTTCAAATGTAAAAACTGACTCCCACCTACGTTCTTTCAAATTTCCCATTTTTTTGCGCAGCACCTGTGGATCCAGGTGGGCGCACCAGCAGCACAGACCTCATTTTTAACAGGCTTTGTAATGGTCTACACGGACAGGCAGCAACCGAAAAAACTACTGGAAGAATCGCCATGCCGCATACCAGGCCTACTTTGCCGACGGTGTTATAAACGATTAAGAGGCTGATTTACCGAGGGGGAGTCGGGCAGCGGGCGCTCGCTGTGACGAAGTGCCGAGGCAGAAGGCGGCTGCCCAGCACGGAGCATCGCTCACCCGAGCGGCGCTGCCTCTGGCCCTGTGACTCGATGCAGCGTCGTCCTCGGCAAAGCTACGCCGACCTACGGCAGCTGAAGACGATGTGGCCGCACGTGTGATTGCGCCTGCCGGCCAAGGAGCGGGCCAGCGGACGGAGGCTCGGGGGAGCGCGGCCTGCCTCACGCTGCCAGGCAGCAGGATGGCCCTGAGAGTACAGCGGGCTCCCCTCATCTTCTGGGGGGGACACTGGCTGACTCCTGTTTCTCCTCACGCTGCCTACTGGGATTCTGGAAGAAATCAGACGTCTGAGAAAGTCCCCTCCGTGCACTGTTCGAAGCCTACAGGCCGGGGTAAATTAAATGACCTTGCAACTATGGCCTATTTTGTGCCATTATGTTTTGTTCATACAGATAAAACAGCTCATTTTACAACGACAGCATTAAAGAACCTCTATAAACATACAAACAATATAATACTAAAAATATTTTACAGGGGTGGAGGGAAGTATCCGTACAAAAGTTGACTGCGTCCAAAACTCCCTGTAAAAAAAACCCACGCTAGTGGGAATATGCTTTGGGAAACTAGCTGCTTTAAAAAACTTAATATGCTTATCTTAATAATCCTGATGCCATTGCCAGGTTTCCATTTTTGTACAAACTTCCTTTTCTCCCCCAACCCGTAAAGCTGTACTTCCTTTACTTCAGCCACAGGCCACCATAACTGGACTCAACCCCAGTGCCACTTCATTCCAAAAACAACAATATTCCTCACAAGCCACGCTGGCTGCTTTCCAGATTGGGGGGGGGAGTTAGGAGAGGGGGGGAATATGCTAATTTAAAAACACATACAAAAAGACCCCACCCCAACAACAGTCACCCAACACACTGCTCCAATTCTGGATCAATTTGCACTGTCAACAGATAAAGAATTTTAACTTAATTGTACAATATTAACATTATATAGCTGTTAAAGAAGACACAGTTCAGGATGAGGATTTCTGATTTTCATCCGATTTACTATGTAATCAGTTGGTGTAATTACACCAAAAAACTTTTGATTAAACACCAATTAAAAAACCACCAATAGCTACAAGACAGTTTAGCACCAGCCAACCTGCCGTCTAACTCTGTTGTTCTTTATAAACAATTTTTTCATTCTGACTTTGTGATCATCTCTTTCTATTTTCTGAAATAAATGTAAGCATGCTAAGTGTTAGGGACTGCCAATAAAACTTCCATCTGGTAAGAAAACAAAAGTTGCAGGATTTTTTTTTTTTAAACAAGGCTTTAGCAACATTTTTGATCCACTACAGAACAAATATGCAGCTCAGTGGGGGAAGCAAAAGAAGGAATCGGTATATTTCAGCCTAGCATATTACTGGAAAACAATAATGAAATATATATATTTAAGATGATACACATTTCAAAAGTTCAGCCAAAACAAGAGCTCAATAACTGCAACACTCTTTTCAGGCCAGTCTGAACAGCTAGGCTATGCACTAGGGACAGGAATAAGCCACTTTTCTAAACAAGAAAGAAATCAGGAGTAAAGTTCACAGCAAAATACAACAAACAGCAATGAGAAACACCAAACTTATTACCAAGATAACATCATGCAAGTAAAAAATATTTAAATTAAATCCCCAGAAGGACAAAGGTTTTGGTTTATTTGTACTACTTCGTACAGTATTTACAGTTCAAGTTCCTGTAACAGAGTTTTTTTATGTAAAAAGGCTCTAATTTTTGCCATCTCTAAACGGCATCCTCACTGGAAGGAAAGAATGCATTGAATTTCCATTTCGCCAGAAATCGCTATTCATACTGGAATACAAAGAGATAAGACAGATTCTCGTAATGATGCCTGGAAATAATCTGCCCTGAATTTCAATGTATTATTACATTTTCAAGTATACTTTGCATTTAATTACTCGCTTCACCAGTGGTTGCTCATTACATATAAACCATGTCAATCTAATCTCTCTAAGCATTTGTAAACTGCTGCTCTCTTAACAATATAGAAGATAATGCATTTTAAGGTCACTGTATGTGTTCTTTACAATATATAGTATGCATTAATGTATAGTAATGTAGTATTCATTTTCAACCAGACTAGGACAAAATCCGTATCTTCACCATTTCACTGAATATACAAAACGATCCACAGAATATATTTTCTAGATATTAAAATACAAATCTAAACATTTATGTTGCCAGGATTCACAATACGGTGTTAGGCAGCAAGAACTGGAGTCAGCAAGAAGTTTCTATGCTTTCATCATCACATGTGCATCAGTGCTTATCTGACTAAATATAATGCATCTACAAAAAACGTGTACTCCAGCACCAGCCTAAGGTGTTTCTGAATTATACAGCATCTATCCAGATGAATGACAGAAACTTTCACTCCCACATTTGAAATGCAGTACCCATCCAGGTACCTCTTGCACCCCAAAAAAACCAACGACCAACTTGTGACATCTGTAATTCTGCACTAACTGGCAGAAGCAGCACAGATGTTAAAATGGGACAGGGGGGTGTTACAAAGATTACTGGGTAAGACGGCGAGGAACACTGCGAAGCCATGGTCCTTCCCATACACCATTTTCAGGTCTAAACAAAAATGTCTCAAAGATATTTGAGCCTTTTTCTCTCCACCACATGAACAAAGGGATGACACTGTGAAAGCATGACAGCTTCCCTTCCCGTCCCATAAACAGCCATAGTAAGTTCCTTACAGAAAAGTACATGACATAACTTCTAAGACAATCAGACACCAATTAGTAACAGTTACCAAATATTAATACTAATTATTGAATGCAAGCATCTTCAAAATTTGCTCGCAATGTTTAAGTCTCAAAGAAACGACTCCACGCTCTGTATTCTGGATATGCTGTGCATGCCAGCAGACGACGTGCAGTCCCCGCTCTGCAAACCCAGCTAGCTGGGTTCAACTGGACAATGGCCCCTGAGCATGGCATCTCTGGAAAGATCTCAGCAGAGGTCTTTCAGCCTTGTTTTCTTAAATAAAACAAGCCCTTGAGAAACACACTGCTTCTAAACATCTAAAAATTAAGAAGCTAGCTTGGAAAGCCTTAAACAGAAGGAAAGTGGAGGATCACAGTTGCTAAAAACAGGTTCCTTTTTCATTTAGCGATCCTGTTGCTGCACTTCAAGCTTTACTAAACATGCTCACCACGGAGCACTCGGGTAATCCACCAGCCTAAAAAGGACTCGGAGGGCTAAGAATGGGCAGCCATAATTGCCTTCCCAATTATTGGTTTCACAAACAGTGAGTTTAAAATGAACTCAAACAATTATCACCTTTTCTCACAGCGACGTACGTGCCTGGCCACGCGAGCGGGAAGGGTGCCTGCCAGGAAGCAGGTTCCCCTCTCCTCTCCTCTCCTGCGGTGAAAGCAGCGTGAGCAGTGCCCAGTGCCGCCGGGGCAAGCTGTGGCCACGCACAGGACAGGAGAGGGACTGGAAACGTGTGCCCTGGGCTGGCCAAGGAGCACTGAAGGACAGAAGAGGGGGATACACCTGGGTGCTCCTGGCCACCTCTGGGAAAGTTTAAAAAGACTAGGATTGGAGATAAAAACGAGTGTGCTAATGCAGGGTAGCAGGGATGTTCAAACAAACTTTTTTGTTCTTATTTCTATTACATTACTGGTTGTAATTACAAGCTGTAATTAGTGAGAGCCATCAAATCAGGCGTTCCTACTGCACTGGCTGAAGCTCTGAAACTTCACATCAGGGTATTTCTATGATATGCCTATGAACATCTATTTTGTCTGAAATTACAATTTTTCCTACTTGCTGGAGATGCAGAGAGTGTCCTAGAAGCCTGTGGGAAAGTATCTACTGTCTTTGCTGCCCCTAACTTTGATTCCGTCTACATTAAGAAGTTGTACATAACAGCTTAAGTTTTACACAGCTTAATACAGCCTTGAGTATGGACTATCTTACAGACAGAAATACCAATCTGGCCCATATTTCCCAAATTTCATGCGCAAATAAAATATCTTTAAATTCAACTATTTCAAGACCATTGCTGAAGATGTATGAGAAACTCCACTTGCTTCTCTTTTCATTTGTTGGTGGTTTGGGATTGGCAAGGATGGAAGTGGTTCAAAGCAGAAGGGAGAAAAACCACCGCTTCTTCTATCTTCTCGTTTGGGATTAAGCAAGCAAAACTCCCAAAAATCAGACCACACGAGAAGCAGTGGGGAGCTCCCCACAGTTAGTAGAAGACTTTGAAATGCTGCCTCACTGCTTCTCAGTAAGAAACCCTTGATCAGTTCACCTGCATTCGAAAGCCCTCCTCCTCTGGCTGGATATAGATATACAGTGGAGTGTGTCTAGTGAAAAGAAAAACAGATTAGATTTATTTTCAAGATCTCCTGCAAGTAAGTTGCAGAGAGGTGTGAGATTTCTAAGGTCAGAAGCTATTGTCTGACTTTGGAAGCAGCCAGCTGAGATGAGATGCTGCAGATCCTAGACCATTTTAAAACAGTATGGAAAGGTAATCCATTTGCCTTAACATCCTGGGAATAAAGAGATTTTGCTCTTTTGTTTGTTTGTTTGTTTAAATGATGGGATTTCAGTGAAATTAAACCAAGGTAGTTCACAGATGTATTCAACTGTTGTAACTTCTGAATGAAATAAGCGCTGTGTATGAAAGCTTCAAGGTCCTGTGCTGATCCTTGAAGCTGAGAGCCTGGAGGAGATATTACAAAATCACAATTAAGTGCACATCCTTATCTCCTCTAACTAATCTCAAGCCTGTAAGTAGAAAACATGGTCCTTCAGAGGAGATGAACAAGCAAGGAGCGTTGTCCCCACTTAAGAGATTCTCCCAAGCTATGTTCAGCTCCAGACAAAAACATTTAGCAGTTTTCCTGTTCAGAGTGGGAGAGGTGCCAAAAAGGAGTTTATTTTTGGGTCTGACTACACAGAGAAGTAGTAACACAGAGTTACATCTCATTATCCCTGGAAGCAATGGAGTAACACTAGTAGAAACCCACAGAGGCCAAACATGACCTTCTCTTCCTCAGCCACTCCAGAAACCAGCCCTCTCTCAAACCACTAGAGGGATGCAACGACGTCTCATGGGAGAAGAGCCTTCACACAGAACCTGAAGAATAATCAAGCCCGAAGTCAAGCACAGCCCAACCAGCAGTCAAATGGCTGCTGTCCTCTGAAGGAGGAAGCCTTGCTCCCTTTCTTGCCTTTCTTTTCCTCCCTACTAGGCATGCCCTAGCTGTGATATCCCATCTTTTTCTCTCCACTATCAACATGCTTGACAAGCCCTTCCCTGAGTCACCCTAACTTACTGAAGTTACAGAGTCTACAGACTCCCTGCTGCATGCGTTTCCCGCTGTTTCAGTAGCCCACAAAAGCACACAACGAATTCTGGCGCAAGCCGAAGGTAGCTAGTGCATGGTTGGGAGCTGGAGGAAGGCCAGACAGGGGAATGCTTTACCCTTTTAGAAACTGACAAAACATTAAATCATCTCACCATGACTCCACAAATGCCGCCTGGTTTTACCCAGTGCCCGGGCACAAAGTGTGCTGTGCTGCAAAGGCTGCTGCTCCAGCAGAGAGACCTACCAGCAATGGAAAGGGGAACACCTGCGAGACCAACCACTTCTCTTCTGCCCTGACAAAGTAAGGACAATTGTCTAGAATGGTGGTGGCCATGCATGTTGAAGCCAAATATCACTATAAATCCTTAGCAACCACCAGTTCACCCTTATTCATTTTTCTGCTTTTTCCATATAGCTCTAAGCCAGATGAGGACCACTTTCCATAGCATTATGAACCATAAGCTAAAGAGGAACTACCACTAACCTAGACCTAAGAGTGGCAAGAACTGCATCACAGTGTTCTCTTTACAAGTATTTTAAAGTAGAAAAACCAGATTTTTTTCCTTTGGCAGTACTTACATTCCTCACAATTACATTAAAAAAACCCCAGACTTCTTGAGAAATAGGAGTTCAAAAGCATTTTTGATCCAGAGTCCTGACCGCCATTTCAAAGGTACATGCATGTATGCATAAAAGATCAGGTTAGCTCAAATGTTTAGCTCACCAACTTCACAAAGTCCAGCTTATAGAAGGTCATTGTACAGTTTGTTCTCTACGTCAGTATGATGCAGGCATTAGCCATTTTATCTGCTGAAGTGGAAAAAAAAAATTAAGTAACCATCCAGTCTTACGACTACTTGTCATGATTGCGATGCCTATCTAAAGTTCAAGTAACCTTTTATCCACTATGTTAAAAAAATACATTAAAGATGGTAAAACAATAAGCTATATAATTTCACACTTCAGTATCTAATCACTGAGGCATTTTATGTTCCCTCTGATTCTGTGTCCAGTGATCATAATGGTCTTCCATAGTCTGAAGCAACACTTAAATTATTAGCACCACTGTGGAAAGGTTTTAGGAGACTAAAGGACTCGCCCTTGCGGTTACCTAATTGGGCTGAAATCCCAAATCTGCTTAAACTTCCAGGACTTCTCCATCAATTTCAGCTGGCTCAGGATTTTATGGGAATTTGATTCTTTATGTTTTGCAAAAACACCAACAAAAAGATCGGTATTTTTATCCAAAGTTCAAGCAACAGAAGTTGTTCAGTTTCCTGTCTTCATTAGTTTTGTTGTCAAACAACAAATACCACCCACACATGTACTTTTAATACAATGAGACAAATGTCACTGCAATTATCGTTTGGGATTGGAAAGTTTGGCAAGGTGCCAGAGCGGTGAAAGTGATCCCATCACAGATTGTTCAGCAACACCAATAACATTAAGTTCCTACATGCTCTGTTCAGCAACATGCTACAGTGAAAAACACCACAAGTTTGTGAAATTGAAGCTGATCACCACAGGAGCTAATGAACGCTCTTTTTATTCACTTCTTTTTTCTGTTCAATTTTCACAAATAAACAAAAACACTAATAAGAGTGTCTCTCTCAGCCTGCCGTCCTTCTGTACTCTTTGGGCTGGCCTCAAGCAGCGGGAACGGTTCAAGCTGCTCACTATTTTTAGAAATAAGCAATTCAGTAAATCACTTGAAAGTATTACAAAGCCAATGGGCTCTCTCATTCTGAGGGGAAAAAAATGATAAAAGAGCATCATTGCTCAACCCACAGCAGTATTTACAGAGCAGACACCAGCCAGGTCAAAGCTCCCATCCTTGAGATGGCCAAGTAGCACAGTTTGAGGCACAGATTTATCTCACAGTCTGCTAAGATCCCTCTGGTGCTATCGTATCACTGGCATTTCTAATCTAGCAGGTAGGAAAACACAGAGCAAGACTTGAGGGTTCAAAGCTGATCTACAAGACTGTTAGGCTTCTCTGTAATCTTAGGTCAGAAGCAAGGTTGGAAGAGCACAGGGTCAGGAAAGGCATAAATGGTCTGTGTGTCTGCACTTGTTGTAGGACACATTACAAATGTTAATTACCAGACCATGAAAAGCATTTTCTGAACACTTAAGTTTTCAGATTAAAAAAAAGTCACTTCTATCTTGAAGAAGAAGAACCCCAGGAACTACAGGCAAGTCAGCCTCACCTTGATTCCCAGGAACATGATGGAGCAGCTAATCCTGGAAACCATTTTCAGGCATGCGAAGGACAAGAAAATCATCGTGAGCAATCAGCATTGCTTCACCAAGGGGAAGTCATGCTTGGCCAGCCTGATGAACTTCCAGGATGAAATGACTGGCCTAGTAGATGAGGGGCGAGCAGTGGATATTCTCTATCTAGACTTAAGGAAGGCTTTTGATGCCATCTCCCGTAACATCCTCATAGACAAGCTGTTGATGTATGGGCTGAATGAGCAGGCAGCGAGGTCGGTTAGAAACTGGCTGAACGGATGGGCCCAGAGGGTGTTGATCAGCGGCACAAAGTCTAGTTGGAGGCCAGTAAATGGTGGTGTACCCCAGGGGACAATCCTGGATCCAGTCCTGTTAAAGATCTTCATTACTGAACTGAACGATGGGGGAGAGTGCATCCTCAGCAAGTTTGCCCATGACACAAAACAGGGAGGAGTGGCTGATAAACCAGACAGTCATGCTGACAACCAAAGAGACCTCGACAGGCTAGAGAAATGAGCCAACAGGAACCTCATGAAGTTCAACAAAGGGAAATGTGAAATCCTGCACCTGGGGAGGAACAATCCAAGGTACCAGTACATGCTGGGGGCTGCCCAGCTGGAAAGCAGCTTTGCAGAAAAGGTGTGTGGGTCCTCGTGGACAACAAGTTGAACTGGAGCCAGAAATTTGCACTTGTGGCAAAGGTGAATGGTGTCCTGGGCTGCATTGGACAAAGTATTGCCAGCAGGTGGAAGGAGGTGATCCTGCCCCTCCACTCAGCACTGGTGAGGCCAGACCTGGAGTGCTGGGGCCAGTTCTGGGATCCCCAGTACAGGAGAGACATGGACATACTGAGAGCATCCAATGACGGGCCACAAAGATGATGAATGCACTGTAGCATCTGTCCTGTCAGGGGAGGTTGAGAAAGCTGGGACTGTTCAGCCTGGGGAAGAGGAGGCTAAGGGGGGATCTTATTGATATCCATAAGTACCTGAAGGGAAGGTGCAAAGAAGAAACAACCAGGCTCTTTTCACTGGTGCCCGTGACAGGACCAGAGGCAGTGGGCACACACTGAAACATGGGAGGTTCCCTCTGAACATCAGGAAACACTTTTTCACTGTGAGGGTGACGGAGCACTGGCACAGGTTGCCCAGAGAGGCTGTGGAGTCTCCCTCCTTGGAGATATCCAAAAGCCATCTGGACATGGTCCTGGGCAGCCTGCCCTGGGTGTCCCTGTTTGAGCAGGGGATTGGACCATATGACCTCCAGAGGTCCCTTCCTATCTCAATCATTTTGTGAGTGCACTGTGGAAAGAGCTGAGCTTATCCGAATAACTGGAAATCTAGCATTTCCTCATGTTCTGAGTGCTTGAATTTGTGACTTAAATTTTAATACAGATGGTTTTTGTATCAATCCCTAGGTATTTTAAAGACAAGCTACTGATAACTTTCTTCTTCAGCCTGTGACAGCCTCAGCCCTCTAACCCAGAAACAGCACAATGCTGGTTCTGCTGCTGAGTTACAAGACATTATATCACATGCAGCAGCAGCTGTTTGCTCCCTTCAGATCCCACCCAGACTTCATTTTGCCCAGATCTTTTTTCTTTGTACTTTGCTGCTGGAAAGAAGCTTCAGGTGAGAAAGGAAGAAGACCTCTGAATGCTAGTTTGAGTGCTAGCCTTTGAGTATCTGCCGGACAAGGTTTGGCTCTCTGCCGTTTGACTTGAGGCACAAGTGCAGCCTTAGGAAGCTCAGGTTCAGGGCTTGGGGTTTTTTTTGCAGGCTCCCATCATTTCCCAGAAAAATTAAAGAAGGAAAACAAGGACTTTTGGGATAATCTGGCTTTTGTAGCTCAGCCAAACCCTTACAGAATTTTATGGGACAAAGGAAAACCACAATGATAGCCTTAGAATTTTGTTCTTGCCAGAATTCCAAGATTAACTGCATAAATGTGGAGCATGTATGTACTTCTCAGAACAGGTCACCAAAAAATTTTACATAATAGAAATTGTCCAGCAGTCAAATATACAGATTGCTACCAGATCTTCCTTAATTTTTCTTCATCTTGTGGTAAACTGTAATCCTTAATAATAATGATCCTTGCTATTATTGTTTTATATTAGCTTTGTAATCCTTAATTATGTTAACTGATGATGGGATTTACATTCCATTTCAGTCACATCTGTAAATATGCAGGTCTTGACTACTTTGGTCAATAAGCTCTTTAGCAAGGACTATTTCAGAAGTATCTATTGTAGCTCTAATATGCTTGCTAGCACCGTAACACACATGGGATCCCTGGTTTCTGCCTGAACTGGCAGTTCTCTGTTCTTGCCTATCAGTCCTTCCACAAAGGCTGCACAGAAATTCCAGTTGTGTGAGTTATATGAAGGGTCAATCTCATTTGTGTAATAACCAACTGAGAAGCAGTGATAAAGTATCACGTCAGCTAGAGTGCTAGGAGGAACAGCCATTCATGAAAGATCGTGTCACTGCAATTTTGGGCTTTTGAAACAAATCTGTCAGATACATTTTCTATCAAGTAATGTCAAGCCACTCTTTAGCTCCAGTGCTTTCTAGTTCAACACAATGCTATGCTCCATGAACACAGGGTGAACTGTGAGCCTTTGAGTGAATATGTACCCAATTAAAAGTAAATTGACAGTCACACTTCAGAGGGAATAATTCTATTTTAAACACCAGGTGTCACTGCAGTATACTCCCGATTGCATACCAAGCTACTCTTTCTTAGGTTAAAGCTTTACTTTTTAAGCGATGTCAAAGATCAGTGGAGAACAAAGATGCTCATACTTTCTATTCCCAAGTGCATGCATGCAGCTACATGATTAGCCAGAATCTGGGCAAATCGTTCAATATTTCAACCAGCCACATTTATAGTTCTGTGTGGCTGGCCTCAAACCTGAAGCTAGCCATTGTAACAGAACTATTTTATGGCTGATAGCAACTGTTTGGAATGAAGAATGAAAAAAAAAAATTAGTATCTGTGATACAGTTCTCTTGATAATAATAATAATAATAATAATGCATGCATTTTCAGAACAGCCTGTATTGGGTAATATTCAGCAGTTACTTCATTAAAAATTTATATCTAATTACATATTTCGCAGCTTCTTAGTCCATGAAATGTTCAGTAAAAAGCAATCTTCTTTTAACTATCAATCCTGAATGATTTTTCAATGACATTTTCTATATTTTTATAAGACCCCTATTTGGCCTATAACCTTGTATCTTTAAGTATTAAAATATACTTGCCCAGATTAACCATTAAAGAGTCATCACCTTGACAGTGTACAGATACTATTTGCCTGCACCACTCTAAATTTTTCAGCCTCCCAGCTCAGCATGACTAATCTGTGGCTGCACTGTAAATTTTCCAGGAACCTGTTAATCAGTAACTACTTGGTATTAAATGGGTAAAGCTGTTCTTCTCTTATCTGTAATTAATGAGGAGGAAGGTGCAACTCATGGAGAATGCGAGTCCCAGCAGCTAGGTACCATTTCAGCCTCATGCTCTAATGTACAAAGAAGCCTTACTCCAGTGGTGTGCTTAAAAGATGACATTTCCTTGTGTTAGACTTACATGCAGAATCTGTGTTACATGTTCAGCGTGGTCCTAACTCAGCTGCCTCTGAAATGCTTCAGGATGTTCTCAAAGTATTTCTACACAAATTAGAGTCTTGCCATTGACAGAGCAGTGCAGCAAATGGCTGGGGAACGTTACCTAGAGAGCATCTTTAGCAAAGAAAAAGGAATTGAATGCCATGGCAATTTCAGAAGATAATCCATAAGGCTGGTAATTACAGCCCTTTAAAAATGCTGAAATCTGCACAACTTTCAAAGGCTCAAATCCAATAGTCTTATCTGCATTAAAGAGCATAGTGCCACTGTATTCATGGGAGTTCCTGCTTTAGTCTAGAGACAACTTAAAATTGGTGCTGTTGTGTGCATGCTTGAATCTTGACAGGATTGTGGCTTTGGGAGGAGTAAGGCGCTATATAACACAAAGAAGACTTAATAGTTCTTGTCAGATAATGAAATCAGCACAAAATGCTCAGAACAGACAAAATTCTATCAAATAATGCAGACTTTAGGACTTGTAGGAGGAAGTGACTACAAGGACTGAATAAAATATTTGTTAAGAAAACAACAAAGAGGCACAGGTTAAAAAAACCAAACCAAACCAAACCGAAAGACAAAGCTTATTTATTGTGTTTTATTCTGTCTGGCTATTGAATTTATATATAGATTTAAATCCAATGAATTTTGCCAGGATTTTTGAATTAAACTAATTTAATTGCAATGTAACATGTTCCCCATTTGACATCATTTACATGGATTTCCAATAAATTCAAAAGTTATTTGCAAATATATTAACCAGAGAAAATGGCAGAGCCTCTTTTAAAAGCTTTCAGAGAATACAGTACAGAATCTTAAGATTTTTTCTGCATATAAACAATATTAGGATACTACTGTACATAAATAAAACCTGTATTTTATATCATTGACCTATGTTCTTACTTTTAGATAACTGGCTCATATGTTTATGTAGCATTTTTCCCCCTGAAATATTTACATAAGACTTGTCTACATTTACAGTAAATAACCATAATTACCTACTGTGCTTTCAGCAGCCAAAAGCTGAATTGGCTAGAAATATCCGATGAAGATTTTTGGAATAATGGTATGACTAAATTACATCAACTCATGTATACTACTACAAAATGTTGAGAGGAATTTCATGGCATTTATCAATTTACAAAATGCAATGTAGTGTTGGATCTGAACTGCTCTAACAGTAGGATAAGCCTTGCAATTACAGTCAAGCTATAATTTATGGAACATACGTTCTGCGAAACTACAGTATTTCAGTGTCTGCGGTGGTGGTAATAAAACTATATTGATTTCAAACAGGTAGCAAGCCAAATAACCCATCAAGTAGCAAACAAACCCCAGCTAGTGCCATCTCGGAAGCCTGCATGCACTGACTCCAGGTTTATATAGCACAGTCATTTCTTTGAACTCCTCTCACTGCACACAGATCTGAACTACACAGTATATTTAACTGTATCCACACTAAGATAGCCACAAACAGTTCTAATCCTCTCTTTTCAGAAGCTCATACTGGTTTGAGCACGTTTCACAGTTCAGTATCAGTGACCAGAGAATGAAACGGTTGTCCAGGAACAGTTTGTTGCTAGAACATTATGTAAGAGAACATTGCTGGAAAACCATCCCAGTAGTAAATATTTTTTCCATTATAAAACAATGTATAAAATAAATGAAAGTGTCTGTAATTACAAATATTTATCCACTATGTTCTAAGTATGCAATGTTCCATCTATAAAGCAATTTTATGCTGAAGTTCCTATAGCACCCAATTTAAAGTGACTCCTACTGAGGCATGATTTCAGTAATAGCTATTAGAGATGATTATCCATATACCAGACTATTTTTTGTTGTTCCTGTGGAAGTCATATCAATTCACTAATATAAAAGAAAGAAAATATATTCCACTGAAAATACAAACAAAAAATACCTAGCACCAAGCCAAACTTCTAAGCTCTGTCTTAGGGTCCAATCCTGCACCCTTGTCTCATGCAGATAATTCTATTTATATAAAGTAATCCAGTTAGGGTTTGTTTTTTTTTTTTTTTTCTAAAAAACTATGTGTGCAAGTCCAGATCTGCACATGGTACTTACATTAGCGCATCTACATTTGTCCATTTTGGGTTTATGACAACAAAACCTCGTATTTAGAATTTATTTATTCATTTAATTTCTGTTGATATGGAGGCTTGATAAAAGATCAGCAAACTGCATCATGGTGGGGCAGAGAGGACTTGCCCCTGTCTCTTTGGGTATAGGGAATACTGAGAAGAAAAAACAATTCCCTCCATCTCCTGTGAGATTCTTGGCAACTTGTCCCTTAACTGTAACCTCTTCTACTGTAAAAATCTTCTAAACAGGTAGTCTGTGACATGGGCGAAGTGCAAATGAAACTTAGCTATTGTTCCTTTTACCTCTCTCTTCCTCGCTGCTGCAGTAGGCTATACCTGTCTTGCCCTGACAGCAAATGCTCTTTTCTGGATTTGCAGGCAGGGTCTTAGCATACTTTCATCTAGAAAGACAAGTCAGACTCATATCAGCTCATATCCTCCTTTCTTAAGTTAACGGGGTCAGGACCATGAAGCAAAGGGCCATTCCTAAGTAGGCATTGCCACAGAGTAGAGACAGGCCCTGCTAGAAATGAGGAAGGTGGTACGTGTGGAAACTCAGGAGCCACCAGAGTGATCCAGATGCTCATCCAAAGGCTTGTCTGCTGGTAGGATGTTCCGAGGAGACTGGTTACGTGACTGTTCTCAAATAACCTCAGAAACAAGGACCAAACTCCACTACCCTCAGACATGTGAGAAAGAAGGTTCTCGTGCTCTTAGGTGTTATTTAAACATTGTACCAGTCCACCTCTTACATACATCTTTCCGTGTGAGTTGAGTGCTTGCAAGCTACAGAACTTTTTGCCTCGAAAGAAAGTGAAAACCTCCACAGAAGTCTGCAAGACAGGATGTGATTTCCCCAAAACATCTGACTTAAGTCCAGGCTCCTAAATCTCACAGGCACACTAAAAAGGTCCCATTCAGAAGTGTTATGTGATGCGGATGCTGTGCCCTCTGGACAGTTGCCATATTTCATCAGGGACAAGAGATACTCAGATGGTGACAACCGAGTGTGGTGAGGAGGAGCAGTTCCATAAGTAAGAGGGTAGTCCAAATCCACCAAAGCCTGTGCTTAAAGTTGAAATATAAGAGTCTCTTCATAGACATTAGGAAGTCAAAACATCAGCACTGTCATCTTTTTTTTTTTTTTTTTTTTAAGTAATAAGATTTGTAAGGTTTAACACCCACTCCCCAGTATTACAAGATTGAAATTACAAGAGTTGGTAACATTGTCTTGTAGTGAACAGGAGGCATTCTGAAATCTCAAATGAAGCATTTTGAAGTCAAGTGATACTTACATACTTTGTAAATCATCTAAGCAGATTGTTGCATTATCATAAACTATAAGAAATAACATAGCTGCCCTCTAAACTGAACAAAGAATCTCATTTTATATTTTCTGCAACAAACACATGTTAGTTAAAACTAGACAATGAAATTGCAGAGATGGAAACCTTGTCAGACTGTGCTATTATAACAATAAATGAACATCACAAATGAAAGCCAGTATTTAGGAATGTGTATGGCAAGAGAATACCACATACAGCAGACAAGTTGCTGTGCAGTTAAGAGTGAGCATCTTTACCCTTACCGAAACATCTTTATTTTTAGGCACTTTCCTATCATGTTTGTAGTGACTGTCCTTCTTGCCAGTTTGAAACTGAAGACCTCCAGAAACAAAACCTCACAGCCTGAAAAAACAGAACTGTAAGTTTTATGTTGTCTGTAGACTGGGCACAGGCCAATGGGTATGCGATACAAAGATAACCCATGCGTTTGCTATGGGAATTGGAGTGCCGGAGTTAGCTATGTGAGCAGGTCAGACCAAGCAGATTGTTTTAGTGATTCTGCTTACAACACCTGAGCTGGAGCATTTAGCATTAGCTTAAATACATCTACATTCTGTAGACGCTCTTGCTGACCTTTGGCTTACATGTAAAGTAAGTTTTATCAACTAATCAATGGGAACAAATAAGCTTTCATCTTTCTGTTGTCCACAGGAAAAGAACAGTGTCTAGTATATGTGATACCCTAATGTGCTCCTGGAAAAACACCACGTAGGCAATTAATTTGTTTAACACTTTTGTTTAATACTTTTTGTAAGCCTGGGATCTTTCATACTGACCCAACCAAAGGGGTTCTCTCTCCTTGAAGAAAGGGAACCCCATGTTTTTATCTCTGTGATGTTCCATCCATAGCATTTATCTTTAGCATAATCCTTACCACATGTTGCTAGCTAGCAAGGGATATAAAAATAATTTTTTTTTTTTTTTTTGAGACTGAGATCTTCTCTGTCAATGTCTTCCGCCATGAGCATCCCAGAAGAGATGCTACAAATCAACTTCAGCACCAGGGTATGAAATCATATTAATAGCAATTATGCTCCCTGCTCCCAGGAAGAGACCTGCCCTTGAAAGTCTTCAGCACACCACCACAGGAGCATTTGTCAGGCTGAGGATCTTTCTGCATTCTCCTGTTTTGCAGTAGACTACACACACCAAGTTACTTGTGAGGCACATAACAGCCTTATTCAAGCATGTTCCAACCTAAATAAATAACACTGATCTGAAATAACTAGTAATTTGCCTAACAGCAAAAGTCCCTCACTGGAGTGTGGCCCAAATTAAAATGTTTGTTGCAGAAACAGATTTCTTACAGTCATATTGCAAACAAATGTATGTCCACAATAGGAGACAGAAAAAAGTCCTTGAGCTGGGCTCTGTGATGTGTCCAATCCCACACTGTACAGATGAGACTCATGCCTAGCTGCTTTCAAGACAAGGCACTTGGCCTGAATTGCTGCTTTTAAACACCTGTGGCCCAACCTAGGCTTGTTCACACAATGACTCCATTCTGGTTGTGTGTGGGATGAACAAGAGGCAGGGCAGAGTCAGAGTAACACAGTTAACACTAAGTTCTGGGAAGCAGACAATACTAGAGAGAGTACTCCATGTCACAGCTTTACACATCAGCTTTCAGAAAGCACATTGAAATCATTTATCCAGCATCTTATAAAAGCACCATTGAAAGGTTGAACAGAGAGCACCGCGTATACAGAGTTGTGATCAAGACAGTGGACAGGAGCTGATCAGGGAGTCATGGAGAAGCACGCAGCCCAGAAGAATCCCTGCAGGATGGATTCCCTGAAGGCAAGGTAGACGAGGGCTTAAAGAACAAGGTAGGTGGTCCTCAGCCAGTTGCTGCTGCAGGGATGGTCCAGCTCTGGGTGACTCATGAATATGAATCCCCACACCTACTCATCCCTCACCCCATGAATCCTGCTACATGTAAGCAAGCCTGCAATTGATATTAATAGAAAGAGTGAAGCAACTAAATTGTTCACCGTTGACATGGACAAAGACCACCACCTACCTCCCTGAATGCTCACTGTTGAAAAACTTAGGTTCTTCAAAAGAAGACTGATAATTCTTATTGCAAAGCTTAGTCATCGTAGCTACATTACTGGGCTTTTTGGAGGATGTTTGTGAAAGACTATTGCTATTGTAGGGCTAATTAAGGTCCAATACATTTAATGTATCTCTATAAAGCTGTTTCCAACTTAGAAAAGTAAACGTTGGGGTTGTCCCTTTGTACTTTTGAATAAAACAAACATAACATGGAAAAGAGTATGGAAGTACTAGTTACTTAGTAAAAAAGGCACTATAACTGATCTAACTGTGGTAATTAGGTACACACCTGTGCTACAGATATTTGTAAAATCTATTTCTCTTTGTGACTGAGAAAGCAATTCTGTGCTCATCATGGTAGAAAGGGGTGACTGGTTTATGTATGGGGTTAGCACTCATTTATGTATGTGGTGAGAACTGGTTTAGGTATGTGGTGAGAACAACTCCCACAGGAGACACAGATTCATGGAAGACACATCCAAACTGCATTTCCTATATCTACCAGCTCCCAGAAGGAAATCAGAAAAGACCTTTTCACTAGTGCAGTTATACACACATTACAGCTTGTCTTGGCCTTACTGTGGCAATGTGATGTGAGATCTTATTATATAGTTGTGCCAAAAAACGGAGGCAAAGAAATAAACTGTGAAGCTTCTCCAGAAAAGATTGCCAGGTAACAAATACTTCATTTTGGATGTTGATATTTTATGTAGGGATATGGTGAAAGGGGAAAAAATAGCAATGAAGAGACAAGCAGAAGAGACTCCCTCTTCTTTACAGTCAGATTAATCTATTTGGAGATTACTGTTGGAAAAATCTTTCCATGCAATGTATTAGTGAAAAGGAAGCATTGGCAACAGCTGTAAAGGAACAGATCTTACTTCTGGGAACAGGGAACTAAAACAGAAGCTTGATTCTTTGTCAAGAGATGTAATTATTCACTTAAGAACCTTGGACTGAATTCTAAAACATTTTGCCTTAGCATTAGACTATATAATGGAGATTGTAGGGGAGTTACAGACTCCCCTGTGCGTCCTTGTTCAGGAGGGTAATTTGTTTTTGCAGCTCTCAAGAGTCCAATGTGCAGGGGTCTCAACGGCTGAGCGCAAGTACACATTCCACAAGCAGCAATCCAAAATCTGAGCTCCTTCCCCACCAGGGTCTGGTGGACGATTAAAAGGTTGTGACCACCCTGAGAATCATTTAAACGGGAAGGGATGTGCCAGCAGCACAGGACTGCAGACATAGTACCAGCTCCCAGTGCAAGGCTGTATGAGGCAGGTTCAAAATAGTAAAAAAAAGAAAAAGAGGGGGAGGGATTTCACTGTGAAAAAGGGAAGTCTGGGGGTCTCAAGGAGCAGCTGTCAGGACAGGGGAAAGAAAGGAAGGAAGGAGCCAAGTCTCGCATCCCTTCCTCCAAACCAACACTCTTAATCCTGCTCTGGAAGACTGCAAAGAGTGACCGGGCAGTCCTCCTTCCTTTGACTTGCTGATCCTGATGGGGGCACTTCCAGAGTGATGTTTGATTTTTTCTTTTGCACCTTAAAATTTTACAATCAAGAGTTCAGTGTTATTCTTTGCTATTGTTACACGGCATTATCTCATACCTTTAAACCGGTCTTGAAATTGAATCTGTTGAACTTGACAAACCTCATGTTGCTACTCTTTCTCCACAAGCAGTCATCTATGTAACGAATAAGACAATCCTTAAGGGATAACTACATCTTGAGATGTATTTAGGAATTTCAGGAGTTGAGGTATGCCTGCCACTAAGTTGCAGGAGTCAGACTGAGGACTACATATATAAACCTGTACCCCTGAGCAAGGAACAGACAGCAAACACGTAGTTAAAGACTTCAGAAATTCTCCAGACTTAGCACAACAGATCTTCTGAAACACGGTGCATCTTATCTTTGGCCTTGAACAGTGTGAAGTAGAAGGAGAGAACAGTCAAAGGTGAAATTCATGAATTCACATTCAAGGGAACAGAAATAGAAACTTTTTTTGAGGGAAAAACTCCAGAAAGGAAGACAGAAGTCATCTTTAAAAAGCTCTGCAATGAAGTGGAAGCAAAGGGTTTGGTACAGCTGTGGAAGCATGCCAGCATGGTCAAGAACAAGATGGATGCAGACTGGTCTGAACTGCTTCTCCTCAAAGGAAGAAAGTCATAGATCAAGCGTGCTGCACTGTCGCACGAGGTCAGGATCTGTGAAGTTTGAATCACCCTGCGGGCAGAGTTTGACTGCACACTTGCACAGCTCCTCAGAGCTGTACTACTTACAGGCAAAGCCCCCAAATCAGTATACTTCTTTCACTTATGAAGTTATTTCTCATAAATGTGTGTAACCAGATCTATGTTTGCTTTTTATAGTACCAAGTAATATTGAGTGCTGGCCAGTGATCTGAGAAGGACTTCATCTGGTATATCAAAACCCAGTTCCAACGGAGCTGAAACTAAACCTGTTTTGGCTACTATGGAATAAGCCAGCCTCAGTTTGTGCGCTGTTTATTTTGAATTAAAAATAAACTATTCTTCAAGCACATGCTAGATATTTTGTATCTTAATGTATCTGAATGTTAGCAAGTTTGGACTATCATTTATATTTGTGTCCAAATTACATGTGTATGCTTATATACAGGGGGATGTATGCACATGCATACACATAACTGTGTACAGGTGCGTATCACACAATGTCAGTTCTCTACTGTTGGATTATTCTTGCACTATTGTGCTTTTCATTGTACTATTCTTGTAGGAAACAAAAGCATCAACCCAGTACCTACTTATTTCATCCAAGCACTGTACTTTGTTTTTAATCGTAAGAGAATAACTTGGTATCTTTGAAAAGCCAGTGGCATTCAAACTGCTTGTCAGAGCCCCAAGAAGTTCTTGGTTGTCCTCCTGCTCCTTTTAGCAGAGGAACAAGGAGGACCAGTGGCTATCACAGACTAAATCCCACTGTCTTTTCTCCCTCTTTTTTGCCCCTTGGCAATGTTCTTTTATATAGACTCCATTATTTTGAGCTTAAAAACAGCAAGGCATGTTCAACATCCCTGCTCAAGAAGACGAAAAAGAAAAAAGCAATTGTTCATTTACATACTTCTGAAATAGGAAAAAAATGTAAAAGAAAACCAAATAAAGCCCCCAAAATGGGATTCCTCCTGTTACATAAAGCAGTAAGTTAATCTACAAAAACTCTGAAGATGAAAAATACGTTGTAAAAATAAAAAATATTATCCACTCAACACAGTACATAAATTTTCCTATACACTAAACTAGACAAACATATTACAATATTTTAAGTCTTAAAAAAGGGCAAAGTTCTTCAAAAAATGACTCAACACTATTAAGTTTAGGCTAAACATTATGCCAATGCATTCATTTGCACAACTTTTTGCAACATGACAATTGTCTGGTGTGTGTATGTATAGGTATATATGTGCATGTGAGGGGAACAGAGCAAGAACGCTAAGGGTGTCACTTGCCATGTTAAAACCTATTTCACAAATAATCAAACAAAAACCCTACAAATACCAGTACACATCTCAAATATTACAAGTCACATTCTACAGCCCTTGACATTAAAAAAAAAAAGCTGACAGAATTAATTCAAGTACATTTGAGTAGGTCCCTTGTGAAGTGCTGCTGTTTGTACTTTAGTTGCAACGAATGTGGACAGAGCTCCCCGAAAGACACAGAAGTGAGCGTGCCTTCCCCAGCCCTGCAAAGGGAGTCTGAGTTGAGGTACAGTGACCCGTGATTTGCTCAGTGTTGTGGATGCCCGAACTTGAATGAAAAATGATGCTTGAAAAACACTTTGAAGCAAATGACATAAAATAATCTCTTAAAATGAAAAGCTAGCTTTGTGTAAAGGCAGTCTTTTTGGTATGTAATCCTATCAGGACAACAAGCATAGCACTCCTTCCCAAATTCTGGTCGTCTTGGAGCTAACAATAAAGACGCCTTTACATTGTCCTGGTCGTCATTCTGACCTGACATACCCTTACCCATGAGCCTCCATCCACCACCCAGAATAACCTAGCAGGTATCACACCCTGGCTAAAATGTACGCCGCTTCTTCACAACTTTTGTTCTCTACTTAGCTTTGTTCCTCAAAAGGAGAAGCACTCCCCTCTCTGTGTTTCACATGTTCCTTTGAAAATACCAGCGGAGAAATCTGCCTGCCGGAGTAGTTAAAGTCTGGTGAGATCTCTGTGGTGCTGCAAGTCCCCTATGCTCTCATAGTCATTCTCTCCTGAAAGAGCAGCGTGGTTTGTGTTAGGCACAGACAAGGTCCTGTCTTCTTCTTGGCTCACTGACTGGATAGCTTCATAGTCAGGCTCCAGCTCCCCGTTTGGTCTGTCTGCTGACTGAGGCACAGTGGTAGTATTTAGGGTGTTTTCAAAGTCCTTCACACTTGCATAGAGGCCACTGCAAATAGACGGGGACCTCTGAGATGCAATTTCTTGAATACAGGTGTAAGGAGAATCCAGTGCCTTGATGGCCTGTCCCGGCTTACTCACGGATGAGTACATGGCTGAGATCTAGGAAAAGGAGACACCTGCTGAGTATTTAAGCATGGCATAAAATTTGTGTGACAGTTTGTACCTCTTCCACCACAAGGATGTCAGTTACTTAAGAAAAGACAGGATCTTCTAATAAAAACAGATCCTCTCTTACAAAAAAAAAAAAAAAGGATGTCTTACAAATCCTTATTTTCTGGCATGCATTTATCTATTGATTTTCTTTCAAAAAAGAATGCTTTATAGAAGTTTATAAATGTAAAATTCTTTGAACAGAAATCCCCAGCAGGCAAATTAGACCGAAGACAAAAGGGAATGGCTTTGTGAGCAGGAGCTCTTGCAAATTTTGCTATGGTCCTGGAGCCAGCTTGGGCTCAATGGGGAGACAGGCATCAAAGGTCAAATGCATCAGGTTTAGCTGCTGTAATGTAGAATAAGGATGCTGTCTGGTCCTTGGGGTTTTAAAAATTATTGTTTTTAACGGTAGCAGCTACTTTTCTGATTTTAGAGATGCCCCAATAGGAGAGCAGTTATTTATTGTGTTTATAGGCAGAACCAAGATGGCACCAAGTCATGTGAAGAGAACATTAAAAATCAGCAGATAAGTTACCCACACCAGAAAACAGCAAATAGTGCCGCTCTTGATATGCAAGGTCTGTTCTGTTGACTAAACTCTGCCTACAAAGAGGAGCTGCATCTCAGTCACTGTGTATCAGAACTTAAGACTAGAGACTGAAACCTCTCAGCTACTACAAACACAAGAGAGGGAGCTGGAGTCTCACTCCTAGCTCTAAAAATTGTCTCTGAGGAGGTGGTATGCTTGAACAAGTGCATGAAGGTGGCCCTTAATGAAGAGGTGAAGGAGAAGCCTACATCCAGACATGTCCCTCCGCTCAGGGCTCGCGGGGCTGGTGCCGAGCACGGGGAGCCGCTCGACTCCCTCTCCTAGTCCAAGTGGATACTACCCCTTGCACAGGGCAGACGGCTGAAATTCCCTGCGCTGCTCCTCTGGTACCTAATATCGCAATTGCAACATAGCTCTCCTGTTACATTTAAAGCCTTTCCCAAGTGTGCAAGGCCACTCTGGATGTGTAGCAATCCAATTATAATAGTAGATTGGCATGAAAATGTCCATTACCATTAAGCAACACTGACTGATGCAGATGAGCCAGATGGCTTCTGTTAATTCTGTATTTTTTTTTTTTTATAAACAGAGACATCCAACTGCAGGTGGCAATACTTCTTAGTTTTTACTGATTTCAGCCAACCAAACAAAAAATGGCTTTTCTGCTCATCCATACTTCAACACTTTCCAACATCAAATTACATGAACCCAGTCTAAGGGTCAATTTATTCACTAATGTGTGGGTGCGCTTCTCCCAGCAGAAAGCATTAGCTCACTCAGGTCATTGCCAAGTTTATGTTTACTTTTATGTCTGCAGAATGTATTTATAAACTGCACGGGTGTATTGGAGATGATCAGAAGCAACCTTATTTCTGTTTAACTTTTCTGTCTTTGTTTCAATCTCCTCAATTTATTTGACTAATAGACATTTTAAAGAACAGTTTATGTTCCAGTGCTTTTATTGTGCTTCCGTTTATTTCCCAGAGCCCCAAACACTTTGCATGGGGAAGGTGGAGCATGTTTCAAAAGGCTGCTGATTATTATTCTTAAGCAGAGTTTGTCTTACAAATCAAGAAGCTGCCCTAATGATTGGCTAATTGTGGCCTCCTGTTATTTTGTGATACCACTTTTTAACCTATTGGCCTGATACAGCCATATACTAGAATAGTTCTGATTTTAGCAATGTGGCAGTACAAACTTTGTGCAGAGAAACTTCGGCTGTCATTTTCCCTTCAGACAAATTTCACCTTTCTTAGATCGTGTTTAATCACGCAGAGCCGATGCTAATTTCTGCCTGAAAAAAGGTCTCTAGTTAGTTATTGAATTTTGTGCGAGAAACCCACCTCATCTTCTGTAAGAGATGGATCTTCCTCCCGAGACTTGTAAGACATTGAACTAAGCCTCTGTAAAAAAGGAAGAAAGAAAGAAAAAAAAAGGCTTATTACCAGTCAACAGTGTGAAACCTATAATAAAAGCCACCCATTGCAATCAATACATTATATTTTATGGTCATTTGCTCACTAGTTCCATTTTACACAGCTAATATCCCTAATATCCAGAGTACATCTCTGGAGATAACAGCCCCGAGGTTAGTAGAGCTTTTTAATGTATCATCTGCTCTTGTCCTGACCTGAAAAGGGTAAAAATAATGTAATGGTTAAAAAAAACTCTGCTCCGCTGTATCCCTGCCTTTACACTTCCAGTGAAGCAAGAAAGAGTCTGCAAAGGCTTTTGAACAATTAGAAGTCGGCTGTTGTGACACACTAGTTGGCCTTCCATGTGTTTTTCAGATACGCTTTTAGATGACGAAAGAACAATACCCGACTGGCACCTTCCTGATGATTGTTGTCCTTCATGCAGTGGCTCCTGGAAGTGCTGCGAGGGAGGCACCATGTCCTCCCCCCCCGAAACGCAGCAGGGGTGCGGAGGTGCAGAGCAGCACGGCCTCACAGCCGCTCCGACCGCGAGCATGGAAAAGACCTGCTGCAACCCACCGGAGCTGGGCGGCTTGACCCCCAAAGCATCTGGCTGGATCCAGTTCACATAGCAAAGTTACTGAAGGATGGCGGGCTTGGCTTGGTATCCAGTCTAACTTCAAGCGTGTAAAGCATCACAGAGAAATTAGCTCACGAAACGCTGGGGGAAAAGCGTTTTGCACTTATGAAAAATGTCTTAGGACCTTTATGACGACGAAGAGCCTGGCTGCCTCACAGCGGCGGTGTGATTCCTCCCTGCTGGCATGAGGCGGCTTTGCTGGGCTCCTGCTCCTCAGTGATTCAGAGGGAGCCTTCCAGCACTGTTTGTAATGGGCCATATTTTGGTGTTTCATAAAAATTCTCCACCTAAAATACTTCAGACCTCCTCCAGCGCAGACCAAGCTGGAGAAGTAGAGCTATTTTGAGCACAGCCAATCAAATGCTGTTTCCAGACACATACTAGACACTCAAGACTTTTTTTTCCACAGGGGCTCATTACAACAGATTCTTTCCTACTTCCATTTTTCTTGGTGTTTTTATTTCTGGTAAATACCAAGCTTCAAACCCCTGGGGCACTTCTGATGAAGACCCTGACCCAAAACGCACTGAAGTCTGCCTGCTGCTCCCTCACACCTAACAACTCCCTGCTTCTTTCTCACTGCCTGGAGAATGTGCTCTTTAACATGTGGTTTGTTTACTTGCCAAAAAAAAAAAAAAAAAAAAAAGAAAGGATAAATCAAAATGGATTTTGGTCCTTTATTATATCTGCTTCACAACAGCCGCTAATTTTAGACTTTCTTATTTGCAGGATATTTGTTGTGTTGAGGAGTAAGTTACTAATTGCATCCTCACACATTAAAACAAACGCACTTGCAAAATTCTTCAGCGAAGTTATTTTCTCTCATCAGTGTGTCTATAAGCACCACGTGTCAGGACCCCTTCTACAGTTTCCCACTCAAGTATTAACAAATACCCCAGGGTGTTGGCAATCCTGTTCTTGTTTCCCTGAAACCCAATGTTCTTTCTTCTAAATGTGAAACCTGTGACACATCAATTTTGAAGGATATTGTCATCTTGGAAACTGAAAAAAATACTTGCTCCTAAACATTCTGTACCTAGCAATATTATAAATTATGCTTGAAACCTCAACAGCAGCAACACAAACAGCGTATGTCCTTATTTGCCTTCCACTTTCCTTTTGTTCCTCGACAGCACTTGATTTTTTGCTCTTTGGCTCAGCTGCTGCTCCTGACTTGGGCACCAGAACAAGAAGACCATTCTCCTCGAGTGCATTTGTAAGAGATGCTTTGCCCATCCTCAGGCTGTGCAAATCTGAAATCAGATGGCAGCAACCAGATGTACACACGGAGAGCATTTCTACCAGTGCTCACTCTGGAAAGACGTGGGTGAAAAAGGAGGTCTGTACTTCCTTTTTCTTAATTAAAAATGAAGAACTAAAGAAAAACTCTTCTGCCTCTCCAGTTTTATTAGAA
The DNA here is from genome assembly GCA_035590195.1 of Aviceda cuculoides. NCBI lineage: Eukaryota > Metazoa > Chordata > Aves > Accipitriformes > Accipitridae > Aviceda > Aviceda cuculoides. Next base: position 22,641,916 of record JAVJGG010000029.1, read on the forward strand.
CAACTACGTCCAAGTTTTTCCAGGTGACAGAGGCCTGTAAGAGACCTCATGCTATTAAAGGTGTCTTTTTTCTCCAAAACCTTCCAAAGGGTTTGGCTGGGTCATGGCCAATAACGAATTTAGATAATTAATTTTCACCCATTTATTGCACTTCTGGCTCTTGAAAGGATCCTTTATCTGTTTCATGCTGTTATATACTGGAACGGTCTCTGGCTTGGTCCACCTAGCTCTCTCCCAAATGAGTGTGCTTGAGGAACTGGCATGGGCTGGGGATCATCCTGGCTGCCCTCTTTTACAGAGTGAGACTGAAACAGCCTGGAGACGGTCTGTTCTCTGTCTGTTGGCAGGTACAAGTCTCGGTTACACAAGCAGCCTCCCTGCCTGTCCGTTCTGTGTGTCCTACTAAAGCAAAACCTAATTATAGTGAGAGAGACTCGCACAACTTACGCCCAACCTCTCTCTTCATTAGGGTCAGGGCAGAAGGCTGAAAAGTTTGGGATACTGATGTCATGTTAAGCAAGGCAGCTAAGTAGCCTCACAAGAGAGGAAGGAAAACGAGACACCTATGGACTCTGTTTAACTAAAAGAGTTATCAATGTAACATACATTTCCATAAACATCTTGGTTTTGGTTGCCACATTGGAAAAAACAGGCATTACTCTGCATTGTTTGATGCAGCAAAATAGAGGGAAAAATTATCATCATCACAACAGAAAAACAATCCTGCAACCACCTCCCCACACAATGCCAACAATAATGACATTTATATATTCCATCAATTACCATTTCCAACTCGGCTGCAGCTGTAGCTCTCAAGGACAGGACAGGCACACGCTTCGATGCATAATGCATGTACCTAGCAGCAAACGCGGGAATGATCTGATGCTGCCGAAGCTTTAACTCAGGATGGCTTTAGCTCTGAATAAATTTTAATTAGACAAACACCTTTTTTTCTGGCACTTAGGGGACTGCATGTGTCATCTCTTGATTAATCCTTCAAAACCTGAACCATTTTAATCAATTCCCACTCCGCACAGTTACTGACACTGTATACACAGTGTGCTGGGGAGCTACAGAGCAGCAAATGCTTTTCCTTTGTATTGGTGCCTGGGAAATACAATGATTTTCTGCAAGTCTTTTCACACCTGGTAGGAAAAATGTCCCTGTTACGGAAAGCTGTTTCTCTAAAAGTTTAATTAGAAACTACATATGGCCTGAATTTGGGAGGGGGCAGTGTTGGTGGATTATTGTTGACAATCACATCTTAATTTTTTACTTAACGAGCTCGTTATTTGTAAGAATGTGCACTGAAGAGTCCAGATAAACAATTTTTATATTATGAGTAGTCAGTTTATTCATTTTGGCTCTATTGTGCTTTATATGTTACATGGTTAGTCAGTTATTTAACAAGGTATTTTCCTGCCCTGTGCCTAGATTACTGAAATACTTCAAATAAGAGAACTACTAGAAACAAGTAACAATACCTCAGCTCTGCTATGATTTTTCAGGCAGATGTTTATATTAAAATGACACATCACATCTTAAGGATTTTTTGGAAGTTTTCATCAATACCTAATATTATTTGATGACTCAGACACCAGAATTATATTAATCTGCTAAAATCACAGTTCTTTCATTCACAATTAATAATAAGTTATCTAAAGTAGTTTAGAAAAATGCAAACTCAACAGTTTATGAGAACTGTGTGCAATGATCTGAAAGCATCCTTAAAATTAATTCTGGTGAAAAACTAAAAATGGGAAAATAACTTGTTGAAAACGTCATGATTCTAATTTTCAAGGAGTTCGCCACTAATTTGTCCCTAGGCTGGAAGAAAGAACAAGCTGCTGAGAAAACGTAACTTTTGGCCATGACTTCAGCAGGCAGAAATTCATTACTCTGTTTACATGTGACATACATACAGAATTTCACAAATATAAAAGCCTACAGTTGTAATCTTTCTCTCTTTCTGTCCCTCTCTCCTACAGAGAGAGATGAGACGAGTGGCTTTGAGCAGATACCTAGCACTTGCACAGCTGAGTCAAGGTGGTCCAACAAAGGAGGCACATCTAAAGTTAGGGCATTGACCAAGAATGCCCCCCTCTCTTTTTTGTAAATTGAGGTTTCATTAGAAAAAAACAAAGGGAGGATTTTGAACAAGATACAGATGCTGACAGAGATACTGGATATCTATGGTAATAACTCCCACAAGTATAATACCATTAAACAAAGAAGCAGAGGCTCCCTCTGCAATTTCTGGAAAATATCTGGGAAAAGCCTTATGAAGTACATACTGCGACAATCTGAAATATAGGCTGCAATAAAATGAATACATGCCTATAATGCAAAGACTATACTGTACATTTTCATATTTCCATATTTTACAGTCTTGCATCACCTTGAGTGTTTTTTCCCTTGGCATTTTTTTTATTATTAAAAAAAAAAAAATCGTCTCCCACCCGTATGTTCTTTATCATTATTTGGCTGTTTGACAAGGACAAGTATTTGCAGTAGTTACCTTCTCTGGTTTACTTGCTCCTTCTGTCACTTCTTCTTCCACTTCTTTTTCTTGCACATTCTCATTTTCATCAAGAAGCTTCATGGGTACTGGAGGGGGAAGCTCATCCTCTACATCTGGTGTGTTGTCAAGAGGGCTTTCTGAATTAGCACTCTGGCGACTTTTTTTATTTCGGTCAACAGATGCATATTCTGCTGATTCAATTCTGCACTCAGGAATCTGATTCTGACCTTCAGAAACCATCAGTGAAGCCTTTGATTTGCTGTTACAGCTCTCTTCCATGCTGGCTACTGCTCCAACATCTTTAATTTCCTTCACAGTTTCATACAAGCAGTCTTCAACTATGTTCTCCTGAGAGGAGCTGTCTTTCAAGACTTCGTAAGGCCCTTCCATTCCAAGACCTTGATCATTTTCTGCATTTCTAGCTGAGATGATGGTTTCCATGGTGGTGTTAGGGGGAATACTGGGTAGCTCCCGGCTCTGGTGACATTTTACAGACTTTCCAAGACTATCCTGTTGATCTAGCAGATCAGAGACAGACGTCTGTACTTCTTCATAAGGCTGGATACAGGCAGTTGTACTGTCCTCTGAGAGTACTAGAGAAAATTATGAAGAAGTATTTAAAACAGATGTGTAACTATAAGGTGAGTGCAATTTGGTACTCTCTACACCACTTTGGTTTTGTGTCTCATTGGAAAGGATAAATGATACTAATGCCTGGAAATGTCTACTGGTCATCATGCTTTTTGTTTATCAAAAGATTTCAGTTTCAGAGATTTCTGCACTCTATTGTTAAAACATCTTTCTCACAACATCCTAAATACTCCGTGCACCTGCAAGGCACATTATATAGCAACACCATTCACAGTAAGAACAACCATCGGTGGGCAGGTGCAGGTGTGCATGGATATTCAGCTGTACTTGGTTATACTGAATGCTTACAGACTGCTCAGTAGTCTCAAATGGGGAACACTGGTGGGAGGCCTCAAACCGAGTGCCTTTAAAAAAAGCCTTGTTAGATTTTCCTTTCTGTTTCCCTATCCTTTGGAAACAAAAAGGAAAGTGTTCTTCCTTTCTCCCTGCCCAGCCCTCACCTTGTTTAATGTGCTGGCCAAATTCTCATCTGAATCACACTTCGCTCAGCCCTGCCGCAGCCAGCCTCGCTGCATGCTACACCAGAAGCTCCTCAGTGGAAGGCTATGCCATACTTCTCTTAGTCTCGCAGCACATAATGTAGGTTGACAACCTACTAATGAGCCAGCCATATGCACAAAAGAGAAGACTAGACTTCAGAAAGTAGTGTTAGGCAGAACATGTTATTTTAAGTCCCAGAAGCAGGTCACGTCACTGTCTCTAGAGGGTATTAGGGACTGAAATCTATGGGCTTCTTATCTTACAGTGCGCACATATGACATTTTTCTGCATTCAGGGATGTATACATGGGCACATACAAGCATGTTCCAGGTAGTGCACGGTATGTAACTTTACGTGACACCATTTCTTTGAAAAATGACTTCTGAATAGCTTTACTTTTCTTAGTACAGTTCCTATGGTACTCTCTCAGCAAAATCAACTCGTTCTTCCATTTCCTTCAGTGTGTTTGACATGATGTCATTAAGTGTTGCCAAAGCAATCGGTACCCTTGACTTGGTGCCTGTCAGGGACATTGCTTTCTCTTGTGCTCAGGGCATGCAGACTCACGCAGTCAGCACCCGCTGGGAGCTGCACCCAGACAGCAAAACTCAGGATGGAACTGGAGGTGTGGGATGGTAATCGCTGCCTGAATGGGAGATGGGAGGAGAAGAAAAGGAAAACATCCTTCTCCATTCACCTGGCTCCTGTATACAGCTAGGAAGGAACAGGTGGAATAGGAGGCAGTGTCCTATTGCGTCCTGACTAGGACTCGAGGTGACCTGGTCACTATCCAGGATGCCTGTAGACTTCCTGAGGAACATCAGAAACTGGCCTGGAGAAGGTGGAACATGTTTTGCCCTTCTGGTGCTCACTCTCAGGAATTTCTGTGCTATGCAGAGCATCGCCACGGGCTCCAGAGAGCACCCACCCCATTCAGCCTGGAGGGCGATAATCAGAAGTAATGACAGCTCACATTTCCATGCTCCTGTGGTTATGGGTAGTGACACAGAAGGGGTTGGCATAGATAAACACAATGCTGGCAGGCTGTGTAAAGGAAAAAAACCCCAACATTTGATGCTGTTGCTTCTGTAGCCCTGCCTCTGCTCAAAAGGCTAGCAGAAACAGTGAAAGAACAAACCATTAACAAAAGAATGCATAAAGTATAAATAAGAAATTAAAGCACATTGGTTCCTGTTATTCAGAAGGGTTGTTATGCAGAGTGTAAGCTCAGTAATATCAGACAGTCTGAAAACTGCCTGCTGCTTGACAGCACACCTTTTAGCAGCAGCTTTGACAGCTGCATGTGTGGTGACTCAGGGCAAAGAGAAATGCTTCCCTTCCGCAAGGCTTTGCGCATCGACTCCCTGAGTGAGCCACACACCTACATATGCAACAAGCCAATGGACAGGAGCAGCGATTAGTTGCAAAACCAAAGTTTAAAAATTCCTTTGGATACTTGTCTCTGAAGCGTAAAGATTGAATAGCTTAGCCTCCAGCTGCACAGTGAGATGAGGAGGTAGGAGATGAGGAGCACAGCCCCCAGTGTTGGTGCCTGGCGTGGAGACAACAGTTGGCTCCCGGTGGCTCTGAGCTGAGACCAAGTTTATTTTTAAGTGCAGCTGAGTAAAATATTTTCCAGTGATACCTCACTGTGAATCATTTTGAGTGTTCAGCAAAGCAAAGACTACAGAAAAAAAAAGGAAGCCTATTTTTGTTGCCTGTTTTCTAAAATACAAAAATAAAGCAACAGCCTTGCATAGCATGGGACTATGATCCAAAGCCGTAATCCCTGGAAGAGGATCTGAAATATTTCCACAGCTTCCAAGAGTGAAGCTCCAAGGTACAACTGCATCTTCTGGTCACATCCCAGCTCGGTAGCTGGACAAGACTATGGAATGCTGCAGTCTTTACCTGATGGCCTTGTCAATCTGCAGGTGTAGCTCAGTGGCCCAGAGGAGGACCTTAGCACCTTCCCAGTGTTGGCTGGCATGAAGGACTGGGAGCTGGAGTGTAGGGCTGTGCCAGAGCATGCCCAGCAGGGAAGTGGAGATGCAGCCTAAAACGCCAACATCTCCATGGCATGGGCTACTGACTTCCCAGCAAGGCAAACATGCTCACTGCATTTTTTAACTTGATCATAAGTTTTGTGTGAATTATGTCCTGTGCGAAGAAGACTGACTGCCCTCCAGAGAGCTGCATGCCCGGCCACTGCCCAGGGATACAGCAGCTGATCTCATGTCAGACCTCCAGAGGCGAGCGGAGGGGAAACGCAGGGTATTCCGACAAATGGCATGACTGCGTGCTTGGAAAGCTGACAGCTAGAAACCTCGGACTTGAGGGATCACCAATGTGCAGCTAACACGGGAGCTGTGAGCAAGGGGATGGCACCGTCCGTTCATGCCGCCCGCAGGGGCTGCGCTACTCACCCTCGCCATTGCTGAGTGCCCCGTTCTGGTCGCTGCTTGGAGGGGGCTCTGTAGCCGAACTTGTGATCGAGTGGCTGAACACCTCCTTGTCAGAAGGCTGCAACACAAATTAGTGAGATCGAATCACCGTTGGATCAGAATAAATGTTTGCATAAATAGATACACGATGAATTTAATTCTGATCTCAGGAGCTCTGACTCACAGGTGTTATTGGCAGGAGAGTCAAACCATGCCAATCATACCCAAAGATTTAGGTGCCTGTGTTTACAGACATTAAAACAAATAAATGCAATTATGTACAAAGTGATCTCCCTTTCAACCTTTATGGTAATAGACATCACCATGGCTTTAGCCCGTGAGAAGATGGCAGCTGACAAAGAGTACACTGCACTTGTGCTGCAAACAGAGTGAAAGAAAAGCAGGAGATCTGCAGTACAATAGTGGCAGAAAGAGCATTGACAAAGTTCACATTATCAGGGTCTACACAAGTTCTCCTCTTCTTCCTGTTCTGCAACTTTTAAAGTTGCCCTTGCTCAACCATCTCCAAATTCCTGAGCTATTTTCAAATCTGCAGTATTTTGCAAGGAGCTTGGTACAAACCAAACACAAGACAGACACAAGCTGCCAGAAATAAATACTTACCACATTCATCAGGTTTTCATGATCTCCATTCTGATGTTTGGCCTTCTTTTCCCTTAGTGAAAAAGATGTATAAACCATTACTACAGATTCTACTAATATACAAATGCCAATCATTAACAGACCTTATGCGCCTGCAGGGAACAGAACTGTGATTCACAGCAATATTGAAAACAGAATAACTGAAAATTATTACAGGGACTGGTATGATCTCTGTGTAAAGTCACCAGCAAGGCAGGGGGGTTATAAGCGTATAAACACACAAACCTTTTTCTCGTTCAGTGTAAGACCACAGTAAGGAGTAACTGATGATAATAAAAATATTATTATCCTCAATTTAATCATATCTGAAATGCTCAGAGATACATGAGATACATGTTTTGGTGACAGACTACCCAGACAGTTCCTTAAACTGCATCAGGAAAAGGTGTTTATCCTATAAAGAATTAGAAAAGGCCCACAAAATCCAGCCTGCTCCCACTCGGGAGGCTAGTTATAATCAATAATAAGCATGAGCAGTTCAAGAAGGCCTACAAATTTCATAGAAGCAGAGGCCTTCGTTTTAAAATGAATCCTGCTTCACAGGACTCAAAGTATGGATCACGCTTCCAGTTTTTACTGTTTTGGAAATACAGCTCTTATTCTGAAATACTGTAATAAACTATGAGCTTAAAATAATAATAGTCCTTTCCCTAGATGAAAAGGCAAGTAAAAAGGTGAGAAAATATTGACAGTATGAAATCTGTGCTGCTTCTAAAGTCTGCAATGCACTGTACTTCCCACATTAGCAACTGTTAAAATCGTATATAATTGGGAAATAAGAAAACAGAGCAAGTAAGGCTCCACCAATGCAGAGTGGAGTTACAAGTTTACAAATACTTAATTTCCTCTCTGGAAGTTTTTCTGGCTCTGACATTTTAGAAAGAGCAGATTTTGTTCAGTTTTCCATGTCCTCAACCATTTTTGAAGAGTAAGCTAGGAAGAAATTTTACATAATTACATTTATGCATAAACAACCTGCCCTACAGAATGACCTGAAATAAAAGATACTGTGTTCAGACTAGCAACACAAGAATTTGTTAAAAAGAATTACCAGATAGTTTCTGACAGTGTATCTCTGTAACTGCAAAGACATACTCAGTGGTTTGACTCTGTTTTAAAAAGATCTTTCTAGAGATGTTTCAAGGACTGGCGTGTTACAAGACAAAACACGGTAGCTAAATGCAATGTTTGTGGGCTTAAGGATTTTTAAGATAGGTTTTATACTTTTAAATAAATAAAAAATTTACATATATTTACACAAGTATCATAGGAAATTGTGATGAATAGGAAGATACTGCAATGTCACCTAACAGCTTACAAAAACATTTCTCCTGAATCACATGAAGCTCCAACTTAAACTTTTTAGGGTTTCAACCAACTTGTGAGGTTTGGTCTTGTGCATGACTGTTTTTTTGCAATGTGGGCATTAGAGAAAACCTGCTGAAAAACAGGGCCTTCCACTCTAAACACACCTTATGCCAATATAGTGTATTTTACAGCAACACAGCTTCCTCAATGTTCTCAATGCTGAATGGCTGAAAGAACATGCTCCCATAGGTGTAAGGGTCCAAAACAAAGATTTTGCTGCTGATTGATTGAGTTATGGATATGTTTCCCGCGGGGGGGGGGGGGGGGGGGGGGGGGGGGGGGGGGGGGGGGGGGGGGGGGGGGGGGGGGGGGGGGGGGGG
>JAVJGG010000029.1:22650462-22668906 GCA_035590195.1 Aviceda cuculoides
TTTTGCCCGGGCCCCCCCCCCCCCCCCCGCCCCCATACACTTGGCTGATTGAGCTATGCTGGCAAAATGTAGCAATATGGACCACAGACGTCCCGCTCCTCCTCGCGAAAGGTCGGAGCTGCTGGAAGGGCAGCGTGGATTGAGCACAGGCTGCCCGGCTCCCCCCTACAATCAGCAGGTCTCAGCCTACGTGCCATGAAGGGGCCTTGAAATGTGAATAAACAAAGTCAGTAGAAGTGCCTGTACTGGTGAAATCAAACCCTCTTATGGAGAAAAGAAAAAGGGTAAGGTATAAGTACAAGGCATTAATTAGTATCACCATTTGATTCTTACTCATTTGGGCTTGAACAGCAGGATCAACTCCCTAGTCTTCAGGAATGGCCAAAACAAAGCTGAAATACTTAGAAACTCTTTTCCTTTCCTTTTTACCTATACTTTTTTGGTCCTGTTCAGCCCACCTAATTTTCTCAGTTTCAGTTTAGTGGTGTGATCTGCTAACGGTCCTTGTCCATCTGTGCCCCAGGCTTCAGCTTAGGAGAAAGCACCTAGCAAACACAACAGTGTTTTTCCTTCGCAGCAAAAGAAAAAAAAAAAATTTAGATTTTAGAATGAACAGAACTGTTCCGATTCAGGTTTGCTCTGAAAACAGATTTTGTACTGTACTTTGTTATTTCGGTACCTAAGTCCTCAGTATTTCTTGCTAACTAGTTATTAGTGAAGCTATTTCAATCCCTGTGCTATTTGACTCAAGAACCGTCACTGCCTGCTAAGCACCTGAGCCTCACCTGTTGCAGCTGGAGCAGAGGAAGATGAGGAAGGTGAGGAACAAGAGTGTTGTCATGGCTGCCAAACTTCCCCACAGGATGACATGGACCTGGAGTCCACTGCCTAAGAAACCACCCTCTGGCCCCATGGTCCTAGGAGGAGCTGGTGTCACTTGGGGCTGAAGAGGTTATTCTTTGGAGGAGGCTGGCATCTGTGCTGTGTGCACCTTCTGTTTCTGCAGAAAGAAAAACACCATTAGAGGTTAATATAAATTTTGAAGATAATGAATCTGACAGCTACAAATCTGGCAGGAGAGATTTTCAAATCCAGATCTTACAAAAAACCAGTTTCGAGTACAAGCCAGCCAACCAAAGAGATTTTCAGCTACATTTCTGACGGTGACACAGAGCAAACCTTGTCAAATATTAATGAAAGGTGTTACCTATCTACAATCTCAACACAAATAAAATGTAGTACAGTATCTCTGTACTTGTATTTTGAGGAAAAAGCTTATAAATCCACTTCAAGGGACAGAGCAGTCTGTTTTGCAGTGATATTTAACTTCATTGAAAAGTGAGCTTTCAAAACCAACTACAACTTCTACAAAATTTACAAGCCAAAAAGAGAGCTGCGGAAGGCATTCACCTCCTTTTCTCTCGACATCTCCTGCCTGCACATGATCCAGTGCTTAAAGTACAGTGACTAATAAGCTAGGCAAGTCTTTGAAAGGAATACCACAAAGACCTTTCTCGCAGCAGATCAGATCTAATCTCATTTCTATGTGAAATGCTTACTTTCTTAATAGTATGTCTGGAGAGTAGTAATACTGAACTTTCTTTTTTTGCTTCTCCCCACCTGAGTCTAAGAAAACAATAAGAAAAGTAGACAGAGTGGTGTGTGAGTAAACACAACTTTTGCTACAGCACGGCAGGCCCTGCAGAAACATCCCAGGCAAACAGTATTTATGATATATAAGTTTTGGTATACAATATATTCTAAAATTTATACATATTTTTTAATGTAATACATTGTTAACATGGCAAAATTAAAAAGAAGATTTTCATTCTGCACTGCTGAAGATACCAAATTCTCTGTAATTTAGGAAGAGGTTATGCAAAGTCTATTTACAGGCTTTCAGTTGGACTTCAAGACCAATAAATACTGAACTAGAAGACAATGGCTAAGAGATGAGCGGTTAGCTTTTGGGAATGAAAAAGCAGCACAAACATAAGACTGAATAATGTAAAAGCCACTAAGACTTACTTTAATTTCATGCATATATTTTCATATATATATTTTTATATATGAAATATGTATATACATTTTTTTTTCTTTGCAGCAGAAGCACACTTTGTAATAGCAAATTCAGTTAGGTACTACTATCATATCTGTATCAAAAAACACCATGCCACCATTTTGTTATTAAAATCTTAAGAGAAAAAAGATTAATTTCCAGAAAAAGGCCATTCACATCAAAGGAAATCTGGTGAGTCAGCAGAAGAAACTTAACAACTAAGCCATGTGACTGGGTAGCTCTTAGAAGTAACATTTCTGTTCCTACATAAAATGGGCTCATTGGTTTCTACCATGCAGTATCAGACTTCTGGGCATCTTCCAAGAACAACCAATTCTTACTAATTCATCCATGGCAGATAAAAACTTTTTTTTTTTTTTTTTTTTTTTAAGATACTAATGGCATTGCAATAACTTGAAATGTGAAGAAACAAACAAAAGATAGAAAAAGTTGCCGAGCCTGGAAAGACAATCTTCAAAGTGTAGTTAAATATTTCTAGTTTGGCCAAGTTATAAGAAAGCCAGATAATCTGTAACTTCTCCAAACACCCTAAATACACAGGATGGGAAGAGTAGGTGTCACACACCTTGCCAAAGCACAGATACGACTTACTGGTAGCCTTGAGCACCAACACAAAAGCACGACTGCTCTTTGGGGACAACCAGTGCCAAGCAATGTGCCTCTGTGGTTATCTTGGTAGAGCTTGAAAAATTATTTAAAAGCAATGGTAGACCACTCTAAAAATGATGTATATTGCAGATGTGAATCTGATACAGACCTGCCTCATCCCTATTTTACAGCAAAACTCAGGTTACTTCTACACTGAGTCATAGTCACATCACTGTCTGTGAAATGGAGAGACCTTAAGATTTAGTCAGGAGAAAACTTGGTGTAATGCCCGCAAAAACCTCTCTGATTAGGTGCAAGGGCACTGTGCACTGGGATGGATTCCTGTAGAGGTGACGGACTGTCCTCATTCAGAAAACACTACAAAGCACATCGCACTGGCTGCCTTAACTAGCTCCAAGCCTTTGTAAAGTGTTTTGAATAGAAAGTATTTTTCTTTTCAACTTTTATTTTTTATGAATTTTCAAAGACATTTTCTGCCCTATTCAAGCTTTTAAAAGTTATTCTTAAAAGATCTTTTACCTTCTTTTTTCCTACCCTTTTGCCTTTGAAAAATACTAATTTTCTTCCTTCCTTGGAAAAAAAGGATGACATGAAAATGAAATGTGAAAAAAAAGAAAATGGAATCAAATCTTTTTTCAGCATTTTTGTTGTCTTTTCTTCCTTAGTTTTCCCAAGAAATAAAAAGAGAGAATGCAAATGAAAAAAAGAAACTTTTTTTTTTTTTTTCAAATATTGTGCAAAGAAAAATACAAGAAAAAGAACAAGGATTTAAAAATATTCTTCTTTAAACAGAATCACATTTATTTTTGTCTTGAAAGTTATCAATTAAATTATTTCTACTACTAAGTTCGTAATGTTATACCTACTCTGAAGAACAATACTACACTCCTCTCAGAAGACTAGGTAATGTACCAAAAGCTAATACAGTAGGAAAAGATATTCTTTTATTCTACAGATACATTCTTAAGGCTGCTGGCCTTTAAATAAAGATAATATTTGAGCTAAGGAAAGCTAAGGATGCATGAGGAGCAGCCCCATAGAAAAGCCGCATGTTTGAAGACTTCGATGCAGCATTAGGAAGTGTTGGGATGAGCAGGAGCGGATGGAGTTGAGACTGAGCTTAAAAAGGAGTGAGATCAGAGGGAGAGAGTCGAGGGAGACCTACATGTGAATGTCAGGAGTGAAGTGCAAGATTGAAGCTAGACATGAGACATCCCACCAGGCAGAAGCCAAGGGGAGCAAAGAGAATGACAAGGACAGAAGATGTAGTTGATCTACAGCAAAAGAACAGGAATTCAGATACCAAAGATTTGACTGTAAGTTGACAGAAAGAGGTCAGAAAAGGTCGGAAAAGTACAATGGCACTTGAACCAGGGGATGCAACTGCCGGAGTCACCAGTTACCTGTGCAAGCAGAATAGAGTAATAAGTTGGAACAGACTGACAACAGAGGAAGCCCTGCGTGAGGGAAGCTGAGCAGGCAAAATGCAACCAGTGACTCCTCTTAGCAACTTGAATGGCGAGAGTTTGGCGTAAGTGCTGGAGGACCTAGAAGCTGCTCAGCATACAGGACAACCAGAAGCAAATATAATTATAATACAAAAAAAAGCATGCCTACATTCACCCTCTGTGAACCATTCTCATGAAGTGCCATCAGCGGGCTTACTCCTACTGTTTAATGCCTCTGAAATTATGAGGTTGAAATAGTATTCACTCAGAATGCTGCCTTTAACACAGGGGAGCTTCTGAAATACTTGAAGCTGGACAAGAACACATCAGCTGCCCTGACCAGCCCTGGACAGAAACCTGGCAGAGAGATACTCTGAAAATACAACTGTCTGGACTCCCTCTGCTCCTTCTTGGTGAATGCCTGGACACTAAAACATTAATGTTTGACCGATATAATGGATTCTGGAGTGGCTTCAGAGGGTAGCTTTAAAGAAAAACTTATCTGCAATCATAACGACGGAACAACAAGCAGCTAATTTCAAAAAAGCTCTTAGACAGCTGACATGGTTAACTCCTGCTTTTACAATAAAAAGTGATAGCGTGCTGCCCTCTGGTGAGTCTCTCCATGCGGGGACAGGGAGTTGTGGCTCTTACCAGGATGCTTCAGAGCTGAACGCAAACCCTGCTGCTAAAGATGGAGCTTACGCCCGGCCTTTCATCTGCTGGGCTTGAAAAAAGACCTATCTCCAGACTTGAATAGTTTAAGATCGCAGAGAGACATCGCTAAGACAGAATAACAGTCAACTGAACCAACTGTGGGTTGGTTGTTTTTTTTTTTTCATACGTGATCTTTTTAAGATGAAAATGTCTTTTGTTGTACCCTTTCCACAGAAATCTCCACACAAGTTGCTGGTGATGCTGAACTCCAGAAATGAATAATAGAGACAGGCCTGGAACACCTGGATAAGAAAACTGGTTATTTCATCTAAGGCAAAATGCAAACCATGGTTTGTGTTCACATTTCAAAGTCATTATCAGTTCAGAAAACTAAGCCTTACACTATACTGAATAAAACGTCTCCTTCTTGTGGCAACTTTCTTTTGCTTTTTAGACATCGATATTTGCCATTAGTGGAACCTATATGGCAAATAACACCCGTAGCCATTTCCTCAAAATTGCACTCAAACGCACAATTACATTTGCAGTTTCAAAAAGACAGATATTTCATAGCATGACCTGCATTTTCACGGTGAATAATATTTTTCCTTACAGCTGTTGCAGGGATGAAGCAGAGCTGAGGCAGTTCAGCCTGAGTGTAGGACGAGCAAGTGCAAATTTGTTGCCAAACTGAAGGATAAAAAACTGTACCTGGGGTGAAGCAGTTTTGTGCATAAGATACAGGCTGCAATTTTAGGGAGCACATGGAGGGACAATTTCAACTACAGGAGAAAAGCTTGGACTGAGACCTGAACTCCTCTGAAGCCCTGGAACAGACAGACCCAGCGGGCTTCGGGTCCAGGACCCGAGCTGGGTTTTCTGAGCAAAGATCTGCCCGACCTTACACAGAGGGGACGGTGCTTTGCGAGAGGTGGATGCCCTGCCCTGGGAGGCCTGGCAGGAGATGGCAGCGTGTCCCTCTCCCACCGCCTTCCCCTTGGCTTCTGGGTTTTACAACCGTTCATTCATGTCCTGCTGCAAACCACGCTCGGCCCACGCTTTCCAGAGGGGAAAGAGTGGGAAAAGCTGATGGCTTCACCTCTCTGCTTTTCTTAATGAATTATAGATGGAGCGTAGGCAAGGGAAGAAATTGTTTTGACAACTGAGCGACTTTGAGTGTGAGAAGCCAAACACGACAGGACAGGAGAGATTCCGGGAGGGCTGCGGGATTGTGACTCCCTGTCCTGGGCTGTCAGGCTGGATTGGGCTAACAGGGGCACTGCTCAGGAGCTTCACGTGCTTGCCTCTGCGCTGAGCTTTGGTTACAGGGCCCCTTCTCAGGCTGCTCTCTTCTCCTTCCCACCCCTCCTGCTCCCAGTGCCTTCAGTTATCTGCTGCTAAACTCAAAACAGATCAGTCAGATCACCCAGTTCGGAAGATGCCCTCCACCCCAACAGTGCAGACCTCGGAGGGAGAGGGGAGAGTGGGGAAGAAGGTCGTAATTTTTAAAGGAGATTTTTATTGGTCTGGTAGCAAGCCCCCAGTGAGCTGCATTAAACCAGAAAATGGTGAAGTAGAAGATATGTGGAACCATGAACTGAGGCGGGAGCTGAGAATATGAAACTAATGTCCTCTTGCCTACATCCAGCCGCAAACACTGTCATTGAAATACAAAAATGGAACAGAAACCCAGGCTACAACAAAGAGGCAGCAGCAGAAACAGTCCTGCAGGTACAAGTAACATCTATGAATGCTGATCCTTTTATCTTCTGTTCCTCCACATACTGAAAACAGACTTTCTCTATGAAGCTAGAGTCCTACAGGAGACCTAATGAGGTCTTGCTACCTTACTTCCTCTCTAGAAAATTCTCTGCCACTTCAGACCAGCTCAGGCATCAGCAGGGGAATTGTATCTCCAAGTGCCCAAAGACTGAGCACATCCCTCGTATGTAACATCCTCAGGCCACCCTAAAGAAAACAGCTGAAGGAAGGCAATCCCTTACCACAACTGCCGCACCAACAGGAGTTCACACCGAACTACGCACTTGATTTAGAGAAGAGGGAGGATGTGGCAGATGTGCTTCACTCAATCCAGAACCATTTCCATGTCAGGACTGTTCTCTGCATGCATGGAAACACCATACTGCTGGCAGGGAAACGCCAGTCATGCTCCTGGCATGAGCTTAAGTGTAGCACTATGGTGAACTGGGTTAAAATTAACATAAAAGCACCCTTCACCCAAATAAACTTTCTCTAAACGTCGTGATTTTAAATGGAAAATGTTTTCTGACCTTTTCCACCACATGGCCTCACCATGCTTTAACAGCAGAGCAGCTGGAGGCAGCTCCTGTCTCCTTTCTGTAGCTTGCCACCATTAGTGAATTCCTGACAGCACAACCTGAAACAACATTACACCCAAATTTTGTGACACCATCAGGGCTGTATTTGTCTTTGTGTGAGCAAAATACTTGGGCCAAATTTTTCACAGGTATCTCCTACTGCAGGTCCTGGTTTGGAGCCTGCCTGCAGAAGTTGATGGGAGTTGTGCTCTGAACATTAAGGTTACATCCATAGCAGTAAATTAAACATGTCGGCAATAATTGTCTTTTACTGCAGTCAGTTGGCATGGTACAGCCCAAGCCCATACTGATAAACTTTCTTATTCTCCATAGAATGGTGGTTGTATCCAAATGCTCTTCGAGGAGTGGTCCCTGACTGGAGCTATCTCCTGAGCTGTGCTTGGTGTTAGTTGGGGAACAAAACCATTTCACTGCAGCCAAAATTATGTTCCAGGCTGTTCTAACCTGGTAAAAACAGATTCTTCATACCTGAGACTGAGGATCTGATAACTGTGGGTTCTTTTGACCTCGATCCCCCTGTACTAGAGCTGCTTCTCATCTCTCAGTACTCCTCCACCACAGGACTGCCCAGCTTTCCACCCACTCCAGCTCCTCTCACCAGCTCCCAGCTTCTCTCTCACAGTTCCCAGTTCTATTTGCTGCCTGGGCAATCACCTCTGTTATAAGTGACAAAAATCATATTAAGATATCAAAATAACCATAAGCATGTATGAGTACCTCAAAGTAAGTATGAAGATGTTGAAATTTTATCAAAAAGAAAATTCAGGCAGTTCACAGGCATTGCTACATTAAAATGGATGATACTATGGAACAGCCTGAATACACAAACATTATCCTTGCTTTAAATTGGCACTAGGTGCATAAGAGCAATTGCAATTAAATACTTCTGGAGACAACAGGCCACAGGACTGCTGTCTGGACTGAGGTCCTGCTTGGCAGAACCTCTCCTCACACCACAGTGTCAGCAGAATCAAGATTGTGGAGTTTCTCCAAATGCACTGTAAAAAAGTTGTAAGACTGATTTACATTACTCTTTCTGCATCTGCGTTGTTTTGGCTTCTAGCTGTTTAAATGTAGATCCAATACTGAACTACACAAACCTTAAGACCAAGATCACCTTTCTCATGCAACACCTACTGCATTTTTAAGGCTGAGATCACCCTTTTCATGCAGCACCTACTGCAGTTCACTTTTGAGGCTCCTGTGCACTGTATCAGGACAAGTCCTTTCCTACAACAGATTAAATCTCTTCTGGTTCAGTTGTGTTTTGAGCTGCTTGGCTTGGCAGCACCCATTTAACGAGAACAGTTAAAGGCAGACACGTCTTATTCCAAGCAGTGAAGAACTGCTGCAGAAGACCAGATGTGCACATAATTAAGGTCTGGTCCTGAAAGCCTGATGCTGGAAGGGATTACTGACATGGACTGTGCTGCTGTTGCAGGCTGTCAGACAAGCGTTGCAGAGACTGTGCGTGCCATAAGCCTTCAAAATAGCTCATGTTTCTGCTTTGTGAAGGAGCAGAATAATGAGGTTCTGATCTCATTCCCCATTGTATCTACTTTAACAGAAATCATAGCTGGTTTATCAAAGAATTTGTGTGCTCTATAATGCAAAACCAGATCTAAGACAAAACTGAACAGCCCCAAACCACCGGTCACTTTTAACCCCTTCTAAGTCTTAACATGTCCTAAAGAGAAACCAAGTGTCTCTGAAACCATCTGTGGCATTGCAGAAAAATTAAAAAAGGCCTTTGCAGCAGTAAATGCTGATCTACACCGCAATCTGCAGTCATACTCCAGTCAACTCATTCATGCCTTGTCAGACCATGCCATCTCAAGGTCAACATATTCAGAGTTGACCTGACTTCTCCTTCCATACTTTCCTCTCTATTCCTACTAGAACTTCAGCAATTCCACATGAGCCTGCATTGTAGCCTGCCTCTCCTCCTCAGAAAGACGTCTGGGAAAGTGGGAAGAATCCAGACAGTAGTATGAACAATTAAGTGTGTGAATTCAAGACCTTGCTTCAAGGCAGTGATATAGTTTCTATTAAAATGGTGGAGAATTCTCGAAAATAAGAGATGTCACCAGTGAGGTTTTTAGCAGACCATAAAACTGGATTTTCAAAGGAAGGTGAGCATAATTGCATGTGAACATGATTATGTCCCAGCGAAATACAGTCTGCATCCTGGGGTTAATGCATGTGCATAATTATGCACCTAACTTGTCACGTAGCTAGCACATTTATTTGCCACGTTCACAAGGTCTTTGTGTACATAAACCATACACTCACAAATCTCCGCCAAAGGTATCTTCCATTATAAATCAGATCCTGAGCAAACAGGTTTTTAAACTGATAACTTAAAGCTCACAAATTCATTCCACGGTGGTTAATAACATTACCCCCATTTCACGACCAGCAGTACAAACCCCCCAGCACAAGAAGGGAAAAGCGGAGTGCTGCAGACACAGCTTGCCAATGCAGAGCATCGGCTGAGCTTGGCCAGCTGCTGAGGAAGAAACCGATAATGACGCCTCTGTGAAACAGCTCCTAGGAACACCACCACATATTTTCCCCAGGCTTTAGCAGCCAAATAATGACTGTCTCGAATGTGACAGCAGAAAAGCTTTATCTGATGAGTGACCATGCCAAAGATTACAGCTTAATTGTAGCATATTATGCTCTTTCCCACACCCCCACAACATCCAATATTGCTTGCTGGCTGCAGTGAGGTAATTAGACCACGATTACTGCATACTTTAGAGCATATAGAAATGAAAGCTGTCTTTGTGAAGTGTTTTCCAGCTCTGACACAACTACTCCTGATAGCTTTGCTTCTCCTGGAACTAGATGCTATTTCATATTAAACACAGCCTGTTTATAATTGCACTTTGCCGTTTATGTAATTCTACCATGCCGAGTCCCCTTTCAGTCTTCGCAGTGCAACAACATTTTGAGCAACCCTTTTGCAAGCTCAGGTAATAACAATGGAAATAATAGAGAAATACACCCTAGCCTGGGAAGTGGGCGAACACAGTGATTGCCTCTGTCATCTGACCTAAAAGACCTCTAAAATCCAGGGCAATAGTACTTGTTCTCAAACTGTGTTTGAATCAGGCCTATGAAACTCAACAGATAGTTTTCCAGAGGCTACTTCCAATTTCCAAAGGGCCCTGAACTTACAAAAATACAGAAGATTGCAAAATATGCAGCAGCAAAACACAATGCTCTGATTATCCCCAATGAAATGCTGCTGAAGAAGAAGGATTTAAAAAAAAAAAAAAAAAAAAAAAGACAAGACTCCTACTTAGAGTGGGATTCAACTTCTGTATGTTTACATCTCTAAAAACAGGCTTCCATTTACCCAGATGCTTTCTACAGGATCCCACCTGGGAGATCTTACTTCTGTTCTCATCACAGGGGAAGACTAAATGACTTCCACTGATACTTAACTTTCAGATTGCTAAAATTTTAGTACTTACAGTGGGATTAACTCTACCTAAACTGAGAAATTTAAAAAATGCCTTGTATCCAACTGTCAGGACTTTACAGCTTTTTAATGTGCCTTAAGTGAGATCCCCCCAAGAAATGAAGCACACCAAAATCATTCCAATTTTGAAAAACCTAATCAAAAGAATTTTACATCTAAAAAGCCCAGATTACTGAGTGTCAACACTAGCATATAATCTATAGATATAAAAGTCTGGAAGACAGGAGTGTTCCAGGGAAGCTAAGTGATGGTTCTTGGAGGTAAAGCACAAACTACATCAGAAGGGCCTGTTATATTTAAGATTATTTAATCTCGAAGCAAAAGGAGTTAGTGAGAATTGACTTGTGTAATATCCTACAGCAAGAGAGGCAGCACTCAGTCATTTAACTTTGCAACAGACCAATTTTAAGAAAACAGTGTTCATC
Source organism: Aviceda cuculoides (assembly GCA_035590195.1). Lineage (NCBI taxonomy): Eukaryota > Metazoa > Chordata > Aves > Accipitriformes > Accipitridae > Aviceda > Aviceda cuculoides. The sequence continues at coordinate 22,661,532 of JAVJGG010000029.1, forward strand.
TTGTGATGTGCTTTGTAAAGATGAAGAGCTATTTCAAGCTCAAATTTCTTGTTATTAAGTCTAATTAATTCAATAAAGTGATTTTTAACTTTTAAGCATTTGTATTTCATTAGGAATGTAAACTTTTCTTAAATATTTGGTGCATATATGCAGAGCCTTCTTCATTGCTGGAGACAGTCCCTGTCCTGAAGAGTTTACATTTTATCTAGATAAGACCAAGGCAGCAGGTCAGAGAATCCCTGTGTAAACAACTTCCTTTTCATGAAAAAAATGTCCAAGACAGAGAAGGATTCATCAGTTTTTGAAGAGCTCTTTGGCAGAGATGAGAACTGATCCCGGATACCTGGTGTCCCCAGCCAGTGCTGCATCTACGTGATCTTCCTTTTCTCCTTTGAGTTGGAAACACAGCCGTATGGTCCTTGAGGGGAAGTGCTGCCTTACCTTCAGTCATCTAAAAATAATCTAAAATGCCTGCCTGTATGCTCCGCACAGTCAGCGAAGACTAACCTCTGCCTGTGGAGAGGGGGTGCCTTCAAAGGTAGAGGAGACTAGGTAGGACCACCTTTGAAGGTCATACCTAGTCTCCTCTTACAGACCAGTGACCTTTCAGACACCTGGAATTAGAAGAGGAGACATCTATAAATTACGGACAAGAGCAGGGGAGGTTAGTAAGTGGTGACCCTCTGGGAAAGGTGATGCACAACAGACACAATTTGGATTCTTGTCTTCAGACGTACTCCTTTGAGTTGATTTTCTTTCTGACACATCAGAACTCAGAAGGGAAAACATGGCTAAGCCTTTGTGCGGTGGGAGCAGCACTGACAGACCGGGTCTTTTCGTGGCCTCACGCTGTTGCACCACTTCATTGCCATTTCCCTCTGAGACTAGCATTATCATGTCAGTCAGTGCTTTCAACTGGAAGCAGAGCTGGGGCAAATGGAAACACGACTTGTGACAGTCCGGTGTATCCTGCGGCTTCCCGCCCCACCGAGGCGCAGGCGTTGCCCTCCTTGCCAGCTGTAGCAGTGTGGGGAAGCGAGGCAAAGTAAACCCAGTGGTTTCCCGCCCCCTACACCAACGTCCTGGCACATGGTGCATTTTAGCTGCCTGCTCTCCTGCTGTGGTGAGGGAAATATAAACTCTGGGCTTGATCCCGATGGACTGAGGCAGCAGAAGCTAATCATGGGTCCTGTGGGAACAATCTGTGAGCTGGGTTCCCCCCATGCACACCCAAGCCCCTCACTCCCTCATCATGACACACAGCAAATACAATTACAAGATCTAATGAACTGCAACTAATGTAATTCTGAAAGTCTTTACAGCTAATGAAAACCAGGTCTTCCCCTTCTCAATTTAATTAAGATGTTGGGTTCATACACTGGAAAAGAAACCCTCCATAAAGCTATGTATGAATATTACATTTACATGTGCAGCAAATGTAGTTGCCTGTCACATTTGTGGGCTCTTTCTCCTGACCGCTGGATATTTAATGGTAGGAAACTATCTATGAAGGGAAATGGACTTCAGAAAATAAATACTTTCTCACATTGTTTCAAGGGAAATCTCCAGTCTGAATGTCATCTACTAAATACCACTTTGCAATATGAACTTGGTATAAACAGAACATTTCCTCAACATGAATAAATCATGATCCCTAATAAAAATGCACCCCTCTTGCACCTAAGCAAGAATCAGAAGACAGGATTTGGCCTATAACTTGTAAACTTGTATTTGTCGAACAACAAATGACGAAAAAAAAAAATCCTTTTCCCCCCTTCCTCCAGTCTGTTCTTTTTGCTGCCTGTTGGCATCAGTTTTTCTGCAATTTAAGCATCACTAATGCTGCGAGACTTCCTCTGCCTCTCTCCTTTCCCATGTTACTATCATTAGCATTACTTTAGCAGGAAGAACTACAGTATGGGTAGCACTGCAGAGAGAAGGATAAATACATCATGCTCCTGCAAAAAGTTTTGCTGCTACTTTGAGTTACGAGCTGCCAAAGCATGGTGACAGAGAAGCAACTGCTGGTAGACAGGACAAACAGAGCATCACATCACTTCACCCAATCAATAACCAGCCTGACTTTTCTTCTTCCAGGTTTCGGTTTTGTGCTGACACAAATCATTACTTTTTCCCCACAGAACTTGGTCTTGTTGAGGTTTTGAACGAGAAGAATAAGACTGGAATTTGATGAAAACCCATACTGGATACAGGATAACTGCCCTTCAGGGACAGGAAAGACAGTCAAGACAGACCAGGTAAGAAGAACAACAGTCTTTCACCAGTGATGTACGAGGGGAAGAGCAGACAGCAAGCTCAAAACCTTTGTACGACTGGTCAGTAGCAAGCACATCTCATTCACAGCAAGTGAGAAGAGTCTTTCAGCTGCGCAGATGTGACCACAACAGGCCCACGCACCAGGGGCCTGTGCCCACGTCCACGTGCACACACACCACAAAAGCAGCTACTGCCTCCACTCCTGCATGGCCAGGAAGCCTCCACCTCTGTTGTCTTGCCTCCTTCTGGTACCTTCACCCACCCTCTCCCACCCGCGCAGCCTCGTTCCTCATTCCACAGCTGCTGCCTCCTCCTTTGCAGAGGCCACACTGGTGCCGCAGCTCCACCAGCTCCCACCAGTTCTCCACCTGCCTCCAGGCTTGGTCCTTCTAGCAGGGAACCGCTGCCCTTGCCATTAGCTAAGTATTTCTCACCCTGGGAAACGTTTTTGTTTTAGCACTTCTTCCCCCCAAATTATTTTTCTACAGTAATATACCAATCAAACACAGTCACACAAACTCCTTATAAAATTACCAGTATTGGAATCAACATCTATTGATTACTTTGGTTATGGCCTATTAATATTAGGATGCCCAAGTGGTGGGAAAAGGCAGGGCATGTCAGAAATAGAAAGAGCAGATGACAAGAAATAAATGAAAACACTCTTTCAGCAAGAGAATGAAGTCATAGGAATTAAGTAATAGGACTGCTTACCTAAAATGTGATAAATAACATTAAGGAACATACAAGACACAAACATATATGTGCTAATGAGGTCAACTCAAGAACATATACAGCTACAATATGCCCTCCCAGTCCACCCCGAAATTTCAACAGCTAGTTATCTTTTACAATTTACCATCACATCACTGTTATAACACCCTGTTCAGGTCTGCTTTTCCTCCACCAAGCAGTGTGGATTTCATCTGCTTTACCTTTATTCTTTGAGAAACTTGCCATGCTCAGGCCTGCTGTAATACCCTCATGAATGTGGCTCATTTTAAAGGATAACCTAACACTATATGGTGAACAAGCCTTTTTTTATCCATTTCCTTAGGGAGACAGTTTTACTGTAAAGCAATCACATTCTGCAGAAGGAAACAGTTTTCCAAGAAACCATGCACAAATCAAGAGGGTGACCACTAGTTATTGAAAGCTGAAACACTTACAGGTTAATTTGATGGCAGCAATAGTAAATTAATTTTTCCTTTTGTTGAAAGATTTTCTCGACTACGACGAACAGCTGGCTAACTGCCTGAAGAGCACAGGTTATCCAGCTCTGCATTTACTTAGACGCAATATCAAACTGATGTGCTACTTTCAGAAAAACAACTGTGCCATTCTTTTAGAGAATCCTTTTTGAACTTTTCAGCTGACTTGTAACACATGCCCGTAGACCTTAGTTGGGGCAGCTGCTAAACTGCTTGCTCTGTATTTCCATGAGTTATTCAATTAACAGGAGAAATGCAAGACTGAGTTTGGCTGGAAAAAAGCAAAAACAACAGAAAGACTCATCAGTCTCTTTACCCAAGTTTCACAAGTTTAAAAATAGCAGAAGGGAGCTAACAAGTATTATGTGGGCAAGAATGAGAACCAGATTGGTGAGGGAGAATTTATTCTTAGAAAATCCCTCATCTTGGAGTGGTTACACACAGGCATGCACTGACCCAAATAGATCATGTCTCCCATCATTTCCTAGTGCACGCAAACAGATAAAATACTGACGTGCACCAAAAAAGTTTGGGGCAAAAAAGCAAGCAAAATCTGCATGGAAACTGCCAAAAAAAAGAAAAAGCACAGCAGCTGGTACACAAATGCTAACAGGCAAACACAGCACTGCTGGCAAATGCAGGTGAAGCGAAGGCAAGGAAAAGGCAAAATTATGATGGAATATTCAAAGGTCAGCCCAAATGGATGGAGAAAACAAACCAGTTACCATAGAGTACCTACTGCTGTCTCAGAGGGACAGTCATTTGACCCATTTCAGGATGCCCAAATTATTCCACTGTGCTGGTGCTGCCCAGTGATCAAGTCTCAGGGCCACTTATTTCCCCCCGGGTGCAGCTTTCTGACTTGGCTTGATCGTCCACATTGCTGTTCAGTGGCTCTGCAGACGAGACTGGAGGATTGGGAGACCACGGGTCAAACCCACAGGGCGTCTCACCAGCTAAGTTACAGAGCACAGCTGAGCACTAATATGGGCAGCAACTACCGTTTTCTTTCCTTTCTTCCTCTCAGCCCTTCCATAGTTTTTTTACTTCCTATCAACAAATTCCCAGGCAGCACTGCAGGCTCAGTGAAATGTCACACATGTGATGTAAGGGGTGTGAGTCAGCCACCCATCATGAGATGTATGAGATGCCCAAGTGTGTCCATGTGTGAATGACGTGTCAGCCTCCTGCATTCCCAGGAGTACCAGGCAATGGAGCCTCCCAAGGGATGCAGCTGACCAGCCCCCAGGGATGCCATCTGGTTGTCTAAACACTGACAGCTAGGACCACTTGACTTACCTGAGGACATACAAGCTATCTGGATGTCTATGCAGATAGGTCCACGGAGACGGACAATTTGATGCAGGAACTGCAGGAGATCTGTGCTCTTCTGGGGTGGCAGCTGGAGGGCAAGGGGCACAGCCTATAGCACTTAAAATAGCATTCAATGCCCTCTCTTTAGGCAGATGAAACCTACATCTGGGTCTGGTTGGCAGTCATGGCACAGGTCCTACAGAAAACTCTCATGCTTCTCAAATAGCAATTGGAGACTATGAGAAATGTCCCAGGGCATCTCAAGTAGCACCAGCTGGTTCTGGGTGGGCAGCTGAAGGGGACTCTGATCACCACTGACTACAACGGGGCCTGAAGGTGCCTTGCAGGTACTTGCCTAAATTTAGTTTTCATTTGCAGTTGAATCTCATACTGTTAGTTGTTACACGGATAAAAGCATCTTCCTCTACAATCATTTCCCACACAAGGCTAAATGCTCTTAGCACTAAATCCATCTCAGAAAGCCTTAAGGATTTATAAAGGGATGAAACATTTTAGTCTAATATCAGAAGAACACTTTTCTCCAAGCAGAACAGTACCAGAGCATCACACTCCTGCCTGCTGGCAGGACAAAAAAATGAATGTCCAGATTTTCAGAAACGTTCACTACCACAGACCCTATAATGTTTAATTATCTGATGGTGCTTAGTACTCCAGATAGAGAAGAAAAGAAGTAAATAAAACCACATGAATCTGGTCATCATATGAATATTTAAGAGCCCTTTACTGGAGCATCAGTGTGTGGGCTCATAGCAACATTGCATTAAGCATCTCTATGCAGCTACAGAATGCAAGTGTAAGCATAAAATTAGCAAACAACCATCAAAAGACCTATCATAGGGGAAAAAAAAAAGTTCTTCTCCCTTCATGAACATTTTTAAATAAAATGTTAATTTCCCTGTAATTTTTCCCCATTAAAATTTTATGTTACTGCAAAGAGATAGGTACGCAGGGAACTTCTGGCCCAATTCTGTTCCCAACTGCTCTCGTATAATAACTGCAGGCAAAACAGTGTCCCCTCTGTGGGATTACACGCAACTCTAGGTTTCTTTTCATTTAATGCAACATTAACATACACATCTACACTGCATTAGAGGCAACTATTTGCCCAACTAATTTATATAAAAGTAGAAAAAGTAATAAAGCCTTTTATTATCCAGTTAGAGAGAACAGCAACATTTATAAAGTTGCAAGAAAATGCAGAGACCTTAAGAAAAATACAAAAAGATTCTTGCTGCAGCAGAAAGTTTCCAGGAATTTCAAAAACTGCAAGTCTAGTCATGGACTTCTTTTGCAGGCTCTTCTTGCTTTGTTTTTAATACTGGTGTATTGCTATGAAAAATAGCTAAGTGTCCTGCAGCTAGTGCTAAGCATTAGTTACTATTTTGTGAAAGTAAGTTGAAACTTAAATGTCAGCCTTCAGTGTAAATCTGCTGAGATTGAGTCTCTTCCCAGAGTAAATCTATTATACTTCAGTAAATGGATGGGATATAAATAAAGTAGGAACTCTGCAGAGTTTAAAACAGGAATTGCCACTGTATTAACAGGCTTATGGCAATGTTACTTAGAAGTATTTGTTTTAAAGTCTCGGCAGGCTCGTCCTGATGCCCATTACGTAAAACCGTCTGCCAAACAGACAGAATCGATCTCTGAGTGTGTCCTGCTTGGTTTGTAAATTTACCTACTGTGACTAACTGCATAACTCATTATTAAAAACAGTCAGACCTGGTCTGATGTTTCTCATCATCCTTAAAAAACTCCACACAACAAGAGATAAGAAATAGGTGAGGCTTTTAAATAAGAGCCTTTATTTGAAAGGCTTACTCCCATGGCCTGCATTAACATGCAAACGTGGACTCCCAATCACATTCACAAGATAATCATAATCCATAATTGGCACTTCTAAAGCGTTTTCACAGAGCTGTTCAAATATTGACTAATTAGCCACACCAGAATCCTGTGAGGTAGGTGAGCAGGTACACTAACCCCCTTTTCTGTGTGAGCAAATTGCTGGGGAAAAAAACCCCAACCCTTGCCCACTGAAGGGACTGAAAAGGTGGGGAGGTTTCCAGCCCATGCCCCTCGCTCAGCCCATGTTGCTCCCACCACCAGTGTGTTACCTGCTCCTCTCTTCCATACAGCAGATGAGACGAGTTCTATACTAGCAGAGCTCTGGAAATAGTGGCCAAACCTCAGTTCATTATCCAAAGTCCTGTTAAACAAAAGGTCTAGATATTCAAATGTTACAATAAAGCCTGAGGATTTGATACACATACAAGCAGTATTTACATGAGGATGGTAGCCTCTTCTGCTGAGGAACTCTCAAACAATGATGTACAGAACAATTATGGCTTATTCCCAGAAACAAAATATTACACAGGTACCTGTAACTAAATAGTAGAAAAAGAGCTCTACATGTATGGAGTAAGACACTTCTTTACTTAAAATTCAGAGAGATCTTATTATCTGTTGTGAACCTGTCCTGGTCTCAGCTGGGATAGAGTTAATTGTCTTCCTAGTAGCTGGTACAGTGCTGTGTTTTGAGTTCAGTATGC
>JAVJGG010000029.1:22669006-22693782 GCA_035590195.1 Aviceda cuculoides
CCCATCCCACTGGGTGGGGGGGAAGTGAGTGAGCGGCTGCGTGGTGCTTAGTTGCTGGCTGGGGTTAAACCATGACAGTACCTAAAATGAAGGGTGAAGAAAGTGGGGAAGTCCTGTTAGAGCCTCCAAGAGGCTTTACCTTCATCGTGTAATAAAACATGCAAGGCAAGCAATATCGTTAGTCTAGAAGAAGAGTCTAAAAACAGAGTGAAGATCCTTGGAGACCACAGCATCTAGAAAGTCAAATATGCCACTGAGTATATCCTCTATTAAATCCAGCTCATCAATTAAATTGCCCTTAGGAAAGCAATGATTAATCATTAGTATCTCAGGTTTTCTGGTTTAAACCAGCAAACACTAACGATGGCTTTATTCCAGAGCTTTGTTGTTAATCACCACATTCAGGGGTGACAAACAGGTCTTTTCCAAATAATTGTATTATCACAAGCTTACAATGTATACAACATACACAATATGAACCATTTTTATTTGGTGTAATCCTGCTTTGTCTATTAAAGCCACTGGTTCTATGTTGTGTCTAATTTCAGCTACAATCTCTTTAGGGCAAAGATTGTGTCCCTGTGGTGTTGTAAAGCCTCATTCACAGTTATAGTGGCATATAAATTAAATAAATAAGGAGAAAACTTGAACTGCAGGAATTTATTCTGCATTTATCAGGAATTCACAAGTGAGGATTTACATATTTTTAAAATGGGTTTTATTAAGGTAATATATTCCAGAGATCTGGTTCTATTCTGGTTTTTAGAAATTGGGATATGCCTTTTAATTTAACTGCAGCAACTATCTAGGTAAAAATAATAACAGGAAAAATCAAGTTAGTGTGGTGACTGGCTGAATGCTAAATACAGGGTTATGCCATGCTGAAGCTTCTTCAACCAAGCTTCTTCAGCCTGGTTCATGTGTAACCGCTTCTGAGACAAGCCAGTTTCCATCCCTGGTAAAGAGCATTAACATGATGGTATTTTTTACTACTGCATTAGTTATCTACTCTGAGCAAGGCTAGAGCAAACAAATAGTAGGAATAGAGCAGAACTGGATGCTCTAGTGAGCAAAATTCATCAAAAACGACCTAAACCAAAGGAGTACAGATTAGGTGGCTTGGGCTGCAATATGTTAAGAGGGCAAAAAGGGCTTCTGTGCTCAGAAGGTTTGGAGAATCATGAAACAGTCCCGCAAAAATTAATATTTTGTAAATCTGGCATTCCTGACCACTAACCCCCCGTAAGTCCCCTACACACCCCGGCAGGGGCCAGGGGATCACAGCCACAACAAGAAACAGACTGTCACTAATAATACGGCAGAGTCATAAGCCAAAACGAGTCTATGATAAAGCTCCAAATGCTGTACTTTTTTTATGCACACATTTTTTTTCCTCTTCAGGAGGAAGAGAGGAAGAAAAAAGTGACAATTTTTATCTCTATATAGAAATAAGTTCATGAAAACAAATGTTCAGCCTGCTCTGAGGCTTTGATGAGCAGCTGAAGCCAGCTCAGGAGACCACTGGGCTCTCGCACCTGGAGCTGGCAAGTTAGTGAAAACACAGGGCAATTTTGGTCTGTAAAGAATAAAGGATGAAGACTAGGGTGAATGCCTCGTTTCAGGTACACCAGCATTCATCTACAGTAGGTGAAACACAGCAATACTGGTAAAATAAGGTGGCTGTGTTATTAGAAATGTTAGTTGTCCTGGCTAGCCTTCTGCCCTTCGGGACCTGCAACTTCAGGTGTCTGTAAGGTGAGGGGTCTTGTCCCTACAGCCAGAGCGTGTAATTACAGATGGACACTCCCCATCCTTCAAGATGCCAAGCCCGACTCATCGAACTCATAATTTTTCTTGTTTTTCTTTTTGGTTAACAAAACTAAAACCTGTAAAGGGAGCAGCATGTGAGGTCAACTCTGTACACTAGAATGGAAAATGCACCCATTTGCACAGAGTTAATAACATGTCCTAAAATGGCCATTCGCCCTCAAAAGACATTAGCATGTAATAGCAGCTGCTCATCCTCTGAGCGCAGACGAGTGTCGGAAAGAGGTGCTGAGAGGCTTTGTCCTAGAATTACATGTCACTGCTTTAAGCATGATGTGAGGAAATTATTTTAATTGCCCGTATCAGTCCAAGACTGAAATGGTCCTATACCCGTCACTGACTTGGTAGGAGTGATGCAAATGTCTTCCTCTGGTCAGGGTGTTGTTTGAGAAGAACATGTACATATCTGAATGTCTAGAAAGCCTCACCACGAAATAAAATGAAAGAGAATCACCCCAACAAAATAGCTTTGCAAAATATTAGCTAGTAATGATAGAGTTTGACCACAAGTCTTACATACAAAGACCCAATTTCTTGCAAGTATGAGCACTGAAAGAGCAAGGACTGTTATTTTTGAGGTAAACGTTACAGTTCAAATGTCACAGACCATGTTAAAGGCATTCACAATTGGCTCTGGGATTTAGAAGGAAAAAAAATAAAAGACTTATACTGTCGTAGGAATGTTGGTGGTGATCACAGTGCTAATGACCATGAGAGAAATACAAGATTATTTTTTTAAGCATCATTATCTAGTGGCCTTAAGTGCTAATCAAAACAAGGACTATAATGCCTGCTTTAATGGGGTTTGTCTCAGTAATGGTCCTAAATGGAAAAAAATACATTAAACCCAGCCAAACTAAGAAGAGAGATAAATGGTAAAACAATACACTGAAAACCTAAAGATTCTTTTAATCTACTATTAAGTGAGTTACCATCCATGGCATTCATAGCTAGCTGCAGTTTTGTAATCCATTTGCTGAACTGTACAAATAAAATAGAAATGTTGCTGTCCTGTTTAAAACAGCAGATTAAATAAGGCCCAAATTAACCTCCAGAATGGCTGGTTTGGCAAATACTGTACTAGAACAGGCTGCATATCTATTTTCTTCTTTAAAAATAAGGAAAGCAGCTCCCTTGGAGTTTTTTCTTAAAGTAGAGGGAACCTGACCCTGCCGAGGTAGTCCTGCACATAAGCTGAGCCTCTGGACATCGCAAGATGGATGCCCTGCAGACAGAGGACCTCACACGCTCCCTCACCGACCACTGTCGTGGCTCCAGTGCTGCAGGGAAAGACACTAACTGACCTCAGCAGGATTGGGAATGTCTTAATGTTTATGGGAAGGGGCAGAGAATGCCAGGAACATTAATTCATCGCCATCCTCCTCCTCCTCTTTGTCCTTGCTCATCTCTCCTCTGCATATGCTGGCCTAATGCACAGCCACACTGAATTTCTTCAGCTTGATGCCCCAAGAGGATCAGTTACATCTGAATCCCTTAAAAGCAATTAAATAGGTTTTCTGATATATTTATTTTGCTGTACCTCCCACACTGAGACGGGAGGATCCTCAGCAGCTGAGGAGGAATGCAGACTATAGTATTTGTGGCAGATCCTGCAGGAAGAGGTGACAATTTACAGATAAAATGACAGCCAAGGTATAGAGGTGGTGATATTTTCATGTTCATTTAGAGGCAAGAGTGAAATGTTTCTGGGGATCCAGTCTTGGAAAGATGGATTATCTTTGTTCATGGTGTATACAAATTGTAGGATCGTACACCTTATCTTGAGGAAATTTTCAATAAAGGTCTTTAAAAACGGAAGCTGTAGCTTAGCGAACATGTAATTCATTCCGTAATAAATGGGTTCCCCCAATATTATAGAAAAAAAATTCCTATGGCTTGTATTGCTTTTGTAAAACGGTTGCTCTCCTGCTCTCAAGGGACTGCAAAAGGTCAGTGGTGTTGAATATATATGATTTGTAAAGTGCCCTGGGATGAGAGGTGCCGTGTAAATGTAAAATATTACTAGAGCGTATTCTCCTTAATTGACATACACTGAAATGGAATTGGCTGTGCCACAAGAGCAGAACTAAGAAACCAAGTTAGTCTGATGACAGCCAATTGTCTAAGGCTACTGACAGTCTATGACAGTGCAAATATAAATTCATCTCACAGAGAGACTTACCTAACACTGAAAGTTGTTGCTGTTCATCTGGAATAGGTGATATGTAGGTATGAATTTGAAGACTGCGTTACATAGAAATGACTAAGCAGCCAAAGATCACAGACTACTCTGTATCGCAATGAAAAAGTGGCTTCTGAAGCAGCTGTAGGCATGGGAGCTCCCGTGTAGACCATCCACCTTCTGCAGAAACACTGCCTTACGCAAGTCAGTTCTCAAGTGTATGCCAGAAATGCTTGGGATGCCATGGTCCTCACACGCTTTGCAAAGCCAGCCTCAGATGGCACTTTGGGACTCAAAATATGCATCCTATTTATCCGTGGCTTTGATGGAGGCTTCCAAGTTCCCCTTGTAGATTTGAACCTTGAGATTTGTTCACTTACAGCTGTATCCAAAAAGGCTTCCTAAAAACCAGTAAGAATTAGCCAGACTGGACTAGCGGTCCCATCCCCTCTCAGGGAAGCATAAATTATACTTTCACCCCGTTTTTTGGGATCAATTCCAATTTCTCTCTTTCTTCTGACCACAACAGTCTATACTTTAGCACTGCAATAAATAACCAGTTTGAAGTAGACTTTTAAATATTTTAACAGCTGGGGCAATGACATTATTACTCCATTTTACCGTAAATGGAAAAGCTCCCATTCTCCCTCCCAAAGACAGAGATTGCAGATCATATTCTGAATTCTTTTCAAACCCAAGGCCAAAAGATCTCACCAGCACAGTCTGTTCCCCTTCATATTATTATTCCCACTCTCACAGATTCTTTTATCTAATTCCCTTCCTCCCTGAAGTTTACACTGTCATTCCAAACATTTTTCAACTGCACTTCTCTTCCCTCCTCTTAAACTCCCTATCTCTCATCAGCCATCTAAAACCCTTCTTCAAGTAATGCTATTTTCTTTCAGAAAAAATGACGTGATGAATTCAGCAGCGCAAAGTAATCTGTTCCTACCTTTTTTCCTGTGTTAAAATAAGCCATTTTAGATTTTTTGGGGGGGTGAGGTGGCGGGGTGGGGGTGGAGCACAATACAGCACTTTAGCAAAAGCATATGAGCTTCCTGTTCCTAAAGGGAAAAGAGGAAGTTACTTTTGAATGTATTCATGCTTTCCCATGAAAACTGATACATCTGTCTGGGAGGTAAAGAAGATTTGGATTATCTATATTTGAGAGATTAGTTACATGAACTTATTGCATAAAATGATTGATTTTATAGCAACAGAAGTTTTATTCAAGGATAACATCAAAGTTATTCTCATCTATGCAAAACACTTCTCATCCACACAAAAAAGGCTCTTAATTTCCTCTATACTGAAAAAAACACTATTGTATTTTTCTCTTCACTGACGACTTAAGTATTTTGTTTCTTATACTTTCCTTGGATAATTTTTACTCTTAATAGATTTGCTCATTTGGCTACAGCTAAATTGCTGTAGTAATGGCAGACAATGACACTCTTAGGCTATGCTTTATATGATTAATCTGTGCTCCAGCTGAAAGTATTTATCATCCGGGACCTACCCTTCCCATTTGTCTTTTTCCTGTGTTTCCAGTCCTCCTTTCCTAACAAGGAGAACGACAAAAATCAGGATGGGTTTTTAACCTAGGGAATGACATTTTTAGCTCTGAGGCCTATGTGTAAATGTAAATTTCCAGCTGTTAGAACAAAGAAATAGCAAATGTGAGGCAGATGTTAATATATTACCTATTGTTGGTAATACAAGCAAAAATCAACTTTAAAAAATCCCCCAGCTATTCCAGTAATGAAAGCTTACTTGCTTGGGCATTTACATAGACCTGTGCCTACAGAAGTAAGATCTAACTAGTTTCTTGCAATCCATGGAGTCTCGTCAAATCTTCTGTGTCATTTCTTCCTCTTCTGATATTAACAATCCATGGGCTAGAAGACATAGCCAATGAAGTAGTCTCCAGATGTTTCTTCTGTTTAGCAATCTGATGAACACTCAAAGACCATTTAGGATCTCTACTTCTTAGCATCTACTGCATGATAAAGTCAAGTGGTATCTGGAGGATTCTGTATCCTATCCTATAGCACTATTTTTTCAGGACCATATTCAGCACCAGAAGTTAAACCCCATGTTTGTTTTTTGTCAAGTACCACTTGACCATAATTCTTGAGGCACTTATGAAGCGAGTATAGGCAGAGCTAATGAGCAACTGCTCTGAGCTCCGCAAGAACTCTGCTTTCCTTTGAATCCGCCAGCTGAAAAACCCACAGCACATCTGTGAATGAAATAAGGTGTTCCTTGCTGTATCTAGTATCTTTGCTGCTTCTACCATCTTCTAACCCTTGGAAACTTCTGAATTAACTGTCCTGGCATGGTGAGCACAAGTCATAGCCAGAGGCACGGAGGAGCATGGATGTTCAGGGCATACTTGCAGTTTAGATTGTCATGCAGGGTCTCCAGCCTCTCTCTAGCTCTCACCATCTCACATCTCTCATCATCTCATCTCTCTCATCTCACATCATCCCTCCCATGGACCTTGGATCCCCATGAATCCTGAAAGTCCTTCCTTCTAATGTTAATGCAGCAGCGACTTCCAATCATCTTGTGTCAGGCACATTTGTGTTTGTAATTCCTTTCACACTCGGCAATTCATTAAGGGCTCTGTTTTGATTACCAAAATGTGTGAATGCAATTTTGTATCTCATCTATACAGGGTCACTCTTATGTCAGCTCGTTTTTGACTGTGTCAGTCTTTTCCCATCCTTAAGGCAAAACAGTGTTTACATTTGGTTAGTTAAAATATTTACATTGCACATTCAAATGATGCGTTTTCCTAGTGACAGGGCTCTCTGTGGTATTTCCTCCTGTACCTACTATGCGGCGGAAACAGATGATTAAGATGAATATTCCGGGTGTCTCTAAACAAGCAGATTAAGCAAACAAGCAGCACAGCTATACTATACTAACGCTGCTGGACTTTGTAATATCCATGCAGGCTGCGTAATCTGCCTAGCGCTGCACGGAAGTCTGCCTTTTAGGACCCAAATCGGAAGAGTTACACAATTTCCAGTTACCATGTTTCAAACAGATTTTTCATTTATTGACCGTTTATTGGTTTACTCGGTGCGTGAGGTAGAGTAAACCACGGCAGAGGCAGGTCCTGGGAGAGGAGGTAAGAATGATGCTGCTCGCTGAGCATCAGCCTGCAGGTAAAAGCCTCGAGCGCGCTGTGTCTGAAGGGTGCAGAGATGATGGGGGCTGCCACCCAGCAGGAGAAAGGAGAAGTTGAGAAGGAAAGGTGACACTAAAGCTGGCAGGAGATGGCCACAAAGTGGTGGTATTTCGGGAAGCAGAAAACACAATGGACTGTCCTGTTTTAATTTAACACTTCAAGGTTGGATAAAATACTGCAAGTGCTGCTGCACAGGGACCTGCTGCACCAAGAGGTGCACCGGACGCGCAGTGTGCGCAGTTCCCCACAGGGACTGTTTAAGGCCCACGGGAGAGAATGAGCACACATGTAAAACTTCACACAAAAGTGAAATTCAACGTCATTTAAGACATTATCATCTACACAGTAAACAGTTAGTTTTGCTCACATGTTTGTTACTACTGAACAGTGAAGGACCACCATATGCAAGTCCTTCTGAGAAGAAATCAGATGCGGAGTGAAGCAACTTCTCACATGGGAACTCCATAGCAATGCAAAATTAGGAAGAAGAACTTAAAAACCCCATCTCTCAGTGGGTGTATTCCTTACCTTACAACACCATCCACGCAGGGCTTCATACAGGCTCTCTCAGTGAGGAAGCAAAAGCTTCTGCGCTGGAAAAACGAAGTGCTGGTTAAGAAGTTACTGCAAAGGCCCTGCCTGTGCTTACATCCATCACAAACTCTGCTGCATCTTTTTGTTTACAGAAACATATACAATAGATAAAAGTTGACTGTGTAAGCAAAAGCTATTTCTTTTAAATTGACCCTGTCTGCTTAGTGTCGTATACTCTGGAGGAAATGGGTTATAAAAGTCGCTGTATAAATGAGGCGTGCCGCATATAGTAAATGAACTTTAAGCAGGATTATTTTATGTGTGGGAGACATATTTCCTCCACTTTTTTAAACTAACAACAAATGAAACTTTGTAAGTGTTTGCCAGTTAAAACACAGCAGTAAAAGTAAAGTAACAGGCTCTACACCAGTATAAGGCAGTGTGTTCATAATAATAAATGACCAATTTTGATTTAACCTAAAACTGCATTTACCCACATGTATTTTTATTTCCTGATATGACTGCCTTTAGTACAGCATGCACTGAAAACCGGCTGTGAATTGCAACCCTTTTAATTACTTTGTTTCCATTTTTTTCTTGTGCAGACAAGCTCAGATTTGGGATTTCCACACTTACTGGTCCCTGACAAGTGCAAGAAAATCATTGAAAAACACAGAATCTCATCTAGGATCTCACTTCTTTCTCTCATGGAGGTAATGACCATAAAAATCTCTCATTTGATAGACAAAAAAAAATATTTGGCGGGTCTAAATATGCTTATTATTACTTTAAAATGTCCTTCTTTACTGTAGCAGGTGTTGTCTGGAATGCATCTCCCTGATGAGAAGGGCATCGTTAAAATGCTGATGTCTAAATGGCAGGATGCAGGGTCCAGCATCATCCCTGCAGCCCTGCTGCCCGGCCGAGGGGGCTGGGGGGTGGGGACCCAGCTTCCCCAAGCTGGAGCCCGCAGTTTCCCTCTCCCTCGGCGAGGGGAGCACGGGGGATGCCTGGGTGGAGGGAGAGAACGCCCTCGTTACCTGCTCGCCCAGTGCCCGACGCAGCCCCCCACCACCGAGAAGCCTGGGGGGCTGAGTACGGGTTAGTGGGGCGGACGCTGCTGCACAAAGGAGATGCTGCAAACCCCTGGGCTGAGGGCCAGGATAGACCCAGATACCGCATTTTGAACAAGTAGGTAGCAACCTTGCAGTTTTAATTAACACTTTTAACTGTTATTTCCTTCAGCCATCCTTGCAGCTACACAGCTTGCAGCTCCCAGCCTTTGGCTGGCCGGCGAGCAAAGCCCCGCCGGTTTTGGCAGAGGGACGTCCAGCGTGATGGGCAGCGGCTGCCGCTGTCACTAGCAGGATGTTTTCCGGAGTTCCTCCTACAAGGCAATGTGTTTATTCTTTGAAACAGTTGCTCCCTAAAGATTAAAACCAAACGGGAGCACAAAAGCAGCGTGTGTCCTCTGGGGCTGCTACGTGCCATCGGGCAAACAGGAGGTACGAGCTGTGTTCTCCCGAATTACAGGCAATGAACAGTGCTGCGCTGGCAGAAGAAAGTAAGGCCCTCCAGCACAGAAATGACACTCTCCTCTTTTTATCCCCCCTCCGAACCCCCCCCCCCCAAATCCTCCAATATCTTTCAAGCACCGCTTGTGACATTAATCTGGAGTGGTGTCGGGGGGTCCTCACCGCTGCTGAGCCCATTCACCCCAAAAGCGTGTCATCCTGCGCACACAAAATGAACAACAGCCCCAGCTCCAAGGCATGCACTTTTAAGACCACGTTTGTTATCATCCACAAATAGCAGTACACACTCTCAAAAATATAGTTAACAATTACAAGGGACAGACAGCAATAAAACCAGCAGAAGACCTGGAGAAGTGCTCAGACAAAATCTACCTTTACTTTAAAACTAGAAAAATAATAGTAATTTAAAACCTATTAAAAATATCATCGAAGTAGTAAGAACACAGGAGAAATACCTACACAGAAACATAAAATCCGTTTAGCACAATCTGTGTAATCTTAGTTATTACAGAGAGGCTGAAAAAAATAAATACAACACCAATTTTTCTTTCTGCTGAGGTGTGTGGAACAAATGTTAATTTTTTTACCACTGTACAGGGTATTTTCTACCCCAGGGAGTACCTGCAGGGGTGAGGAACTGTTTCTGGTAATAGGAAGAAGTATTTGCCTTGCCTAATGGCTATATGCTAATGTAGCAAAAATCCATTTAATATTGCATATACATAGTAGCTTCTGGCTTAAAAAGTAAGAAAGCTGGAGAGGGAGACTAAGCGGTCTTTTCTTCTTCTGATGGGAACACATACAGATTTTTTCATTACTGGTAATGCAACCTAAGCCTGCATAAAGGGGAACAGACAAACTTCAATAACCCTCAGCTGCAGCATGATGCCACCGTGAAGCTTTTTTCTCCTAAGGAGTACGGCAGACTTCACAACTTCTCCTGCAGTTGTATTACCCATATTTTAATTAATAACCAAACAGCAGCAATCGCTACCATGCCACCATAAAGATAAAAACCTTACCTTCGATTAACAAGGACTCCTGGTGCTGGATCCCGCTTGCATTGTGCGGAAGACACCAGCAGAAACTATTAGCGAGGCGCTATGAAACTCCCTCTTGTTGTTAAGGCAGCTCTAGGAGTTCCTGGACCCCCGTCCTCGGCCGCTCGCCGATTCGGTATGCGCGGCGCAGATCCCCACCTTCTCTGGCTGCCAAGCCGGCCACAGCCCGCGAACAATGCCGCCTCTGTCAGCCCGCCGAACGAACCGTGGCACAAAGACACGCTCATGTACGGCCCCACACTTTCCCCCCGCTCTTCTTCTTGGAGTACAGGCTGATGAGAACGGATGGGAGAAAAATGCTTATGTATTTGTGATTAGCCAAAGCTTCGCTACGTTCCGGAGGAGAAGGACGGTGTCAGCGCAGGACGGGCAAGCTGGCACCGCGAGGGGAGGTGAAATCTGCACTGGTGAAGGTGCTGCCAGCCTCACTTCGCACATTTTTGTTTCAGATCCGTGGGTGGCTGCGTGAGCAAGCAGCCGAAATAGGGGAGGAGTTACACGAAACGCAATTTATGACTTGAAGCCTTGTCTGCCTCTTCGAGAGCAGGACGGAGAGGCGAAATCGCAGCGCGATGACACAGCAGCGTGCGTTACACACCCCACCTGCCGCTGCCCGCCTTCCCAAACCGGCTGGGGAAGCTCCCCTCCCTGCTGCGGCGTTATCCCTGGGACGGGGCACGGATGCTGCAGCTGCTCTTGCACCACTGGGAAACCACGCTCCGGAGCGCCTCTGAGCACACTGCTGGTTCCTCTCTCCCCATGGCATTACCAGTTTAATTTTCAAGGAGGCACGATGCTTCACAATCTTAACAAGCGACTGTAGGATGAGACAATGAATGACATCCTCAGCAGATGTTTACAGCTGTCACTAGGAAGAGGGGAAGACGGCAGCATCTTAAATCCCCGTTTTCTACAAAGCTCCCCTTGGAAATCGGAGAGGCAAAGAAGAAAGCCCTTTTAAAATCAGATGTCTGTATTTTTCTTGTTTTGAAAGAACTATCGTGTGCATGTTGCACACATTTCGCATAACTTCAGCTTTGTTTTCTTTCCTATGAGAAAACGAGAAGCGATCTGGCCCAGCTCCAGAGGAGTCAGTGATGATCCCTGCTGAAACCAATTGGAATTTTACAGTTTAACTCAAATATTCCCAAGCCAAGCTCCACAATAGATGGTAGCTGTTTCACATTCCTCCACATTAATTATAGTTCAGATCTTAAACCACTGCAACTGAATAGAGTAGCAAGCAACAATGCGTTTTCTTCTAGAATCAAGCACCAAGGGACATGCAGCCCTAGGGTGCACCACAGCTGTGAACTCATTCCAGGTCCCTGATGAACCATCGCAGCATTACAATAATTTCCCATGCAATCAGTATTAATTGGCGACTTGCTGGCAATCCCCCAGGGGCCCTACCTCACCCTTTTAGCAGGTCCTACCAGGTCAGGCTTGAGCACCATCATCAGGACCAGGCAGCCATCACTGGTGCCCCAGTTCTCAGGGCTCGTTTTTGCTGTTAAAAGTTTGGGGCAACTGGCAAGGGTTATCTTGAGTAAGGAACAATCACAGATATGCCACTTCCAGATTAACACATATGAGTTTGTAACATGAGACAGCAAAATAAGAGGGAGATTTCTAGAGGGAATTTATAAACATTTTTTTGAAAATATCTTGTTTCAAAGCATTTCACTGAGGCCAAATTCCAGCATCGTTTTCAGGAGAACTGAGTGGCAGTGCCAGCGGATAGTAACAGCCCAGTAAGACTCTGCATCTTGTACTCAAAATTAAGCTGGGAAAGGAGAGCCGTAAATGAGCAACCAGATCTTTAATTTTTTTCTTTAATAACAGTTCTTACGGAAACTTTTTCCTTTTATCTGTTAACAAGTTCAAGTTATTTGTCTTAAGCATCTTGCCAAATGGACTTAAACAGGCTCAGGATTGCTTTATATCAGCAGAGCCCCACAGTTCCATGGCAATAAACCAAATCAGATGTTCTTTGACAGAGCATCATAAATATCTAAAACATATTTCAGAGTAGCTTTCAGGGTCAGTATCACAGCTGATTGATCTCAAACATGATCTCTTTTCACTCTGCAGAATTACAGAAGTAATCTCAAACCCCCATATACTTCTATCCTTTAAAAAGAAGTGCTGAGGCAGTTAGTTAGTCAAAAAGGTGCCCTAAATGAGAACGGCATGGAGGCCAGCCTAACACACCATTCAATAACTAGTAAAGGATGCAACATCTAATGGTAAAATACATTAGGAAATGCTTGTTGCTAGAGGCAAGCAGAATTACTTCAACCAAAACAGGTCAAGTATAATCAAGAGCAATGTCCTCCAGGCCAGCTTTATTCCTCTCCCCTTTCCTGCTTCTCCAAAGTTCCTAGTCCACATGAACAGTGGTCCTCAGCATTACTCTTGTCATACTATTTTCCTCCTTTACTGTGCAATGTTTGGCAACATAGCATCAATAGGCTGCCTAATGCAAAATGTCTACTACATGGTATACTTTGGCTTGGAGGTAGCTGAGAACATTAATGAGGGTTACTTCTCTTGGAAATCTTGGGTCTGGAGTAGAAGAGAGTGCTACAGCCTGCCTGTGCCATCTCACTTTAACAATTTGCACCTCTAGATTTTACTTAAGGGCTCATGTTGTACTTAGTGTACACAAACTCAAATGTGAAAACTGAAATCCATAGTATTTACATTGGTCAGCAGATGTATAGAGATTTATCATTTACATGTACGTGATTTATAGTTTATCGATATTTTCCTTGGAGATCCTTCTCTCTCTGGATCTTTGTGATCGTATTTGATTTTGATTTTTTTAAGGCCTTATTGTCTTTTTTTTTCCACATCTATGGCATGTAAAGATCCAGCCATTATTTTTTAGTGTCACATGAAAAATGAATACTTTCAGGCTACTCTCACAATTATTTTAAAAGTACAGAAGATAACCTCATTTTCACTGCTGTAACCCCACAGTAATTCCATTAACTTCCAGTATCTTTGGATGTACACCATCCATCTGAGATGTCCCTCACCCCTATCTCACATGTCCCTAGCTCTCAAAGAGTATAAACCCACAAAGATACTGCTCAGGGCAGTTTAGGTGGCAGAAGAGTTTTGTCATTCAGTGAAGGGATGGATTAAGGACCTACAGAATGAAAGTTTCAGAGAAGATCTTTTCCATATAAACATGTAAGAGAAAGGAGCACAGTGTGCACTCTGGCAGGGACAGTAAGGTGCAGTATGTGTCTTTGGAGTTGCAGAAGGATTATTAGATTTCTTAGCACGCTGCTACTCTGAAAAATCTGGTTTGCTCACAGGCTTTTACAACACACACATGCTCACACTCCCACTTTACATCTACAGCTAAGAGGGATACAACATTCAGTTTTTAGAAAACACAAGACCAAGAATTTCTTTCTCCAATGAAGTATGCCAAGACTTAGTCACAGGTGCTCTAACACTCTGATATCAAATTCAATATTTACAAATATAGAGCAAACATCTTTAAGCAAATTATGAACATCTCTGTCCATACAGATAACAGTTACACTTGTAATTACTTCTCTAAATAGGTGTTACATCAAATCTTCAACCAGTCAAAGATAGATGTGTTCAGCCTGCATCAGGTGATAAGCCTTAACCCTAGAGATCTTAGCTAAATTTGGATTAGCTGTTGACAAAAACCAATTTGATAACATTGCTTATTCTAGACTTCCCTTAATTACAGTTATTCCAGTCAAACTTGTCACGGATATTCCTTCCTGCATTAGCTTTCTAAGAGCATTGCTTCCAGCGACAGTTTTATTTGTAGCACTGCACGGCACCGGTATGTGCACCTCATCAGGTCCTTCCACCTGCCCGAGCCCAGTGCTGGCATGTACCAGGTTCTTTCCATCTACAGGAGATCCAGGGACTAAACATATAATTACACTTAATCAAGCATCGCCTTTTGCTCTGGCTGGGAGTTTGTCAGTCCTGGGAAGTACTTGCATATCTCCTGCAAGTCCAGCTGAAGACACGCACATGCTGGACTGCCTCCACTGCTAAGAGGGCTGTATTTCATTTAGAGCTATCTATCTTACTGAAGTATTTTTCTTGGACAGAGATCATTTGGGTCTATAGTCTGTTCTCTGCTAAAAGCTCTTGACTAACTCAGGTGAATACATCAACTATACAAGTTATGTAAGACTTGTGGCCATGGGGATTTTAATTTGGCATATCTAGCATATGTCTAAAGCCCCTTCTTAGAGAAGACAAGTCAAAGCCTTACAAAGATTTGAAGAGTACCAGTACAATCTAAGTTAATATTCTATATAACAAGAATGCAAATAATTTTCTTTAATCTTTTTTTAATGGAAGTTGGTTTGCAGCATTACAGTAATTATGAACTACTACACATTCAGCGAAGCATTTTTTTTAAGAACACCTGATGTCATTTGCAAATTTATTTCTCCTCTTTCCACCTGTCTGATTAGGACTGTGGTGGGTTGACCCTGGCTGGAGGCCAGGTGCCCACCAAAGCCGCTCTATCACTCCCTTCCTCAACTGGACAGGGGAGAGAAAATAAAACAAAAGGCTCGTGGGTCGAGATAAGGACAGGGAGAGATCACTCAGCAATTACCATCATGGGCAAAACAGACTCGACTTCAGGAAAATTAACTTAATTTATTGCCAATCAAAGCAGAGTAGGATAATGAGAAATAAACCCAAATCTCAAAACACCTTCCCCCCACCCCTCCTTTCTTCCCAGGCACAGCTTCACTCCTGGATTCTTTACCTCCCCTCGCCATCAGTGCAGGGGGATGGGGATTGAGGGTTGGGGTCAGTTCATCACCCGTTGTCTCTGCCACTCCTTCCTCCTCAGGGGCAGGACTCCTCACACTCTTCCTCTGCTCCAGCGTGGGGTCCCTCCCAAGGAGACGGCCACCACTGTAGCCCCCTGCTACCAAAACCTTGCCACGCAAACCCAGTACAAGCACTGATAATGGAACTGAACTTTCACCTCATCTGCTTCCAGTTTTTATCAAGTATTTGAGCATGGCTCTTTGGTTTCCATTTGTAGTAGCCAGAATTTCCAACTGTTTTTTTCACCCAAATGCTTGATAGATTTGAGCTTGCTTCATCCATACAAGACCACATATATTCAATCTGCTACAGTCAAGACTAAATACTTACATATGGTTTCCTAATGCTACTCATTAGGACGTGGATGGCTACAAATGTAATTCCTTCAACTTCAGCTTGCCTTTTATTCTTCCCTGCAGCTTGCTCATTTTTATTAAAAATTAAGAAAGAAATCACATTACTAAGTTTTCATTTTCCACTCCTCCTAATTTTCAAATTTATCCCATTTATAAGGCCCAACCATTCTATGACAAGAGCTTTTTAGACTATTTAACAGGAGCAAACTCTTGAATGACCTGGGATTTTCTTTTTTGTTTAACCCTCTCCTGCATCCTCCCACCTCTATTTTCCACTGCTTAATAAAATTGCAGGTCAAAGCTCCTTCTGACTCATGACATTCAAATGTTTTCAGATTTGGTTAAAAAATCGTGCAAATCCATTATCCTATATTGTCATAGCTAACCAGGAGGAACTCTCCTGAATTATTTGGATATATGGACAAGATCTGATTATCTAAATCAAATTGCTAAACTCTAAATGCACAAGGGAGTATGGTTTTTTTTTTTTAATCAAAGGTCAAATCTGATTAAAGTGTCCTCAAAATAATTGGCCAGACTATAGGACACTAGTGGGCAGAGGTTCTGGAAATGGAAGCGACACCATGCTAACTGGCAAAACAGCCACCAGATGATATAAACCTATTTATGAGTTGAGGATTTCATTTTGAGATTATAAATGCAAGAGACAAAGAATGACATCCTCCTGTCATTTGTTGACAAGCTGTGACAGAGCAGCTGAGAGAAAGATACTTGTGTCACTACTTCATCACCAGCTACGACTGCTCTGCATCCTGCCTCCTACAGCTGACTTGCATTTCTGAGTCCTGAGCCTGTCAGACCTATCTGAATTATCTCGGTTTTGCTGCCAGGAGCGGTGGCATCATACTCAGGAAAAGCATACCAGATAAAACTGTATTCAGGAAATTGCATTATACAATAAGTAATTATTAAGATGTAATTTTCTCTGTAAAAGCATTTGCACAAACTATACAAGTCCTCTTACCAGAGCTACTGCTCTGTAGAAACTATTGGAAGCACATTTAAGTATTGAAACAGTGCTAAAGATGTCTGTAGCATTTATTTATTCATAAAACAAGGAACATACAAAAAAAGAAAAAGAAACTACTCTTAGAAACTTCTATTTAACCACAGTGAATTGAGATAGTGTTTAATATTGGAAGATTCATTTCAGGAAAAACAGAATGGGATGTAGACTGTCAGCCAAGAGTTCTTGGTCTCTGATTATCACTATATCCTTCACAGTGAAAACTGGTTTAAAAACCAGGAAAACCAAGATGAACAACCTTAATCCCCTTCAAAACATAAATATAAAGTTGGTTAATTACGTCAAACATTTCTTAATGCAACCAAGGCCGTTCGTGCTGTTCTCCTAAGTATCCACAGGACAGAGCAGGGAGCTGGCTGCCCGTGCACCTGCTCCACATGGCACTAGCCTCAAATCTAGCAATACTGCCTGAAGTTTGACCTATGTTACTGGTATAAAAGAAAAAAAAAACAGCCTAAAGAAGCTGCCGGCACCTCAAATTCATAGAGCTCCTGAAGCAGATGAACAACAGATCAATAAGAGAAGGGATCTCCAGCTTCTTTCTGCTACTGTTGCCTTAGGTTTTTATGCTTTTTGCCTGCACTCCACACTACCTGTGACAGATGAGATCTAGTTTTATATCTAATATTATATTGTCCTTCGATACTTTGTTCTCCCTTGGTCATACTCACCATGGATGGCTTGGCAAATACCTGAAAGCCTCACCCAAACCTGGTCCACAAGGCTGGACTGAAAGAATTTAGAGAGTAATTGGAAAGTAAACTTAAAAGAGCAAATCTGTCAAGTGTCTGATAAAGCCAGGCTTACGTAAGGGTGCTGACAAACTGGACCCGGCCCTGATTTTCAAGTATACTTTCAACAAACACTTCTGAGAGGGAAGTGGCCCAGTAAGCCAGAGGTGTCTGACCACCAGGTGAGCTCTCTGAAAGCTCTGAAAGTATCTGTTCAAGGTTTGCCCTGATCACACAGCACGGCTGTGACAGAAGCTGGTTGGTTTGGGTTTGGGGGTTTTTTGATAACTAATAACAACATCATGAAAACTGTCTCGAGCATCAAGAATCAATCACAGTCAGCAAGCAGAGCCTCAGCCTTCAGCACACCTCCACTCCACCAGCCTTTGATATATGAAAGCCGGTATCTGCAATGGAGACTTTACCCTGTAACTATTAAGCAAGCCTCTACAGGACCATGGCTCAACAAAGCAGGAGATGCCAAATCAAAGCTGCTGAGACAGACCACGTCTGACAAGCCTTCGTCTACTGTGATGCCTTCATTTCAGTGAAAGAGATTTGCAGCTACCTGCTGTTTGTGTGCCATCACCTACCACCTTCCTCCTATGCGTGGGAGGTGACAGACAGAGTAGACTGACGGACAGAGAACGCAGAGCATCACCGCTCTGGCCAGTGCCCGGACAAGGAGGACTTCCCAGAACATTTGTATGTCTCTATCTTTGGAAAATAACCTTTTAAACCACTCTGCCAGCAGACACTGAACACGATGCTTAAGGAATCCTGCAATAACTTGTGGATGACAAGATATTTTTTTTAATCTTTGAATATGACCTCTGTCATTTTTACATAAGTTGCTGAGACAGCCACTGCGTTAGCAGAAGCCTGTTCACCACCTCCAGACTCGTGCTGGACAAAATACGCTGGACAGGCTGCTAAAAAGTATTGTCTACACCAACTTATTTAACTGGGAGAGATGATAGCATAAAAGCCTAGAACAGAGATCAGAGATGGGATTTGCTTAATTGAGCAAGCTTTGCCAGAAGATGTACTTGCACACCACAGAGGATCACATTAGCCTACCTTTAGAAAAAACCTCAGACTTAACCAAATCCTGAAATTCTTCTTCAGTATTTGCATTAAATCCATGGGAATTGTATGTGCTTTAGCATGTGTTTTCTCCCACACCAAATCAGCCAGATGGGCAGACAGGGATGTGAGAAAAACATTTTCCATTAAGCCTGAGGGGAGATGAACAAGTAAAGCAGCCCCCATGTGCTTCACCCCCATCCAAAGCATACAACCCCCCTTCCCTCCCCTACTGAGAGCCTAGCTTTCACAGAGCTCCCTTCCCCTAAGCGCAGAATGAGCAGGGGCCGGGCAGCCGGCAGGGCAGTACTCCTGCCAGCCGGGAAGGGTTCCTGGGGTGCTCCGTGCTGTGTCGGCGTGGGGAGCAAGCCTGGGGCTCCCCACTTCCATTGCCCTGCCATCCAGCACGGCCCCGGGAAGAGAGGTCGCCCTGTTTTGTACCCGTCGGTTACTGCAACACAGAATGGGGCTTTGTATAAATAGTTTTTGTTCTACTAAAATTCATCTTCCCTAGCTCACTTCCTTCCTAACAGTTGTTAATGGATTTCATTACAGGTTTTCTCCTTTTCCATGCGCATTCCTCCCCCCACGAGGAAGGCAGGCATCGGAGCAGCCGCAGCCAGCTGTGAACCTCCCCACGGAGACCCTGACTGCTGCCTCTGAGACACCAGCAACAGCCCCGAGATGGTGGAGAGCATCTTAACTTCAGACAAGATCACTTGCCGCTGCTGTGGGAATCTGGGTAGCAAAGTGCTGCTCGCTATACAGCCGGGGAGATGAGTGTGCCTTACACAGTGCAAGCAGGAGAAACATTTCATCTGAAATAGTGGGGCAGAGGAAACAAATTAATCATGCAATATGTTTAGGAAAGCCTCACCTCCTCTGAAGCGTTTCAGGAATAATGTTCAAAAAATGGTAACTGTACCCTCCCTGCCTTTGCTTTTACTGTCTGAGGAGAGGAGAGACAAAATATTACTTCTCTTTTTCCACCACTTTTTTAAAATCAGACATTCAGGGTGGCTGTTAGCATCCTCTCTGTACTAGACACCAGAAGTCACGGTGTCAAAGCCTGAATCTTTGCTCAGACAAATCTCCTAGGAACACCAGCTTGGAAAGCATGCCGTGGGAAACCAGTTCTTATTTCCTGCCACTGGAAACTTCACAGCTGATAATCCCAATCAGGCCAACTAATGTGGGTCTCTTGATTTTTTTACTTTCCTAATTTTATAGAACACGGAGAAAATAAACTCAAATAAGGGCAGGTTATCTCACATGCATAGTCCCCTCAAAACTAAACCAACGACATTAAGAATGTGAAATATGAGCCCTATACAGATCTTGTCCAAGAGATCCTATTAGAACAGAGCTGTAAGTGGGCTGGCAGATACGCCTTCAAAAACTACAGGTCTTGTACACACTCTGAGAAATCTCCTTGTGTCTCCTTATGAAGCTGCTTTTTTTTGGTGGGGTTTTCGGTGGGGTGTTGAGTTTGTTTTAGTTTTGGGTGTTTTTTTTAGCTCAGAATTTCCATTAATTCCAATCCTGGTTTAAAAAAGAAAACACCAGCAAAAAAATTCCAAACTTATTTTGCTGTGTTTCATGAGCTTAAGGCCAGGAAAAGCTCCATGCAAATATGTGAACATGTAAGGCAGTAATTTTAGATATTTGCTCATTTAAATAGGAGGCCATTCTTTGCATGAATTTAATGTTGTCAGTAAGCACAGGAGGTGTCAAATGCTTTGGCCTTTATGTTGTTTCTTACTGATATAATAATTGCCAATAGTTTATTTTTTAAAAAGTAAATTACTCCCAGTGCTATTTGGGATTTTTAAAACAATATTTAACATGGGGGAGAGCATAAAAGAATATGCAGGTGAATTTATGCCTCCAGATAAAGTACGTATCTACCACCCAGTATAACTGCATGTACAAACCCACTGTTAACGGACAGAAAGACAAGACCAGTTAAGGACCACTGTTACCTGTGCCCCACCATGTCTGACTTCGGCTCCGTGCTTCCGTCCTTCAGCCACCCCTTTGCTGCAGCCACATCCCTGTCCTTCCCCCACCGGCTGCTCCAGCCCTCTCCTCTCACAGCGGTAGCAGAACCACTCACAGCACTGGATATTGCCTACTTGATTCATTACTGAATCAACACAACATAAATCCCCCAGGCACGCCAAAGCAACACTACATTAATACTTCAGCTATGCTGCAAGAGCATCTCTCAAAATGCCTAGAAAATCGGTGCAAATGATCATGGCTTTGTTCTTCTTGTACTTTGGCCAGGAAATGGTTAAAATGGATGGGGAAAACCACTGCAAATAATCTGAAAATTGTATTGCCATCGTGTTTGCCACTTTAAATCCTATTTTTGCCTATATAAACCTTTGTGTAATACTGCTCTGTTGAAATCATTAGAAACACTTTGGCTTCATGCAGGTGGAAAAGCCCAGAACCTGATCCAGTGTGCAGGAGCACCATGGCTTCACCTGCCATGAGCCTGCAGGGCCGTTTCAGTCATTTATTTCTCCAGACATCCGCCTGCTTAGGATGAAGCTTTTACAGGAATTCTTTTAACTACATTGTGCCCCATGCAAGCATGCAGCCAAAAAAATTTAAACCCTGCTCTTGACATAGTCTTTTTCAATACAAATGGAGTTCATAGGAACCATTTATCCTTCACATTTGTGTTTTCTGCTTTCTCATTTCCATTTGCTCAAGACTCCTTGTCATATCTCATTCTGATTTTGGTGCTAGCCCTAAAAGAGTTACAGACATGATTATTTTGACTCAGCATCATCTTGCTATCCTCAATTCTGCCTTAACGTAAAAAAAGACAAAAGCAAAAGTCCTACGGCTCCATATAATTTTATGTTCTTATTAATAGTGTCTGAAGGGTGGATGAATGCATGAAAACAAAACAGAGCTGCACACATGCAACATGAAGGATTCCTATCACTGCAGAGAGCTTACCTTCCATGTTTTCCTGACTCTGCGGTAAATTAAAGACACTCCCAAATGGTGAAAACTAGCAAGGAAGTTTGCTTTGCAAACAATTCCCTTAAAAAGGCCTTGCAAGGAACTATTTGGTAGTGTTAAAGGTTTTGTCTCTTAAACATGCATTTCTCTACTGAAAGCGGATAATGTGAAGTAAAGTGCCAGAAAATGAAGTGGCTTAAGATTATACACAGTCAGTTGGGCTTTCTCTAAAGAAACATTACACGGACCCTTCACAGCTTGTGAAGCCAAGTTTCTAGAAGTTAAAAGAAGAAGCATGGAGTAACTGAAGGCTCGTGTCAAAGGACAGCAGCAGGCAGGATCCTGTACAATGGGTTTTCATTGCAACCGCACTAATACCCTCGTCTCATAAAAGGGCAGGAGTGGTAAACGGTAATGAAAGGGAAGATTAATTCCTGGTGGCTTTTACAGCTAACAGCCATACCATTGGGGCAGCAGCATCAGCCAGGAAGGTTTTTCCCCATGGCTAGGCTGGTCCCTGCTCCGAATTGGGACCTTGACTCTGCAGCATTGCAAGCAGGACAACTCGCAAGTGCTACAGATGAGGAGGCTTCAGAGAGCTGAGTGTGGAAAATATATAAGGATGCAGCATTCTCCTTGTTGCTTCAGGATACCCGATTCTAGCCATTGGACCAGCCCTTCATTTCTCCATCGTCAGTGTGGAAACATTTCTTGCAGGTTTGCACTACCTGGAGCACTGCAGGAGGGTATGGCAGCTAGAAAGGAGAAAGATGGATCTTTGAGCCTCTGGAAAGATAGAAGCAACTCAAGATAAGCAGATTAGATGGGTATCTCTGCTAAAACAACAAGCAGTGAGACCAATGTGCTTGGTGGATAGACTGGATGGCCGCCTGAGATTTGCCAGGCTGGAGCTTTCTGTCCAGTAGCCTTCCAGACAGAGTTTAGGAAAAAGTGCCCTGAAACAAGATTTAATATCTTTCCACTAGAACAAAAGTTCAGAAACCTCAAGATAATCTTGCACCAGTTCCCCTTCTCCAGTGAGATCCAGCTTCTGCCTGGTAAACGCTTCTGAACTTCACAAGGCCAAAGCTTTCACGCTTTCTCATGGAGCTTGTGTTGGGAGTCTTGAAACAGAGCATACCTAGTTCAAATAATCTCATTCATGGCTTCAGCTTTTGAAAGGAGCAAAAATAAAAGCAAAGAAATGACACTAGTGATGCTTGCAACCACTGCCAAAAAGTGGAATCTACCATATGAGCTGAAAAATTAAAACTATAACATAAGAGTTTAAGAGTGTAGGAAGAACTAGGTGAAATCAGAGCAAAGATGTGTCTTCCAACAAAGCTATGAAAAGAATAATAAATAGAACTAGCAAAAATACTGGTGCACTCCAAAAAATAAAAACAATAAAAATATTTAAATCATCAAGTTCAAATTAAAACTACCTAGACTTAGCTACAGGTATGAAAAGAAATACACCTATAAGGAAGAAAATAAAGCAATATGGACTTGCCAAGAAATATAACTATGCTAAAATAAAGCCATATGAAATTGTGTGCAAGTTGAGAAAGACTCTTTGCCTTTTTTTTTTTAAATAGTACAGCTTCCCATTTGCTTGCGGGCAGCAAACAAGGGTCCTGAGGCCCTGACGAGATCTGTACCAGAAACCTCCACACTTACTCTGGAGTCCCATAGCACAGCCACACCAAGTTCGGCTCTCCATATGTCATTGAAAATGTTTCCAAGCAAGCTGTGCAGCTCCACATGGAGAGCTGCTGGACGCTTGAGGAGCTCACAAGTCTCTACAGACAGAGCGCTCTTCAGAAGCACCAGCACCCAAGGAAAACATCCTTTAATTTTGGCACTAAGCTCGCTTAGGTGCTTAATATACCTGTCCACGCTGGCCTGCAGAAATTTATCGTCTCTCCTGGGCACGACACCCTGGCACGGTGCCTCGTGGCGAGGCGGTGGCACTGCTGCCATCCCCAGGCACTGCCTCGGGAGCCAGGCTGCCTTCCTGGGCAGGCGCTTGGGCTGACCGCGAGGGAGGGCTCGCCGGAGGAGAAAAGCCAGGAAATACAGAGAAACCGAGACAAAAGTTCTCTCCTCATTCTCCCCCCATACAAGGACCTGGAGCTTCAGCTTTTGAGCCAAATCACCGCTTTTCCATTTTTTATCCTCTCCATCCCGAGTGCCGATACTGTGAGCCCTTCCAGGCTGAGGAGACCACTGCCACATCAATATTCATAGAGGAGATCCTGAAGAAAGTTCATTTATTTTTCAGAATTATTACAGTTAATTGGAAACATCTGCTGCAAATATCTGTATGCCAGAAGCATCCCATCTACTAGGCAGTCTCTGCAGGAATACCCACTCCATCCTTTCTGGATAGGTTTTGCCAACGGCATCTTTATTGTCAAAGAAAAGACACCATAAGACTAATCGGCCAAACGCAGACTTTAAATTGTATCTGCTCATTTTCACACAAAGTAGTAACATATGCTGTGCTGTCACAGCTGTGAAAGATATTTTCATCTCCTCGATCTGCTTTTAACTGCTTTCTTGCAGTGAACCAGGTCAAGGAGTTTTGGGAACACTGCTCCCCTCTGATACCTGGCCACATCCTTAACCTAATACAGTGCTGCAGTGAGACTATTCAAGCACATGCAATTAACATTTTACATTTGTATTGAGTTTAATGTCAATATATTACGTTAATGTAAGCACATTATTTAATGTAATGTTAATGTTAAATATTTGTGTAAGTAATTATGTGAATAAAAGATAATTATTTGAATGTCCAGCAGAAAAAAGTTCCTGTGGTGATAGAATACAGACTAAGTACAAAGTATTTGCAAATCACAATAAATATATTCATTGAGTCCTACTGAAAATCTGGGCTGGAACTTACAAACACAGAATTTCTAAACAGGTTGTCACAGATAATGAAAAATGTAAGTGCAGACTGGACTTTCTAAGTATTAGACTCTGACTGTTGTAATTTTCTTTTTAATAGGCTGAAATGTGAGGCATAATCATTATCAGTAAAAAGATTCTGTCAAAACTGTGAAGAATGAGAGAAAATCACAATGTCAAATGTGTTTTTTTTAGGGAAAAAGATGAACAAAGACATTCATATTAAGGAGTGAAGTGTGGTTATATCTCTAATGAAGTCAGATGAAACTAGACAATGTCTATTCTATAGAGCTTGCCCACAACAGCTGGAGACTTCTTACTGGCTATACAAGGCAGCATGATGGAAAAACCTGTTTAAAAAGGTAAAGAGTAATAACTCGGAACCTCCAAAGACATCTTCGAAGCAGATGATCCTCTGTGAGATGCCAGACTAGGAAACTTTATTCAGGGAGGGAAGAAAAA
>JAVJGG010000029.1:22693882-22710828 GCA_035590195.1 Aviceda cuculoides
GCAAAAAAAAAAAAAAAAAAAAAAAAAAAGCTGCTATTTTGAGCCAGGTTTTTTTTTTTTTAATTAAATTAAATTACTATGGGTAAAATTTTCATGCAGATGGTCACTACGAATTCATATTTCAAACCAGATTAAAAACAGATTTTCCTTTTACATGAAGAGCAGAAATCAGTCTTCCATAATATAATCTTCTTAGATCCTCTCCCACCCCAAGGGTAAGAATAGCCACAAATTTCCCATTTAACAGTGTGGGAATGGACATTTCTTTGTCGACACCATTAAGAAGTTCCAAATCATGGTGAAAAAACTTGCACCCATCAACAGACAGAAAAAATGAACTGTGAAAAGCAGAAGATCACATAATGTCTGGATACATATTTTCATTTGGCAGAATCATGACGCTGATAGTAATAACACAAAAATAATAAGGCCTCTGACTGAAAGAGCAAGTATTCCCTTATTCCCTGAAACAGAATAGTTCCCACACTACACTACAACTGCAGCAATAATTAGGATGTGAATTTTTGGGCCAGTTTTCTTCACTTCGTGTAATGAGTTTATGAGGACCATCATCACTTCATCTCTCACATTTGAACAAGCTAGTTTGTATTTCTTTCTTCTCTCCTCAAGAAGAGGCAATGACAAGGCTGGCAGTGATTATCACCTGCACTAAATTCAAGCAATAAGTGAATAAACCCATGAACCTCAGTGTTCAAGTTCAAGTTCAATACTGATTAAGTAGTATGCTTGAACCTTCACCATACTGCTATATAAAAATTAATACAACTGCTCTACAATTTTAAGGCATTATCAACCAGAAAATTACACAGTGAAGTGTATAATCCCTGAGCATGTTCATAGGTCTTTATGCCATGAAAAATAAAATTACGCCCTTTCGCTCATTTGGACTGTGAAGCAGCTTTCTCTCAGAGAAGCGTTGGGTTTGGTGGACAGTGCCACAGCTTCCTCTGTCCCCTTGGGGAAAGCCCTGATCAAACTTTTCTGGATTCACTGCAGAAATGCAGAAGCTGTACTCACACGAAGGTGGGAGATGTGCCATTTCTGTTGGTATTAAACACAACTAGATGAAGGAAAGAAAATTGCACATTTTTGTTTGTAGCATCAAGTCACTCTCGATTCTCACGTTTGTTGGCTTGCCATGCTGCATGTCTGACACAAAAGACAATCTTACTCTCAAAGCAGAGTAAATCAGCAAGTAAAATTCTTGGAATAACAATAGTGAAATCTGTCCAATACTTCCCTAAAAATGCATGTTAAACCTGCTTTTGGTTTCACGGCTAAAGCCATGAAAACATGATTAGTGTTTAATATATTTGGAAGAAATAGTAATTCATGGCAAGGGTAAAAAATGTAAGCATGGAAACTGGGTGAGAATAATCTTAAGAAAAAAAATGAAGCAGATGCTTCAAGATACAACCCCACTACCAATAAACATTGTTACGGTTAATCCAAAAAGCAAGCTTTACATGTCCTGCATGGAATAAACTGTCACCTCCACCCTTTCCTTGTGTGGCAGTTAAGGAAACACGAGCATTAGCATATGAATGAATGACACAAACGGCTGGATTTCCTGCGAAATCTTAAGTTCTGCTTTTTCGAGATTAGGGAGAACAGAAACTGTGTCACAAGCTTTCTCCCAAAATCCACAGAGCCCTACGAACCTCGGAGGCCCAGATGCAAGGAGGGGAGAGGAGCAGTGACAAGAGCAGAGAAGCGGCGGTGCCCGCTCTGACCCGAGGATCACAAGCAAGGCCCCGGCGCAGAGCGGCCACCCCCCAGGCCTGCCCCTATGGCTGCAGGCCGACCCTGGGGCCCAGCAAATCACCCGCTAGGTCCTCCTCTCACGCTCAAGCTCCCTCCTTCAGGTGCCCAAGGTCCTCTCGCAAGGGCAGTATTTAAGCAGCAGAGAAGCCGTGCTTTGCTCAGAGCACTGATGGCACAACTACAGCACCCAAGGGTACCTACGTGCCTGCTCTTGGCGGCATGCGCTGCTGGAAGGTGACACAGCAGAGCTGGTGCCTACCCATAGCATGCCTGCTGTGGAAAGTCAACTTGACCAACGAGTCAATTTAAGAGAGCCAGCCTACCTTTGGGAATGATGTAAATGCAGGACACGGCACTTAGCACGCTGAATCAGGACTCAGCTCTGTCTCATCTCCTGCGTCTGAGCTACCTAAACCTCACTCCAACCCCAAACCTTCCTGCAACTGCCGGGAATCTTCCCATCTAATGCCAGTCTGCATGATTTCAACCCAACTCCACAGAGAAACTTCCACAGGTAGTGGAGTCTCCATCCTTGGAGACATTCAAAAGCCTGGGCAACCAGCTCTAGGTGGCTCTGCCTAAGCAGTGGGGTTGGACCAGATGATCTCCAGAGGTCCCTTCCCACCTCAACCCTCCTGTGATTCTGTGAAACTGCTGAAGTTTCCTTCACAGCATAATTAGTCTTCCAAGAGGGAAACCTACGTGCTGTAGAAAGGGAGATTTTCCATTTCTCTGCAGGCAGATCAATATTTAGGTTGTGCCCATGAGCAGTGATTACTGATCATCTGAAGAGGAGCAGAAACTCAGCACATTCCCACAACAGTAAAGGACCTGGGATAAGCAGATGTGACTGACAGCCATCCCTTCAGGAGATGCAGGGTTTGCTGCCTCAAGCGTTCCCCTTCTCTGCTGTGCTGCAGCTGCGTGTGCAAAAACACATCTTTCACGCTGCCCGCAGTGCACGGACACATACACCACCGGGAAATGCTTCAAACACATGGAAGCAGCCAGCAATTTAATTAAAACATACACACACACAGAGGCACGGGCACATCCCATTCCTCAGGAGAAACACCTTAAATAAATACAGGAGCACAGGACTGCAAGAGAACTCCCGAGTCCCTTCCATCAGCTGAAGAAACTCCATCCTAGAGCTGCTCTTTATTTTCACCTCTGCTACACCGGGAAAAGGCTGTTCACAAACCTCAGAGATAACCAGGGACTGTCTCCTGTTGCCTGGCCTCGCTTCATCCATGGTCCATTTACTTTCCTGATGCCCACTCCGTCATTTAACTTAAAATTTAGCTCTTTTCACGCCCTGATGTTTACTCTCCTCCTGTATATTTACCCTCCTGAAGACGGCAGTATCTCAACCTCTGCTTTGCTATCCAAACAAGCCAAGGTTTTTACAGTGCTTTCTGGTACAACACATGATCCATCGTCTTCCTGATCGTCCTGACAGACCCTCTGTGAGCCTGCTCCAGGTTGAACTCATCTTTCTTTAATGTAAATGGTACACACTATTCTCACTGCGCTTTGTCAAGGCTTCAAAACAATGTTGTTAATACTTTCTTTCCCTGCTAGAAATACCGCACCCACTATCCTCTTGGCATGCATTTATCTTATTAACAGCAGCATCATACTGGTTGCTCGATCCTAGGTAGGATAGTCCTAGGAGCCTAGATCTACAATGGGCCATAGTTCTAAGATCCTGGCCCTAGATGACCTCATATAGCTGTATTTATTTTTTCCTGTTTTTCAGCTGATGAGTTTCCAGCTCACAGACTAAATTCAGATGCTTATTCCCTGAAAGCATGGCCTTGCACTTTGCACAATTATATTTCATATCATATCCATTACACCAACTCAGAAGGAAACCTAATACTTCTTGTATGATGTCATGATCCTCTTCTGAAATGTCAGTGACTCTTACCTTTGAGTCATCTGTAAATTCATAAGCGTACTACTGCTTATTTGTGACAATGATAGGAAGATATTAAACACATTTCATCTCCTTTGAGGAACTTGATTAGTAGCCTCCCTTTGGCCCAACACTTCCATTACAAGACCAATGTTGCAATCTCCTCTTTATTCAATCCTCTACCTATTTAAAATTTCTTCTATAAATCTCCTTCTTCTCTTACCATACTGATAAATCTCCATGTGGGTACCATATTCAAATTCTTTATCAAAATTGAGATGGATTAAATCTATTGCTTTTCTTCAGCAACAGAACTGAAGAAGATGAAACAGCTACCCTTGGCACAAAATATTTATAATTTTTTTTTATTCCATTTTCCACTTGCTTCCTTGACTTTATTATCTTGTTCAAAATTTACTCAAAAATATTACATACTCTAGAGGTTGTCCTAACAGGCTGTTATTTGCCCAAATCCACTTCCCCTGGCTCTATCTCATAAATTGAAGTATGAATTTTATATTTCTCATTCTCATGTCCCATTGTTCAATATATTCATTAGAAACTCTGCAATCTCATATAAAAATAAATGTCTTTCCAGGGAGGAGCATAAATGGTTTTAGAAGTAAAATTTGATGACATCTCACTGCTAGTCTCTGGAAAAGAAGTGTTGGATATCATGTTTCTCTTACTTGTCCTGAAACTGCATTGCTGTTCTTAATGTCACATTGTACTTGTTGTTTTTTTTTTTTTTATAGCTAATACTGGAAACATGTGGTTCCTCTTTAAAGAGGGCTCCCAAATCAAACCTAAAATCAAATACCTCCTCATAACTTAATTTAAAAGGTTAAAAAGGTCAAGATTCTCTTTACCACCAAGGTACTTGTCCAATTCTCAAGAAGAAATTTAATTTCTCTCATCTAGAGCAAATGTGTGTAATGAAAATGGCATTTAGAAACTCTACTGCACTTTGGAATTAAACCCACTTTTTGCAGCTGCTGTTTTAAACATCATCAGCCTGGGAATGAAACAAAGCCTTGTCTCACTGACATATCCCTGCATTAATGTTAAGTTCTACAAACGAGTTTAAGTGTTTTCGGCCACCAACTGTGGAACTCCACTGTATATTCCACTGTACACTAGCCCACAACCTAATTAGCAGCACTGCAAATATTCTAGATATCTGCTAATATTATGCACAAAGATGTAATTAGAAGTGTGTCTGTACACAGATACATTTGAAAAAAAGAGAACAAACGTACAGCTCCAACTGATAACTTTATTAACTTGTTCTCAGTGGCAGTATCATATACAGGGTTCGTGCGAGGTTAATGTATACCCCACACTGTGACCTTTCAGACTGAATTTAATTACATCCCTACCAAGGATACAGAAAAATGATAAGGTGCACGCTGATTGATTTTCTTCCTTGCAGACCACAAGAGTTCATTTCAACAAAACCTTGCCATTAAATTTACAGCACAACTGAAAAAGAGTTTCAAATGATATACACCCTAATCTAATTTTTGAAACTGTTATATCAAAGACTCTCCATCATAAGCCGCAAAATCCCCATTTACCTCTTCTGTAAACCCTCTACACT
Organism: Aviceda cuculoides; assembly: GCA_035590195.1. Classification (NCBI taxonomy): domain Eukaryota; kingdom Metazoa; phylum Chordata; class Aves; order Accipitriformes; family Accipitridae; genus Aviceda; species Aviceda cuculoides. Next base: position 22,699,189 of record JAVJGG010000029.1, read on the forward strand.
GCGTACAGCATTATCCTTCAATTGTTAGCCTGCTTAAAATGTGTGAGTAACACTGTCAGAGCCTTGCTGTCACGCGTTAAAGAGCACTTTTAGGCATTCTGCCCCAGTAATCTTTGGGGACTTCAGTAACTACAAGTCAGGGGAAAATCAAAGTAAAAGGAAAAGACAGGACATCATGAACCTAAATGCAATGTAATCTCATGATAGACATTTCTACTACACGTGCACAGCGCATATACGTTCTACAAGAATTTTAGTGTCCTTACTTCAGTAATGCTGCGACGAGTATCTTTGTGAACGTACCAGTGCATGGTGAACTACCTGAATTGGGAAATTTTGCCAGAATATTTTATACATTGTGATTGCTGTATAAAATATGATATGCCTCATTATAGAGGGGTTTATTCTAAGCTGCAGTTTCTTTTCTTCAACACCAACTTAGATTTTTTGCTAATTTTTCACTATTGTTTTAAATAAATTTTTTGTGGTATTTTCAGATATTCAATAATAACACTATATTCTGCACTAAAAATACCCACGGGGAGCTTTGAGATATGTGTTTGTATAAAGCAGCTTCCATTTGCAGCAGATGAAAGTAACAGCCAACCACACCAGGGTTTCAGGTTTTTTTAAAGGAGGTGATGGCAGGCACATTTTGTTATTAATGTATAGGGGTTTTAGCTATTGCACTCATTATCACAGTCAGAACGACTCATCTACATTAAAGTACTGAAGAGCACTGTGCACAGCTGAACCATCACTTGGATCAGTTGTGTTCAGAGGAATGGAAACTTGGATGAGTCCCAAATTATGGTAGACCTAACGTCTCATTTGCCAACAAATCGTTTGTATCAGAAATGACTTTAAATGACAACACTAAAAAGAAATTTTTCCTATGTTTAACATGCCCATTAAAAAGAAATCCTTCAATGCCATTCACTGAGACTCAGATGCAGATAGTCAAAATGACCATACGGTTGGCCACAGCCCACCCTCAGCAATATCCCTGACTTAGACAATCTGCAAATGCTGTGGAGTCAAGGATGAACTTACCCACTCAAAAATTCACCTTTACAGTTACTCCCTTTCCATGAGTCTGATGCAGAAAGGTACTGGGAATGCCATCAGGAGCCTCAGAAAACAAAACTCTGCATAGACTGAGATAGTCTGACCTGCATGAGTTTTTGTCATTTTACCAACTCTCGATTTTAATTTCACAGCAAGGCTGTACCCGAAGCAGTGCTGGAGCCTCCTGAAGCCTTCTATCAGCCCTAGCTTCCCTTGGATGATCCTCAAGAAACGGAGCACAGTGGCAGCAGCAGGCTGGCGTGGACCTGGGGCTGGGTGAGTTTCACAGAGCTTTGAGGAAGGAGTCAGTGCTGTCACAAAGCAACCTCTCGAGAGCCTGCTGTGAACCTAAATTCATAATTTCCCATTTAATTCATCAGAATGGAAGCTCAGTGTGAACAACTCCACTAAGGCAAAGACAGAATTAGCCTCATCACACATGCAGCAGCATATGTCTCTTTCAACATGCACTGCAAAATAGACACTGAATGGAAAACAGATGATTTTTAACTTCCTATTCTGTCTACTGGTAAAGACAACATTCTCAAAACCCTGCATATCTTCATGTAAATTACTCTATAGCAAAGATAAATATCAAAGTTACGTGAGATGCTAGATAACTAGCAAAACAGGCTTAAAAGAACAAGGAAGAAATAAAAACACCTACAAAATCTCCAAAGACAAAAAATAAACAACAGTTTATTTGTGTTCCCAGGAAAGCCCAAAGCTAAACATTAGCATTTTCTTTTGGAGGCAACTTTCTGCATATTGAGAGCCAGCTTAAATAAACGGCTGGCTTTTCTTCTTAGAATATTTGGGGAGTCTGCAAATTTTTTTCTCCTTTGAGAAAATAAACATGAAAACCAATGCAGGAAGAACTCCACACAGGAGCAGTGCAGAAGAAATTCAAATGCCTTGTTATAATTATAAATAAGATCTTGGCCAGGCAGAAAGGCATATGAAATGCTGTCAGGTGGAGCGTTTGCCAACTATCCTTCAGGAGCAACACAGAAATCCACCCTTGTCATCTTCTTGTTGGGTTTCCTTTCCCCACCCCTCATGAATTTTATATGGCTTTTCATTTTTTTTCCCGTATTTTGCTCTTAATCTTGCCTTAGACAATCCCCTGCTAGATCCCAGGGCTCTTCGTTTGTACCCCAAAAAACCTCAGCTGAGGATTTGCTGGTATCTAACATGGGAAGTTCAGGAGCTCCAGCCAGCTTTAAGCTGCAGTCATTTTTTCTCCTTAGCAAAGCCTGGAGGGAAAGTACTTCTCCCTTCCTTGCTAGATAGTAAACATTCCTCCTCCACTGGGCACACAAATTATCTTCTGTTATCTGTAAAGACACTCAAGTAATATTCTTGTTTACCTTTATAAATGTCTTTGTGCTATCTGCAGTCTAGCTCAGGGAACTGAGCCTGAACAGGAGTAAGAGCCTCTACACGGGAGAGCAGTATCCAGAGAAATCCGTGAACAGGAAAATACAGAAACAGTCACTCTGAAGTCTGAGTTCAGGCTAAGATAGCAGCCTCAAAATAGATCTCAGGACAAAAAGCATCTTTGGCGAGCATTTTCATTTTACTTGTCAACTCAGTAGAAACATGGTTTTCTGCCTCCAGGTGCAACACGTACTCACTAATGACTGTTTATACAGATCAACACTACCGCTGTATTAATTCCCACTTCACACCCCCCCTTACATGAGGTATTGCATGATCAAAGTATTGAAATCAACACTGCCAAAGCAACATTATTTGAGCAGTCAAGTTAAGCGCATGCACATCTGAAGGATCAGATCTTAATGAGTTTTTTTGGTTGTTTTTTGGCACAAACACAACAAACACTTCAACACAAATGTAACTCAGCCCATGCAAAGTTAAGGGCTCTGCTCATGTAATTAGCATCTACAAGCACAAGTATTTGTTTATAAGAATCAAACAAATGATTAAATATTTATTAGATTATTTCATAAATAGACTAATTAGTTCTGAAATAGCTGCTTTCTTAAACTACATGACCAATATGTAATCTGTTACCCTTCATTTATCAGTTTTCATCGAAACGAATCCCGCAAATCTGACACAACTTCATTAACACCACCAGATTGTTGGTCAAATCTTTGCAGGTGGTGCATGAAACTCAATGCATCTAAATGAAAACCAGTGTACTGCCATTCCAGTCAATAAGGCTATAGACAAACCCGTATCTTTGAGTTGGTCATCACAACCTTAACTGTTTGATGCTCATCGGCATATACCTTAGAGAACGTAAAGCCTGTTAACTCATATGGTCCTTCTGAAAATGAGAGCATATCCAATGCTCACCCAGGTTAGTTTAAATTACCAAAGATGGCTCTAAATTTGTCAAATTCAGTTTGAAACTGAAGATGACTCAAATGTTTTGCAGTAATATGCCACTTCCTAAAAAAGCTGATGTTGAAGTATTTCCCATGTGTGGGCTAAGATTCCCAGATTAACAGAGAGAGCAGGAGAAAGCGGGAGATATGTGTTCCTCACCAAAAGCTGCTGACTGACTGCATTAAACAGCATTCGTCCAGGATGTGCCCAACAAGAGACCTGAGGCTGGGTTCTTGGTGCTATAGGAAAGTGCCTGGCCAAAATACACTTGGCCGCTCTGGGATGAATTTTTCTTCATATTGTTTCACTAATGCTTCCAAAAGGCCCAGTTTTGCTTCTGTATGAAAAAAAAGCAAGTTTCAAATCTAGCATTTTGCACCAAAATAAATTTGGGGTGTTGACCAGTCACAGACACAAGCAACCAGGCTTCCAATGCATCTCCTGAACTATCAATGCACAACCGAAGCTTAATATGAACTTTTCATAACAGAGCTTACCTAAGTATCTCCTTCAAACTCCTATTAACATCTGCCATATCTCAGATTACTTTTTTCTTTTTCTGTGGATTTTCCACATTCAGAACCATTTTTAACTTACTTACGGCATCAATAAGCTACATGAGGAACAAGGCAACTGATGTGGCAAAACCAAACCTAACACAAAAAGTCTCAAATACATACTGTAATGTTGTCAGAAACAGGCAATAACTACAGAAACATCATGGAAATAATAAAGGCAATAAATTGAAGCTATGTGAATATTGATTTTTATTTTCAAGACACCTCCTGAAATTATGAGATCAGTTTGGCTTTGTTTTTCTCTCATCACTTACATCTTGTCAGAAGGTAGTGCAAAACCACTGCAATCAATACTCTCTTGCTAGCCTGGATTAATAGATTTATGTTAATCTCAGCCATATACATAAAAACACCCCTTAGTATTCTTCTTCCGTAGGACTTTTACTGAGGATGAAGTTCTGAACACACAGATAAAGTAAAAATAAATGATTTTTTTTTAGAAGAAAACTTACCTTGTAGCGCACTTTCAGCAGATGTCATGAAGAGGTGTGATTGCTTCCAACAGCTTTGATCTTGCTATCATGCAGTGGCTCCTGATTGAAACAAGTGACCTCAGGGGTATTGGGAGGGAGTGGGGATCACTGAGCTCAGAAAGGGTCTCCTCACATCAGACATGCTTTTTCACACTGTATTTACTGTCAGCCTGGACTGTGTGAAATACCAGATTTCTGCAGCTCTAGCTAATGGGATGGGAGTTAGCAGCTCCTCAAAGGTTCACACACTGAGACCCTGCTGATTCTGGTGGGGTGATGCTGAACTTCAGTTCTGTGAGGAACACGCAACAGCAAAATAACAGAAAGGCAACTAGCTGGTGTATCGCTTCAGCTTCCAAATGGGGAGAAAACTAGGAGAAGAAAAAGCCTTAGCCACTGTACGTTCTTTTTGTGGCATCTGCCATTTCTTTCAACAGCATGAACTAAGCCCTGGTAAGCATCAAATGATGAACGAGTTGTTTGTCCTGGCTAAGTGCTGAGCTTAGATCATGGGATAAAAGCTATCAAGAAAAATCATTGAAAATGCAGCACCTGTTGACATTTTCCAATACGCACTGACCTTTCCAGTACCATTACATTTGGCTGTGCAGTACAATCACATTGTTTCAGCTCTACATATCGATAAGATTCTCATTATCTGAATCCTATCAAAATCTTCACACTTTTAGTGGGAGCAGAGAGAAAGACATCACTGAAAAAGGTCTATCTGAAACAAGTGTCAGTTCAGTGACACCAGAAAGATACCCACTTTGCTGCTGGGGTTAATCGTTCACACCACTGGCCGGGTAAATACCGTGTAGAGACTGATGACTAACATGAGGATGACTTCTGGTGACAGTGACAGTAGTAGGTAGCTGAAGAGCACTAAATATGGTATTCAAGGACAGAGTATAGAAAATGAACCTTGTAATCACCAGCACACCTGCAAACCAGAAATCATTTCATGATATGCGAGAAGAGTCCATGATAATTTATCACGCAGAACACAAAACCCCCTATTCTCCCTTGTTTAACTCACCTTATAAGGTTATAATGATCAGTTTTATTTCTAGCAAACCTACAAATTTGCTTTCCTTCACTTCCCCTCTTCCATTTACATTTGCTTAATATGCAAAGGTAATGCAATCTATTGAAGAAATAAGGAAGATCTGCATTAAGTCACGTCTGCTTCAGAACTCAGTTGACTCCCCACCAGCTGGAACCTATTATTTGATTAAAAATGCTGTTGTGCCAGCTGTCATGCAGCACGTTTCACTAGCCTGATTCCTGGTGGAATTAAATCCATACTAAAAATGTAGTCTAACATGAATCAGCCTCTACTCAATATTAATACATACCTGGAAAATAAAAGCATTAAAAAAAAAAGACCCCAGCCCTCCCAGACCTGGCCATGTCAATCTCTAATGTGGAAGGTGCTCAGTGGGGAAGAACTTCAAATTTCACATATTATAAGGTAGTAATTTCATAAGGCAATGTCCTAATTATACACTCAGGCTTGGTTTTAAGAGTGATCTCTCTCACTATAAAAACAAATCAAACTCCTCTTCCAATGGAACCAGTCCTGAAATAATAGATGGTTGCTGAGTTTAAAGAATTAGAAGCTCTTGTATCTCACTGGTACAGTGAAGTATTTACTAGTGGAAGGTAATTATTAGGGAATATGCCCAGAGCAAAAAATAATTTATAGTTAAGTCTGTTACTGCTAATTTATTTAGAATGAGAGACTGTGTCAGGCAAAAAGCCCATTTAATTCGAGGGGGATTTCTGCCTGATGTGGACTGCAGGAATATATGCCAAGAGTATATGCTGTGAATAAGAACTGAAAATGTTGCTCAGCTTCTTGCAGTGCAAGAACATTAGAAGCTTTAAGGCAATCATTTGCAAAGGTGTGCTTAAAAGGTCTCTAAATAGAAACACAGCTATGGTATATTGATCGGACTGATTCTTCCCATTTTCTTTTTCAGTTACCTCAAAGCAAGTTGCAGACTACAGCTTCACCAGCTCTGAAAAAAGTCCATCGGTAGCTCTGAAGAAAGTTTATATTCGATGGGATGTTTGCAGCTTGCTTTGTTCAATGGATGGCCATGAAGTTAAGAAGTTAAAAGGTTTTGATGGCTTCAGACAAGATATAGTCTCTTAATATACAGACATAAGAACATGCAGAGGTAAGGCTGAAAGCCCAAGCCCAAATCCATTCCTGGGGGTGTCAAAGCAGAGTGCGCTCAATACTTTCTTTAGAAGAACTAAGTAAGTATTATGTGGATATTTCACTGATCAAACTGACTAACAATAGTCAATCTAAATTCCCAAGTAGCAGTTAAGTTATGTCATGTATAAAATAACTAGAAGGTTTTAGTCATAGTAATGAACATAATTGAGGGGTCAAGTCACTACTGAGCCAAGCTGCTATGATCTGACAGTTGCTATAGCAGAACGGATGGTCTGAGCGCAGCAGAGAGTAGCCCAGTGCCCCACTACAGAAAGTGGCATTGTAATGGGCAGCTTTGCTGACAGTGTCTGCAGGGAGGCAAGTCCCTGCAGCTGGAGTCCTACCGGTACCGAACTTCTCTTCCACTCTGGACATGGATGTCCAGGTCAGACTCTCCAGAGAAACAAAAATAAACTAACTTTGCTGCATCTTAGAGACCTTCCTTTCAAACATATTCTAATTCAGTTTGGAAAAGCTTGACCTAATACTTATGCTTTTGTGGTTTTAAATTATTTCTATTTCCAGATTCATTGTATGACTTCCTCAATAAGCAAGAAATGTATTATTTCATGTATTTTTAGGGACTGAGCTTTGTATATTTTAACTTTTTACTCTACAACCTCTTTCAGACCAGTAAAAAGTGTTGTAGTATAGCCCTGTCTATATTTGCTCAAGCACCAATTAGAAATGCATTATGCATGGACATACTGACAGACAACCCACAAATACAGAAGATAGGTAAATAATGTTTATGTACTTCTCCTAGTCACTAACTTTTCTGGCAGCATGTGCCAGAATCATCAATCCACCATCATCAAATGAGTCAACCTGTCATGGATACATTCCTCTTGTCTATCATGCAAAATGGAGATACCCTCCATGCCAAAGATGCAAAGCACTTGGACCTCCAACAATACCTGCTTTACTGAGAGAGAGCAACAGCTCATAGAAAGATATCACAAAGAGGATTTACACCAGTGAGAAGGAAGTTTAGTTTCTCCTTGGTATATGCTACTTGTCTCAAAAGTGTCACAGACAGTGACATTTAAAACCATGATGTTCCTGTATACCAAAAAAGGTCATACATTGAGATTTAGCATGATTTCACGAAGGGAACGCTATCAAACCCTGTATAATAAGAGTACAACACCCAGATTTGCCAACAGAGACATTAAAAAATAGATTCAACAGCAATTACAATATTCTTATCCCAAATCGTAGCTAAAACTTTATCCCACCCTATATTGGCATGTATTATGTGTAGGCCCTACGTTTCAATAAAAGGTAGCAAATGCTTTTAACAGCACAGTGGAGAGTTTTTATGAGATATGCAATCTACAGGAAGACTACTGTCCCTCAATAAACATTCGTTGACTGAATGTGCTATTCCAATTAACATGACCTTTACTGAAATGATAAAAGATACTGAAGTTTAACTTAAATTTTAAGAAAACTACTGAGTAGTAACAGCAGTAAGGTATTTTATGTAAAAAAAATTTCATTTATACGTATATGTATATTTATATTTACATTTACATTTATATTTATATTTCAATAGTACTGGTGTAAAAACCCTCCATACATGTGGCAGGCATGGAGGAGCTTTTTGTGGCCCCAGCACAAACCCATCCAAATCCGCCCAGGCTGTCGCTCCCCCAACAGCAGCGGCCACGCAGGCTCAGCCGAGCGCTGCGGCAGGCTGCGGAGCCCGCGACTCTGCCACACGCACCTGCCTGCCTGCCTCAAAACACACGCTGCCCCAAAAGCAGAGCTCCTACACCTGCCGTCCTGCCCCAGCCTGCCCTGGCGGCCCGGGCACGCACCATGCCCTCATGTGGAAGCTGATGGTCCTACGCAGCGGGGGTATATGAACAGAGGCGTAGGGGTGGGCTCCTGCATTACTGGTTTTCTGAGTACTGCCAGCCCATAGGATCACACTGCCTTTGTTCTGTAATCTGGAAGGCATAAAGTCACCATGGCAGGAGACCTGAGGAAATGTTATGATTAAACTGGTGATATAGGTTCTGGCCAAGAGCTCCTATAGATGCTTGGGAAAACACTGAGCAAACATCCCATCCATACTCAAACCTCCCATTTCCCAAGCTCCTGATCTGCAGCGTTGCTGAACGTACACCTGCAAATGGAGCGCTGGGAGATCTGATATTAAATACTAAGGAACGCCACAAGCCCTTAAGAAAAAAAGATTTTTTTTTTCATATATATGTATTTCAGCTCAGACATTCAAAATTAACAGAAATATTTTAAGAATTTAAGAATTCCTTATTAAGGACATATGCCTTCATTTTTCACCCTTGCCATATGATAACAATATTCATTTTCCTCACGTGGTGCTGTGAAAAAGCCTGTGAAAGTTGTGATGCACTGAGCCATCACAGTTATTTTTTCTTCCTTGTGTTACCGTAGCATATAGAAGTCCCAGGTCAGGATACAGGTATGCTGGAGGCTGTGCTCAGAGAGAACAGAAAAGGTGGTTCTTGCCTCAGAGAGTCACATTTAAATATAAAAAGAAGTCCAATAAATGGGTATGGATGGTTGACAAGGAAGTAGGAGGAAACAAAGAGACAGCATCAGTCAACACACGAGCCCGTGGCTGTAACACATCAGTAACCTACTTTTTTTTTTTGCAGGGATTATGGCAGAGGAGATTTTAAGAAGGGATTTAAAAGGAGAAAATGAGGTTAAGTGTGTTGATGTCTGCCCACAGGTCATCCTTAACTTCAGCAGTAGCAACAAATAAAGCCCACAGATGCCAGTTTGAATACACGGCAGGTCAGTGATGAAGCTGATATTGCTGGTGAACTGGAGGGATGTGTGGATGAATGGGCCAGAAGGGCTTTGGATATGAAATCAGGCTGCTTCTTACTGCCATTATTATAAGAGAGATAGATGAGTATTACAGAAATGCTCACAAGAAAACATATTTCTTTTTATAGCAAGTTTGAACAAGGTAAAAGCTACACAAGCTATATGTTGGACCATGCTTGACAGTGGACTGAGGGGTGACATTGCTTCATGACCACAGGTGTTCCTAGGGCTGGCTCCTAAACACCTCTCAGTCCACAGACATCTCTGAAGGAAGAAGCATGACTTATTCAACACACTTCACAGTTGATTTTTTAAGCCCAGGACATCATTAGCTAAGTTGATTATTTTCACAAGTTACTATCTTCTAATGACTCCTAAAATATCTGTATGCAACAGTTGGAAACTTCTGTGTTACACAGCTAATTTGGTCTTTTATAAACTGGTTTACATATGTATTTGCTATTTAATTATGTTAGAAAATATTTCAGATAGTACTTTTTCTGTCGTCTCCTTAGCTCAGCCATTTTACAAAGTTAAGAGAGCAGAGGCATCTGGGGTCCATTTGAGCTCAGTAACAAACCTTATTCTTAAAACACATTTGCCTTTCAGTAGATGACAGTGTCAACAGCAGTGCTGCCTTTTAACCAACTGACCCGAGAGATGGACTAGCATCTGCCAACCTCTTACTAAGCCTCTGAAAATATGTTTGGTGAGGCAAGGTGTTTCACCAAAGACATGTTGACATTAGGTAAATTATTGTTTAGGGAAAAAAAAGTAAAAACAGAAAAAGGCAACACAAGTCTTCTCCCTATACACAGCCTTTTTAACAGTGGTTTCCAAACCAACCACTTTTTGTCGAAAGTTCCAGCAAAGCATCAGAAGAAAGCAATTTTAGGAACACAACAGCATCACAAAATTAAGGAAACTCTTTTTGCAGTACTGCATTCAGATAAACCTTAACAACAAAATGCCTGTTAAAAATATGGCTTACCTTTCATTTTTTGCTTAGTGCTCTTCACTATGTCCTTTAAAAGCTAGTAAGAATCAGCACCCAAAGGAAAGCCAGTAGGTAACATACTAGCTTGCTAATGTACAACTGTCCTAAATAACTGTAGGTTGGAGGAGCACGCTGAATCCCAGCATCCTGATAACCAGACCACTGTCTCCCATCCAGCCCCGTCAGTCGTCCACAGCGAGCGATCCCACAGAGCAGTGCCTGGCTCAGGGAGAGCAGCGCTGCTTTCCAGGCTCCACCAGCTACAGGGATGACATCTCCACTGATTCGAACGGGGATGCTGCGCTCACGTGAGGACCCACCTGCTCACAAGTAACTCAATGTGCGTGTCTCAGCCTGAAGCTGAATTCTACCCCACAACCGGGTACCTACGCTCCCTTCAGACTACAGCATCCTATAAGGCTCTTACAAGATGCAACATACAGAACAACAAAATAAGCCTCCGCAATAAGTTAAATGGACCATGTCCTAAAAGTAGGTACTTCCCTCCCCTGACTAGAGGGAGACCTCGGGTGACCAGCTCTGGTGCAGACATCCCCTGTCTGTGTGTCCTGAAGAGCACTCCAGGCTGGTGAAGCAGAAAATGCGTGCATTCATGTTTTAGTGCTTTATCTGGGGCTGGGTATTCTTCTGCTGTCAAAAGCAGAGAGTTATGTTCCTGACAACAGTAATTACAGAACTAAATTAAGAAAATAGAGCTCAGAGAGGCAGAGAGATGCAGTTGAGCTTTGGATGAACAAACCTTGTTAATTGACCGGTTACCAGCTATCTAAATAGATTAAATGAATTATTATTACAGCTCTAGTTTAACAATTTCGAAAAGTGACATTTAAAGTCACTACTTATTTCAGACCTCCTTAACTCTATGCAGTAAATTTGTCATTTAAAACCTACTTGTAAATACATGGTAACTCTTGCGAGTTAACAGCAGCATTCAAAAGTATTGGCAAGAGCAAATCAAAATGCATCCATTTTTGAGAAATGACGTATTTTCATAACCATGTTCTCATCAGATAGCAATCATAAAAAATGTGCCCATTGCAACATGTACAACAGCCCAGAAAAACATCATTTTTGGTACACTTTCTTCAG
>JAVJGG010000029.1:22710838-22740106 GCA_035590195.1 Aviceda cuculoides
TCCATGAAAGACAGTCATCTGAAAACACCGTAGTGCTTCCCCAATGCCATCTTCATATGTCAGAATACTAAATGTGAAAGTTCATACATTTGATTTCCTAGAAGATACCAGTGAGGTATCACATTTTCCTCTTCTTTTTAAAGACCACTTCCTGGGAAAAAAATATAAATGTGTGCATGTTTCAGGCACTCTGACTTATTCTGGATGGACACAGATTATGCTGTCCCAGTTGAGTGATTTAAAATTGCATTTATTGTGATGTTTCATGATTGAAGAGGTCAAAGCCTTCCCTGGAGAAAACAGCTATAAGGTGTTCTGCAGACCAATTTAAGGAATATGTGTTAAGTTCTTAGCTTCATGAGGTTAATGTGTGCCTTGGTTTCACTGTAAATAACATGACCTTCTTATTAACCAAGAGAAAGACGATAACTTTCATGTCTATAGAGCAGAAATGAATTATTTTCTTACATTTCCCCTCCCCCCTCAAAATACGCAAAGCAAATTTTGAAATTCCCAACCCTATATATCAAAGAACATTCAGGTTCAAAGTCAAGTACTAGAAAGTCAAGAAATGCCAGAACAAATTTAGTTCAGCTCCCTTGTTTATACATTAAAATGAAATATTTAATTACATGATGACGTGCTCCTTTTTTCGACTGCATTATCTGTGTTTTAAATAACAAGAAACAGATTCTATAGTGGCCTGATTTGACAAGATATTCAGATATCTATTTCATTTCAAATATAATACTTCAATAATTAAAGTCACTTATCTTGCTGAGAGACGTGTAAGGTCAGATAAAATTTTTCCTAAGAATGTAAGAATACCTGCGAGTTCAATTATTTTTTTTTTTCAGTAGGCAAAACATTTTCGGAAATAACATATATCTTCCACCAGCAAATACTGCTTGATAGTATGCTGTGATCTAATTTTGAATGAACAAAACTAGAACAAATCTCCTTTTGCCTAATTTTTTTTCAAACAGGTCTATCACAATGACTGGCTTATCAAAATATTTCAACTCACATTCTAAAAATACCTGCTATTTATTATTTTAATCTGCTGTACAGACATCAGTCTAACACTCAATTAGAGTAAGTGGTTATGAATCATGCACGCTTTAGGAGTATCTGGCTCTCTGAACAACGTTCGAGTTTTAAATCTTTATTGATAAAAATATCTTACTTCCCAGAGAAATCTACATACAAATGTGCAAATTAGGGCTAGAGTAGTGAGACTGCTTTATGGCTGAGAGGTGTCTGGGCTTGGCTAGTTGCCTTCTTTGCCTACTTCCACCTTGGCTCGGATAATTGGAATAAAGATGAATGAAAATTTAGTCCTGCAGTTTTAATAGTAACTATTTGTTATTTAAATTTCCTTTTCCACACTGAACGATTGCATGAACATGTGCTCAGAATTAAAAGGCTGCTCTTTAGCATCAGCACATTGATTTCTTGGGGTCCTTGTAAAGCTTTTCACATTGTTTCTGGACTACAGCTCTACACCCCTCTAACTGCCTGTCAGACATCATTTCTGCTTTATGAATAAATAATATGATGCCCAGGAGAAACGTTAGGCTAAGACAAAAAAATCAATATGTGTCTAGCACGTGTTAGGCAGTCGTTCAGCTGAAGTCTGCCTCAAATATGTAGAGTAATTTTAATAACAAAACAAATGCTTTCTAAACTGAGCTTAAAGGGGGGTTATTAAGAAAGCACTACCACTATGTCACTGCATATCCTATCTGAAGAACAGTAATATTGTCCTCTTAAAATGTGAATAGACATTCTGACTGCGAAGTGTCTGGCGAATACATATCTACAAATTTCAAAGATTCATATTACAGAGATTCAGTAGCAACTGATTTTTTACTCTCTTCCTCTTGGAATAGTTTCACTGCGTATCTGCATAAAAAAGCTGTTATTATAACTGACATGTTTTTTATTTTAAAAACACTTTCTTCCAAAATTGCCTTATTATTTTTTTTGCAGAGGGCCTGGGATCAAAAGTGAAACAAAAGCACGGTCAATTAATCATTCATGCAGCTCCATAATCGCCTTAGTCACTCCTGCAACGTTAGCCTATTTTCGCAGTCAGCGCAGTTCATTGGTCTGACACCGCCACTGTAGCCCCACAGATGCAAACCCGCTGCAGCAATATTTGACTCGCTCCATTTCTACAGGACGGGTCTACACAAAATGACCTTAACTCCTGTCGCGAGGTGGTTCTTTAATTCCTTTACATTACATCCGAGAAGGGTGGGTTTTGTTGAATGCACCATAGAGTGAGCAGCTTCGGTAGGAATCACCGCTCACTTGTTTTCCTGCACCTTATTGAAGGTGGACCTGCACAAGCTTGACTCCCGCACCGCTCTCCTTCCACCTCTGTGTCCTCCAGCACCAGGAACGCTCGGGCTGGCCCGGGCGGCAGCGCTCAGCCCCTGCCGACAGCGCGTCACCTCCCGTCCCGGCTCACCCAGGGCCAGCGGGCTCACCCAGGGCCGAAGCCTCACGGATCCTCACCTCCTCAAAAACACCTGCTTCCCACCGTGCTCCTCGCAAACACCGACCTCACGCTGGAAACCCGTAAGGAGGTGGCTGGGTTATTTTGGGACAGGGGGCAAGCTGACGGTGCTTGCTGCCAGCAAGCCTCACAACAGCCCTGGGCATCCAGGCTCAGCAGCACAGCCACGCAAACAGCAAAGGAGGAAGAAAATGAAGAGGTAAAGGCAAGACAGCAAGCTGTAGTCAGACCCACGGATGACCTGTGAGATCACTGACTCCAGGACACCAACATCCAGCCCAGGGACATTGCTCTCAGAGGGGTTTTTTGCTCCCCCCCTGCTGTTATGCAGACCTTTTAGTGCAGATCCTCCCCTTGGGAGCATGCTGACAAGGCAGCTCCTCCTGTTACATTCAGTGTAATGAAAAGCACAAACTTCATGTATTTATGACCCTTTCAGATTGAGGAGCCACAGCTGAGTGCCCTTGCCCAGGGGTGCTTACTGCTGCAGAAGAGCCGGCCATCTGGAAGGGCAATCTAAAGAAAGCAGAGGGAAAACCTGACATCTCAAGGAAGGAAACCTGCAGACATGCAGAAGCCACCACTGGTGGTAGAGATCAGAGGTGTCTTAAGGCTCACACTAGCCAACATGGTGGAGCCTATTAGCATCAACAGAGAGAGAAAATGCTTTTACCAGCTCAAAGTGAAGTGCTAAAGACAAAGAGAGGGGGCTTTCCAGAAAAAAAAAGAAACAAAAAATCCTATCCAACAAAAAAACCCACAAACAAACAAACAAAACCCCGAAACCCAACTTAAGCAAAAAGGAGAAGGCTCAGGCTGAAGCTTGTATGATTTTTATTCATGCTGAATACATAGAAACCCCAACCCCCGGGTGTAGCGGTGGACCGTTTGCATGCGAACGTTATTAGGGAAACAGGCAGGATGGAAACTGAAAGCAGAGCAGCTATTCCTGAATTACTTCCAACACAGGCAAGCTGTAAATTTTAAGCACCAAACCACGTGTCCCATGCACTGAAGCAGCTCTGAGAAAAGCCCCTCTTCACCCCTTCTCGCTGCCTTTCTGGTGGCAGGCATGGCCAGGCTCCTGATGGAGCTCCCTTGGTCTTGATGAGCGCTCAGATGTCAGCAAGCCTGACATCTCCTACCGGCACCTGGCTCACCAGCTCACAATCTTTCCTTCAGCCACATGCCTTGTGCCTCTGCCATGCCAACGCCAGGCCAGACAACCCAGAGCAGAGACACAGGGAACATGGCAGACCACCATGAAGCCCAGACATGACCACCACACGTGTCAAACCAGGCCTGCGTGTCCTGCACAAGACATAGGTTTGCAAGGGAGGCCTGCAAACACCTCAGCTGTCCTGCCATAGAGACCTACCCGAGAGACCCCTGCCCTGCTCTTCACCCCTCACATGTCCACTGCCCCACAACACCTAGCGCAGGAATCCGCCGTTCCTCCACTTCTAACAAAATGACTGCACAACATATTTTTCTGCCAACCCTCGGGTGACAGGATCACTTCACCCTGGACAGTTCACCAACAACTACTTGACACACACTTTCTTAATGCTTTTTATGCTATTTAAATGAATAATTATGCTTCCTAAAACCGACACTGGCTGTAACCTCTCGACCTTGATGTGGCAGAGCCATACCAACCTTGGGGGAGGAACCCCTCTGTGAAACATCCAGACCCTTGTGTGCACGCAGCACCTGGAGATGTGGTTCCACACTGAAGGACCCTCCACAGCCTGACTGGCTGAAAGAAGTCCTCAGTCCACCCACCTCCTTTTTCACTGGCCACACTTCCTTCAGCCACTCTCTAAACCATAGCCATAAGGTGATCCATGGGTGGGTTGTTCAGTTTTTTGCACAGTCAAAAATCCCACACTGCCAGGCTAAAGTCTGATACTATTCCTACACCATCAAAGCTGGTTGAAAGGGTCCTGTCTTTACCTTCCAGCCTCGCTCAAGGCCAAACAACTGTTCCTGGGTTGTACCATAAATGGGATCAGAATTTTAAAAGACCTTAAACCCCCAATAAAACAGTCTTCTTTTTTCAGCTCTAAGATTCCCAATTTTTTGAACCAGAAAGAAAATTTGCTGGACCTACAGCTGTGCTCAGAGGGCATCATGTGCCTGCCTTGACGCTGATGGAGGATTATATGGCATGATAACCTGTTCACAATTTCTGATTTCCTGTGCAAGAGTTAAGGTTATGCAGGTCCTTTAGGCACACAACAGAGTCATCAACACATTTTTATTGCAAACAGAATTTCCAAAATTATGAGCTATTCAACAGGGAAGAGAGAGGAAAAAAACCCTGACCTTTCAGAGGTGTTTCATTTCCAGATCTGAGTATCTTTCACAGAGAATGAGAGTTCAGAACTAAATCGCTTCATCTTTGACAGATTTAAAGACAACCATCACAGTCCCCTGGCTTCCATGAGGTAAAACTCCAGAAGCATGTGTGATATTAAATTGATTTTACACTAATTCTACCTTTAAGGTGTCTGGTCAAGCTCGTTGATTTCTATGTTCATTTTAAAGATAAATACTACCAAGAAGCAATGTTTCCATCAGTCATGTCAGTTATATTTATGCACTTCTCATGGGCTGAAGATTTGGGATTGAAGCATGTCTGTACTCTGTACAAAAAGAGACTGAGAGAGGGACTCGGAGTATATTCACACAAACTCGTACAACCAGTCACTGTAGCTTAGGAGGTACCTGGTCAGACAAGTTGTGGTAACCAAGTATGTTACCAGGGGTGTGCTCTCAGCTTCTGCAAAAGCAAAGTTAAACCAGTAAGCTTGTCTGAGCAAACCAACTTTCCTTTAGGAAAAGCTAGGAACATACACCATGTCAGTTAGTGCAATGTGGTTACCTTCAATGTTCTTCACTTATCATCTTACCAACATGTCGTAAGTAAAGACCACCTGCTTGGTATGCATTAGCAAAGCACTGATTCCACGGAAAGTTTCAAGGCTATCATTGAGCTAAGGAATAGACTTGAAATCTTCCCAGTATTTCTCAACTCAGCCACAAATTGAGTGCATTACATACAATGCAGTCTGGTCCAGTACCATCTTGTTACCTACTAGAAACAGCCACCCAGCAGGGCCAGGATGCTTGGAATAAAAAATAACTGCAGTGTTTGAAAATTCACCATCTGCCAGGTGTTGGGAGATGTCAATTATTTAAGTGACAACCCAATATAAATCTGATGTTGTTCAAATCTCATCAGACCTCCAGTAAATGAATGCAAGCAGCACCAGCCTACATTCTGAAGACTGGATCTCATTGGTCTCCCTGCAAAGGTACCAGATTTGCCTTGCAGACTGCATGCCCAGCCTAACTTCCTAACCACAGTATTCTTTTCCATACTCTCCACAGTGGGATAGCTTTGTAACTTAAACATGAAATATGAACTCCCAGCTGTCTATTTTGTTATTTAGTTTCTGTCCATACCAATGAAGACCTCATTTGCTATGCTTTCAAAACAGGCTTTGGAACAAGCAAATGCGATGTATAGATCTGTGGCATCTACAGCAATTGCAACAGCATAACCAGCTTTTAAGAACTTGGCAAAGTAAGCAAAGATGGCAATTTCCAATGAGGCAGTCAACACTCTACTTGACCAAAACAGATCCACTGAGCAAAACTCCTGTCATCCGGGCCAGGAAATCCTGTGCCAGCGCTGCAGAGCATGTGGTGCCTCTCACAGCTCTAGGAAGACAACCAGCTGGAAGACTGGGATGCTGAGGGGTAATGAAAGGCTTTCTGAATGACAATATACTAAACCACATCCAGCTGGTTATACCTTTCAGCTGTGACTGGTACGGCTGCTTTTTAAGACATGAAACCAACAACTGCATTTTCAAAAGGTATCACGTCTTTATTTTATACACACACACAAGATGGCACCTCACACAGCTGTGTGGATCATGAAGCTGTAAGCAACAGCTTCTGTAAAAGCTACTTCTAACATTGCTGCTACCCAGTTTAATTGCTTTGCACTGTCACCTTCATAAATTACAAAGATCTTCACAAAACTGAACTAAAGCCAAGCTGACCACCACAGGAAACAAAAAGCAGTTGCATAAACAATTACCTTGGATTCTCTGTAGAGCCTGATGTTCAAGGGCTGTACAGTATTGACAAATGTTTCCTCCTAGGCAAAAAAAGAAGTTCACAATTCTGAATTCAATTATGCCACACTACGAGAATATAACAGACAATATACATTATCTCCTGTTTCTTCAAATCTAAAATCATATCCAGAGAAAAGTACTTTAAAAAAAGGTTTCCTTCCTGTATTTAAAATACCTGAGAGTAACTAATACAGTTTTTAAACTCCTTTTAATTATTTTTGTGTTTACTATTTTCTGACTTTCAAAGATCCAATAAAGAAGTTAGGCTGAGAATTAGGACATTTTTATTCTCTCACTTGTCATGTTGCCAGTAATGGATTTCATAGACCAAATCAGAATTAAAGGCTCCTATATGTAAAGTTAGGGTAGTTTATACCCTTGCAGTGACAGTATCTTCAAAGAGATTTCTGCAGCTGCTTGGGTTTTACGAGCAGAAACTCATTGTTACTTAGTAATTGTATTGGTTTGGTATCTAAAGAAAGATCATCCAAGTCAGTGATGAGAGATTTACTAGGAACAGGGAGAGGTAAAGAGGTTGCAAACTTTCCATTAGCGCCAGCCTTGCAACACATACTTTTAGTTACAGGATAATGGAGCGGTCATGTGGTTGCAATCAGTCCTGCAATGCCTACATAATAAAAATGCTGAACTTCTCAGACTGATTCTCCTTCCCTTGCCTAAATGAAAAATTAAACTAACAACTTGGTTTGTAAATTGACTTAGCTAGAAGAAAATACATTCCTTTCCCTGGATGTTTATTTCAGATTTAAAGGGTCATACACTGTTTACTTTCTAGGGAACTGGCTTGCTACAGTATTGTAAGACTAGTTTAAACCAAAGTTAGAGCATATCTACAGCAAGTGGTTGCAAGAACTTATTTAAAGGACTTTGCAAATTAATTTAGTTAAAATTACTGTCCAACTTTTCAAATAAATTAGGCTGTATAGTGCTAACCAGTAAGATTAGGAAATCTAATTACCGCCAAAGTAAGCAGAAATAGATATAAAGTAGACTATTTCTGGAGAAATATGCCATTTCTTCTACACCATTAATTTTCAGAAGAGACTCAAGTCTCTAAAGCAGCTTAAGTATCAGGGATACTGTCAGACCACAGAAGGATACACTGATTCAATTACTTTTTTGATGTAAACCCAAATAAAATCTGTATGAGCGCGTATTACAACTCAAACTTTTTGCACAAAGACAGAAATAGTTTCTTTTTTTGTAAGCATTAACCAGTTGCTTTGCTCATTCTGCTCCCCCCTCCCTCCTTCCCCCTTACTGGTGTAGTCTACTAAAAATAAAGCAGTGCAAGCTCCTGGAGAACTGTTGCTTAGCTACATTCTCAATTATCACAATGCTGGCCTTACTCATTCAGTGTCAAGGTCAAAGCAATTGTTTCTTTACTTTAATGATGAAGTATCCTGTTTATAAAAATCTTATCTGTTTCCTACTTGGTAAAATATTGCACATTTCAGTCAATCATTGCTGGCAAGTCCTCCAGAGAGACAAAGTATGAGAACATAACCGGTAGTGTTAATTTTTGCCCTTAATGGAGAGCTTTTATCCCAACTCCACCCAAAATGCCAACTGCCTCACACTGACACACAGGCAACCAATTATACCAAAATTTCTTTCCTTCTTTGCTGTAACCAGGCAAGTATGGCAGAAATGCAGTAGTTGTATATTTATTCTTATTCTTCCCCCATCCCACGACAAGCATAAGTAAAGTGGTAACTTTTAATTAGCATGCACCTCTAAGTCAGTGTTGTGGGAAAGCTAAAGCAGAGAAGGAATTTCCCCATCAGTTCTAAACACGAGAAGTTTTTGGTTCCTCTTTGCCTTTGAGGGCAGGTGTTCAACTGCAAAGACTGCGATTCTCCCCAGGCTAGTCTGGGCTGCTGAATATTTCATAGCCCTTGAGAAACGCAGCTGTAATCAACTTGCAAATAATGAAATGGGCAGTGATAATAGAGAGGAGGTAAAGTGCGCCATTAGAAAGCATCAGTGCTTTTGGCTGCTGCTGCAGTCTTGGTGTAACAATTTATCAGGTTATTTGATAAAATAATAATGCTATCAACTATGAATCAAAATGAATGCTGTGCCAAAAAAATCAGAAAGTGTCTCAGGTGGCCAACGTGAATAGCAAAGAGAAAAAATCAGAAAGACTGCCAAAGGAATCACATTCAAAACCAAAACTCCATTAAATGCCAATTATGCACAGCCATGTTAGGGTATTAATAGAAAAATAAGTTTACAAAAGTTACGTAAGTCAGGAAAAGTTTGATAAATATTAAAATAAAACAAAGAAAATATTTAAGAAGCAGTAAACATGCTCATCTTCATAAAATCTTGTAGAGTAACCCAGCTGCGTACGTTCACTACACAGTAACCCAGTAACCTACGTTCTTTTTAACAGGATCTTGAGGTTTGACATTTGGAACCTCAGATGTTACAGTGTCCCCTCTGTATTGTTTAGCACTGGCAAGCACCAAAAGACAGCGAAAGACCAACAGTGAGATTACCACAATGGCATTTCCTGAAGATATGACATGAGCTATGATTAAGAATTTCATGTTGAAAACCAAGATTGAGCAAGAGGTGAAATGAAACAGGCAGTGATTGAGCAGATAGCAAGATGCACCTGTGAATTATGCAGGGAAGCTCCACAGAAAGCAATTCTGCATCTCACTTCAGAAAACTCCCCAAACCTGACTGTTCCTGATCTGCCCCAGGTTTCTGAGGAACAAAGCACTGACTGCTGGTACAAACATAAGGTAATGTCACAGATGAGGCTACAGTAGTTATGTGGTAAAAGAGGCAAGTTCATATATAACGACCCACAGGGATGGACAGTGAAACTTGCGTATTTCCTATCAACAGAGATGACCTCTACACATCTTTATGAATTTGGATGGAGGTGTGACTCATATCACTAACTCTCTACCCTGATCTGCAATGATACGCATGGATAAGTTGGGAAAGGCACAGTCTGCAAGTGGGAAACTGCCACCTCAGATGACTTACTCCTACCAACTCCACAGAGCAGTGACTGAGGCAAACATGCTCTCACAGGCATGGCTTTTGTTAACCTTATGGTCTGCTGTGTATCATTAGCACAGGTGAATTCCACTGCACATCCAGTGTCCAGACTGTAAAATATTAGAATAGACTAGACTATTTCAGTTGGAAGTGACCTACAACAATCATCTAGTCCAACTGCCTGAACAATTCAGGGCTGACCAAAAGTTAAAGCATGGTGTTAAGGGCATTGTCCAAATGCCTCTTAAACACTGACAGGCTTGGGGCATTGACACCTCTGAAGGAAGCCTGTTCCAGTGTTTCACCACTCTCTTGGTAAAGAAATGCTTCCTAATGTCAAGTCTGAACCTCCCCTGATGCAGATTTGAACCATTCCCACGTGTCCTATCACTGGATACCCGGGAGAAGAGATCAGCACCTCCCTCTCCATGTCCCCTCCTCAGAAAGCTGTAGAGAGCAATGAGGTCACCCCTCAGCCTCCTTTCCTCCAAACTAGACAAGCCCAAAGTCCTTAGCCACTCCTCACAGGACATCTCTTCCAGCCCTTTCACCAGCAACCAGCTGGTGAAAACAGCTGTATTTCAAGGGACGTTACGTGATGTGCAACTGTGGGGAAAAGCAGATGAGAAACAAGTGCAGGCTGAAGAATAAACACAGTGCTCCAGTCTCGTCTGTTGGAAACACAGCAGTCCCCCAGAACTGCCATGCGGCAGGTGGACCCTCCTATGGACCAGAACATGCTTCAGTGCTGAAAAGGGTACAGACTGTCTTCCCCAGCCCACATCTCCCCAGGCACCAGAGAAAACGCTGCTGAACCACAACTTCCATGGTTGCATGGTCCTTTCTCATCCTCCCTCCGAGCAAGGACTGACACTCACAGCTGCCTTCTGACAGATAAACGGAGGTAACACGCCAAAGTGGTAGGCAATTCACAGAAGGCTGATGTTGGCTCCATTAGTTAACTCCTGATACTCACAAGAATAAGATGAATGTTGTTCTTAGAAATTAAAGGAAGGTCTAGATGCAGGACTGCTGGTAGGTTCACATGCAACACTGCATGTTGCAAAGAGAAGTCTTGACAGAAGTGTGATGTTGCTCAATGGGATACTGCAAACACATGTGCTAGCAGAAAGCCGACAGTAGTGGGAAATAAAAATTGCTACACTCTTTAAGAAAGAACCTCTACATTCAGGAAGGACTTCAAGTAATGTCAGCTTAATCATCTTTTACATGTTTCAAAAAGTAGTTCATAGAAACTCCAAGAATCCAAGCAGATTGTAAAAGAAATACTAATTAAGTTGATAAACATATCCTCTTCCTTCAGTCTGTTTGTACTTGCTATGTTCTCTACACGGATACTCTGTATTTTCATTTCTTTTCTCACCAGCAACAGATACAGAAGATTTAATACTGCCAAAGAAAATCTGGTGTACACATGTTCAGTGCAGCAGGGGGAAATGAGCTCTCTCTAACATCCCAGAAACATCACCTGTCACTCTGAAAGAAAGTAGTGTCTCAGGGTGATACTGCACTGGAGTAATACCCATGCTTTGATAATCAAAGGACTCCTTCTGGTGTTATATTCCATCTGCCAGAGAAGAGATCACACAGATAGACCTTCCAGCCAGATGGAGTCACCAAAAATTCTCTTCATCTATCAGAAAGCTCAGACATAACTGAGATGCACTCATTCATATTCTCCTGCTCTCCCTCCTGCAAATACCCAAGGATAAATTACTCAGTCAAACTCAGATTTAGACTTTAAATGTCACAGGCAAATCTTATGCATCTCATCTTTCCTTTCACTTTTTCTCCCCTGCATGAAAGAATTATTCTTATTAACTCACTGGGGATCATGTCTTCCTTTTACTATCTGTGAAAAAGCACAACATGACAGACAGACCTTTTATAATATAAGGTTGGTGGAACCGGTCTCCAAGTTTACCTATTAAAAATCCAAAAATCTATTTCAACAGTTGCAAATTTTCTGCAGTATCACCAACCCTCTTCTGGATATCAGCATCCCAGTCTGACCCTTCTAGAAAATGGGAAGGCTATGGTGATACAGGCTCCTGTAATTTGTGAGGTGGCTTTTACTCTTTTGATTTACGTATATAGAACTAGTCTTGGAATAAGGATGATTAGGACATATATATACACACACACACAGAGACACATGCAGTCCTACCATCAAGGGACTCCCAAACAATGCCCAACTCCAAAGTGGGGCTCTCACTCCTCATCTAACTCTTACAAACCAGCAAGGCAGGCAGCAGTTCACTGCTCATGCATCTCCTTCTCCTTGGACAACTGAGTCTACTGGGAGCCTTGTAAAATTTGCAGCATCATATTAAATCTTCCCAAGGCTACATATTTGCCAACATGTTGAGAAAAAGGACTTTGAAGACTGTAATGGCATCTCCTGATGATAAGTACCAGAGGTGATGCTGGCAGCAGCGCTGCTCATTACAGCTGTCTGGCACTTTCCCCTTTCCAGAGCCATTTTCAACTGTTAAAAAATACAGCCTTATACTAAATATAATTTTGCATATCTCCATTGAAATGATGCACATGTTTCTGAAAATAAAGCCAAAGGACAGTACTTTTCACTGCCTAAGTTAAAAGGTCTTGGCATACTTTTTCTTTGAGAAGCTTGAGTATCTCTACTCTCTGAAGAAGGGACTTGGCATGACCTAGGAAAAAACTTTATGTCAGACCGATGCTTTTTACTGCCTTCTGAAATAGGAAGGGTGTAATCCTGTGAAAACAGGAACAGGAGTAAGGAAACAGGAGAAGAGTAAGGAAAAATGGGGAAAGTTGGGGCTGAGAGATATGTGGGGAAGATGATGGATAAAAACAGTCAAGGCAATTTGGCTGGGGAGTCAGGGAGAAAAGCAGGGTGAAGGAGGGTGAGAGAGTAGGGAGGAAGGAGGGTGAGAGAGTCAGTCAATCTAAGCAAAAGCTAAGCAGGAAAAAATGGATGGAAAAGGAGAGTGAGATCAGGAACTACTTGGATGAAAACAGGGTGAGCTGAGACCCATCCAACATGCAGCTGGTACAAGGGGAAACCGGCACTGGCTTGGCTGAGACCGGAGGACACGAAGCTAAGGAGGCAGCAGTAGAGGCTTGAGGGACTTGATGGGACACTGGCAACAAGAGGGAGTCAAGCGAATGACAGGAAAGTAATGTAAGTGCTTTTGGGCAAAAAGAAAATGTACAGATTGTGAAGATGGGAAGAGTGGCTGCGGAGGGAAATACACCTAGGGGAGCTGTAAGAGTGAAGAAGAGAGGCAAGAATAAGGCTTAGCAAAAGACAAGCAACACAGAAGGAGAAAGAAACCAGTCTAGTCAAAAGCAGAAGGTCAGAAGAGACCATCTTTTGGCAGAACTATGCAGAAGAGTCTGCACCACTAAAGCATACTCCCCTCCAGACCCAAGTCTATGGAGTGCAGGTAGGCAGCCACAGCAAAATATGCACTTGAGGGACAAATGGGCTAGGACGTATCTTTGGCTTTACCTCATCTCTCAGCTCTGCTGGCACTGATAGCACAAAGCAGTAGAGTAATAAAATGGACTGATATTACAGAATAGTTCTCTTGAAATATGAAATGACAATGCTCTGTGCCTGTTAAGGATGTGATACCAATTTACATGAGCTGTGGATTTTGTTCAAACTGTCTTCTTTAGACACAACAACAGCTCAAGGGTCTGCCATACAGAGTGCTTACTCCCAGTGGAAAACGAGACTGGCCTGTCCCATAATCTCTCACATTCAGTGTCTGCCAGAGGCTATGAGGAGTCAGCTACCGCTCTGCAGGCTGTTGATGCCTCCCATCCTTGCATTGCCTCCAGCACAGCTAGTGCTCTCCAGGAACAACCAGGGGCATGGAATAAATGACCCTCAGCTTCTGCTGGAAAAGACAGGGACAAGGCTGGCAAACTGCATCAGAGACAAGCAAGATGGGTGGCCAGATGTTTTCAGTGCTTGTGACTGAAGGAGAAAACCCACCCACTTAAGTAAACAAAGGTCCAAAACCTGCCAGAAATATGCAGGTGCTCTTGTCACTACAGCCCTCCCCAGGTTTGCAGAGTCTGACAAGCGAAGCAGGGGGGTGGGGGGCTCCCTTTGAACCCCACATCTCGGTGTTGTTCCTGCATAAACCACTCTGCAAGGGAGGGAGAGAGACAAGAAGCGGGGGGACACCTGCCCCGATCTCACCCTGATGGGTCACACACACTGTACACCCAGATCTGACTGCTTCTGGGTCCACAAGTCTCAGTGTGCCCTTAATTATTTCCATGGTAACTCATTGGTACACAAACACCCCCCCACCCCCCCCCTTATGCTGTATTCTCTTTGTACATTTTAATTCATGGAACTGGTGTGCAGAGCCCAGGAAAAATGATGGTGAGATTTATTTCTTTATTGAAAAAGCTGGAGAAGTGACGCTGCCGATGGCTGCTGCTAGAGTTATAGATGCATCAGGGTAAAATACTGCACTGAAAACCTTTCCCATGACCCAGTATGGAAGTAGTTTTTAAAGCAACTCAGCAATACACTTAGATGTCTCATATCTCCAGAGACCTCTGTGTAGCACTATCCCAGTAAATTCACGCCACTCCTTGCCTTGGGGCTGCACCTTACTTCTGAAACAAAGAAACCAATTGCAAAAGCTCTGGTAATTTTAAGAATGTTTCATATTAACTAGGGATTAGATGATATCCTGCAGATTCAGGAATATTGTTGCTGCAGCTTCTACCACTTCTTGCTTTTTTTCCCTCTTCATCTGAAGGCTTATCTGCTACCTCAGACTGCTACTTTGCCTACACAGTCCCAATGCGA
The DNA here is from genome assembly GCA_035590195.1 of Aviceda cuculoides. Taxonomy (NCBI): domain Eukaryota; kingdom Metazoa; phylum Chordata; class Aves; order Accipitriformes; family Accipitridae; genus Aviceda; species Aviceda cuculoides. Next base: position 22,725,402 of record JAVJGG010000029.1, read on the forward strand.
TGGTAGTTAAGTATGAAAGACTAAAGGTCTCCATGTTCCTCTGTAGTAATCTCCCATACCAACCGCATTTTAGAAGAAAAGAAATATTGGAAAGAACTTTCTTCATCACAGAGGGATTAGTGGGCTGCAAATTATTCCTTTAAAGTGAGATACAGCAAGATGCAACTAATAAAATGGCTAGTGGCACAACAGCCAAAGTGCTCTCTTTCCCAATAGTCTAGAACCAACTGCAAGGCACTGAGGGTATGTGATATATTTAAGAACATTACCCAAACACAGTTCTTTTTACCTTCCTTCTAATGGCCCAGCACAGACTAAGTTGCCTGTGAAACAGAGAGCACAGCAGACGATCATTGCATGCTACGATCTTTGCAGACTTGCCTTTCATCAGGCAGCACAGTTCAGAGCCAGTTCAAAAAAGGCATCTCGCTAAGAAAATACCCTGTACCTTAGCCACAAAGAGCTTGCTTTAGGAAATCTGCAGACGAAGCTGAAAAATGCAGCCATTTAAAAGGAGCAAAATTGGACAGTAAGAGCATTTACCTTTTATCTGAAAATGATTCATGAGACAACCATACAAAGTGTCAGACAACAGCAAAGTAGTTCATCTACTAGTGATAACCCAGCATTCCCAAGCCATCAATAGCCATTCGAGTACTCCTAAAGTAAATTTAGCTTCATCTTCATTATTTTCTTTATTGAAAGACTGGGGACATATTCATGGATGTTTACGCAATGGCAAGAGAGCACAGTATTGTATGTTTTATTATACTACCAAAGCAGAATCTTGTTCAGATGCTGCTAGTGTATAATTTCTGTCTCTCTTAAAAGCTGGAAGGCAATCATTAGTATGTTGGATCTGGCAAGTTCATATTATCTATCTGGTAATTATAGAAAGATGGAGAAGCTTTCAAAAAAAATACCCTCCAACTTCTACATTTACTACATACCTGATCAAAATACTATAACCATCACCTAAATTAGCAGATCTTTCCCACACACCATTATTCAGGACACAATAACGTTAGTATAAAAAGCATTAAATAATTATTAGAAGCCATACCGACTATATTTTATCTTCCCTTCCAACTTCAAAAATATAAAGCTATGCAATGACAACCTGAACGCAGGCAAACATTTTACTGATGGTGATGACAAGCTAGGCTACATGGTAATTTGTGGGGCATTACTAGCCCAAATGAACACTACAATACAGCTCTAGTCTTTCAAAATCAGTATACCAATAGTCAATGCTATTCATACCGTGGCAGCGTCAACATGCTAAATGCACACCAAAAGATAATCCCATTCTCCAGAGACTGCTGTAGAAAAGGACAGAAAGATGAGAGATGAAGGAGAGGGTGAGGGCATACATATGCATACATATACAAAGTAATTGGGATGACTGGCCTGTGCCTCATTATCTCATTTATTCATGCTTCAGGTAAAGGGGAGACAAGGAGGTGCCAGGAAGATTGCAGAAGCTGGGACAAGATGGCTACAAAAGGAGCTGGAAAGAGAAATGAAACAGAGAAGGAAAGTGAGCCCAGGGAGGAGAGACCATAAATGAAGAGGTTCAGCCAAGAAGAGTGATTGGGGGTAAAAAAAATACAAATGCAAGGCTAAAACCACTGGGAGCAGAGGGGTGCAAAAAAGGTCTGTGAGGTGCTTTGGTTGCTCCGTTCCCAGGCAAGGGCTTCACACCCCCCGTCATCTCATGGACCCCCAGCAAGCCCCACATCATAGCCTGAATGACACCGACCGAAATGGCAGGGCTCCTTATCTCTCTGGCTTATGCACCATTTTAATTACGCCGCTCGTCCGGGCCCTGGGCGGGTTGTCCCCGTGGGGGCTGGCTGCCTGGCTCAGGACCAGCACAGATAACCGGGGTGTCCCCGGGGAGCCCCATTCAGCCCCCAGCTCTCGCTCCGGCCCCTGCCTAAGCTGAGGCACTGCTGACCCTCACCCCAACCCTCGCCTGTTGTTTTTTTCAAAGAAGCCTTAGGATAAGGTAAGGCTACGAAGGCTGCAGCAACAGCATGTCAGTACACACATCCTGCTCTCCGCTAATTCCCAAAACTATAGCAACAAACAAATAGATGCAATTACCGAAGTAGATGCTAGCCCAATTCAAGAGGATTGGTACATGCCTTATAACAAGATGCTGGAGCCGCAGTCCAATCACATTTACATGAAGAAATCATTTTATGCAAATCTCTTATCCACGAGCAAAGGCCATACAGGAGAGGAGAAACAGCGCTGTATGGAGATTCGCGATGCATGGCAGATGGGCAATTTAAGGTAAATCATACAGTTCAGTTATACAAGACATATAACCTGGGGAGAAAGTGTGTAGCTTCAAAGTCATAAATTATTTATAAATAATACAGCCTTCTCATGAAATATCCAAAAGGCCAAGCGCCCATTTTTCCCATTATTTTTCTCCACTTCCACAAATCTGAGGGAAGCTGAAGATGAACACCTTATCAAGAATGAGCTAGTTTTGGGGCAGGGTGGACTTAGACGGTGGAGTTAGTTAGGGGCTCACAGGCAGTATGGCAGGAACTGAAGGCAGCAGGGCTGCTGTGCCCACCCACCTGGGAGCAAAGCAGCAGAAGTCGAAAGGAGGGAGCTGGAGTGGGCTGAGGAGAGAAGCTGTCCACCTGGGAGCTTACACCCTCCCAGGACTGTCACTGCCAGCCTGTTCAAAATCACCACTTGTTTTCTGCCAAAAATTTCAGGTTTTTTAAAGTGAAATCCAGTGCTCAGATTCACAAATCACAGCTGTGGCATCCATGCACGTGGCGTGTTTTGTTTTCTGTCAGTAGCGCTGCCTCTTCTGAGCACTGGCTATGCTCTGTACAACACATGGCGACACCTCCGTATTCAATTCTCCAGCTTCTTTCAGCACTTCTGCTGTGATACCTCAGCAGTCTGACACCCTCTCATCTTCGTTACACAACACAGCACCTGCCCAATTTCCCCTGCGATGACCAATTCAACTAACTTCTCATTTTTCTGACGTCCTGCCTGGTGACCCCACATGCCCACCCGTGCTCTTACAGGTATCCACCTTTTGAAAGATATATATACAGTTCATCATTTACTTTTATGTTGTAGATTCTTTGCTCTTCAAAGTCCTTTACAGATCTTCACACTCAGTTTGCATTTGACTCGACACAGTCTGGCTGGGTTTTTTGTTGGAATCATTAGGGGCTGATACCCATATGTTCGAGGGTATCTTTATAGTCTGAGTAACTACTAACATTTGTGCTTTCAGCCGGCCACTGTTTCTGCTTGCTTATATACACATGCAGATGCCTTATGTGACTTTTTACAATGTGTTCAAGCAGCCTCCCATGCCAAGCCTGAGGATATTAATTTTCTCCCTCCTGACTTTCTCCTATTTTCAACTGGTCTGCTGTTATTCAAGTGTGGGAAAGGTACTTCAGTGTCTAAAAAGCTCTAAAAGTTAAAAGACAGATATGTACACACGTAATTCAGACTTTTCTGAAACTCTTTGAAGTCTTGGTGTATATTTTCTTTGTATTATAAATGGTAAGTTTGCCTAAATACAACAGGAGTGTAATTCTTGAGTTCACTGCTCATGCCACACATGTAGTATAAGGCAAATAAAATATAAAACTGAAAAAACCCCCCTGATTTATTTTCTCATTAGCTACAGATATTAGCATCACTGCCTCCTACCGATTAGCTGCAACAAAAAGATGGAAATACCAGAATATTTCTTCTCAGTTTTAGGAGTGTCACATTTTTTACATAAGCAAAACTAAAAATAAACATACCTCTTGTATAATAAAGAGCAAATGTAGCACGAAGTGTCACTTTATCCATGCAGTCACCTTTCTGCGCCAGGGGTTTGAATGTATAAACCTTCTGGAGCCACAACAGGGTATTGTCATCGTTTAACCCCGGCCAGAAACTAAGCACCAGCTGCTCACTCACTCCTCCCCACCTCGGTGGGATGGGGAGGAGAATCAGAAGAAAAAAGTAAAACTCGTAGGTTGAGATAAAAACAGTTTAATAATTGAAAAAATACAACAATAACAACAATAATAATAATGAAAAGGGAGATAAGAAAAAAGAAGAGAACTAAAATCCATGAAAGACAAGTGATGCACAACGCCAATTGCTCAGCACCCGCTGACTGATGCCCAGCCAGTCCCCAAGCAACAATCAGCCCCCCCAGCCAACTCCCCCCAGTTTATATACTGAGCATGACGTTCTATGATATAGAATATCCCTTTGGCTAGTTTGGGTCAGCTGTCTTGGCCATGCTCTCTCCCAGCTTTTTGTACACCTCCTCGATGACAGAGTATGGGAAACTGAAAAGTCCTGGACTTGGGCTAAACACCACTTAGCATCAACTAAAAACATCAGCGTGTTATCAACATTATTCTCACACTAAATCCAAACCACAGCACTGTACCAGCTACTAGGAAGAAAATTAACGCTATCCCAGTAGAAACTAGGACAGATATGAACATGCAAATTCCAAAGTGGTAAGAAATCTACATTTTCAATTATGGAAATCTTCTCAGTAGCTATTGCTCATGTACACTTTGGCCTGTCAACCTTTGCAACCTTTTGGTTAACAATGAGGTTTGTTTCTGAACCTTTCTAAATATTTTAAAATTAATTAAAATGCCGTGTGAACTCCTACCCTGCCAAGCATTTTTTCTTCCCACACCACAGACTTTAGGTACTAAAACCAAAGAACAAAATCTCTTTTCTGTAGGAAGGAATATCTCTCTTGGTTAAACTTGTTCCTACCTAAGTCTACATCCACTTCCCAGGTCAGATTTTAAAAGAAGAAATTTTCACCCATTTTGCAGCTCACTAAGGTCTTAGCCACTCTATCATCACACATGCAGCTGTGTCTCTGTTCAAGTCTCTGATATTGCAAGTATAGTCAAAACTTAAATGGTATCTAAGCTCTCGCGCATGCCTTTAATTGGGGAGGACCTCTGTGAAGGCTTGGATTTCATCCTCTCCTAAAACAGGAGCACTCCTCCTTTGGGAAAATCAAACAACTTATGTTAAGACTGCTCCTCTTTCACTTCGAAAAACTTCATCCCTGACCTGGAAAGTCTCCTACGGTCTCCAAGGATTGCACTAGAGCAACAGTATTTAGACTGAGAAGGCAGCACCAGTATATCTAAGATCAGGCTCTTTGTGAATTTTAAAAATCATGAATAGGAAATAAATTTATACAAAAAATGCTTCAGTCTGTATTTTGCAAACAGAGGGGATAAAACAAATTGGACATCAATAGTCAAAGGATAACTCTACTGTTGCTGCCCCGTTGACGAAGATTAAAGCTATGTCTGTAATTAATACAAAATTAGCTTGCAAGCCAAAACAAGAAGGCTAAGGTCACCGATAACAGCTCCACTGCTCCCGTGTGCATAAAAAGCAGCACATTTGTCGGGGTTTTTTTCCAGGTGGCTGTTAACTCACCAGGAGGAGGAACCACGCAGTGGCACACTGTACCGTTGTGGTTTACAACAAAAGCCCTCTCTGTAGGCTCGTGTTGATAAGTCTCCGGCCTTGACTCTTGGATATGATACCACTTAAGGCCTATTAGCACAACAGCTAAGCTCAGCACCTCGTCTGCTATTTTGTGGAGGCACATGGGACATGACACTAGCTACAAATGGCTCGGAGATGGAGCTAGTAAGAACCGAGCTTTAAAGGAAAGGAAATAGAAAAAGCAAGACAAGTGGCTTGCATAAGCATTATTTGTCCAACATTTACAGGCTCAAGGCGCTGCAAAGAATGAGATTTTTCCTTTTTTTCACATACATGGTCAGAACGGAGATGAAATAACTGCTCTTCTGCACACATCCTGCAGGTACGGGAAGACAACGACGGATACTGCATCCCTGCTGTACAATCCAGGGAGCTTATAAGAGATTTTTCTGTTTTAAAAACTGAAGATGAAAAAGTGGGAGTGAATTGAGAAGCCGACATAAGTTACCAAGAATATGTCGCTATCCTTTTTTTGATGAAAATGGATAACCTTTTTCAAATTTTTAAAGAACAAACTAACAGAGAACTGTTATTTTAGAACAGGTTCTCTTAAAAAAAGTCTGTCTGCAAAGAAGGTGGCACAGAGGTGGTCCTACCACCCATCCAGCACAGCTGCTTAAGACTGTAGTTGGTGCCATCACACAATCACAGAATGGTTGAGGTAGGAAGGGACCTCTGGAGGTCATCTGGTCCAATCCCCCGCTCAAACAGGGACACCCAGGGCAGGTTCCCCAGACCATGTCCAGATGGCTTTTGAATATCTCTAAGGATGGAGACTCCACAACCTCCCTGGGCAACCTGTGCCAGTGCTCCGTCACCCTCACAGTGAAAAAGTGTTTCCTGATGTTCAGAGGGACCCTCCCGTGTTTCAGTGTGTGCCCACTGCCTCTGGTCCTGTCATGGGCACCACTGACAAGAGCCCGGCTCTGTCCTCTTTGCACCCTCCCTTCAGGTGTTTATAAACGTTGATGAGATTCTCCATGAGCCTTCTCTTCTCCAGGCTGAACAGACACATCTCTCTCAGCCTCTCCATCATCCTGGAGGCCCTTTGTGGGACTCCCTCCAGTATGTCCATGTCTCTCCTGTACTGGGCATCCCAGAACTGGCCCCAGCACTCCAGGTGTGGCCTCACCAGTGCTGAGCAGAGGAGCAGGATCATCTCCTTCCACCTGCTGGCAATACTTTGTCTAATGCAGCCCAGGACACCATTCACCTTCTTTGCCAAAAGAGCACATTGCTAGCTCAAGTTCTGCTTGGTGTCCACCAGGGCCGCAGGTCCTTTTCTGCCAAGCTGCTTTCCAGCCGGTCAGCCCCCAGCATGTACTGGTGCCAGGGGCTCCTCCTCCCCAGGGGCAGGACTCTGCAATTCCCCTTGCTCCTGGTACCTACCACTTACAAATTCAAATTTTGGATGTGGGATAACTCCTAGCTGCTCTCTGTAGCAGAGCAGAAGGTGACATCCCCTGGACACAGCACTGATCAGCTGCAGCCAGCCACAGGTACAGCTGCCCCACCAGAAGCCAGACTCGTGTCAGCATGTAAATGACCTGTGATCCTCAATCCCATGTTGGCTATATCCTTCTGCAAGCTCCACTTTACAATCTGCACTATATCATGCATCCCCTAATTTAAAGCTCCACATGCACCGAATTGCCACACTATGCTTTCGGAAGTTAACCCTTTCCAGTACCAAACACTCATCACTACCAGGGCTGAGGGACAAAAATCCACTAAAGAGGATCATGCAGGAGAGTGAGAAAAAGGCAAGTTTAAGTTTGCAGTGCATGCTGTCAGCCACAACACTCCTCTACTGCTAAACTGAAACATCAGTTGCAGGAAGAGAAAGCAGTACTGCACTTCTCCCTGCCACCAAAACCTCGCTCTTTAGTATATGACTGACTGAATAGCACTAATTTTTTTTTTTCAAGAGCTTGCTCCTATCTGCATAAAATCAGGCTGATACAGACACATACCAGAGGTACTGGAGTGTTAATAAAACCAGGTAGCTAGGTGTTTAAAAGGTATAAATCTCTCAGCTCTGGTCATTTACCTATAGCAATCTTCACACTTATTTTTTCTGAATTCAATCTTTCCAAGTGCCAGTTGCTGATGAACTGCAGGGAGCATGATTTTTATTAAATGATGAACACTAACATTTCAGAGTTACACCTCAGAAAATCGATTACCACCTATTGACAGATAGCTTAAGCAGAGAAATTCCTGAGGGTTTTTTGGTTTTTTTCATTCCTCTAGCCTCCAGTGAAAGAAAGCCTTTTCTGTTTAAAGCTCATGCTTTTTTTAAGTATCACTGTCATTAATTATACAGGCTAATACTTCATCTAGAAAATACAACTGCTATGTTGAGCAGGGCACACATCGTGCCGGGTGGAACACAGAAACCGCAAAGACTTGGAAATTCTCCTTCCCAGGGAATCACTGCACTGCAATGTATAGTTTCTGCCTAGTTCAAAAAACCAAGTGAAAACAAGTTTTCTTGATTACTGTGTTTCCTGAATAAAATATTATCTACTGCTGCTTAAAACTGATAACTTGTGCTAATTTTTCCACTGCCCCAAACCTAATATTTCAGTTAATTCTCAGCTGGGAGAAGCAAAGAAGTGACAAAAATCAGCCAAGGGCTTCCAGGTTCCCAGACTGCCAACCACGAGGTCCAAACCCCCAGGGCTTTGATGTCCCAGGGTAGCTACAACCAGCTCCTCAGGCCACCTCGCTTCTGCATGGACCCAAGTCCCATGGTGCCAGACGACGCCAGCGCTTTCAGGCTCCGTGCTCCACAGCTGGGATGGACGCCCAGGTTGCCTGCCTCCAGAAAACCGTAAGAGAAGACTCCCCCTGCTCCACAGTCTGGCACCTGTCCTACCCTGACAACATCTCTGCAGGTGCTGGAAACCAGGACATGGCCAGGCAGGTCTGTCAAGGCCACCCCCACAGGAGTTTGGGGGTCCCATCACTTGTTTCATAGACCAAGTTTCTCTTCCTGGGCCAACTATGGGTGTTGATGTCCCTGTCGGGAACCAACTGCACCGTGCTATTTGTCCACGCTATGCCTGAGCGCTGAATAAATGGGAAACACATAAATGCTGAGTTATTGGCTATCTGCCTGCTTTGCCAAGTAAATAATTTAGCTAATTTCCTCATAATAATGACCTCCCATTTTGGTGGCAAATCAATCCTCTGCTTCTGGGCTAGTTTGCTTTCTCCAGTACTTCCCTAGGGCTGTTTTTAACCGAACCTGTTGGGGAGGATGATAACAGAAATCACCTGGAAACCAGCATCCATCAATTCATCGTAACCGGTCAGACCCCACAGCATAATGCGCTCCCATAACCAGACACAGACACCACTTCTCTCCCTACCATTTACCCGACTGTTAACGCTAATCAGTTCCCAGTGTATGTGCTTTCCAGAAATGAGATGGACTTGTTAGGCAAAATTAAAGATGGAGTCACAAGTGAGTAAGGGCTTCAGGGTTCACTCACACAAATTAAAATACACAATTGATACTGAAATGTAAATCAAGACTATGAAATTAAATCTTCATGTTAAGAAGGGAAAAAAAAAGATTAATTCTTGCTTTCACTTCAGTCAATATAATTGACTGGAACAACAATTTAAAAGATTTGACAGACTGTTCACCAAGATACCCTGGAAAACTGAACTGTTGTACCATACCTCTACATAACTAGCATAAAACCATTTCCCAATGCATTGGCAAATTTCATGTACTAAATTGCCAGCAATATTTTTTCCCAAATTCGGCTACACTGGCAACACTAGAAGGTGACTGTATGTATGCATCCCATTTGACTACCAAGGACATAGTTAAGAAAAGAGATAAAACAAAAAGGAAAGAAAATCACATCAAAAAGAAAATCAAACTGCATTAACAGATAATACTTGAAGTACAGATTCATTATAAGTGGTCTATAGGTAACTGTTTACCTCAGGTCCACATGCATAATGTCTCATGCTACTACTCCCTTGAGTGATGAATTAATCCACACAGAAAAGCTCTGTGACAAGTCACATCACAAGAGTCATGAAATGGAGGTCACTGTGCCAGCTAGCAAATGACACATTAAAAAGGAAAAAAAAAGGCAGAAAATGCTCTTTATACTTTCCACTTCACTATGAACGTGAGGGATTTATTTCACTAATCCACGGCTGGCAGTGTCAGGGCTACTTGGAGCTGCAGAGATGGAGAGAAATATCCAATTTTCAAATCCCCTCCAGCTACATAAAGGTAAGAAAGAAGAGCTCTTCTGCCACCACTGAGCTGTTATTGCACTGCTGCCTGTATTAGGCGAACACCATTTTCTGAAAAGGCTAAATTAGAGGAAGACACGTCACAAATGGTTTCCTCCTGTAACTAGGACAGCCAACTAAGATGGCCAAGATAGTGCCCAAACGTATCTTTTTACAGCGTGCTTATTTGTAGTTTATTTTGCCTGCCCAATTACAGCGTTATATCCCTATATAGCATGAGGGGGAGGAACTGCACAAGCGACCTTGCCTATCCAAATATGAGCTTGTTCAGACTACTTAAGCATTAGGTCACAGTTTATTCTTCTGTGGGAAATGCAGTGTCCTGTCTTACAAAGTGTACTAAAAATGAGGCAATATTTGACAGTACCTCAAAGTGTGAGACAGAATACACATATCTAGTTTGGCCCTTCTATATTTTCTTCTTCTTCTTCCCTAGGCAAGCAAATCTATAAAGCCTCCCATCTAATGTGTTAGATTAATAAATGATGAAGCTACAAACAACGGAGCCCCAACCTTCCATGATGAGTGCTCAATTATTTTGCATTTAACAAGAGTAAAGGAAAATGAAATTAATTTAATCTCTGTAATAGCCAAACTAAATGATGCAATCTTGCCTACTATAACAGATCAAAACAATACATTTACATTTACCCATTGTTGTAAAAAGTGTAATTTTTACTCTGAATAGCTTCCATCCCTGGAAAAGCACATACCAAACCTTGCAGCAGAGGTCACAGAGATCATGCTTTTCTCCAAAACTAGGCTCTGGATCAGAGCTACTTTTAAGCTAAGCTCTATGACAGCATTTCAAAAGAAAGTGAAATTATGTTTTGTAATGTGCTTGGTGAACACTCCTTACTAAAATAAGTCTGGAACTGCAGGATTTCTTACAGTGCAGGGTCTAACAGTCTGAGTGTTGGTCTATGCACTCTACTAGAAGGAAAAGTAGCTATTATTTATTAAAGGAAGAAACTTCTGCAAGCAATGCAATTTGTTAGAGCATCACCCTCAACACCGTCAGTAGCAAATTCTTTAGCTATTTCTTCCTGCATCTCCCTTACACTCCAGTCTCTTGAACCATCGTGCCTGGGTGGAAGCCTGAGGGGCAGCAGGTAAGAGAGGGTGGTGTAGGCACCTGTGCTTCTCCACACCCCTGACCGCTAAATCTGTGCCCCTCTTCCACTGCTCTTCCTAACTCCTGCTCCCACTGCACATCTGACCTCTGCAACACCCCCCCGCCATGGCACAATCCCTAGAAGAGGACTTCAGGTCATCTTTCTCTGTGTACCTCTTCTACTTTGAAATCATCTTGCCTGGACGTGAGTAGCAACTCACTATCAGCAGCACCCAGGTAAGGTTTCTCTATAGCCCTGTACAGTGGCACTAGCCCTTTCATACATCTCTGGAAATAGCCCGCCTGAGGCAACTGAAGATTTTCCTTTGCCTTTTTTGTGGCCACAGCCCAGTGGTGGCTCACAGCCATGTGGCAACAAGCATATCCAGGTCTTTCTCTCCTTCAGTCACTAAAGAACGATGAGCCTCTAATCCCTTTGGCTTCAGCTGCAAAATTCACATTGACTGATAATGGATTTTCCACTGATGTAGAATCAGGCACTTCGACTACACCACTACAAATTAACAGAAGAGAGCTCTGTTAATCCTTTATAAGCAAGCTTAATCTTTTGGTTTAGAGAAGAAGGAGCGAAGGTCTCCTTTTCTCCAATATCAGGCAGAATGTGACTATTATTTCAGAAAATTTTTCTCATTTTATTTGATTGAAATCAGTATTTTTTTGGAAGACGCAAATCCAGACAACACCACAGATGCACACTTCTGCCAGGTAAAAAAGGAAGAGTTTGAGCTATGAATCCTGAAGCGGAAAGCTGGGATCAGGACTCTGGGACTTACAGTTACTCCATAGAAAGTGCTGTCATCTGGAAACAGCAGACTGACAAAGCCTTTATAGCATTCACCTTTCAATTAAACAAGAGTAACATCTGAAACCTCACATTAAAATAGCTGTAAGATTTGTTAGGGTTCTCTCTCAATGATGTGATTTGAACATTTCCTGTACATTAGCCATAGTTAGGGCTATTAAACTGCAAGCAAGTATTAGCACCTTTAAAGACTGTTACAGAACTTGGCTAATAACTCTAAAGCAATCAAGTCATCAGAAAGATGAACTGATCTTACATTAAGACACTTTTTCCATTAAAATGAGATTTTCTTAGATCAACTCAGATACACTTTATTAAGTCAGCGGGTAGCAGAACGGCTCTTCTTTTTTGCAGGAAAAGAAATTCATCACTATGCTACAATGTCTGGTAAACAAGAGCTCAGTCATGCAAACCCTTGGTCAAATGAGAAACCACTGCCCTCAAAGACTTGTCCCATTGCAGTCAGCAGTCTGAGCAAGGATACTTAACAGCAGTAAAATCCTGAAAGATCAAGCCCGAATATTACAGTTGTACTTGGTAGTGCACATCAAACAACCCTTAATTTGATGTCCTATCCTGTAGTACACTAGATGCAAACATGTCACTGATTTAGTAATTCATCATAAGCACTGCTTCTATGCTAGGATGAAAAGGAGTCTTAAATACAGCACCTAAGTGGTTCCTCTAAAACATGGGAATGCCACATATCTCTGTAGGACAATAAAATGTTTATCTTTTGTCATGCATTTCATTGCCGCTGTTTAGTTGGGTGACCTTCTGAAAGGAGCAGCAGAGGCTGATGTACACGTTCATTAAAGCCGAGCCTCCTTCTTCCCCCGTGCCTGCGAGAACAATAAGCACGGGAGGGAAGAGGTGAGCAATCCACAGAGTAATGAAGAGATTTTGTTCCAGAGGGTTATCAAGTATTTATGAGTAAATCCCCAGATGAACACATCTGAAGCTGAACTGTTTTTAATACTTTCACTTCTGTACACATGGCACAATGCAAACAGATGCGAGCTAAATTGGATGTCTGACCATTCCAGGTGTCAAATAGTGAGTTGAATCTGGACTTTAGTAAATCACTGTTATGTTTTTTAAACTACAACAGTCTCCTAGATTTAAAGCTCTTTCACAAAGTTCCTCCAACACTCACAGAAATAATTCTTTATAATATTTCCCCCTCATCAAGATCTCAGCAAAGAAAAAGCTCATACTGAAGAATTCCTGTAATTATGCTGACATAGTTGTCTAAACAGTCTAATTTTCAAACTCTTACAAGCATATTGCCCAGCTTTGAATGGAATTTTATTCCACAATGGAATGAAACGGACCTGAACTTTTCCTATTGAGAAAAGATAAGACCAAGTTATGGTCTTTTTCTCCAAAACAGGGTTTCTCCTTTTCAAAACAAAGCACTTGTCTTTAAAGTAAAATTGTTTTATAACTGTGCTTTTTAAAAGAGAAGATCCAAAGACTCTTTCTGTGATATGGAAAATACAAACATTACATGTCGGTCTTCTCCATGAAGCTAGGACAGCGAAACCAAACAGTTGTATTTGCTTGGCATGCTTTCCACAAGAAGTCATTAATCTATTTACCAGTGCTGTCATTGGAAACAGTCATCCTGCAAGTCTCGAAATGAAACCAAATCCACTGTCATGCAGTGAACATCCAGATCTGCAGAACTGTTCTTTGAGCTCCTCTTCCCCACAGCTTCCAACCAACGAGGCGCTGCCAAAGTCAACACCACCACCACCACAGTCATGCTTCAAGGACTGTGCCTACGGTGGCTGCCACGACGGCCCCAAGGCCACCTTTAACACCAAATTCAGGTACTCCGTGAACCCAGGAACCAGGCTGGGGCACTGCCAGGACGTGCCCTGCAGAGCAGACCCCCAGCCGTCCCGCGCTTGCAGGGGCTCTCTTGGTGCAGCTTGGGCTCAGCGACGGGGTGCTGAGCCGGGCTGCGGCCAAGGGGGAGCAGACAGCAGCCGGTGCAGGTTGCCCAGCCTCTTGAAGCCTCATCCATGAGCTGCCTTCCAACCGGATAAGTTCAGGGAGAAGCTCATCAAATAAGGTGGTTCGAACCACACGTGGAACAAGCACTTTCTGCCTTTTTTGCAGAACAACTGCAGGAGAAGAGCTGGGTCTCTGGTGCGCTCACTGCCCCCCGACATTTAGGCCAGGATGGACCCTAGCACCTCCACAACTCCAAAAGCAAGCTCCACTGCTGTCCTAGCCTGGCTAGACTAAACTGCTTCAGCACCAAAAAAACCACCCCAAAAACAACCGCTTAGAAATCCATTTTGTATTTGTTTGCATTACTTTGGAGGGTTTGTTATGTATTTGGATGAAAGGAGTCCATTAAGTACATCTATATTTACTTCATTACAGTGTGGTTCTTGAAGTTAGATGAAAAGATTTACTCTGGCCAACTTTGTTTATTCATCAACATGAGCTAAGATATGTTTTCAAAGGCTCATCCTCATTGCATTCACATGAAAGCATGCAGATTTTTTTTTTCAATGATTGTATCACATTCTGAGAGCTGGAAAAGGAGAAAAGAAACTTCTGTGAGAATTACAAAACCAAGGATCAGCACAGGAACATTTCCTACCATTTCCAGTTATTTATGGGGGGTGGGGGAAACCTACCCCCTCCCACTTGGAGTCATTCTTTCTCACCCTGCACACATATCAACAGCCACAAACTGTAAGTGGATGATCAGCCATGTGCTGGTTTTGGCTGGGATACAGTTAATTTTCTTCACAGTAGCTGGTATGGGGCTGTGTTCTGGATTTGTGCTGAAAACAGTGTTGGTAACACAGGGATGTTTTCGTTACTGCTAAGCAGCGCTTACACAGAGCCAAGGCCTTTTCTGCTCCTCACCCCACCCCACCAGCGAGGAGGCTGGGGGGGCACAAG
>JAVJGG010000029.1:22745311-22759592 GCA_035590195.1 Aviceda cuculoides
GGCAGCCTGGACAAGGCGGCGGAAAGGATGAATCCAAGAGTCCTATTATGCCCCCCCCCCCCGTTAAGCGAGCATGGCTAATGAAGACAGGTATTATGACAAAAGGGACCGCCGCATAGTTATAGGTGGCTTTTTAATGTGGTGCCGAGGTCTTTAAGTGAAAGAAATAACCGTATTTTACACGATGTAGAGAAGTGCAAGGACTTTGAGTGAAAAGCGCTGTAAGAGCAAAGGCAGGAAAGGCTGCAAAGGCAAAATGCCTAACTTAGATCTCTGGGGGTTTTTTAGGGAAATTGCACAATTGCTATAAGTTTCCACCCAGATGTAAGGACTGACCTAACACCCAGTGAGTTTCTTGCTTCCTGAGAACAAGTTCAAACCCCATATTCCATTCTGCAGTAACACGTCACATACGTGGCAGGCTCAAGGTTTGAGCCTGAATCTGCATTTGATGCTTAGCAAGCAAGGATTTACCTATGCAGAAAAGTGCTAGGGTTCTTGTTTGCCTGTTTTTTTTAATAATCCAAATACACCACTATCATCAGCATTTTCATCTTCATCTAATCTTTGGCAAGATTGTATCTCAGTTTATTATCTCCATGCGCATCCATCCAATGAATCCTCAGAGCTGATCCTTTCTTCACATTGTCTTTCAGTATTGCCAGCTGTTGGGTTCCTCTGTTGATTTGCTTGGGTTTTTTTTTCTTCTGAGCCGTCTTTAAGCTCTTTGTCCAACAACTTGTGTCCTCACTGGGCAACGTAGTCCACATCTAGCAGAGTCCAGCCCATCTCAGTTTGTCCACATGGCTCCTGCAACAAAATGTGTATTATTCTATCATGTAGCCTGCCAGCCTTTGTAATATCCAGCTGATGACTGTCATTTTACCAATCCGGTGTTGCTCTTCTTCTCTGTTCCTAACGTGCCACTATACTGGCATATTGTAGCTGACCTAATGATGTCTTTCTCAGACTTTGTTCTCTGGTTTCCTTTGCCCATCCTTCTTGCAGGGAGTTCCCCATCTAATACTTCCATTAGTAACAAGCAGGCTTTTTGAAACCCCTAACATCTGCATCCATATCCCACATGGTTACTCTGCAATGAACCCAACTATCTAAATGATTTTTAACTCTTTCCTCTCTAATTGTGTTGGTTTCTTGTCATTGTAGTCAATGAAGATTTGCACGCAGGGAGCACTTTTGTTCTACCTCTGTCTTCCCTCATTCTAGACGGTGGTCCCCCAGCTCTGCTCAAGGATCACAGATGTCCTATAAAGCCCTGGTAGGCCATCATAGCCATTTGGTGCCTCCGTAGTGTTTTCAGTTTAAAGTATGAAATCAGTTTCTGATTTGTAGGAAATTTTGGAGAGCAACAGCAGTGTGCAGGTCCAAAAAGACTGGGAACCAATGTTCTAACAGCTACTCCCCTTCAGCTGTATCTTTTGGCACAGTTTGATGTCATCAGCAAAATGTAATTTTCCTCGAGTCTTCACAAGGGATGCACAAGGCATGCCAGTACACTGAAACCCACAGGAAGTTTCCATCTCTTTAAACCTACTGTAGACATTCCAGGACCTCCAGATACTTAGTTTATTTGGATTTAATTAGTTGAAAAACCTTCCAAAAAACATAAGCTAAGTCAAAACCATGTAGTTGCTTTTGAACCAGAGTCACTACATATAGCATAAAAGGGGTATTGCCGTAACGATTTGTATTCTCATCTTAAACTATACTCCTGTTCAAATGTAAACAAAGCCGAAGACAGCTCCAAAGGAGAGGGGCTGCCCTCCTCTGCCTCTCCCTTTCTTCTCTCCCACCTCCTCTCTCCCCTTTGCCCTCCAGCTCCAAATACCATTTGGTTTAATTTATCTTCCTCTGTATTTAGGAAGAAAACAATTATTAGATGTTTCTCTTTTAAATCTAGGGAAGTGGTTTGCTCATTAACTAACCTTTATTTGCAGCCCTATTCAGCATGAAGGCAAAGCTCAGGAAGGAAAGGGGAGATGCAGAGAATGAAGGAAAGGAGGCAATCTTTTGACAAAAGGGAAAGATCAGCCATGGAGTCAAAATGCAGGGGTAGGGCGTAAAGGCGACGGATAGCTGGCAGAGATGGAGGGAAAGGAGCTGGGTAGGCAAGAGGCAAAGATGAAGTCCTTCAAAAAGGCTAGCAAAAATCAAGCACTCTTAGACATGATTAATTCAGCACTCCACAAGAGTGAAACTATTCCCTCCTGTCATTTTTTGTGACAGGCGCTCCCAAAGGCCCCCATCGCTGCTAGAGCTCCATTATCTGAGGCATTGTGCTGCTACATAAATGACGTGGTCTCTGCCACAAGGGCCTTACAGTTTAGCATGAGGCAAAATGCAACAAAGGAATGTAAAAAATAGCATCAGGGACCAGGAGAGGAAGGGCGGCTGAAACCTTGCAAGCCTACATTACGCAACTTTGTGGTTATAGTCATATGTAAATGATATAAGAATAATGTACATACGTAGTAGCAGCCCACCCTCCATCTCAGGCACTTCCATTGCTTTTTTTTCCCATTTGAGAACCAGGAAAAATCAAGCACCCGATTTAACCTATTGCCCAAACGGCTGTTGTTGGTAGTAGTTAGGGCAGCAGGCTAACACAGTAATAGTTGAAGCAAAAGGCATATGAGCTGCTGGAGGTCACAGCCCTTGACTTGTATCATTTTGAGAGAGCAGTGGCAAGGAGCAGCTGGACATGTACAAGCTTCGCTCTGACCCGGGCTGGAATAGCCCATCCCTGTCCCTTGTTCGGCCCCTGTGCTGCCCCACATCGTACTGGCGCAGCTCTTTGTAAGTGAGCTGGATGCAGAAATTATTTTTCAGTGGGATCAGCTCCCAGCCCAGGTCCCAGTGAAGGCATACAGGTACCCTGGCCGTCTGGCTGGCCCGCGTGGGAAGGAGCGGCGGGGGCAGGCAGAGGGGCGGGCAGGGGGGCAGTGGGACTCGTACAAGCTGCTGGAAGCATTACACTCCAGATGCACAGCGCTGGCCTCAGCTGCGCTTGTGCAAAGCGGGTGGTTTTACTAAACTGCATTTTCAGATGTCTAAAATGGATTTAGCTGCTCAAATTTAGACACTTCAGGTTTCAGTTTCGTAGGATGGTACGCACCAAGACAGCAGTTCACCTCCGCCAAAAGGAGGAGGCCCTGTCCCCAGTCATGCGATCCCATCGTCTCTCTTTTATCAGCTCTGCTACCTGTGAATGGATGAAGCCCTTCACTCAACAGTGCTGTTCACTAACCAAGCAGAAACATGACCCCGAAAGAACCAGCTGCCTAGTTTTCTGCTGGGTCAGTGAGTTGAATCAGCTCACAGACGAGTCAAATAAGCTCCAGAGCCACCACAAGTGAGGAGGCAGGGTCTTTGGCTGGGAATAGGTCTGAGTTAGGGGAGAAAAAAAAGGAGGAGAAGGAACAAGACTTCCCCCTTATGGCAAGAGCAAGCCATTGGATATGCTTAGGTGCTCACAGATGCATCTTTAAAGGCCAATTTACCCACGTTAACCCAGGAATGCACAAGCTCTGTGGGAGCAGGCAGCTCTGCAGTTTGCCGCAATCCCTAAATTCATTCCTATTTTATACAGTATATAGCGTGGTCCTAGTTCCACATCTCTTATTCATGTAGAAATACTCATTAAAGAAGTTTTAGTAAGTAATTGGGGAAAAATCTGAGTTCTCAACCTGCGGGGTTCTGCGGTTTGGGGTAAGAGAAGTATCTTTTGAAGATACGTTGAGGTATATCCTCTAATTATCATTTGTATATAGTATAAGCAAAGCTATTATAAAAAGAATGTGACTTTAAACTACACAAGTGTAAAGTTCCCATAGGTGACTAACACAGAGAAGTACTGTGGGCTTAAACGAGCCCCTCCAGTGTCCTTCAGCCATGCCACTTTGTGTGATTTAATGTGCTCTGTCTGCCTTGCAACAAGGGAGAGGCTCTTCCTCACTCAGCTCCCTTTCCCTGCACACTGAAAAAAAAGTTGAACAGGCTGATATGTGTTTCTCTCTTCATGCCAGTCCTGCTTCAGCTCCTAGACTCTCATCCACCCACTCTGTCTAGCGTGGACTTTATCCTCACTTAACAGAGCGTATTATGACAGTGCCTGGAGCTGCCCACAGAGATAACAATTACCCCTCTATAGGTACATTGTTGGCCTGGTTTTCAAGAGGTCTGAGCAGTCCTACTTCTTTAAGGAGCAAAAGGACCTGAGGGTACCATCACCTCTGGAAATCAAGCAAGCCATTAGGGATAGGAAGGGGACTTTAAAGGAGGCGTGGGGGCTGGTAGGAAAGCATTGCTTCCGTTCAAGGAGCGCATCAGTAAGAAACTGCCATCGGCAAGGCAACAGAATAAATAATCTAACAGAACTTTCTTACAGGCCAAAAAAATCCTGTGAAAGCCCGGATGGCTACATGCCACATCTCTGAAATCAATGACAGATCACACTGTGGTTGAAGTGTGTAAAATAGTTCTGTCAGAGGAATGGCTCCTAGTGTGGCCGATTAATCTGAGACGGTCATTGTTAGTTCTGCCTTATGGTTAATGCTGAGGCCTTGCAGGCAAGTAAGCCATCTTCTGACAGAAGCGTTGGGCCCAGGCTTCCTCCAAAGGAGAGGAATTTATTAAATGGACAAAGTCCTTCCTTGTGATGCCACCGTTGTGGAAGCCCAGTTCCATGCATCTCATCAAGGAGGAAGGAGAGAAGACCAAAGGAGCTGCTGTATCTGCTGAGGAGCGCCTGCACCCACGATCAGCTTTAGCAGATGACCGCTGTTCCCCACCGCGGGGTGGGCTCCGGGTCCCTGGCAGTGGCTTCTGGCTCACTTTGCCAGCCTTGGAGTGCCTTGACGGGGCTGCGGTTACTCTTCAGCAGCACAGCTACAGGGGAGCAGAGCGAGGGCTGTGGTGCATCTGCCCGGCACTTTTCCACACACAGCTTTCCAGCCAGGAATCCTATTGTCTTGAGACATTAGATTTTTTTAGGCTCATCAATTCTGGCGACACAATGCAGCAATTTGTTTTTAGAGGGAGTGAGCAGGTGTCCGTGGCAGCATTTTAGCTGACAGTGCTGCAGTAGTGCTATTCAGGACCACTTGGTTGTTCTTTATATCTTGAGTTGTTGCTGGAAAAGATGGTGATTTTTACCGCTGTACTTGGTTTTAGCTTTTGGAATGGCCTGAACGAGACAAAGGAAAACACTTGCACCCTTAAACTGACTTTCATCCATCAGACTTTCAGCATGCTGATAGGAAGCTGGAGAAGTGGTACTAATGATTCATCTGCAGCATTGATTATAGATGATGGTTGGGAAAGAGAACGAAAATAATACATTAAAACTAGTGACCGTAACTGATTGAGAAAATATTTTGGTTCAGAAAATCACATCAAAATCAAGGTTTTTTCACAAGTATTAGAAATCTGCGTAGGAATTATTCAGTCAGAAAATTGGTTGCTAGTATTAAAAGTAATGACTGTCTACATTCACAGTTACAAACTATTTTCATTAAATATTTTTTTCCTGCATAACTACCTTAAATAAAATCTTTAAGACTACTGTGATATAATCCTCTGTCAATATTTTTTAAACTGCCATTTAAGAACATGTAGGATCATAGCGTTCATTTTCTAGGAGAAACAATATAGTAAGTGAGTGTGACCAAAACCCATCTGAACGTAATTACTAGGATGGCAGACTGGTTTCTAATGTCGCAAGCATCAGGCTTGAATCTACAAATTACTTAGTCTATCTGAGCTCCCACTCTTTGCATTAAAAATGTGATAACCATGCAATCTCAGTGTGCTGCAGCAAAGTTCAGGACACACTGCTGGCTTTGGTGAATAAAGGACCAATTTCCCATTGTTAAATATGAACAGAGATCCTGCTGCATCGTGTGTAAAGAGGCTGAAGTGATCCTTAAAAACACACCGACAAACCCCATCAAGAAGTCCAAGCTGTTACCACAGAGGAGCCCATTACGAATGTCTAGCCTGACCACAGAGCAAGTATTTGGAAGCAAATCAAAACCTGCCTGAGGAACTGAGTAAAAAAGATTTTCCGAATTCACTAATGCTCATTTCAATTAATAGCCCACCTGCCAAGTGTAATGAACCTGAACATATTGTGGCCATTAATGCTCAAAAGTAGCTTTTTGCCAAAAAAAAAAAAAAAAAAAAGCCAGACGAATTATTGAGAGGAAAATCAGTACCGTTGCCACTCTGTCACATGCTGAGGTAAAAGGTAGATTCTTGCGAAGGCTAGAAAAATTTCTTTGCCTTTAGGCTAAGAATGATTAAGTATTACTCACAAAGACACCAGAAAAATATGGAGAACAGGAAGGAGAAGGGCTGAAGTCGTAGTCCAGAGTGAGAGCTGTGGTGGTGCAGGAGGTGAATTACATTTCTCAAGGTGAAAACTGTCCTGCTTGGAGATCAGAAATTAGTGGAGGAGACACTGCAGCCCATTCCCACCCCAAATGGGAAAGTACAGGGTTCACGGTCTGGGCAAGAGAGGACTCAGGACTCAGGTCCTGGGGGTGGAAGGAGTCCAGGCGAATGCTCAGTTTGAATGACAAATGCTTCACCAATGTACGGCTTCTTTTCACAGCTGACTGCATTTAGGAAGAGGTTTGAAGGATTACAGCCTGAAGCAGTTGACCTTCCTCACCTCCCCTGCCAGGAAGCTGGAGGTCAAATGAAAGGTTCAGCCTTACACGGCTGCTGAACGCTGTGCGTGGGGTCAGGCTTGCGGCTGCCCGCCTTGCAAGAAGCCCCATCGCAGGGGCTACGGGGTGGGGGGGAAGGACCGCAGGCATCAGCTCCTCTGAAAGCAGCAGCAGCCCAAGGCAGGTGAGCTGAGCCAGTCCTGGGGCACAGCTGTGACACCAAGGAGTCCAGCTACCAAACGGGTTTTTTACCTTTTACTTCTGTAATAGTTTTGCTTTCAGGCTTCTCTGGTTCTCTGGATGGCTTTGAGTTGTCAGGCAATCAAAAGAGAAGCCTGGAAGATCTGGGAAAAAAAAAAGAATAAATATATTTTGAATCTCAAGAATGATTTTTATGGCTATGTACATCTCCTCTCTCTGTTGGTGTCTTACAAATAAGAAAAAAGGATTTTAAAAATAACCTTGAAATACAGTTTTAATATAGGCATCATAATTAATTAAAACTGCAGAAATTAATTTTGAGTTAATGCATACTTCAGGTGCCCCAAGACAGGGATGTATTTAAAATGAGAAGCAAACAAAATCCATTACATAGAGAAAAATTACAGGCAGAATAAAATTTGAACAAGTCATTATTTGAAATGCAAAAATGTAATATATGTGTTTTAAAATAAGTTACATGAAAGATTTTTCCACTTTCTTATCCCACCTTTTCAAATCTTGTGGAAGGAAACATGCCCCAGGCAAACTCAGGAATTATTTCCTTTTTGATAAAAAGGCCTTTCTGTTTCAAAGGCTATCTGCTCAGTTATATAGCTAAATCTATTTCAAATTCAGGGAGAGTAAATCTTTTGATTTAGTATAGTGTTAATGTTAGGAAAGACATTTAATCCTCAGTTTTCTGAAGTCTCTTTAAACTACTGGCAGATACTACCGTATATCACTATGCAACATTCACTCTCAAAAATGTCTGCTACTTTCTTTTTTTTTTTTTTTTCTTTTAACAAGGCAAGTATAAAAGAAAATGAGCCAAACTAATAACTCGGTTGGAAGCATTAGCTCACTTCCAAGGAACCTATTAGAGGTGGGTCAGTTGTCCTGTGCTGGCTGGAACAATCCTGGGATGCAAACCCTTTTTTGACATCTTCAGACACTGTTTCCTTCCAGGTCTTACAAGCTGTAGGCTGCATAGCCCATCCCTGCCTTTGCAACCTTGCATGCTCCATGGTGAGTTATCCTCTGGGATGCTACCGTGGGGTGTCAGGTGGGTGTTTCAACTCCAGTAAAAGCTGATCTCACCCTCTCTAACTTATATGATAGGGTAGCAGAAGGAAAATTGTCCCCGCTCATAAAACCAGGTGATCTGGCTGGCATCTGCCATGGTTGTCCCCCTGTGTCTTGTCTGCCTAACACCTCTCCTATGCCGGCGATGAATTCCCACGCAACATTAGCCTGGATGGCCTGGGAATGATGCGGGGGGTGGGGGGTGCCACTGGGGCAGAAATCCTTCCTTCCTTCCTTCCTTCACATATTTGGTGGTCCTAAGCACAGCAACGGGGGGACACAGGCAGAGGCTTTCTTTCTGGCTGCGGCAAGCCACGGCAGTGCAGAAACACTCAGCTCCCTCATTCAGTGCTGTGCTGGTGCCATCACTTTTTGACCTGTCATAGCGTTTATATCAATTATCACCCAGCAGTATTTATAAAAATGCAGATTACTTTAAATATTGTTCTCAGTTCCTTGAACTGGTGACCAGATCTGAAGAGCTGATGAAGAAACAATATGCAATTCCCTATATATCCTTCAAGCTACAGTGTAACAGCTAACTTGCTGACTTGTGTCCTTTTTTTCTTCACCAGATGCTTTTTCTTCCCTTCCCCACTGGCTATACTATGTAACTGTACCACAGAGACATTAATGTAATTACTGGGCAAGACAAATCAATGTGGGTTTTGAACTGCCTGGGTGTTAACGTTCATGCCCTCTTTTCTGGGGCAGCCCTTGTACAGCCGGCGCAGGGAAGCAGAAACATGCTCTCTAATAACCTCACCAAAACCTCAGAAGGACTAAAGCAGTGCAGGAGATCATTTTACCATTATAGTGATAGTGATACAGCAGTTATAATGGCTGTCTGAGCTTCTGTTATAAAATAATATACTTCAGGAGTTTGTAACGCAGCTACAGAAGATGTTGCTCCACTTTTCACTGAGGCTGATGTTAAAAAATCAGAAGCAAATCCTTAAAGAGCTTAAGATAATAATCTGGTTGGGTTTAATTTATAAGAAGTCTTTCTTATGTTTAAGACAGTGATTAAGGATTTGCTCTGTATAAGCTCACACGTCTCTGTCTGCTGGCATTGGAGTCAGGTATTCCTTTGTCTTTGTTTTAGGGTGAAAAGTCCATCTCTCCAGGCCTGTTGCTCTATACCACCTCCTTTGACAGCTTTTGTCCACTACGTGCACGGCTCGAGGAGCACGAATGCAAACAGCGTCGGAAGGTGCCGAACACGCCTGTCCTGGGCTTTCACCACCTCCCTCTCGGGCTGGTAAATATTCCAACACTGCCTTCCCGAGAAACTGCCTTAGCAGGGAGCACGGGCTGTGGAGAAAGCTGGTTATTTTAACCTCCAGAATTAGTATATTCAACTGAAAAAGACTGTGCTGTGTGGCGTGTAGCTGGTGTAATTCTACATACACATAAGCCTGGTTTTAGTAAAGCCGCTATTTTGCATGAAGAAAGTAAAATAAAGGGAGAGAAAAATGCCCAGTCTTCCAGTAACTTTCCTACAAAAAGAAAAGCAGAAGAAGGTGGTCATCAAAGAATATAACATCTCTGGGGATGCAGAGGCTGCCCTTTGAGAGCAATTCCTGCAGGGCGTTTTAGTAGGGGCCTTCCATGTCAGCTCGCCCCTTGGGTGTGCTTGTTACGAAAACTGTTGTTGTTTTCCCAACATTAAGGTTCCAAATTCCATTTTGTGACTTACCTTTGTATCATTTGCCATTTCAGGAAGATGCTATATCCCAGTAAAACATTACAGTTTTATGGTGCTGAAATGCCAGAAGGATTTGGAGTGACTTTCACCAAGCCATCTGAAAACTGGGTCAGTGGCTATACATCTTGAAGAGAACTGCAGTGCTACAGCAGAAACTGAGTTAATCCTGATGTATATGATGAATGTACCCCCTAACCTCGCTGCAGGGGACAGTCTGAACATAAATATATCTTCACTAATCTTTTCTCAACTGATTATTTCTAAAGGGAAAGGCCTCATGACATTTTCTTTCTCATTAAATACCATGGGGCAAAATCTGTTCAGTTTGTTTGTTTGAACAGAGGCATCTAAATCCAGATTTAGCCTGTAAACTCTTGGGATGGAACAGTAAGATTTCATGGAAACAGAAGAATAGGTAATAAAACTTAGTTTAAATTAAATAATATCTGGAATCCCTCTTCCCAAAGTAAATCTGCAATTAGCTATACTCAGATAAAGGACAGACCTCTCAGAGTGATGGTTCAGCTAATGAAATGTATAGATTTAGGTCTATGCAGCTACTCCAAGTCACTGTTAAAACGCTGCAGGAAAGCCCTGGCATATTCTAACTTCTGCTGTATTTCATTTCAACCTTCGTTTGTTGCTTTTAAATAGCTATTTTTAAAATTCTGAAATCTCTTTAAAGCTGGCAGGCAGAAAGCGTAGGCTGCAGGCAGAGAGATGGGTAGGGAAAAAGAGGGAAAGAGTGAGAGCAACTCTGAAGTACGTCAGAATGAATGTAAACATAACGTTACATAATGTGACATGTAAACTCTTTTAAAAACAATATTAAAGCCCTTTTGGACAGAGCAAACACCAGAGGAGAGAGCAGGGACAAACGTGCTAACTAAGCATTTGTACTATTGCATGGAGGTGCTCTCAGAACAGTTCCCACTGAATTATAAACCCTTGGACTAATGTGATGAAAAAAGACAAATTACATGTCAATAACTAAAAATAAAAATAGAAGCATCCAGGTAACTGCAGGTTGCCTAAGATGGTGACTCATGGGGGGACATCAGGGATTGTGCAAAGGATTTAGGTGGCCTCCTAGGCGATGGGTGAACACGAGCTCCTGGTGGGATGGGTGGCTTCAGAGGACTAACAGGGGGCTTGAAGAAGTAGGAGATGGACAGGAAGAAACATGGCAGTGACAGACCCATTACTCAGATGACACCCAGGCTTTGAAGGCTGCACGTCAGAAAGGCTACGGGAAAATGTCAGCAGCAACCAGCGCCGTTGCTGATGCTGTTGGGGCGATCGGCAGAGCAGGCAGTGGTGAGGGCAGAGACGGTCTGATGGCCTTGAAAGTTTTTGTCCAGGTGAGGAGGAGACTATGCTGGTTTGGAGCAGCTTCTGTGCAGATCAGGAGACTCTGCTGAGAGGCAGAGGCATGAGCAAGAGGACCAAAGCTGTTCTCCAAGGCTTTCCTTCTGGTAAGAGAGAGAGAAATATCTATAAAAAAATCTAATTAGCTTGTAAGTGAGGAGATATCTGAAGTGATCTGTCACAGGCTATAAATAACACAGTTCAGAAAACAAAGTCCTAACAAAGATTCAGTGGATGGAAGCTGGAGCTGGGTAAGTTTGAGCTAAAAATAAAATGTAGATCTTGACCAGTGAAACAGCTTATGGCAGGATGTGGTTACCTTCTCTCTCACATTAAATCTTTAAATCAGGATTAGATTTCCTTCTTTAAAAATTGCCCTCATTCAGTCAGCAGAGGCATTCAGCACTGCGTTCCTGGGGTAAAGGGTAAAATCCTAGGGAGTTTATGCTGAAGCCTACAATGATGCACCCCAGACTTATAATCTGTGACTCTAGAATAACAACCCTTGAGCAATCTGTGATTAGAAGGGTTGAAAATGTGTATTAATTAACACTGAAAAGCTAATCAAAGCGGGTTGGTAAATCAGGCAACCATAAAGGACAAACTCTAGAAACAAGTTAAGTTTCAGCACTAGGAAAACATGTAGGACAGAAAAGTGTTTCCAGAGAATAACATTTGTCCTTTGAAACAGCCTTGCGTAGGATGATTAATTTATTGTAGGCTTTTTGTGGCTAATGCGTACTTAAATGTTCCTCACTTGTGCTTAGGTACCTATATTGCAAAAGGTCTATGTAGTGGAGGGCTACACAGTATTACAGACTTGCCATTAGGCTGTATATTTGGAGCAGTCTCACACTGAAAGCAGAGATGGGACTTGGGTCCTTCTCCTGCGCAGCAAGATTGTTTCTCTGAGTGGAGGATGTCAGCTTCTGTGAGACACATCTGAACAGCTCCAGCTTTGCCCAGCAGAGAAAGGCTGCAGATGAATTTGCTGTAGGAAAGTAAACCTTAGAAGCATGTCGATGCTTGTGAAATCCTCTTGGGATTTCACCCCTAGTGTCTTAATGCGTCTGGTTAATTGTCAAGTGCCAAGTCTACATTCATCAATTAAATGAGAATCATTACAAACTGTCTCACCCATTGTCACAGAGGCAAAGGTTCCTTTCAACTCTAATAAATTAAATTAAATTGGCTCAAACCCTGCAACCATAGACAGATTGGCTTTGTGTTGAGAGGCATTAGTTTGATTGACACCTGTCTGGTTGACCGGGAATGGTTACCAGAATGAATAGCATCAGACAAAGGGGTTTTGTGTGTCATGTGAGGGATTTTACATGTACAGTCACACCATCAGCTAGTGGATGCAGCACCTGGGAGAAATATTCAACCAGTTAACATAGCGTTACTGGCTTTAGGTTAGAATATAGGAGTCATCTTACAGAGCTCTGAACGTGTGGCTAAATATGTGTAAATGTTATTGCTGTTGCTCTTTCATCCATCTCTATTTGAGGTATCTAGCAGGAGACAATGTGTATCTGCATAGGGCAGCAATTCAGTAAGAAAACATGTCTCACATATGAGATTTCCTCCACATTTCTTCCCAGTTAGCAAATGCTCCAGTGACTGCCAACACCTACAGTTTACCTTTGTTGCCAGGAAGTGGATCTAGCTGATCTTTACATTGTCTGTGTGTTTTAAAAAAAAAGGCTTTTTTTTACCCTAACAGCTGCCTGCTCACCAGAGCTTCCTGTTTTTTAACAGTTTCATCAGATCACTGTCTGCAAATGTAAAGCCCCTACACGGAGTCACTGGTAATTCACCTTTGCTAAACCTCATCTATGATGAATATATTCTAAGCAACCACTGCAGACTTGCACTCGGTATGAGGAAGCCGTATTGCCACACCAACTGCCACGTGATTGCGTTCTGGCAGCCGACGGTTGCATCTGAAATAAGTAGTTGGCTGGGAGCAGTTCAGGGTTGGTGCCGACAGTTTCGCTTCACAGCTGGTGCAAATTAAGGTGGTTTTACTTAAGCCATTGAGCATTCTTGAGGCTCTGGCACGTGGGATTTCTGAGAAGAATGGGAAAAGCTTGAAAGAAGATGTGTGCATTTTTTAAATTTACTCAACTATTTTAAAGATGCCCTTTGCTAACATGTTGTGTAGTTGAATTACGCAGCTGTGGCTACTTCAAAATACAGTTAAACAGGCTGCAATTTTACACACATTTAAAATTGAGAATAAATAGCAATGGAACTGGATGTCTATGGTTGTATGCAAATCAATATCCTAACTGTATAAGAAAGGCTTAAAGTTCTGACTTGCTCTTACGAGTTTAAGTACAAAAGAATTCAAAGTGATAGTAAACCAAAACCAGATTGCTGAAGAGGAATATACCAATAATTTCACCATGTAAATAACTGATTGTCAGCTAAATACCTTTAGTGTTGAGTTTTCTGGGCTAGTTCTTGTAGGATACCTCATCCTAAGAAACGTTCAGTCAAATTTAGTTACAGCATTGTCTTCTGGTCTCTGTTACTAGAATCCCTAGTCTAGAAGTAGTGGTGTCGCTTCTGTCTTCCTTCCTTTTAATGCTTTTGGTATGATTCTCATAGCAGAGACACAGGTGGGTGTAACCACAAACATCTCCAGTGAAGCAACAGAAGCGGTCTGCACGGGCGGTTTCTGCAGGGGTGGTGGCAGATAGGGTAGATGGCTGATAATCTTGCGCTTGAGAACATGGTGCTTGTGGTTTTTCTCAGTGCTCTGAAGATAAGGGCTCTTTCTGATCTATTATTTCCCTTTCTCCTCTCAGTCATTTGAGCACAGCAGATGTCAGTGATTTGCCGCCGACTTCTCCGTGTGCTATAGACTGTCATATCAATCAGTAAGAGTGATTTGTATAGCAACGCATTTGGTGCTGGAGAGCCAGTGTCCATACCATATGAGGAAGCTGTATTTTTACAGGGTTTGTGATAAGATTATGTAATGGCACCAGAAGTTTGCATCTTTCAGACAGTGTTTCTGGATCAGGTCTAGTCTGCTCCTATGGTTTGCATGCCCACTTGTGGTTGGACCATGTTAGTTGTTGTCATGGTTTAACCCCAGCCAGCAACTAAGCACCACACAGCCGCTCACTCACTTCCCCCCCACAGTGGGATGGGGGTGGAAAATCAGGAAAAAAAAAAGTAAAACTCGGGGGTTGAGATAAGAATGGTTTAATCGAAC
>JAVJGG010000029.1:22791363-22805772 GCA_035590195.1 Aviceda cuculoides
GTCATTTTATTAGTGTTATCATTATCGTTATTAGTTTCTTCTTTTCTGTTCTATTAAACTGTTCTTACCTCAACCCATGAGTTTTACTTCTTTTCCCGATTTCCTCCCCCATCCCACTGGGTGGGGGGGAAGCGAGTGAGTGGCTGCGTGGTGCTTAGTTGCTGGCTGGGGTTAAACCACGACAGCAGACTAAGACTGCTTCATATTTGACTACTTTTCCTAATAGAAAAGTTTCATAAATACCTAAAACGTTGTCATTCCCATGGTACTTCTCTTCATACAGCTTCCTGATTTTTGCTGTGAGAACTTGATCATTCTCAAGTAATATGGAGCCAATTAACACATATACTTAAACCTGATGTTGATAGAAAGAGCCATTTTATGCAAGAGTGTGCAGTATCACTCAAAAATTATCAGTTTTAGTAAAGTTGTTGGTGGCCTCAGCAAGTTTCTGATGAGGATCAGAATCCTGATCAGCCATTTGTCTTTGTAAAATGAAATTTTAGCAACACAGAGAATGAAGAATGGTTTAGACTTGTATTTCTTTGAGTACAGCTGCTTTCTGGCCCCATCTGCCCTTGTGAGACTCCTTTCAGCGTAGTTCCCTCCTTTGACTTGCCCTCCCCACATTTCTAGGACAAGAAGGGAGCAGCCTAATTTCTTTAGATAGAGAAAATGATGAATGTTTGTAGTTATTAGCCGCAAGGACTTACAACAAATTTGGAAACTGCTGGTGGTAGTTTTGGGGCTCTTTAGCCACCTACAGCTCTCAAGCTGTTCAAGTGTGATTTGTTATGCTGGGGCTGCATCCATGAGCAGAGGGAGGCTGTGCTAACATGGGGCCAACTGGTTAATATGAATATCTAGCAGCAGGAGATCCAGGAAAGACTGCTGAAGTCAGCATTGCTGGCTCGCAAAGGAGCAATGGGATGCCCTGGGAACCTATGGTCATCTCATGCCCACGGTCCCTCGACACTCTGAAGTATGTGGACTCTTTGAAGTATCCTAGGGTTGGGAAGCTGGTTAGCTGTTCCTTCACTTGTATTTTTATTTTATGACCCCCTTTAAGCCTCTTGGAGGTGCTCTAAGAGGGAGAAAGAGGATGAGTCATAACCCAGTTTCCAGAAACCTTAGCAACATGACACAGTCAGAACCACAGGTATGATAAGAACAGTGGGGGAAAAAAAAACCCAACAGCTATGATATTCCTAAACAGAATTCATCTTTTCTGAGGAATTGTACCATTAAAGAGTAAAAAATTGCATTATTGACATAAGTACAGTGAAAAATATGGTAGAGAAGCAATATCTGAAAGCAATATAAGTAATTTCCCCAGAACCTGACCTTCTAGAAGAACTATTTTACTCATTGAACTATTGCAGTGATCTATAAACAGATAAGAATACTCTTACAGCAGATAAGGAAGTGGTATAACATAAAGCAAAAATCTCCTAGTAAGTCCTGTGACATACTTCAGTACACTTCCCAGGGCATGCAATGTATCGGTGAGACAACACCGATAATAAAGGTCAGAAATTGTGAACACAGATCACAAAAGGGAATAAAGAAATCTCCCCTCGTGAAGCACATTAATGAGATTAAACTTCCTGTCACATCTTTAGAGTTTATAGGTATTGACTATGTCCCGAGAGCCCCCAGAGAGGGGGAGGCAGGAGCATCTTATTAAGACAGTGAGAAGCACGCAGGATTTAAAACTCAAACGTGTCACTACCAAATAGCACAAATCAATAACTGAAATAGATTATATATATTTGTATAAGACAGGGAGAAGAAATCTGTTCCTCTGAGCTGATTACCTCTGCTTCATTACAGACACTTACAAAAGGCAGAGCAGGGTTGTTAGCTACTGTGGGCAGCGCAGGGTAAGCGGCAGAGACCTTTGGCTCATCACAGCTATTCCACGGGAGCTGTTTGCTGTCGTAACCATATTTTGTGAGACGCCATAGGCAGTCCCCCTTTCGCTGTGCACTGCTGCCTTTCCCAAATGGTGTGCTCCTTTCTGTGCAGTCACGGCAAGAGCATCGCTATACTAGTTTGGACAGTGAAGTGTCTGCAGAGACAAACCTGTTTTGTGCCCGTAGCTTGGGAGTGGGCTATGAATGGTCAGACATCACCTTAATTCCAGCATTGCCAATAAACCCAGCTACCACGGCACAAGGGACACATATACGAGGACAGCTTGTGCCTCCCAAACCTCAGGTTGTTACTGTACCTGCAGTCAACACGGTACTGATGCATTTTGCAAGAAAAAGCCTCTTTGGAAAACGCTGTTTTACTGTTTCTTTGGCGATACGGACTTGTCGGGAGGGACATACGGACTTGTGCTCCCTCATTGCACGTATGATGGAGATTGACTAAATGTAGCTGAATTCACAGTTTCTGTGCCTCCATTTTGAAGTGGTTATCCCTTGAAAAATTGCTTGAATCTCCATTGGGCTATTTCAGTATAGTAATATCTGGTCACAAACATTTGATTTTCACTAAGTTTCTCAATGAGGCTTTGATAAACTGAGACAAACTTGCTTATTGCTAGAAATGATCTTTGGAAAATAAATTGTAACTCTTAATCTCTTATCTTTATACATTGCTAATTTATTAAAAATGGGAAAGCAACACAAAAAGAAATGTATTGCAAATATTTCTAGTTTTATAGTGTCAATTCATCGGGATCATTTTTATCAATCAATACTAGAGAGGGAAATTTGACTGAACTAAATGAAATTTGATCCAGCAATTTCAATATGTGAACAAAAGCGTTATATGCATGAAACTAAACACAAGTGTTTGAAATCTCTGACTCATACATTCTCTAATATGTATATACTTCACACAAGAAAGTGAATAAAGGTAAGAATTGAATTGGTTATCCTAAGGGCCCTGAGATGTTTAACTTAGCTAAAGTAGTTAAAGAGGGATGAAAAGTGGATATGCTGTCAGTAATTCAAGACCAAGCAAAAATTGCCATGATTTCTTCCAGTTTAAGTGATACAGAGAAGAATCTCTGATAGCTTTAAAACATTAAGAAACCCTGTCTGGAAAATCTGACCATTTGGAACTAGCGTAGTAACCAATGCTCTGCTATCTCTTATCTTCAGGGCTGAACAGTGACTACTTACACCATGGTGATTAATCTTTACTGATCTGCGGATCCTTACAATTTTCAAGTGGAGACTGAGACTCCTTGATCCTGACTGGAAGCCTACCAACAGTAAGAATTATATTTTTAAAATAATCCTTCATGAACCCACTACAAATATTTCACAGATGACTGAGGGTCCACAGGTTGAAAACCACTGTCTTAAGAAATTATACTGCTTCATTCCTGTATTAACTGGCAATATATGCTTAAATAAAATTCAACAGTTTTGCTATTTATATGGCTTTCCATATTCCTAATTTCATCTGTGTAACATAAGTTCCCTGGGAACACCTATCCAAATTGTCATCTGCTGCCTATTGTTTATATAATGTAGCTTCTGTATGTATAACAACTCCTGCATTATCTTATTTGTTCTCCTCTACCTTCTGACATGCTTACTTCAACTAGTACAGAATAATGTAATTATTACACTATTATAATCACATAAGGAGATATCTGACAAATACTTCAAAATGGCTCAGATCTTTATTCTAATTGCCGCAGTAAGTCTGTGCATGCCATTGACTGCATTGCATCTGGAATTCTTGTGTGACACCAACTGAATCATACTCTTCCTGCGCTATGCAGGCTTTTAACCAAACATACCTCTGTTATTCTAATGTAAGACCAACAGATTCATGTGTGGTGTGGGTTTATTTCATAACTGAGCATAGGACTGCAAACATAGAATGAGTTTCATGTGAAGGATGTTGTGGCATATTTAAATTCACAACAGAGAATATTTTTATCACGGCCTCTCAGAAATGCAAACAACCTTTATGTTGGAATTACAATACTAAATTTAGTAGCAATGTCACTGATGTCGGTATGTTTTCAAGTTTAAAGAAATATGGTCTTCTAGCCACATAGGTGGTAAGAATTCTTCACAATGACTCTCTCAAGGAGATACCTTTTACTTTTGTTAATAAATAGATAAAATTAAATTAAACTAGTTACAGAAAAGGGTTAGATAAAAATCCCGTATTTTTATATCTAGTTCCTCTATGTCTGCTGACTAGACACTTTATGTTTCAACTTTTATCTGTGTTAAGTAAGTATGGCTTACATGTACATAATGCCTAGATACCTTCTTGAAGTCTATAAAAATAGAAATTAAAACTGGTGCATAAATAAGCTCGTAGAGTATCAGGTTAAAGTTCTTGCCATGGAAAGAATTAAAGTGTATAGAGAGACTATCCTGGCTGGTCACCACGTTCAATTGAGCAATATTATTATAGTTTGCTGACAATACTAATAACTTATGACATCAATCTATAGGCATGGCTATTCTTAGCAGAAGACAGTGAAAACAAACTGCTTTGCTTACAATATTTACAACACTGAAGTATGCCCTTAGCAGAGTGGTACAAATGTCAATATGCTGCTGAGCTCTTCAAAATCTCTAACAAGTTACCTGAAGCACAGACAAACCTTCAGGAAGTCTTTGAAAATATAGATCAAATTCCAGTACAACTGCTTTCTTCAAATTCTGCACTTCTGGAAATCTGTTCCCTCTTAAATTATGACAATGTCTCTGTTAGAGTTAGGTCTGTCAAATGGGAACATACCTGTGAGTCACTGAGTGCAAGGACCTTTAAAGTAAAAATATACTCATTTAATCTACCTGGAGTTTCAAGCACAGATTCCAGACCTCAAGGACTCAGGTACTAACCTTGGGTTGTTGCCATCCATTTCAGCTCATCTTTGTGCCTCGTGCTATTATGATAATGAACTTTCTTTGCTGGAAGCAACTGCATATTTCAAATCAACATAAAAATCCAAATGATAGCTGCATGTATTCAGTGCAGTATTTATTAGACAGTGAAGAAAAAGAGAGGAAGTAAAGCTTTTGCTCTATCTCATATGAAGGTGTAGCTTGAAAAACTTCAGTGTTATCCTCAAGAAATTAAGTTAGAAAAGTCAGAAACTAGCACAGTATGTTCTCAGCCAGTTAAATGCTACATATTATTTTAGCAAACATTTCTGCTGGCAGTTGTTAACCTCAGGCAACAGAAATACATGTTTGCAGAGGAGTAAAGAGCAACTAGGGAATCTGTTTATTCACTCCCATAAAAGCTTTTCTTAACTGATATGCAGAGTTACTATTTCAGAATTAATTACAAACCAAGCTCATTTTAAATGGTACCTTTGCTGGTTGAGTTTAGTTTTATTTCTGAAAACCACATTAACAGCATACAACTGTTAGTTGTTTTAAAAATTATATGCAAAATTACTATTAGTATAAAATGATGCTTGATTTCTACAGTTTTCAGAGAATAAAGGACCTTTAAGAGCGCTTCTCTTTGGGGAAATATTTTTAAAATTAGTGACTGACATATGGTGTAAGAATATTCAGTTCAAAGGAAGAAACAAAACCAGACAGAAAACACAGACTGGTTTATACTTTTATGACTACAAGCAGCGTTCCTCCAGTATGGTAGGGGATTCATCCCAACGTGTCCTTCAGTGTGGCACTAGTATTTATAATGACTTCCTACAAGTCCTTTGTGAACCTGACCGTCTCTGTCATTGCTCTTACAAAGATATGCTCCATGATACTGCACTCGTCAGAGTGTTCTTCTGTTTCCAGAAATAATTTGTTTCTCCTGTCAGGCCCAGCACACCATCTTTCTCAAAGAGCCTCTTCTGGGTGGCCACCTGGAAGCATCACCTCAGTGGAAAACAGGCAGACTGCTGGATTTGTGTTGGCTCACTTCTCCTCAGTACTGGCTACTGCCCTGAAGGCAGCATTATGTTTTATTCCTGGACTACATAGCATTATAATGAGATGTGCATACGCGACATTTTGATTACTAAATTCTGGGCCTATTGACGTTTGTGACGAGACTCAGAGAAAGACCCAGGAAAAAAGGATAAAGATGCAGAGGAAGTAATCAGCTGAGGACAAGCAGAGATAATGATCCAAGACTCCAGAACCCAGTAAGTGCATGGAGGTGTAATACCGTACCTGAAATGCGGCATTAAGAGCCCTCTCTCACCCAGTGTTTTGGAAGAAGAATCAGAAAGACCACCAGATTTTAAAGGAAGAAATCAGCTGAAGAGCAATCAAAAGCCAGAGGCAAGGTACTAAAACCAGACATGCCCAAACTATGGAGGAATTAGATTTCAAAAGCTCTGAAATTGGGCCTTTCTATAGTCAGAAAACATTACAGAAAACAAAAGTGATAAGTAAGAAACAGCGAAAAGCAGAAGAATCCTCCCTGGCTCTAAGAAAGCTGGGGGGACCAATGAGAAAAGAGGAAAATTTACTTACTTTAATTAATATTATAGTCTATTTCTGCCTGTCTTCATAATCGTAAGTGTAAAACATGGCAGCATTTTTTCCTTGCCATGTATAGTGCTTAGATATAAATCATCCATGGGCTCGTGACTACACTTCAAGTGAAACTAATGACTTGAAAGTCTGTAGACTTGGGATGAGGCTGCGTTTATAATAAAAAAGAACAGCTTGGTGAAAGGAATACTAAAATTGTTTCTGTTATAACTTTTATGTCTCTTCATGTTACTATACTTAAGGAATGTGTATGATTATCACTAGGTATAAGAATCATGAGTCATTCAGTTTCCCAAGTATGTCACCAGAGAACAGTCTCAAATGCAGACATTTGAGAGTTCCCAGATTACCTGCTGGAGCTGGAGAGGCTGATTCAAGGTCTTTCATGGATAAATTATCACCTTTCCTGAAATGGCATTTAAATATTGTGCTTCAGAGATCAGTTGGAGTTACTCTGGTATAAACTGAGGGTAGTCCAACATGCTGGGGTTAACCAAGACCTGGGTTTAAAGGCAGATGAAAAAATGTTTGGCGTTTTTTAAATAGCTGTGTCATTTTGCTGTTTATCTATCTAATTTAGTAACTGTAAAAGTTAGCACTCTCACCAGAACGATCATCAGCTAAAACTATTGCATTTAGACTAAGTGTTGAGAAACACTTGGTCGTTAACAAGTAGGGTAGGGATGGGATATTCCTACTCATAGGGGTGGGTAGGAACACTTGGTTTCATTTCACAGATACAGTCTGTTCTTCGACGGGAGGAAAAGAACACAGCCTTTCAGTTACCAGATACCTGTTCTTTCACATTACTGTGAATCTCTCAGACTTCAAAAAATTAAAAAGTAGTTTGAGTAAGCAGAGATGGTTTTCGATTATTCCAAACAGATGGCTTAAGAGGAAAGATGCAACTTTTACTGCTGACAATAAATGTTAAAAAGTTAACCAGTCCGAGTGTGGAAAGGAATAAACACAATTTTCCTTTCATTTAATTGTGCAACATAAGCTAAACATTTTTCATGAAATTACTATCAAAATGCAGTAAGAGCAAATATAAAACTGTTTTTGCCATGCATATTTTTAAGTTACTAAGTGCCATCATACCAACAGTGTGGACAACAGAGCCCTCAGAAAAATCAGTGACCATTCTTTCTTTCCCAGTCCTTTGCTGATGTTTTTCCTTCAGTGCTGCCATAGAAGCTAATGGAAATTTTGCTACAGGTTTTACATGGAATACATGAAGCTCTTTGTGTTATAATGAAGAAAGATATGTTGAAATTTTGTAAGTTACTTTTGCCTTCTAAATGTAAAATACTTTATTTACCTGGTCCTGCGTCTGATCCTATTAAATAGGAAAAATTCCTATTTAAATCAGCCATTTATTGGTTACAGTGCAGTCCTTCAAAAGATATCTCACAGACGTGTATTTTTTCCCATAAGGGAAGACTATGATATATATATATAAAAACATTAAATGTTAAAACTATATTGACTCCACTGTGTTTAGTTTTGCTACTTCATATCTGTTGGCTAAATCTCAGCGAAGAGGATGATTTTTCCCAATGACTATGTGATTTTTAAAAAAAGAGGACTTCCAATAAACAAAGATAAGCTTCTAAAAATAGGTTACCCATCACAAGGGATGCTAGGTATTTAATGCAGTTCCTGTAGATCCGAAGGATGGGTCTGTATCGAACATTCCACAGAAATTCACATATGTTTAAACGCTATTGCTGCCGGGTTTATTCCACCTCAGCCCCAGCCCTCACCAAGGTCTCGGTGCTGCTGAGCAGAA
Organism: Aviceda cuculoides; assembly: GCA_035590195.1. Taxonomy (NCBI): domain Eukaryota; kingdom Metazoa; phylum Chordata; class Aves; order Accipitriformes; family Accipitridae; genus Aviceda; species Aviceda cuculoides. The sequence continues at coordinate 22,799,611 of JAVJGG010000029.1, forward strand.
CGAAGTCCCGAGGCCGCTGCAGCCATTTGTCAGGGAGGTTTCTGCCATCTACTGGAAAACACGGAGCTGACACCAACCACACCAACATCCAAAGCCTTTGTCTAAAGAGCGGGTGTGCAACTGCTGTGCCTGACCCGTCAGGAAAAAAAAAAGTATTCACTTCTAGTAGCGTTGCCTGTTACAAGTCCCTTTTCTGCTTGATATATTGCAAAATATTGCCTCTAATTGACCCTTAGCCATACTGGCTACTCCTTATTGAGCCTCATTAATATCCTTGTCTATTCAGTTGTATTAACTAAACTACTTCTGGAAGCCATCAAATGCTGTCACGTCATAGGGGCAGATTTAATAAAAAGAAAACAAACCCAGCCTCGCTTCTGAAGTTTACGGATACTACATACCACCGCTCCCCAGAAGGGTTACCCCGCGCCCTCGGCCTCCTGCCTGCAAGCCTTAACGGCACAGGGGCCGGCTCCTTCGGCTTCGGATGCCAGAGGAAGCCTCTTACGTCAGCTTTACGTCAGAAGTGTGCCTTTCCCCCCTACCGAACTCTTCCCACCGAGTTACAGAGCCAGCACAGGTTGGTCCCTCTCCCTCCCTCCCTTCCTCAGCCACAAACGAGCCCGGCCCCCAGCGCCTCGCGTTGCCCCCCCTAGGGCTCGCAGGGCAGGCGGCCGGCACCCCGCCAAGCGCAGAGCCGCAGGCCCCCCGCGGCATGCCGAGACCCCGGGGGGAGGCCGCCGCGGACTACATTTCCCAGGTGGCCGCGGGGCGGACGGCATGCCAGCCTCCGTTTCCCGCCTCTGCGAGGGGGCTGCTGGGAGTTGTAGTGGGGGGGGCAGAAACAAGATGGCGTCCAAGATTCAGGTCGTACTGCGGCCGGTGAAGAGTATCGTGGTCCGCTTCTGCCCCTTCGAGTCCAACGTGGAGAGCACAAGGTGAGGGGGCAGCGGGGGCAGCCCCGGCCCCAGCCCTGGCCCCGACATGCTCCGGCCTTCGGGCCCGCGCCCAGCGGGGAGGCCTCGGCCGGGCTCCCCTGTCTGTAAACCACCCAGCGCCCTTCCTGCGCCCGGGGCGTGGGTTCTGTACGCTTCACGGCAGGTGTGAGGGCTGGACTTTTTGCCCTTAATTTTACTTATTTGGTGGTGGGGAGAGCAGAGGCTGGGGTTATGTGCGCCTGCAGTGCGGCTGATGCCGCAGGCCCTGCCGCAGAGCCCAGGTACGGCGAGGGGCACAGGCCTGCTCCCCTCCGCCCGTGGAAGGTTCTCGAAGAGCAGGGAGAGCGGCCGTCCCAGCCGGCTGCTGCCCAGGTCGCGCCAGTGGCAGAACCAAAACGAAGCCGTCCAAACGGCTGTTACTGCATTGCCCTGTGACTTGCCGTCACTGTAGCCAGCAAAAGAAAATGACCTGGGAGCAAATCACGAGGGAAGTGGCAGCATCTATTGTTCCCTCTCTGGAGAGGAAGCTCCTTTTCCCAGACTTCTGCATCCGCCGTTCTGCATCCGCCGTACTGCAACTGTCATGGTCTTGGTCTCTGAAGGCTTGCGTTTATCGGGGCTTTGTAGTTTAGTCTAGGTAGAACCTTCACATTTCAGAATGAGAAGACGCCGTGTTTGTCATAAGGGCTCTGTTTATGGCAAATGTTACCAGGATGCACACGGGATTCATTCTGTGCTGATTTTTGGAGGATCTCTGTGCCTATGTGTAATTCGTTGCACAGGGGCATGTGCATTTAGCTTTACCAAACTACCCAGGGTGATGCCCCTCTCAGTTCCTGAGCCTGTAGGTGAGGGTCTATAATCACTAGTCCAAATGCTGGTAATGGGAGAGAGAGGGGGCAACAGCTGCTGCTCTATCTTGGTAATTAACTGTTGGAGAAATCTAAGTAATTATGGTTCTTAAGTGATGTAAGTTCTGCACCAAACAATTGTAAAATGTTGTTTTGCAATAGCTTTACAGATACATCTACTTTTGAAATCAGCTTAGTAACACAACTTAACTTAGAATGTCTTTAAGCAGCCAGAATGTCAAGTGGCTGTCATGCATTTCAGAAATATACAGGAGACCAATGATGTTAAATAAATAAATAAATGCTGTCCCAAACCCAAATAATAAAACATTGGCAAGCAACCAGTGTATAAAGAAAACTAAAAATGACTTTGCTGATTTTTTTTTTTAATTATTTTTACTAACCCGGCTGAGAGAAACACAGAAAGTGCATACAATGAATTTTTGCAAAATTCTTTGGTATTCTTTTTACATGTTGGCATGTAAGGACTATCCATTTGGATTTTTGAGAGTGATTATGTCATAAGAAGTACCTGTCTGAAATTATTAAATACAGTTCCTATTTTATTTATACTTTTATTGCCCATCAATATCAATATATTCAAATTAGTTTTAGAAATATACTTACTATAATTTCTGTCTGCAAGATACTTAATATATTTTCAAATATATTTTCAGAAAATTTCTTGAATGTATAAACCATAAAAAAATCCAGGCCACCAATAGAAACTGTGAAGTGACCGCTGATGTGAGACATGATGGATCTGAACCGCTTGTAGATGTCATGTTTGGTAAGGAGCTCATTTTTAATCTTGACAAAAAAAAAAAAGACCTTCTGTGTTTGTGTTATTACGATTTTTTTGAATTCTCTATGATTTTTTTTTTTTTTTTTTTACTGTGGTTACTTTTTTTTTGGTTCTGGTCCATAGCTAGAGGCTGTGCAGCTGGGAGGAAAAAAGGAAGAGGGAGTCACTAAAAGCCTGATGTCTAGATAAATGTGTATATATATCTTTGTACTACAGTTAGATTTGGTGGATCTTAGATCAAAGAACTGACTTAACTTTAGGGTTGAGTCTACTTTTGTAGTGACATACCTGTGTGGTGTTGCAGTCAGGTACAATTCCAGGGAAGTAAGTGTAGCTCTGTTTCGATGTAAGAATCTGTTCACTTTCTGTATTTTTTTTTAATCTTATCTGTGGTGGAGGCATCTCAGTCTTGAGAACAGAAAAGTTGAATACCTTTAGTTGCGTATGCAACCAAGTAACTTACCATGAGGTTTGAAGGAACTGCTCGTATGGATAAGACTATACATGTGCAGATGGACTTGTAGAATGAGGTCAACTGATGTACAGCAAATTTCTTAGTTTGCTTTGAGGGCATAGTGAGCAGGCAGGGAATTGATGGTGGAAATTTCATCAGTTCTGGAAGCAGCCCAGATTCTAGGCTGTGAACAGATGGCTGTAATCTGCCTTTGTCCTTTTCTCTGGCTGCATCTTCTTTCCTGCTGTGCTGTAATGGTCCGATATGTCATGTAGCCCGTTAAAGTTTTCATTATTATTGATTCCTGCTACCCTCTTTTCTTTAAACTTTCATATATTTAGTGAATTGGTAGAAATGTCAAGACTGTTGAACGTACTTAATTTTGCTTAGGAGAGTCTAGTTATTTTCAGTGTTGACATTGACTGTTTCTCCCTCCTCCATGCCTCTGTCTTTCCCATCCTTGTCTCTAACTGTGATGTATTAAGACTTAAGCAGTAAAGCTGAATGTTTTTCACAGCATAAAACCGAAACAATTCATTTCACTAATGCCAAGAGCTACAGTGCTGAACTCTTCGTTTCCTAAGAGCTGATTATTTTCCAAGTGAAGAGTTTGCAGCCCTTGTAGTTGGCAAACATGGGGCTGGAACTTGGATGCCATGCATGGTATTGCATTATATGGGTTTGAGTATCTTGCAAATCTTGCAAAAATAAATAATAAACTTAGGAACAATACTTAACGTCTACTGCCTCCTCCCTGCTTTAAAATAATAATTCAGAATTTTAGAAATCCTAGTGCACTCTACTTTTTTTACATTCTATTCACCAGATTGTGTAAACCAATTCATTGTTTTGGCTAAAGAAGTTAAACGGACCATAGACAACATGCTGCTAAAATGCTGAGCCATGTGTGGAAATTATGCCTTCCAGTGCCTTCTGTGCCTTCTGTTAGATGACTTTGAGGGCATAGTATGAGTCATTCTCATCAAATATGTGTTCTTACTATAGGTATACCTAGACAAATGTTTCAGATTTTTCAATAATGCAGTACAGAAATGAAAATTACATGTGTACTGTGTGCAGTTTAATGTATTTGTTTGTTGGTGATGCATAATCAGATTCCTTGCTAAGTGGAGTACTTTCTAATCAGACAAGATGAACAGGGTGTTTGGATTTATATACACAAAAAAGAACTGCACACTAAAGTAACTGTGACTTAGCTTTTCTGACGTCTTAAAATTTTTTCCCCTTTACAGTTGATGGAGACCGATTGATAATGAAAGGAGCGAATTTGACGACAGTAGAAATGTTAACAGCATTGGGGTCCAGATGTAATGCAAAAGATCTTAAGGAAGAACAGAAAAGCAAGAAGAAGGGTCCCTGAAGAACAGTAGAACAACTGTGTTTGCATTTACATATGTTAAAAACAGCAGGCTGCGCAGAAGGCTTTTCTCCTATGCAACAAAGTCTGAAAGAGAGAGATGGCCAAAACACTGACCAGTTTAACATGCAGAAGAATGAACCATTTAAATGTTCACTGTCTTCACCTGAAGGAAAACATAGTGGATCAACAAATCTTCTAATACTAGTGGGTTGGAGCAGCTTAAAATGCATGAATGTGTCTTCTAAGCAGCTGCCTCTCAGTTATCTGCATGTTGGACTATTATCACATGTACTTGCATATAAATGTGAGTAATGCACATTAGCTATTAAATTAATATTGCAGTGAAGACAGATCTCTTTGGACATTATTTCCTACAAAATTTCTATACAGTGGAACGTGAAATACTGTTAGAGTGGTTATTATTTTTGAAAATTATTAAATACAAAAATTTGAAGAAAACTTTGAAAGTATTCATCATTGACTTAGCTGAGGGACAGCAAGCTGCAAATACAGAGTGGATTTTGTAATACAATGTTTATAATACGTCTGTTGCGAAGTCCCTGCCATTTTCTTCCTCTTTTTCAAGAAAGTGTAAAATTTGCTAAATGTAAATTTAGCACAGCAGTTAAAGTAACAAGGTAATAGGACTGTGAACACACAGTAGAGCTACTCATCCTGCATAAAAGTAGCTAAGTTTAGCTCAAAGGTAAAGGTAGGTTAGTTTTTTTCATAATTGGAGAAAAGGACTATCTTTGAAGTTCAGTTTTGTAATATTTTTGTCACTCACTTTTGGGAGATTTCATTAAATATTTTATAAAGATCAAAGGGAGAGCTTTATTTGGTGTTTATAGCCCTATGTCCAACCCTGTTATTTATTGAAGTAAGTGCTTAGGTGTCTCATCTGTATTGCAAAGCTCTGTGGGTTTGGGAGGGTTGATCCCTCCTCAGGCTGTGCAGGTGAAGGTGTCAACTGCACACGTATTTCATGTACATCAGTTTTGTTCTAGTTCAATTCATAATGAAAATGTAATTAAAGTTCCAGTTTTGAGAATTGCATGTGCAGTACTATTGAGAGGCATTAGTTCTACCTGTTGTTAATCAGATGCCTGACTTCTATAAAATCGTTGTATGTATATTTCTAAAGTTAATTTGGCAGCAGATTTAGGGCACAAATCTGAAACAAGTTTTACCTTACTTTTGCCGAGATTTAAATGGACACCATCCTTTCTGAAAGCAACATTGTATTAAATAGCAGTGGCAAGGTGGTTCTTTGCAACTTCTTCACCAGGATGCTGAAGTCAAGGTGATATCTTATGTTGGAGAAACAGACCTGTGCTAAAAATGTTTGATGATATTTTATGGTGGCCCCCTCTGTGTGTTTGCAACAAATAGAGTGAGATAAGATGACTGGGGCGAATGGGTCAGTGAAATTTAGATGTGGGAACAATAGATGTGAATGACTTAGTCTGGGATGAATACCTTCTCTGCAGTCTCTTATCCATTTTTTATTAGGCCACCAACTCTTCTGAGTGGTTTCAGAGTGCTGAGCTTCTGAACCTGCTACTGAGCATCCTTCTAGTGGAGGAGTTAAGAGAACACCTGAAACTGTTTGAGAGGATTTTAAATCCTGTCATGCTAGAAGAGCATCCTAGAAAGTGGACCAAATAGAAATAAGGCTGTTCAAAGGACAGTTTTGGTTTCTTTTCTTCCGTGGGGGGGGGGGGCGCCCCCCC
>JAVJGG010000029.1:22816026-22828463 GCA_035590195.1 Aviceda cuculoides
TGGCCCGGCCGGGGAGCGGGGCGGCGGAGGCAGCGCGGCTGCCGGGGCCCAGCCGGGCTCACGGCGCCCGGGGCGGCCGCACACAGACCTGCCGAGCCTGGGCTGCCTCCCCGTGAAGTCACCCTGGGTGTCTCCTCACCAGAAAGACAAACTGGATCAGCGGCCCGTGGGTAGCCGACAGCCGAGGGCGCTGCCAGAGGCTGTTTGTGTGCGTCTGCGGGTAGCACCCTTCTCAGGGGGGGTAGTCCCGGCTTCCGAGTTGCCCTGCGTTTTGTGACACCAAGCTACTGACTCGAGAACAGACCTACCAGCAGGAGCCTCCTCTGCAAGTTCAGACTCACCACCTCCCCGAGAGCATCCCGGCCAGCAGGTGACGGGCACCTCGCGGTGTCTGCGTAGCCCAGGAGCTACTGTTTTCTGCAATTTATTCACTGCTGAAAGCTAGGCTATTTTCTCAAGAGGCGGAAGATGTGGCCTCGAATGTCTCTGGAGGGAGGAGAGGAAGGAATTTAAGTCTTGTGCTCTCCATGTAAAATCCAAAAGCCATCACTGCATTTACGCTCTGCAGACAGCGGTGGCTGTAACTGTATTTTGTGAGAGGCCGGTCAATAAGTGATAGCTATGGTGCGAGAAAGCCTTCTGGACTGAGCCCTTTGGGAGACTTTGGCGGAAATTCAAGAATTTTAAGCTCAGCTCAGTTCAGCCATGGATTAGGATGCCGTGGTGCTGGTGTCTAACAGCCAGGGCTAGGCATATGCCAAGTTGCAACTTCAAAGTAGAAAATAAGTGCTGCAACCGCAGAGCACCTCCCGTGTGTAGACAGCAACTGACTGTTGTGTGTTTGTTTGGTTTTAGATTGCAATCTTAAACCAGTCACTTTTCCTTTTTACAATTACAATTTAGGCAATCAAATTTACTCCAAGTCATGCTTTAGGAGACAGCCCTTTATTGGATCTCACCCTCGCTGACTACTTAGGAAACTCTCTGCCTTTGACCCTATTGATGCACCATAAATGAGATTCTGCAGATTCCGCTCAGTCTGTATAAAAGAACATTCGACAATAAAGAAGTTTGAATTTCACTCCTTGCCATATGGAAAACATACGCAGCTCATCTCTGTTTAGATGGATCTCAAGGCATAGCTGATCAGATAACTCCCTGGTTACTCTGGACTGGATGACAGCAAAGGGGTGGGTGGGGGGTCACTGTCACAATTTCCAATTCTGGTCAGAAAAGCTGGACTGAGAAGGACTGGTTTTTTGCTCTGCAGGCTCAGTCCTGGAAGCTCAGTTGAGTCTGGAGCAGCAGTGGCTGGGAAGTACTTTGTTATTTCCACCTCCCAAGGAAGCTGTAATCTTTGCTTTGTGGACTCAGCCCTCACCCAAGTATCCTGTGCACCCCAGGGGAGTGCCGTGCTGTTATGTGACAACATTTTCTAACTGCACCGGCTGCAGAGCCCAGACACTCTTGTGTGCCACCCAAACTTGGTGGCACTTTCTGCTCCATGTGGTTGCTTATAAATTCTTGGTTCAGATCTGCACTTTCCAATTTGATGGAGTCGCATTTATTGCCCGACTACCCTCTTATTTCTATCTTCATCCTTCAGATTGAAAAGACTCAAGCAAACCCCTCAAACGGTGCACACAGGGGCTGAGGCAGGGTGAATCTTTCTTTGCTGAAGACTTTTGAGGGCTGCCGTCTCCAGATGATGAATTTTCAGTCATTCGCAGAGCTCATGTCTCTCATGGTCCTTTTTTTTTTTGTGTGCGTGCGTGTGTAAGCACTATTTTGCATGATAGTGGTTTTCTAATTCACAAGTCTATACTTTGGATACAGGATATAGCAGACGGAATTGTATTAAAAATTGCATGTTTGCAATTGTGTACAGAGTGATGGAAGAGTATTTAAGTTGAAATAAATACGCAGGTGGATTAATCTGTCTTTTAAAAATAATCTGTAGAATTTTTAAAGTGTTCAGAACTTGAAGTGAATCACTTTATACTAGTTTAAGCTTTTGTGTTTGTTTTCCTGTTTATTGTTTATTTCTGCTTGTAAAAATTAAGTGCTGAGTTCTGGGACATCTGCGAGTCCTCTAGAGGGCAAAATAGATTTAACTTTAGCTCTCTGAGGAAGCAAAAGAATAACTCTGCAAATAAGCTTTTTTCCTTCCTCATCAGTGGATAATTTAAAACATCCTCTTTCTTTGTGGCCCTTGAGCTTTGATTCTCAAGTGTACTTAAGTGCTAATTAAATGGGAATTAGGTATTTGAATTCTTGTGTGGCCCTAAGCCTTAGGTTTTAACTGATTTTGTGACACTCTGTGCCTCTCCCCTTGCAGGTGTGGGTATGGCCATGAGAAAAATGGGAAGCATGGCCAAACCCGATGTTTACATTATTAAGGATGGGGACACAATCACTGTAAAAACAGAAAGCACCTTCAAAACTTCACAGTTCAGCTTCAAGCTTGGTGAGAAATTTGAGGAGAATACATTAGATGGCAGGAAAACTCAGGTCAGTATGCTAGAATGTCTATTGAAAAAACAGAATTCTTTGTGTGTTTTAGAGATGGAGATGCTATTTAAAAATCAGTTTTGACATCCACACTGACAATGCTTTACCTGATGAACAGCTGTCTCTGTAAGTCTCATGGAAATAAATTCCCCCCCCCGCCCCGGATTAAGCAACTTCCAAAGAGGGAAAATGCTGAAACCAATAATGTCTTGTGTATTTTGTTGTTTTCAATTTGTAGCAGAAGCATTGTGTTAGTAAAACTAACAGACCTCTAAATCCCTGTTAAAGCCACATGCCACTTCATTTGAAGTCTGTGGAAAAAATCCCATTGATGTTTAATCAGAGTCAGTTCAGCCCTAGGGTTAACCTTTCTGCTCAGTCTCCTCTTTGCATAACAAGAGAGCCCGCTTCAGTGTGGGGTGGGATAACATGCACACAAGGCATACATGTGAATCACAGTCCCTAATCTCCAGTTTTAGAAGGCAAAGAGCTTCTCCCTGCACCGAGTAAGGAGAATATTCATCCAAGAGGAGGTTAAACACAAGGAAGCCCTCAAATATGCCTCTCATTTCCAGGAGTGCTCTCTGTGTACCATTTCCACCCACCCCCCCCCTCCAGCCACACACTGGCAATTCATCTATTATTGCAAGATCAGAGAAATGTTACACAACAGCTCAAAGCCCATGTACAAAGAGATTAACAGAAACCATCGATCTGCTTTTGTTCATTGAAATTGTGCATGCTGTTAAAGGTCTGCCTGATGAGGAATGTGTCGGAGCAGTGAGTGAACTGGCAGTAAGCTATGGCAGGGTTCCCTATCAATAAAACATTTAAGATAATATCCTGGCTTTGTAGATGTCAATGGCAAAATCGCTATTGAGTGAGCTGGGGTGGGAATTTTTCTTTTGGATTAAGGTGTTGGAAAGCTTCAGTCTCCATCAAATGTCATGGGTAAAATATTAATGTTTGGGTTCTTCTTTCAGACCCTTGTCAGCTTAAAAGATGATGGGTCATTAATTCAGGAGCAGGAATGGGATGACAAGAAGACCGTAATAACACGGAAGCTAGTGGATGGACAATTGGTGGTGGTGAGTCCAGTCCTGCGTTCTGATCCTTGAGTGCTGCTGGCCAGTAGCCTGAAAAGTGACTCTCAAAGATCTCTTTCCTTACAGTCTGTACTGAGGCAAATTAATAAATCCATCTCTTTATCTTCTAGGAATGTGACATGAATGGTGTCAAATGTGTTAGAGTCTACCAGAAAGCATGAGGATGTCGTCATGTTCAGTAGGAACTTGCTACAAACAACTCAGTTCAGTGGACAGAGCTCCTTTACGCTCCGTATTTTCCTTTTCCCTGTTTTCTAGTATTTCAATGGACTGAGTAGCTGAGTGCAATTCTTTTTAAAAGCCGTGATGTAACTATTATGTAACTATTCTGAATTTATGAGGCTGTTAAATAAAATTGTCAAGTATATGAAGTGGAAATGTTGTTACTCTAGTGGAGTTTTAAAGTGAGGTTTTATAAAAACTCATTTTGGTTTTAGGCTCTGCTACAAACTGCCTTCAGTTCAAGATTATGCAATATATGGTGACAGTTAATAGCAAGCTGAATTTTGATTAGCACCCTTAATTGCTAAAGTAGCAAGATCTGAAATAGAAAAAACATTCAGAGTTCAGGCTCTAGAGTTGTTTCTAACTTGCACGTTTGAAGGTAAATAGAATTGGGTGGGTGTAAATAAGAGAGAATCTTTGTTGGTGTTTAAGTAGAGGAATGTATTTTCAGGGGTTAGTTTGTTTTTTTTCATCTTTCAAACCCATAAATTTATTATCTGAAAAAATATATACTAGTGAGCCAATGGACATGATAAACTTAAGCAAACATGTACATGGTTTGCTGAAAGGAAGCCTTATTTTGAGAAGACTCTTTGTTTTCCTAGCAAAATTCTTATTTCCTGTCTAATAACATTTTAAAAATTCTTAACCAAAATTATTGAAATACTGCCTAAAACGTAAAGCCTCATTTTATTTTATTTTATTTTTAAACTGGCTTGAAACACCTAGAAATGGAGTTTATATGCTTTAAAGTGCCATAATAAATAATCAGAAATATCAGTGTCTTGAGTATTACTTTTACACTGGTTGGGAAACAGAGCCTGCGACGCTACTATTCTTCCAAAGAGATGTCAGACCACACAAAGTTAAAAAGGCTTGGGTGAATTTCTGTCACACCAGATGAACATGTCCTAAAAGTGAAACTACTTGGTGACAGGTGATGGGGAGATTTCTGTCAGATTCCAAAGCCTGGGGGATCATGCCGTTGCACACTTCCAGTTTGCAGCACCAGCCACTGCAGAATCCACTGCTACTTCAACCCTACTGCTATTTCAGCTGCTCAGTGCACGTATCTTATGACTGAGCTTACCCTAATAGCAGAAAAGTCTGCTCTTCTTATGTTCATCCTACCAACCATGGAACAATTACTTCTCCCATAATTTTGGACCATTTATCCTTTTCATAATTTCCTGACTATTTATGAATCATCCTCTTTACCTATGTCATCTGAAAGAATTTATAACTGGAGCATATTTCTTTCAATTTTATTTTTCATTATCTGTATAAAAGTAATTATTTTTCCTGGTCCTCTAATGTCTCCTTTTTGAATTGGGCAATCTTCATATCACCTTTATTTAGTATTTTTCCTGACTTTAATGTGAACCCTGAAGATCTATGCCATATTCTTATATGGGACATTAGAAACAGATTTTTTGGTTGTTAGGGGAAGGAGTCTTCTCGTAGAAATAGCAGAAGCAGAAACCAAACTGATCTGAAGAGGAACCTAGTAAGTTTGCGATCAGAAATACACTAAATAGTAGCAGGAGAATGGGTGCAGCAATCCATGGCATGGTATGAAAATCCTGCCTCCCTTCCAAAAGAAATAACATTACTGCTTGAAGTGGGACATTATGCTTTCTTTGGGGTCACTGGTCTATCACTTACAGCTGCTTGTTTGCTCTTCTGATACTGGGTAGTGTTAATTGTTTATCTTTCATTTGAATGGGAAAAGCTCCCAATGTCTTTCATAGGACATCCGTTTTGATTACAATGAGATCACTTCTTGTAAAACAAAAGGCAGAAGAGTATCTTTTTAGAGCGATTTCCTTTGGAAACAAGGCTTATAAAGTCTGTGTTTGTGTGTGTGTGCTTTCTGATTTCAGCCACATGTGAAGTAGAGGCTAGAGGTCCCAAAGACAATTATTCTTCCACAAACGTCATGAAAATAGCTAGCCTGATGAAGGAGATAGACCATTAAGTGCCTTAATGATAGAAAGACTGCACATGGAAGTCACATTTTGTTTGACATTAAATGGAAGAAAAACATCATAAGCCCTCTTGGCACGCATAAGAAGTTATCTTAAACACAAAAGTTGACCAATGGTAAGATCAACAGGAAACTGGAATTCTTTAGAGCTAATTCTCCAGAACTACTTAGGCTCACATATTTATTTGCTTTATTTTGATGTTAGCTTCCGCCTATGTTGCTGGCAACTTCAATGTAAGTGTACTGTGACCAGGAACTACCATATATGCAACTATTTGTGTTAGATTACACCATATACTTAAAATGATAATTGTTTTATAGTACTGCAAGCCAAGATTTATAATGCTCAAGACTTGAAAACATAACTCATTTCCAGATTCTTTCTATTCATTATTATACAAGCCAAAAGTTTTACTCTTCATGAAGGGTGTATACACAATGTTCTCATCAGTGTAAAATAACCAGTTGTCCTGAGATTTGAATAACTCTCTGTAGTTCACTGTATCACACAACAAGGTGGTGGAAAATAAGACTTCTGAGAACAACTGAAAAAGAAGAAATTATACATTATCCAGCCAGGACTGCTTTATAATGCTACAGAATTATGAAATAAGGAGACAAGTTTTGTTGTGACATTTTAGCACATGTTTTTGAAAATACTTCGAAATATGTTCAGCAAACTGAAGCTGCAAGTAAAACTTGCTCAAAGAAAAGCAGTTTCCATATCCACTCCAACACATGTTCATTTAAAGTCACAAGCAGTGTCCAATTTATATCTTTCTATCTCACTGTCTTCTCAAATTGGTGTAGTTCTGCTGTTTCCATAGGAGGGGGTTTGGGGTTTCTGTTTGTTTGGGGTTTTTTTTGGGGTGGTGGGGTGGAGTTTTTTGGTGGTGAACTGGGGTAAAGGATTAAAAAGTGAAGTTGTTTAGCAATTTAGATCTGATATTCTATCACCTTAGGGAAATCTCTTGTCTGAGCTTTCCAGGAACACTCATGAAACAGCACCGTGCTCTGGGGAGAGCGCACTGGCTTTATACAATGCTCAGACTATCAAAGATTTTCCTGTTATGGTTTGGTTATATGATTTATTTCAAAATTGTTATCCTACTCTGCCTGCAATCTCTGCAATTAATACTGGCCTTTCCTCTTCCTCCCCCCACCCTACCTCACACATGCACTTCAGATCAAAGTTTTTTAAAAACCAAAGTCAATGATGGGAAATCTCTCAGTTTTCTTCACTTACAGTCCCACTGTTAGCTATCAGCTGTCCTAAAAAAAGGCAGTCATTATTTCTTCAAGCGTGGAGGTCAAGTGCAGGAAGATAGTTTTGCTCTGCCAATGGCTACTTGGGCAATATTAACTGTGAGACTCGAACACCCAAAAAGAAAATGAATCATTGAATAGGCACTCTATTTTTTTTTTCAGATTAGAACGTAAAAATCTGGTATTGTTGATTCTAGTGAGTATAAACAATAAACAACTTTATCTACTTCTACATAAGATTATGTCCGATATATTCTGTTGTTCATAAAGCAGTTCATTCAAAGTAACTCTTATTAAAATCAGATGCTGAAAGTAAGTGCCCTGTAAATATTTTCCAGGGCCCCAAGGGGCTTTGACCATGGGGCTTCCCCTGACCCCTGCCCATGAGCCCAGGAGCCGCATTTCAGCACAGCCTGGGGTGTCAATCAGGGCTTTTCAGCCCTTGTACATCAAATTAAGATTTTGTTGACACCTCCCAGAATGGTTTTACTTCATATTATTATTTCAGAGGAAAAGGAAACACTATTAGAGACCTGGCTCCCAAGAGTGAATTTGGCTTCCTTTCCAGCAAAACTGCTTCCAAAATCAATTCCCTCTACCAGGGATTATATTCTGGAGACATTTACAGGTGAAGTCCATTACAGTTTCAGAAGAAATGTAAAGTCTCAGCAATAAGTGCAATCCAGAATCAGTTTCAGATAATGTCCTGCAAAAATTTACTGAATCCCAAATAGTTGAGACATTAGAATAAATAACACACATGTCATTAATCACAGGTGTACTGTCTGAAACTAAACACCAGAAGACAAATATCACACTCTGAGGACTGTGCAGACTACTTATCTAGGACCGGACATTTGCTCTCACATGCATAGCATCTGGTTCCCTTGGTAATTCATGCTTGAAAATCAGTGAGTCTACCTTCAGAAAAGGCATCAGCTAAGGATGCAGCTTAGCTCATTGTGCAGTGCAAGTGTCCAACAGAAAATCAAGGGACTGAGTGCAATTTTCAGGCTGGTCTGGGGGTGCATTGCTGCTGCACACCCCAGGGGCATTCTGGCTCTGTGGCTTGATGTCTTCTGGGACCATGCGGTATAGTCCTGTATGGTGAAAAGCAAATCTGAAATCATAAAGAACAGGGTAGCCTGCATCTCTTGACCTCAACTGGCAATTCAGACTGACTCTTTGCTCTAGAAATTATAGGCAGGCCTCGTTATGGCTTTGCAATTTAATCCTATAAGTATCCCAGTGAAGTAGAGGAGATGGAATTATGCCTACTCTATTGCAAAGTGCAATTAAAGCAAAATATCATTAATATTTTCCCTTTCCAAAATGTGTAAAGCAAGAACTGATAGTGGGATTTGCTCTCCGTGTTTTCTGTTGTCTTATCTCCACTCATTCTCCTCAACCGCCTTGCTTTGTACAGATTTAATTGCATACAAATAAAATTCAGAAGATGGGATGTTGCTATTGTTTTACATTTATTTTTTTCTCTTGGTGAGACGCAGAATGAAAATGCAAGCTGCATATCTTTACTGGGGGCATTGTCTGAATAATTGTATTCTTTTTGCACAATTCATGGAACATAGTTCCTCTGTTTAACCAGGTTAACCGATGGCTGCTTCTCTAAAACCATGACAGAAGAGAAGGAGCCAGTTGATTAAAACAGAAATCACAGGTGCCTCAGTGCCTTAGCATCCTCAGTCCCCTTTCCCCTTGTCATGTATTTGCACAACACAATTCATGCTTATCTAAGCCTACACATTATCCCTCTGGATGTTCTCTTTCTTCATGAAGATTCTTCTTTTCTCCTATTATGTTTAAGATTATCAGGTCTCTTGGATTCAAATTCTGAGCGTCCAGCTGGCGTGATTACTGGAATAGGGATTAAGAAAGATAAGAATAAATATAGCTGCATCTTAGTCCAGTGTCTCTCTCTCTCCCTCCCCCCCTCTCCCTTTTTTCACTCTTTGCTTTTCAGTACCAAGGGAATGAAGAAAACTAAGCGCACAGCTTTTCCCTCTAACTACATGCAATGTTATCCATAGCAGCCATCTTGAAAGTCCAATTTTAAAGTAGTATATGTTTAAGCAATATTAGCCCCAGATTTAATTGATCTCACATGTACTTTGTTCTTATACTTGTACTGAAACTGTTTTAAGCAGAACTTTCTCCAGTATTTAGCCAGTATAGCCCTGACCTAGGAAAGTAGATAGATATGTGCTTTCTCAAAAAGCAATTCTCTGCTGGATTGAGGTTTTTCAATAGTGACAGTGTTATTATTTTCTGAATGTATTTTATGATAATCAAATGAAGTAAACAGCTTAATCTGAAAAGATCTGGTTCCTTTATAAATCTGTCAGCTACAGCTCTACAGACCTGAAAGAAGTTTGATCATATCTGGATGGAACTCAAACTCAAGTTTCAAGCTGGAACTTGAAAATTTGTAGCTCAGTTTTCGTTGGGTTCTGTCTTGTTGCAGTCTTAATTTACAGGGTTCTGAGATTTTTCCTCATAATTTAGAACTTTTCCCAGTAAGTTACTCACATCTGTCATACATGCATTGCTTTGGGAAGTTACTCAATTATATCCTTCCCTTGTGGTCAGTGTTTAAGACACAGTCTGTAGAAGCTTCTCAACTTATTTTTCCTCATTGGGTCTGTAGAGGAGAGGGAAGGAACAATTCATGTTAAATATCCTTTGATATAATATGTCCGAAATAATAAGTCTGGGAAGAAAGGTCTCCCCAGAGATTTTTCTCTGTTAAAGAAAACACCAATCTGAAACATGACCTATTCTTGAAAAATAAAGTGTACCAAACCCTTTGGAATATTTAAAAAAACTTAGATAAAGCTGTGCAAACTCAGGTCATCAGCCATAGCTCTCATTCATGTGACTTATCTGGGACTGGCTGGACATCCTTCCTTGTGAGTAAAAGCACTGTCTGTGTGTGAGGTTGTCCAGACGTCTACTGGAATTTGTCTTTTTCCCAGCTGATAGTTCTTTTTGTCAGTTGTCTGTCCCACTGTGATGAACTATTTCTTAAAGATAAAATCAAAGTTTTTGTTCCATTTAGTGAGATTTCTCTGGTCCTGCTGTACTCACAGCTTTAAATTTCAGGAGATGCTTGGCACCTTTCCATAATTTCTTCTGTAGATTTTACTACAGAGCTAATTCTGCTTTGAAGCTGAAGCATACTGAGCTGGATTTCTGAACTGGATTCCTGCTAAGATCAAGAGCTAAGCGCGTTTACTATAGAGGCACCGATGGTATTTTATGAAGCAGCAGCCTTCTATATCAATGGAAAGCCTTACATTACTTCAGTAAGATTGGATTAGGCTTTAGTAACTGAAAGCTAATATTAGAGGTCAAGAACGAATGATTAATTTTAAGACACGTGACTGACTCTTTAAAACTAGATTATAAAATTTTCCTCCTTAACGTTTATAATACTTACGATGATAACAGAGTTCATTGGGAGCACAATTTGAGCAGCAAGTATAAAGTCTGACAGATTAATATTTTTACTTATTTATTCTGATATGTTGATGAGGCTAAGACTTAAAACAGAAAAGAGAGATCACCATTGCCGGTATGGTTTTATTATGCTCTCACTGCCTTATTCGTGGAATAAAACCCAAGAGTAATGCGTGGAATTGAATAAAGAATAAAATATATTGCATTCTTTTGGTGTTATTCTTATTTAATTACATTATCATGGAGAAAACATTTCCCTTACGTGGTTTATGGGCCTTGAATAGCATCAACAGATTTTAGTAGGAAGGATATTCAGTTCCATCTTAGAATAACATCTCACTGTTAACTTCAATAATGTTGTAACGATGTATGAACAAGGAAAAAGCATTTAGGATCCAATGCCTTTTTTTTTTTTTTTTCTTAATTTTTATTGGTTCATCTTTTGAAGAAAACACCAATAAACTACATTGTACAATATTGTACAGTTATTTAATGTTGCTGAAAAGAAGGCTTTAATTAATTTTTGACTACCCTGTACAATGGGATATTGTCCTTGCAAGTCTTTAAATTAATTTCATGTAATAAAGTGCCAGCTACTTACTAAGCAGAGCAACTTTCTTTGCATATTAAGTTGCATGTAGTTACATCAGGGAGAAAAAGGAAAATGTGATGCTATTTTATTACTGTGAGTCCAATGGGACCAATACAAATCTGGAAAAGCCAGATTATTTTTTTTATAGCTCTCACATTACCATGAAATTATGAATTATTTTACATGAGATAACTCTCATGACTTCACCTGTTGCTTTTGAAAGATGCATTTGGTTGAAATTCAATGTAATTTCAGATATCATTTGAGAATAATAGCTTACATGAATAAAAGCAAGATTTTATTAACACAATTGCTATTAATGCCCAAGCCAAGAAGAACCAGTGCAGGTTTTCTCATGTGATTTGTTTTTAATAGGTGCATTTCACAGTGTCCTGGTTTCAGCTGGGATAGAGTTAATTGTCTTCCTAGCACGCTTCTTGTAGGGCAGAGTGGCATAACCTCTATTTTTATGAGTTTGCCTTTCTACCAAATAAAACTGTGCTCCTTGAGAGTTCTGATGGACCTTAGAAGTTATTGGCTCATCTAATGACCAGTGTCTGATTTGGCCAACAACACAGTACTCCTTCAGGCACAGACTCAAAAATGCTCAATGCCCCTTGCAACTAAAAAAACCGTACCATTCAAAGCTTTTATTTCTGCAAAAGAAAACAATTATGAAAGACTGGTAAGCAACTATAGCATATTTTTCTGTCCCCTCTTTATCCTTTGGTGAGGCTAGGTCTAGCATTTCACATAGTAAAAGATCTCTCCAAAAGGAATTTTGAACACTTTACTGATTTTCATGTTTTTATTAAGAGGTTTAGAAGGCTTTTGCTTATTTCCCTTCCGTGACCAGATGAATTTAGTGGAATTAATTCAACTTTCCTTTTTTATGAGTCCTTTGGTAGTTAATATTCCCACTTCAGTAAAAAGGGAATTTCTATGGGGTTCTTTACGGGTATTTACTGTTCTAGTTCTGTATACTGGATTTATTCTAGATATTGAAACACAAGTTTAAAGCTGCACAGACTCAGATGCTGAGCTCGGGTATAATAGTGCAGATGAAGTTTGATTCTGCTCAAGCCAAATATGTAATTTTATTGTTTTCTGGGATGATCCTGAACTAACCAGTTTCATAGTTTCTCATAGGCTTTGCAATAGCTCGCTCTTTCTTACTTTCTTTCTTTTTCTTTCTCTCCTTTCCCTTTCCCTTTCCCTTTCCCTTTCCCTTTCCCTTTCCCTTTCCCTTTCCCTTTCCCTTTCCCTTTCCCTT
>JAVJGG010000029.1:22834854-22869429 GCA_035590195.1 Aviceda cuculoides
AAGAACCTTTTCCTAATGTCCAATCTGAACTTCCCCTGATGCAGCTTCATTCCATTTCCTTGTGTCCTATTGCTGGTGCAGGATCTAGACAAGGTTTAACATGGAGGATTGTATCAGATGTTAATAAGGCATCAAGGTCAAGTTTAGGTTCAGCTGGCACCTCCAGTAACTGAGTTTTCAGAAGCATGTCTGTTCTTACAAGAACTTGTCACAGCACAGTTGTGGTGGCTCTTGCTTTGGTGCATGGGGAAAATATAAGAAGTAAAATCCATTTTGAAATATGAGTGAGAGCGAAATGAAAAAAATAGCAGAGAAAAAAGATATTATGCACAGGTATATGGAAACATAGATAAAGGAGGCTCAGAAAGAATGTCTGATTGATGAACTGTTTGACTAAATGGCCTGCATTTTCTTAGCTTTGGAATGTAACGTTTCCCCTGAAGACAGCTGTGGAATGAGATTTTTTTTTTTTTTTAAAGACTTGATTTGAAAAAAAGTAAATCAATATCTGCATTTATGAATGAAAATTTAGTGATACTGTAGTTGGAAAACTAAAAGATGTTTTAGTAACAGAAGCCAGTCAGGGAAATGTCAGATAGACAAACCCTTGAGCCTGCTGGAAATAAGTGGTGAAAACTGGTATAAAGAGAATTTAAATGATGGGTCACTTAAATCCTGTGCAATTTGAGAAATATTTAGTCTGTGCCCTAAATTCTAGAGAGTTCTAATCTGGAGCACTCTTGGCTTTTGCCTTGGGGAATGATACAGTATAAAGTTTGTGCACACGTTTCCCATTGGCTTTTAGAGCTGAAGAATCATGCACTGAAAAGAGCCAAGTTAATGTTAGATATTGATTTCTCAATGCTTTGCTAGCGTATTTCCTATTGCAACTAAATTGCACAAAAATGAAAAATGGCTATAAATAGAACAACTCAGTATGCAAGAGTAATATTACATTCCATGCCCAGTGATGTTGATGTTTTCGACTGATTAAGTCTTGTACAGAGTAAGTTATTTTTCTTATTAAACCACACATTTCTGTCAACACATTTTCTCTATCTACTGGAAAATAGAAAAAAAGCATGATCATGTTAGATTTTTCAGCACAGGTTTATTCCTCTCCCTCTCTTATTTAGAAATCAGTCATATCTCAGTTAGCTTTGTATCTGGTTGAAAATTGAAATGATAGTTTCACAAAACTTGATGTAAGGAGATTTGACCTCTTTTAGTCTACAAACATGGGAAACATCCATGAAAAAAAAATATTGCTGGAACATTGTTTGTTATTTATAATAGTATTAATGTCAGAATAAATCAGAGGACTATGGCACATGACTTTGACAGGACTAGATTATTGTTAATATCTTAACAGACAATGAGAAAGTGCTTTTGACTGTTGAGGGTAACCTAATTACATCCATTTGTTGAGCAATAAATAACAGAGAAGACAGCTATTAGAGTGGTTAGTGAGCAAGACTATAAGACACTGACACTTATCTTCTGTATTGCTTTGAGCAAATACAATTACTTATGCATAGATCTTCAAAGCGGTGTGCTTATGTGTCTTTTAACATCTAACTGTAGCCTCTGTGCTTTTCTTTCTCATCTGAAAGATATCATGATAATACTTTTCTACCTCACCGACATTTATTGGAATACTCAACACACTCAAATAATGGGGTCATAGAAGTAATTGAGGGAAGAGGCTATGAGAAGGGGAGCAACTCACTAATATGTCTCAAAAACTATGCTAATCACTTCCTCCCACTAATTTGGATTAAAATTATGCAAAAAACCCCACCCCTTCATCAGCCCCACCTTAAATGATATTCTTTGCCCCCACACTCACTAAAATATTAATGTGGCATGTGCAGAAATAGACATCATCTGCTTTTTTGTCGTCAGATTCAGATCCTGAAAAACAAGGGAGTTTTATCTTTACAGCTTTTCCCTTCAGCTTTCCTGGAAGTTTCCATCACTCAGCACCACCTTGCAGGTGCTGTTGATGCAACACCCTCAGGGGATGAGGCCCCCTGAGCCCAAAAACTGCTCTGAAAGTGCCTAACATGAAAAGGACCTTGATTTTACCATTTTTCCCTTCCAGTCTTGGTTAGGCTGTTGCCATTGTTAACACTTCAGAGGAAATGATCCCTCATGTGTGAAAATAATCAAAACATAATGGAGGTATTACAATTCTTACAGACTTTAAAACATTTTCATCCAATGGAATAAAGGAGGCTACTTAACCTGCATTTAGTAATTATTTTGCTCTCTTTTGATGTCTTTGTGCTGTTTGCAAGATATTTGAAGTTCCTCCTCTAGGCTTTAACTACTCTCAGCAGCTCCTGTGATACCATGGTCTGCTGTTTTCAGGTCAGGCCAGTGACTGAAGCTCCTTGCATCCTTCTTGCATGTGAGGGACCATGTTGACTTGTTGATGTCCCATTTTCCTATATTGAAATCAAAAGACCTCTGCAATGGATGGAAT
Source organism: Aviceda cuculoides (assembly GCA_035590195.1). Taxonomy (NCBI): domain Eukaryota; kingdom Metazoa; phylum Chordata; class Aves; order Accipitriformes; family Accipitridae; genus Aviceda; species Aviceda cuculoides. The sequence goes on from JAVJGG010000029.1 coordinate 22,837,343, forward strand.
GGACAGGCAAGCTACAGAAGTATGGTGTTCAACAATATGTTTCATCAGAAGTCTTGGACGCACTGATGGAATAACATCAACTTCATTAAATACAGTGTTCTTGGTTCAGTTGCAAACCCAGCATGTTCTAAATGTCTAAGGCTTTTATACACACTTCATAGCTTCGTACAAGCATTGGATGCACTTCTGAAGGTCATTTAGTCCAACCTCCTGCTCAAAGCAGGACTACCACTAGTACAGTGTCAGGTCAGCCATGCTTTGTTCTAGCTGGGTCTTGAAAAGTCCGAGGTGGTGTCTTCATTTTTATACATACAGATTTGATTTGTTGTTATTCTGAGCAGTGGGTAGAATGCTGTATCAGAAATGTCTTCATTTGCATTGGCTAGCCAAGGACCAAGCCCAGAAATAACAGCTTCTCACTCTTCTCTCCAGACAATGGTTTGCCTGGAGAGGGGTGGAGGTTTTATAGTTAGGAATAATTGCAGTGGAAGTGATATGTCACGAGAGCTTGTAAAGTCTGCCCAACACTCTTATAAGTTTAATAAAACTCAATAGAATTTTGTAGTCAGGGTCTGTTACAAGAGTCACAGCTGTTCCCAGGTAACCTGCACATCCCAGCTATTGGTCTCTGGTAAATACTGGTAAAGTGTCCTCTTTCCATTGGAGAACACTATAAATTTATGATTACCACCATTCCCAAAGCTGTATTAATTGCCATTAAGTGGGCTCAGCAGGAAACAGCTTACTATTATCATCCAGGCAGCCCACTAGGGACTGCACAGTTCCCAGTTTCTGAGAATGTGCACTTTTGGATGAATGGACAAGCAGTGTTGGCTTCTAATGCGTTATGGTGGAGGGGGTTGAATTACTGAATTGTGTGTTCCTCTGTGAAGGAAAAATGTCATTTACAATGTAGGTGTGTCACGTGTAAAACTCAGTAGGTTTCTTCAAAGTCCAATTTTTGCCTTGCTGAATGCTTCTCTTGTTCCTAATAACTTTCATCTTCCTTCACAAATTCCACAAAAGTTGGGCAGGAGAGATTTCTTCCAGTCTGAAAGCAGCATATTCCTTAACACATTGCCTTCCATATCACAAAGAAATTTTATATTAAAGGTGCCATGGAAAAACAGTACACTATCAGCAGTGGAACCTCTATCTATAGAGAGCAAGTAAAACTGTCTGTATTGCCTTCCCAGCCATTGGTGTTTGACTATGAGCTGCAAAGGCAACTTCTCAAATTTGCTCTCCATACCTGAAGCCTTCAGGTTACTGCTGATTTTCTGAATCAGTACCAAATGTAGTGGTGATTTTTTGTCATCTCATTCTTGATATAAAACAGGAGCAAAACTAACAATGTCAACTTAGGGATGAAAGAAGAGCTGCTATCATATATCAAGAAGCTTTCCTTACAACTGGCCTGTGCTTGATTTGTACCACTAAACCAAGGCTGTATAAATAGAAGCAATTTCTAGTCCTTTAGCTCAGATTATCCAGTAAGCATTCTTTGTTACTTTTTTGACTTTTCAAAATGGCTACACCCCAGAACAGGTGCTTCTGGTCTCATTTCTTACTAGAAAAAATTGTGATACTCACGCTGCTTTCCTGTGACACTCCTTCCTCTGTCTATTATTCATTCATTATCTTGAATTCAAGCAAATATTCCTTTTTAGTTGGCTTGTGAAAGCTAGAAAATGAAGGATTTCATGTCATGGAAATGAGGTTTACCTTCTTTGAAAAAATACTTTTAAGCCTCAGAAATTAATCCCTCAGATTTTTTCATTAATATTGCATTTTGCAACATAGGCAGCTAAAACTTCAATGAGACTGTGATTTCAGCCAGATCTCTGCCTTCAAGCAATATAAATAGCATTAAATTTCCACTTGCTTTCTACAAGCAAGTTTATGAAGTATTCCCTGTGATCGCAACCAAAGTAAAGCTACCCAGGCTTAACCAGTCTTTTTTATTTTTTAAGTCAGAATTTATGGTACTAGCAGAACCTCAGTCTTTATTTTAAAAAAAGCAACTACAATCTAGAAAGGAACATTTTGTCTCTCTGGAGATGCACTTTTGTTGAACTCATTCAAACTGAGAGTTGTCCTTGAAAAAGGCTATTTGAGTTTAGCTTCTTTCTCTCCTGGCCATACAAGTGCCAAATATTTTTTTCTTTTACTCAGATTCTTCAAACTTGTTCTGCCGCTGTTCAGCTTAAGCTCAATTTAAGTATCAGTAACTGAAGTGACCAGTGCCTAGTTATGTGTGGGTTGCCATGGCATCCAAGGAAGGAAGAAGAGAGCAGGTTCTTTCTTGCCCATGTGCCACATTAAGGAGATGCTATGGAGACCCTATGTGGGCCAAGCTCTTGAGAGACTGCTGTGAAGCAGTTTGTCCTGTGGGACACTTATTGGTGCTGAAGTCCATGCATGACAGAAAACATAGGGTTTTCTGTGGAAACTTGCTAAACATGAGACACAGTTTCCAGCATGTCCTTCTGCTGCAATGCCATGCAGGCCTCGCTCAGCTGGGAAGGGAAAGCCACAAAGCCTACACAAGTGCTGAATTGGGAACTGACTGCTCCTGGTAGCAACCTGGCACTTGGGGACATGGCTGTGCGTGGACACAGGAGAAATCGCAAGCCCTGCAGATGGAGATGGCTGCATCCGAAGCAGTGGTCGGCAGAGCTGGGTGCAGCTGCTGGACGCTGGACGTGGCTGCTGGACCTCGGCCCTCAAGGAGCCTGTGGGAAAGCAGCTGGGCCTGGGCCGGTGCCAGTGCAGAGGGACTGCATGGAGACAGACTGTCCAAAAATACTGCTTAGGCATTTTCAGGCTCCTATTTTCTCTTGACGGTGGGCCGGCCTGGAAATGTGCAGCAGCAGGATGGCCCGCAGCCCCCCACCCGCTGCTGGACGGCCTCCAGGACCTGGATCGAGAGCTGCTATTGCACAAGTTCAAGTGATAGCCACTGGGGCATTAGAGACCTCCCTCTCGCTCCAGCTGCCCCAGCAAATACTCTTTTTATTTTAGCTGTTTTCCAAAAAGATTCCGGGCCTCAGTGCCTATCCTTGAAGGAGCTCACAGCATGTCTGGGCCTGGCTTTGCTGGCAGCGGTAGCTGCGTCATACCAGTGGGTGTCCAGGGTGTCCCCGGGCTGCGGCTGACGGTGCGCAGCAGGAGCGGAGCATGGGCCTGGCACTGCCCGAGTGCCCTGGCTCACCGCAGGCATTGCCGTGGGCTAGCAGACATGAGGTGGGAGCTGGAGAAGCCCTGGGGCCTGATGGAGGTGGCTGGAGGCCCGGTGGCACTCACAGCGCCAGCTCCAGGCAGCTACTCTGGGTCAAGGCCTGTGTGGTCACTCCTTTCTCCAAAGACATGAGCCCTCTGGCGCCAGGGCTCTTGGATATCCACTCTGCCTCCCGTGTCCCGGGTGCTGCGGAGGCTGATGTTGCCCTCTCCGTCCAGCAAGGTGATGCTTTCTTCTTGGAGCCGTGCTCTGAACTATCTACACGTTCATTTGACAAAACTAGTTTTTCCTAAAGAAACCTAACCAAAACAAAAAGAAAAACCACTTGCAATTACACAACCAATTATCAAAAGTCTTTATTTTTTATTATTATTTGTTCTCCAGCCAAACCCCAGAAATATCTTTCCAAGCTGCTGTTGTCTTCCAGTTCAGCACCTGGACTATTCAGTCATTATCTTTCTATTTAATCTTTTGGTTAACTCTTATGTAAGAAGAAACTCTGCCTTGATAAGAAGCGTGTTTCTGTGTAGTTAGCCATCTGCAACAGTGTGTTAACTCTCTGATCATGAAAATGAGGATGACTGATCAGACACATCTCAGGACTCCAAAACAGGCTAAAAGCTGTTTGGTGCCTCTAAAAATCAACTACAGTTTTAAGTGGATTCCATTGTAAACTGAGCTGTGTGCTTTTCTGGGGTGTTTTAAAAGCATGTCTTGCTATAATACTGGATATCAAGCTAGAAAATGAAAACAGCTTCTTATTACTGCAGGGGTATGGATGATAGCATAGGCAGCAGCTTAAAAAGTTAAATATTTACTTGTGATAGTTTTGAGGAAAGGCTCAGGAATTTGCAGCAAGCAATGATGGATCATTCAAAAGCATTTAAAATGCATTCAAAATTTATGGCAAATTTTAAGAAAGATTGCTGGATTAGGACTTTATACTGCTTTGTACTGTTGGAGTTTTTAGACACTCTTGAAGGAAATTTTGCCTGGGATATTGATTAGATTATTTTGCTTTTTGCTAACTTAATTTTTGCAAGGCTAAATAAAAATATTGGGAAATTTCACAGAAGGGCAAATGCTTTTGCTCTTTTTCACACACAAAAATATCAGCTGAGGTCTTTTAAAAATGGTCTAATAGTGAAAAATATTTGAAGTATGGAATAAGTATTTGCTCCACGTGTAGATTGTGTCTGACACCTGCAAGGCAGACTCTTCTAACATGGAAAGCAGACACTTTCTAGGCCTTTTTTCTTCAATTTCTCTAAGGAAACTGATGGTAAACATGATATTCAGGCACAAGCACCTTGTGCTCTTCAACGGGTTATCATTGTATGAAGTATGTTACAGAGAAAAACATATAAATAAACATATGAGTTTCACCAATAGAGAGGTCCTTTTTCAAAAAAAGAGAGTACTAAGAGTGAGGAAGCAGGAAGGATGGAATAAAAACTGGTGCATGCTGGAAGCAAAGGCAAAGGACGTGAATGGGGAAAGATGAGCAGTTGTAAAAATAGGCCATGTAACTGAAACATATTCAGGAGTTAGAAATGTGATGCATTAGCTCTATGGCCAAAAAGCATTCATGATCCTATGTATACTTCTAAAGTCTGACTGTTGCTTTTATCTTCCCTGGCAGGATCCAGCTAAATGGGATATAGTGATAGAAATGGAAGGGAAGAACTGGTTTCCTTTCCCTTTTTGGCCAAACTGAAAGATTGAAAAATTGTTCTGAGGAAAATAATTTTTTTTGCTGAATCCATCAGGGGTTCGGGTGCTGGTTTTAATCTTTTGAACAAAAAGAAACAAAAGGCAGGATTCTGCTCCCACCTGGGACACACAATTTGGGTGTCTCCCTGAGGTGTCCACATGTGCTTTAGGGGCCTCCCTCAATCCAGTGCCCCTACACAAGTGCCTGGCACCATTTGGGAGGCACTGGGTCTTCTCCACTTGGCTGGTGGTTACCGTGTGGGACCTACTGAAGTCCTGCAGCCTGCTAGAGGCAGCTTGAGGCCAGATGGACACCCAAGGCACCTATGGTGGCACTGGATGCCTATGTTTAGGCAGCTGAAATGAGCCTCAAGTCAACCCAGTCAGTGCAGCCTGGTGGTCCAGCTCACCCTGAAGTAGACACTTATTTACTGGTCAGCTAAGCAGTAGTACAGGCTCTGCCAACTGGACTAGCTAGATATCTGCTGAACATGTAGGGATTTATACATCTAGAGCACAGATCAACACCCATTACACATTTAGGTGTCTCAAACTTATGTCAAAATGTCATTTCCAAATGAAAAATTGCAATGATGTAATTAAACAAAATGAAGGTTAAATATTTTTTAATTTTAAAAAATTTTGATTTTTTTTTCTGAATCAGATTGGATAAATTTCATTTTAATGTAAGTAAATGAACTGCTCATGGCAACTCAGATTTAATTTTAGGTGACAAAATGGTAGATTTTTATTTCCACTAATAGAAATGCTTTCTTTTTTAATCCTTTATTTCAGTAGTTCAATTTTAAATCAAACACTTTGTTTCTCAGCCCTTTCATTCATATCCAAATGAGCTGGAGACATAGCTCTGAGGCATTGGCATACTTTCTGAGATAGATAGCGTATTTGCAAAACAGCCTTGTTGATGAGTAGCTTGCACATGTATGGAGAAATTATACATGTACTTAGAATGTTAGAACTGATGTACAAACTGATAGCTTGGAGAATTGAGTGTCTTTCAGTAGGAAGGTCAATAAATATCTCATTCACGTAGCATGCATGTTTGTGTGGATAAAGTAACTTTTTTTTTTTTCTCAAGAAAGTTGATTTTTTGGAACGAGGAAAACAGGGTGTGCTACTTTGTGCATGTGTATGCAGAGTGCTCACTGTGGATGAGAAAGAAATGTAGCAAAATATATTTATTTCTTCTATAATCACTTTTTCTTTGATAATAATACATGTGACTGAGGTATATGACAAATTTATCTAAAAGAAGAATGCACACTCACTTGCAGTTTCATTTTACATGCATGCACACAAGCAAAACTGTTTAGCTTTATTGTAACCTAACTGGAGCACCAGTAACTCCTGTGGTTGCTTACACATTTCCAGGCTCCTGTTTTCATGAGGGGAACAATTCATACTTCTCAAAAACATTAATCTTTCTATTTGCAAGTGCCTTGAATTTGGGCTTTCAAACAAAAAAAAAGAAGACTATTGGAAGTATTTCTTGTTTGTTGGCTGAGTTTTACAGGAAAAATGAGAAAATAACTTCCCCATGGTAAGTTCACTCACAGTTTTTTGAGCAAACCTGGTAGCAAAAAATCAAAAAGCATGGAGTGAGCCAGACATAAGCCCCACTGAAGGGGACTATCCAATATTGCGCCAGTGAAAACTGGACTGGATTTCATTAGTTATAAGCTTCTGAAAATCTGTCACTTGGCAGGCCCACGAGGCATTGGCAGTGTGGCATGGCATTGCCAGACAAAGAGGTGTCCAGCCCGAGTGCGTAGGGAGCTGGCAAGGTGGCAGAGGAGGTCACTGTCCCTCAGTACATGGGTCACCAGGTCATTGGTGATGCTGTCCCTCTGGCAGGGGCATTTAGTATCAGAACGTGATGCCAAAAATTTCCTTTTTAAAAAGGTATTTTTAGACTAATTGAACTCTGGCACTTACAAAGGCCCCATTAACATGGGCCAAAGGCCAATCCCTCACTAGAATAAGGAACTGACGCCTGCTGGTGCCAGGCTAGCACTCTCACTCTGACTAAGGTTTCCTCTTTTCTTTTTTTCTCTCCCATTAGTAAGCTTCCTCCTCCTGTGGCAGATCCTTTGTCCCACCTTTCCCCCCTTTTTGGCATGGGGTTAAACTTAACAGCTTTAGGATGTACTCAGGGTACAGCATCTGAGCAGCTAGCTGACCTGCAGGTCTAGAGAATATCCTTTAAAGGCATTGCAGCTACTGTAATTGTGGAATTCAAGCTATGTGCAACTGGAACAATAGTAAATTTGCAACAATAATATGGTTTTCTGTAGCCTGTTCTGGACTGACTCTACACAATACATGTTTGCTTAGTACCCTATACTGTGGCACTACATGGCTATAATTCTGGCAGCCTCCTTCATAAAGGTACCCTATTCACTTCAATGATCTCTGTGGAGAAGATAGAGATTGCAATCTCTATCTTGGATTAAATTGTCTATTGTGTCAAGGAGAGTGGCCTTTGTTTCTTCAGACTCATTCTATGTCCTCTATCTTTGTGCCCTAAAAATGAAGGTCTAGGGCAAATCCCACCACTTACACCTAGTGCTACTTTAGTGAAGCTGAAAGGGGAGCATTTTGAACTGTGAATAATCTGTAATTTAAAGGGGAATGTAAATGACGCACTGAAATGACACCTGGAAGAAGGATATTGTTGCAGGAGTGATATTAGAACAGGTCATCTAGAATCAAGCACAGACTGAAGCACTCGGAAGAAAAGGACCCAAAGGGGCTGTCCCACAAAATAGTTGGATACAGCTACCAGGTGTCCAACGGGTACTGAGTGGAGAATATATGACAGTGGAAGAGAACAGGAGAGGACGTTGAAGTAAAAGATGCATGATGCTTCACTTTGCACTACGTCTGGCACTTCAGCCATTTGCCAGGATGGTGTTATGTTAAATTTGCTTTCTTCTACCTACTGAAACGTTGTAGTTTTCCACGCTTTAAAGTGTTCTTTAAAAAAACCTCAAAGGCTGTCTGTATTCTCTGACTATTCTTCTGCATAAACTGAAAACACAAGCAGGGAGAGATAGAAGAGGTAAAGAGAAGAGCTCAGGGGACCCAAAAGGAAGAGGGAATTTCAGTTCTCAAGACATTTTGATCACACTGATGTGTTTGTATCTCACTTTTTTTTCTACTGGTTCTACTGTTTTTACTGGAAGAATCACATGGTCTTTTGAGAACATGGTAACTAAAGACTTCAGTCTTGCATTGTGGCCATATTTATGGTGACAATATTATGACAAAGGAACCGCTTTCGAAGCCTCTTTAAAATTTGCTTGGTATAACTGTAGATTGCTAGGCCCGTGAGATGGGACTATAACCACACTTAAAAACAGATCGGCAGAGAAGATACTTGGGGATGTGATTTTCCAGGGATATAAGTTAGCTCTATTCAAAACAGGCTGTGGAAAAGCCTCATTTTGGAAGTGTGATTCAGATATGCTTGCAGATGTGCTTTCACTTCTTAAAAGCAGTGAGATAATGAGGCTTAAAGTGGATTTATCATTGCCCAATAGCCAGCATTTCACAATCTGAAATAAAATCATCCAAGGCTCCTGTAGTGCACACTCTATGTTGCCTGCACCTCCCAGGTGAAAGGCAAGTGGTTGAAATGTTTTGAAAGTGATTGCATCAGCCAGGTGAGAGGCTGCTGGAGATGAGCCTCAGCCCTGAGTCAGCAAAGAACGGCATGGTACCGGCTGTGCTGGAAGTGGTGCAGAGCCTCCCTGCCTCAGCAGGAGCCTTGGGAAGTGTTTTGGCTGAGAAAGCTCTCCTGACACCCACTCCCTTTACAGCTGTTTCCACATTTCCACAAAAGATGCATCTGTATCCCTTTGGGGGAACCTTCCCTAGAGCACCCTGAATGATAGGCTTGTGGTTTTGTCCAGCATTTACAGGGATCATGCAAAATGGATACGGGAAGACAGGGGAAAAATGGATGTGTGTATGTCCTTGTTCCAAACATGTTCATTAAGGAACCTAATGTGACAAATTAATGTTCTGGAAAGACTAAAGACCTTAGAAATCAAAGTGTCGGAGACTGTACAAATGCTACATTCATCAATGAAGACTGTTGCATGACCCAAATTTTGTATTTTGCCAAGCAGTTTTCTCTGAGTTGCACAGCACATCTGCTTGGTGGATTATAGGATAAGTAGGTAAAGGAGAAGCAGCTGTAATTTTTACTTGTGAGACCACAAGGGATCAAAACCAGCTACTGTTACAGTAGTGTGAACAAAGCTGTAATCCTCAGCTCCTTGCTCTTCACTGCCCTGAATGGGAGTATCCACATCGGCATGGTTTGTCCTTTCACAGCACTGCGTCAGAGAGCAAAAGTCTTCATCCATCAAGTCTGGTACAGTATTTGCTGATGGAAAGAAGACAGCTGCTGTATGCTCATTGCTCCAAGGGGAATGTAATCTATGAAGGAAGAAGTGCATCTGGGGATCTCAGCATTTCGAAAGGCAACAATGTCAAGATTCTGAATGCTACCCACTTAGAAAAGATGTAATACCTCCTCAGAGCACTTTTTTTCTTTCTCTCCTTCTACCCCGCAGGACAGGGATAAGCCCTTTTAATATGACTTACATAAATGAGTGTGCGTGAAAATTCAACCCTTTTAGAAATTTAATTTCTTCAGAAATCCGAGCAGCTGTTCTGACTAGTAGTGAGTTATTGCACACTTGTTCCTTTTGTTCAGCCTTTTACTGATTTTGCTAGATGTGCTGCAACAGCCCAGGCCTCTGACCATGTGAGATAGCAAAATGGGGTGATGACAGTGCTGGATTGTGAATGGAGGAGTCCAGCCACAATGTCACCTACCTACAGAATGCAGTCTTCAATAGTGGCATGAAAGATGCTTCATGGACCAATAGAAAAGCTGAGAAGGGACCAGATGGGTAAAAAAGCTGACTCTAGCCATATATCCCAGTGCTGCCTACATGGGGAGATGTCATCACACTGAGCATTATGGCCTCAAATGATTCCATAAAATCACAAAGCCTGCAGCTGTTCATTTTCTGCATATTTCTCCCACATGAGTGGAAAATATATATTGAGGCAAACAAACACCATTTAAACTAGAAACGTTAATACAAAGATTTTTTTTTTTTTTTTTTTTAACTGCTTGAATGGTTAGGACATGCTTTAAGTGGTTATGTCCACCCTATTTTTATGTGCTTAGACTCCTTTGTCTCCTGTCCACATTGAGAGGCCTGCAAATTTTCTGGTATTGGCTTGCCTACGTCAGCAGTCTAATTTGTACCATTTCTGGACTAAGTCCTGAAATTGTGTCTTATTACTTCTCATGGATGTGCTGTCTATTAATTAAAGACAAATGCAACACAAACCAAAATAATAAAATAGATGATAGACTAAGTCCCTAGCACCTAATCTTTATACAGCAGGCCTCACAAGCACATGGTCGTTCATCTCATCTCCTGGCATTGCAATATCCTGAAGACTTGAATTTATGCAAATATAACTCATAAAACATGTGAATATTTCTTGTTTCTGCTGGCTTTCTGACCACTTCTGAGAAGCCCCTAGGAAAAGAGCCAGGAGAAGGCTGCAGTTTTCTGAGCAATGAATTCAGCCCATTTCTAAATGTCACCCTGTGATGGGAGGGACTGTGAGACCTGGTGGTGGAAGGCCGGTAGCCAAGGCTGGCTGGTTCTGCCAGACCAGTTTGGCCCTATGGAGTAGTCCCCTCCTATCACTTTGGGAAAGAGAGCAGGAAGAGCTGTTCCAGATTAACCAGTTTGTCAAGCCAGATCTAGTTGACTGGTTTGAGGTTTGACGCCTCTGTACTAAGTAAATTAGTATTATACCCACTTTAGGCCATATTTAGGAACTAAACGATCTTAGGGACACTATAGATGGAGAAGTTTCATGATACGCTGGTGCTTAATTGATGCATATTTTTGAGTTTATGGTACATTATCAGTACAAAAAAAATTAGCTCAATCCTTATCCTCCCTTTGTGAGCCTCATCACAATCAATCCCACTGAAATTGTCCCTTTTTTTTTACAGCTCTCTGTCTGAAAGAAAAAATTCAGGACACACTACATAGCTGCAAGTCTGGGTATCTTTCTTTATATTATCTATATCATTCTGTAATAATACCTAGCTGGTTTGTGCAGTTCTTCTTTTGGTCTTTAGTGCCATATTAGATTTTCATCACTGTCACTCTTTTATAGGTGGGAAAGTGGTATAGGGAATGTTAGTCACAGTGACATTCCCAGAAAGTTGGTTGCGTTGCTATGAATAGAAGCTAGGTTTTTATAGAGTTTTTTTTATTCACTAGTACCACCACTTCAATTACAGCAGAACTTATGGGCTTATGTTTGTCCTGTTTTCTGGTTTGTCCAAGGAAGACAATTAACTCTATCCCAGCTGAAACCAGGACAATGTTGAAATTACAGGAGGAGTGATACATAATATGTGTTGTGCAAGTTAGATCAGAAATTAGCTGCTTTTTGGCTTGAGAAATTTAGGAATTTGAGAAAATTGCTATTGTAAGCCCTGGGAAAAAGCACTGTTTGGTCAGAACTTGAGAAAGGTTCTTATTGCCTCTTGTGATAAAACTGGTGGTGCTCAAGAAGATGTGACTGTGTGTCTAAGTCCCTTTATCCAGACACAATTTGCAGCTGTAGGCTTGCAAGGTGGAGAACCCTAATGCAAAAATAGACACCATCATCCCAGGCCGCAGAGTATAAAGACAAAGAAGAAAGTCTTGTCTTGGTAACATTTGGTGAACCATTTTGTTTTGCAGCTGATTTATTGACGGGGCTTTTGAGATTACTTAGGATTTGAAACCTTAACAGTAGCTCCTCAGAGATTGTTTAATGGACAGAACTGGAACATGGCATCCTACAGATGCTACCTTCTTCTATTTGGAATATTTTTAGAGAGGAATAAATTTCTTCTCTTCTCTACAATGTGTTCAGAAGAGTGTCACTTGAATATGGCTTTTCCTGCACATTATTTAACAGGACTTGACCTGTGAATGGGAAGCGAAAGCACTATTAAATTCTTTGCAAAAGCTGCATTGAAAAACAATGAAGGGAGCTAGTTTCTCCAGAATCGAACTGTTATCTTAGTTCTGCACCCTACAAGGGTGTCAAATCTACTAATACACTTGGTTGTCTGGAGTACAGTGGGTCCTTAGTAAAAAACTCAAAATGTATCAGGCAAGTGTGTACCTAATTAGAGAAGAATGCACGAAAAGAACATGAAATAGTTCTTCAAGTGTTTTTTTAGAAAGGGTCAGCATAATATGAAGATGTAATTCTAGAATACTGTTATTTTGACCACACTACAGCGTTATGTTAGTCAAACTATGCATTTCTGTGCTGATCCTGTTAACAAGCATGAAGAGACAAAAAAACCATTTTGTTATTTCCAGTGAGGCAGCTGATGCAAAGCAGCAGCTCTTGAGTTTTACTGGTCTGTGAAAGATGGAGGCAGCTGTCCATGCTGGGTTGCCTTGATACCTAAGGCCTCAGTTCAGTTTGTGGATCAAGTGGAAGTAAGACATAAACAAAGCAAAATTTAAAAAATGGAACATAATACTAGTGAGCTAGAGAGGAGAGGGAAAGAGGCAACAGGTGAACTTGGGAGTGATTTCTCTCTATTTATAAAATCCCAGTTTAATCCTGAAAGCTTAGGCTGAGAAATACTGAGAACAGACTTTTGTTTGGGTGAACTGATGTTTCCAGACGTTTTGGTAATGGGTTTTACAGGTTTCATTTAATTGCTCTCCGTCTGGGAAAACAGCCATGAATTTGTGACTGATTGGAAATCCAGATGCAAAGTTGAGCCATTTTTTGCAGCTGGGCTCCAGTGAATGTAGTGAACAGTTAAGGGAAAGTACAAAGTGTTCCTGGGGGAACGTTTGGGGAAGGAGGAGTGTAGACTGTCTCCATTTTGGTGAAAAAGAATGTCACTAGGAATTAAAAACATCTTACAATGAAATGTAGAATAATTTCTGAAGGAGATTTGCCATGTTCTGTTTTATAAAGAAAGACAAAAAGTTGTTTATGTCTCAGGAAAGGAAATGAATGTGGGAACATTTACTATAATGGTGGTAGTTGCCTTGCTTGCTTTCAAAGAGCTATAGCACATCTAGGTGGAGACGTCCTTTTGGACATCCTGCAGGAAGGCCTACTCTTACAACCTCACCTGGTGAACAAAGCAGCATGGCACCAAAGCAAAGAGCGAGCAAGGGATGGCAGCCTGCTTCCTCTGCCCGTTAACAGGCCAGGCCTGCCTCCTCAACCTTCTTCTATAGTTATGAATGGTTTTAATATATATATGGACAAAGGACTCTCAAGTAACAGAATAGAGCCCAGAAAAGGAAGACATGAAAATCTTTACAGCAAAAGGAACAATGCTTTAATGTGTGATCTGACTCTGTGCTAAAGAACATAGTGGCTTTTTAAATGTAAAAGTCATTTTACTATGTATATAGGTTAAAATAAATTTAGATTGGTGTAATTTTTGCTTGCTGCTTTATATCTTTTGCTTCTAGAGGTTCTTCTTCAGTGACCAATTTCTTTGACCTTCACAGCAAACTGTGCCACACTATGTGCTGAGCCTTAAAATGAATTGGCAGAGACACACCCTAGGAGCTTCAAGTCTGTTCATATGGAATAGTTTAAAAATTATGGGCTTCTGTAATCTTGTATGAGAAACAGAAAAGTGTCTTTGAAATGTGAAAGCCTTTGCTACCATCTACAGAGTCCAACAAACTGTAACTTTGCAAGTCCTTCAGTGTTTTGCAATGTTTTCTAGTATCCCTATTTTGTATCTGTTGTGCTGAAATATTTCAGATGCCCCTCGTGCTTCTGCTGCAGAGGGATACCCTATGTAAGGTGGGTAAAGGACAGCTGCTCTTGGAGGGGGAAGCAAAAACCTAGTCTTTGCTTGCAACAGGAGCAGAAGCAGAAATCCCTGCTCACCATTCCTCTGCACTCTCTGCCCTTTCTGCTCCTTCAGCTTTCCTCTCTTCACCTTGCAATAAGGTGCACTCTGCGTCACGGTCTGGCCTTTTCCTCTCTATTGTCATTCCTCTGGTGGCACCAACAGAGGAGGGTGCATTCGGGTAATTGGAGGAGCAGAGGTTCACTGCCCTAGGGAGAAGGCGGGTTTGATGGCTAACGGATCAGGACGTTGCATGCAATGATGGAAAGAGACGTTAAGTGTCCATGGAAGGAGGATGGAGAAGGTGACCATAGAGTTTGGGGAAGCCTGAGAAAGCAGGAGAGAATCTTCTTCTTGCCCCAAATTCTGTTCTACTTCTAGAAACTTCTAAAATAGTGCTACCGTTTCCCATTTGCCCATGTCTTTCTGCAGCTTCTCCCTTATTGACCCCTCTGTATGCCCACCGTGTCTAAAACCTTCTCTGCCATGACCACAAAACCTAATTTAGCACTCCGGGTGTGCTGAGAGCAATGCTGAGGCTTGACCCTGGCTGTGTGACTGAAAAGCCTCAAGCAGGCTGGGGCAGTGCCCTATCAGTCCAGATGGGGCAGCAGAAGGCAACCACGTGTCCGAGCACTTCTGTTGCTTCATGGAGTGTGTGGAGCTGCTACAGGTATGCACTGTCTGTAGCGGCACCTGTGTGTGATAATTTGGAGCCATTGGTCTGTCAGTTGTAAAGGAAAAAATTAAGTTCTGTGGAGATATGGTTATGAACCTTATGATCTCCTTATCAAGCCATCATGCAAGTAAGTAGCCTCAATGGTAGAAACATTAAAGGAGTTCATCTGCTTACATTCTGGCTGTCACAGGAAGCATGCAATCAGAGCAGCTACTGCCTCCTTTGGGGTCCCTGTGGATTATAGAGATCGATGTCCAAATACTGACCAGGCAAAACTTTCTCTTCTACAAGGCAACAAACAAGGTAAAACTCAGAAGTTAATGGTGCTTCTGTAAAATAGTTCCAGATCTGTTTTGTTCCTTCTGCTCTTGCCTTGCCCCATTAGCTAACAAATCCTCAGAGAATTGTACCAAAGACAAATTTCTTCACCAACTGCCTCAGCATGAGTCAAAGGGTGGATGGATGCATCTCTGAATGGCTGACACCAAGGAGGAGGTCGCTACTAAAACACAATAATAATTATGACAATTATACATCAGAGCTACTTTGCAAAATGCTGTTAAAATATGGCAAGGTTTTATTGCAGGAAAAGGGATGAAGAGTCAGAAGTAGTTGCTTTATTTTGTTCATGAAAAAGAGTCTTCATTCCCAAGTTGAGCATTGTTACAGTTGGTAAGAAATCTAACAATAATAGATTCCCATAATAATAGGGTTTACTTTACAATAATGTTTTCTTACTGCAACAGCAGAGAAAATACTCTATGAACTGAGACTCACTACCAATAAGAGCTATCATAGGCATTAACCTTTGGAACTGATTTTAGTCATCTGTGACCTGATTATGAAAATGCTAGACTTTTGCAATCCACTTGGAAATAGTAGGCTGGGCATGACAATGCTGCTATAAGTTGATGATTATATTTTATCCTATCTCTTGTGACCCTTGGCCCATTTAAAGCAAATATCTGATGACCTTTTCTGTTTTGTTTCATCATCAAAGAAGACTGGATATTTTAATGAGCCTTTAATAAGCAGCTTCATGCCCCAGCCACAATTCAGGAGGGTGGATCAAAATGATACTCACAGTGGAAATGTATTTCATCTAACTGCAGGCACAGAAATTACCTCAGTCTGAGTTCAGCACAGTCACCGAGGCTCCCTCTATGGGCAATGGACAAGAATCCCACCCACCCTAAGCGGCCATGTGCTAATGAGATCAGTTGTCCCCTAGCGATTTCTGGTTTTCTCTGCTTATTATAGAGAGAGCACAAATGACTAGGTTATACCTAGACAACTTCCACCAAGACTAAGAAGGTTAGGGCAAATTAATTCCACTAGGTAAAGAGTAAAAGTAAACTGAGATCTAACAGTATACTATCTCTGTATGGAGTACTGAACAGTGCTACTTAAATGGCTTGTCAAAATGCCTCACTGATGAAAAGTAGTGTAAAACTGAGCCAAATCAAATAAAAGTGGAACCAAGGAGAAGCCAAGAATTTGAAGCAGACACAGCTCAGTCTTGGACAACCCTTTGACAGGAGGCACATACCCCAAAGGAAGGTAACTAAATCATGCTGCTCTTTAGTAACCAGGTTTTGATGACACTAGAATGAAGCTGGTAAATGGGTATGAGGCCTAGTATGTTTTCCATGTACATTTTTTGGTCCTTTTTTTTTTTTTTTTTTGTAAATGTACAGCACTTTTCATCTCTCTGATAAAGGGATGGCCGGCTTTCATTTTTGTTTTTCTTGAAAGAGGTAACATGCTTCGTGTATTCACAGTGGTCTTCGGGAACTGAGAGGTGATCAATTCCTGCTGCATTTCCCCAGCATGCACATGCAGTCCTGGTCGCCGTGCCAGGACACCTGCCAAGCTTCTTACTGCTCTCTGGCTTCAAATCAGGAGCATTTAATCCATGGTGATGTCTTCATGCTGAGGAGCATTGCGTCTCCATGTTTCATACTACCACACCTACTGGGCTTCCACTGAAGTCTTCTCCTTGAAGACTTTCAAGAAGGTTTATCAACACGGCACAATACTCCTACAGCACTCGAATGGCCTAATGGAGAATAGTGGGAAATCGTTAAGATTACATCATGGCTCCAAGCTATCTGAATCTTACAAATCTGGAAAGCAAATGTTGAACTCAGGAAAACCTTCATGTCACCCATTGTTAAGTGAAAGCCTGGGAGGAAAATGAACAAATACAATGCATGTTTTTCTGAATAATGTTGATCTGCTCAGAATAAATATTCTAAAAATGCTTTTGTGGAAGAATAGTGAATATAATAGATGCATTTTTGTTGGTGCACATTCATTAGCATGAAGAATTATCCATTTCCTGATGATTTCCTCTCTTACCAGTACATATTAAATCTTTCCAGGCATGTTTGCCTTGTTGCCATCTGATCTGTTCATTGAAGAGAAGCGATTTCAATTTCATGTTTGCAGGGCATGTGAGAAGGCTTACATCAATGAATCACTGAGAAGGAAGTATCCCAGTTTGCTCGCAGAAGTGTCAGCTGAATGAAATATTTTTGGGGCCTTTGGCAACACCTTGCTAAAGGCATTACTGGTTTTGGACACAAACAAGGAAGATGAAACTTTATTCAGAGGGAAATGATATAATATACTGTGGTGGCCAAAATGTATCATTGTTTGTCTTCATAACAAATTAAAAAATAGAACTATTAATTTCCTAGGTAACAACAGACGTGTTGATTTTTAGGTTCGCTCTTGATCTTGTACAATACATCAAAAGAGATAATTTGTCTTCTATATTTAGCATCCTGATTTTTTTCTTCTGCACTGAAGATGTTCATGGAAGATTTTAATAGGAATTGAGGACCCCGACATTTTCCTCAGCTAGGGATTTTTTCAGATGCTTTTGCAAGTGCTTTCAGCTAGAAGAATCTGTCCACATGCTTCCTGATCAGACTGTATGTTCTGCAACTTTCCTGCTGACCATTGCTCTTACTTTTCAGTGGTGATGCCTGTGAATCAGCGCTTCAGGCATGTCACACTCAGCTCTCCCATCATTACCAAGATAAAAAAGTCCCACAGGCAACTGTCCATTGATCTTACCTCAGCTACTCACTGGTTCTTCCACTCCCTGCCTCATGTCCTGGTTTGCTCCATACCCTCGATCCACAAGTTGTCTCCTTCTTTCATGCCCTTTTGGAGAATGTGACCATTGGTTCTGCTGTGGGCCTGGAGGATCTGAAGTAAGCAGCTAAAATGAGCTCCACCGGGCTCCTCTCTGTCCCTATAGACTTTCTACATTGTCCCATGTCTGAGACATCTTTACTTGGTTTGAAATTTTCTTCCTTGCTCTTGTGGTTCATAGCATCTCGCAGAGGAGATGTGCTCTGCCTGGGCTGGATGACTACTCTTCGCCAAGGCTCATTGTAGGACTTTTCTGTATCTCTGTTCCTTCCCTATGTCTTTTTGGCTTTTCCTTAGTTTTCTTCCTAGAAGAGGATCCTAAAGTGTACTCTCCATCCCCTAGGTCTGCTCCTGATCTCTTCTCTTTGTTTCTATCCAGGCTGTTCTCTTAAAACACAGATACATGTTTCCCACCCTGGCCAATCATTTTTCTCTAGTGAACAGGAATTCAATATAGTCCAACATCCAATCTGCAGACATTCTCTTACAATAACATTTTACTGCCCTCCAAGAATCACTCAGTGTCCATGAAATGCAACTGTCTTGTATTGCATTGATGAGTTGCTGATCTGTTGATAGGGTAAGCTGTTTCTAATTAATAGCTAAAAAAATTTTATTAAAAAAGAGTTTGAAAGACAGCATTGTGAAAAGGAAATTTTCTCTTTAAGGACTGCATCCACTTTCAAGTAAAATTTCTTCATCATCCTTTTTTTCTTTTTCATGAGTTTTTCCAAGGCCTATTATCACTCAAGTGTAACTAACTAAGCTGTCTCCAACAACAAATTTCTCATTTCACATTTCAGGATGAGGTTATAGCTCCGAAATATTTCTGCCAAATCATTTCTCATTATAAATATTTTCTCTTCCAGCTATAAAATTGTGTGATCCTGATCATTCTCACTGAGATAGGAATTTAGAGGTGTGGACCCCTTCTCGTTAGAGATTTTTAAGAACAGATCATGGAAGCTCTCACAGGAAGTGATGGACTAAGTGCTCATTACTATTCCTACTTGTCTACAATATCACTGTGTAAGCTGAGAGCGAAAGTGGTTTCTGTGAATCTCAAACAACTCAGAGTAGGCCATTACCAGAATAACTGGTGGCACCACTGTCACTCTGACTCAAGATTACCTGGTGCATAAAATGTGCATCATCAGGCATTTGCTCTATTCTTTCCTTTAGATAGGTGAGTGCTGTGAAGCCACTCCAAAAAACTCCAGGGGATGTAAGTGTCTGTGGTGGAAGTCCTTGTGCATAAATTGAACCTTATACGCATTCCAGCGTTCCTGCTTTGATACCCTTTTCTCCTTACCTGCAGGTATACTGCACCGTTGCTGTTAAATTCAAATATACTAATCTTGCTGTGCATCGGTGTTACTCAGAACTTCCTCCTGCCTGAGAAACCTTCCCAGCCACCTTCAGAGCGCTTGCTGTAACTCTGAAGTTACAGTAAGTCAGAGGAGCCTGCTGGTAGGGAAATCTCTCACTTTGTTTCCTTTCCCTTTATATCAGGTGTTGGATTTGCACCTTCTGTAAATCAGCATAAGGCTGCTGAGGCCAGAGAAATGGTCTGTTCAAATCCAGGTGAGTTCTTGTTCCTGAAGGCAGCTGGTCATAGAGGGACACCTGAGTGACTCTCAGAGCCTGTGTTTTATTTATCCTCTTGTATATTTCCTCAATCCCACCTTCCTATAAATACAGGAAAATAGCTAATTAAAATTTGAAGGAATACTTGATCATCTTCTCTTTCACAGCTTCCTGCCTTTCCAGACAGCTTGTAATTTGTCTAAAATTTACAATTGAAATGGGCAGCTTTAGCTACTGTAATAAATAGGAAAGGTTTCCTGTCCCTACTGGTGCGTGTCCAAAACTTTCTGTTATTTTACAAGAACAGGTGCACTGAACAGTGAGAGTGTTTGCACAGCTATCATGCTGTACGGATATAAGGAAGTAGGGTTTGCAGGGAAAACATTAGTAAGTCTTTATTAAACTAGCTGATACAGGCGGAAAAATAGGGTAACATTTCAGGCTCATAATCCCTTCTTCAGTTCATCCAAAATCACTGTGTTCCACCTATACACATATATATGATTTTTTGGTTGTTTGTTGCAGCCCTCTTACTGAATGGGCAATGCTGTATGAGCCTGAAATCTGGGAGGAAACAAAAAATCACTGCTGTTGATCATTCAAGCTGTCAGCTTTGATCACTCGTCTTCTGGGAAGGACTGTGAGTCTGCATAAAAAGCCCCTACCTTTCATATTGCTTCTCGTTCAGGGATCTCGGATTCACCCAGAAAAGTTGTTTCAAACAAAGACATTTCCAAAACCGAGCACTGGGATGTATGTGACACAGTCAAGTCTCTCAAGACTGTTTTTTGAAGGAATCCATGTGCCTGACACTGACAGCCCTTTGCTTATTAACTGACACTATTTGCTGTAAATTTGCATTGATTTTCTCAGTACTGTAATGTCCTGGTAACATTAGGCAAGAATAGCCTGTACAAGTCTATTACCACATACTCAGCAAGTATTACCAGACAAGAGAAAAGAACAACCCTTCAAGTACTGGGAGAGAGGTTGTCCTAATTCTTTGGAAATCTTTTTTGTTCTTTGACCTAGCAGAGACCTAAAACTGCCCAGTGGTTTCTTCGAGGTTTTGCAACTGTCTGGCAGAATCTCAAGTGCAGAATAAGTAAAGGCAGCTTTCTGAATTTACTTGATAAAAGTGTTTGGAAACAAGATAACAAAAGAAATGAGCCAGCACTAGCTATATTCACTCCTGGCAAATAAAGGGTCAGGGCTGTGGCCTTCAGTGGGAAGGTGAGCTTGGAGCACTGCTCTGTGAGACAGAGGCGAGTTTACGATGGGGTAGACTGAGGCACATCTGGAGTTTCAAGCAGAGAAGAAAAAGAACAACAAAGGGCAGAGTGCTATTGTGATACTGCTGGCTCCTCCTGTTCGCAGCACGTGGTGTAGAACGGCACGAGGAATGTGCTGCAGCTCCGGCATCAAACGTCTTCTCCCGCATGTGGAGCTGGCAAGCGATCTCTCTGTTGTCCTTGCATGAAATGACAGCTCTCCTTTACTTTTCTCATATAAAGACGTCCCTGTCATCAGTCCACAGTGGGCCCAGTCCTGTCAAGTTAACCGACCCGCTGGTACTGATACACAGAAATCTCTTAAACTGAGTGATTTTTTTAAAAGGGTTGGGAGGGGGATATCCTGTACTCCATTCTTTTTCTCTTACAGCACCTCTGGCCCCCTCCTTCCACTTCCACACCCTGCGTTTAAGTTTGTAAACCTTTTGAACTATTTTAAAAAATGTACAGCTTGTCCTCTAAGACATAGGAAATTACATTTGATGGTCTATTGTATAAGAATTTCCATATTTAGAGAAAAATCAACAGATACAATCTCTGATTTCCTTTTCCCTATACTCCTCATATTTGCTGCTTCTTGCATTGCTTGGTTTGGCTGCTGCCATGTTGTAGCAGAAGCAGATGTCATCAATTAGAAGATGGTTTTAAACCTAATGAGAGCTATGTTCAAAAAGCTTGCCTGCTCATCCAGCTAACATGTACTCACCCCAGGCTGGGCTTTCTGCCCCAGCTCACATCTGGTGATTTTGATGCTTTGTAGTGCTTTTAAAGGTACTTCAGAGAAAAGTTTCTACTCAGCCTGTGCAAAAATATGTCACATTAAGGAAATTTGGCTCCCTGGTCTACAAATTCTGAAGCAATCTTTCCAGGACTCAGAAAAACAGAGGTCAGTGATATTAGACTGCATCAATTAAGTAGCTAAACTCTAAAAAGGTTTTCTAAACATAAAATTCAGGTTTCTTGCGGTTAACTATTTGGTATAATCATAGTATAGTCATTTTCATTTTCATAATATAGTCATAATCATTTTCTCAGTGAAAGTAAACTCAACAACAATACTGGTTAAGGAAGGAACTCACTATCAGGAGCTCAATAACTTTGTAGTAGCAAAATCCGTTTGTAGAAGAGCTGGAGAGGAACACTACCAAGCAGAACAAAACCAGAAAGATATGTTTTAAAATTAATGCAATAAAAATTAAGCTTACTGACTTAAAACACAAATCCCTCAAGCTGTCTAAAAGTATGATTCTGGCTAATTTTAAAGCCAAGAAAATAACTGGTAAATTCAGTAAATAAGTAAAAAAAAAAAAAAAAAAAAGCAAGCACTGAAATGAAGAAAACAGCTACAATTTATCATTTGCCCTTGAGATAAGACTTTAGCCCTTTGTCAATTTAGACAAGAAGAGTCATTTTCATACTCAGTTTCCAAGCTGTGAAATGGACTCCCTTTGAAACAAAAGACACTTGCAAAGGTCCAGCTTCTACTCTGACGGCAGCACAGACTTTGACCTTGCCTTTTCCAAAACAAACACACATTTCTGTACCTATTGCACACACAAATTTATTCCTTGGGTGGCGTTTGTGAGAAAATACATCTCACACGGCAGATGCTGGTCACCTCACAAGGCACAAATTGAAGGCTCCTGCGCTTTGGTACCCAGAGTGATCCAGGTGCGCAGCTCCAACCGGCAGGAATTCCAGTGTGGTTAAAACTAGTCTTTCCTGAAGTGTTTAAGAAACCTGAGGGTTTGAGTCCACAGGAAACAAATTAAGTAATTCTTGAAGAGAATAACTTCATTTTTTCTTGTGTTTTGTTTTGTTGAACTGGATTTTTATTGCAAAATGAGGCAGATCATTGTAAATGAAAAAGTTAATTATTTTTGCTTTTCAACTTCCCACTAGTTTGTTTAAATATTTTTGACAGTCTTCACTGTTTAGAAAACACATGTAAAGCTTGCAAACTGGCCAACCTTTTGTGTAGTGTATCAATTTATTATATGTACGTTCACCTAACTTAACCATATTTTCCATTGTCAGCCTTCTGGCTCTTTTTCACTGGTCTACAAAGAATATTTTGCACTGTGAAATACCCATGTAACTACAATGTTTGTATTCACATGGAGAAAATTATAAGCACATGAAAGTAGAGCACATTCCTCATGATCTTTACCCTGCTTGAAGATTAAAAATACAATAGGTTAAAAGAATCCAGGAAAAAAATGGTCTCTTGGGAGCATTCACTATATTTGTGTAAGTCTATGCTGCTTCAATATATGAATCACAAATAAAGTTCTAACAGAAATGTTTGAAATATTTTCCAAACACTCTCATTATATGGCCTCACACCCCTTTGGCTTTTGTACTTCAGCAGTAGAGCTGACTAGAAGAGTTTGTGCCATGCTTTTTTAAAAAAAAAATCAAAACCTAAAAAACATCAGTGTCCAGTCAATGCACAATAAGGCAGTTCAAGATATGTAGTTTTACAAAAGCTAGGAAAACATTCCCAGAAAGCCACTGTTTCCAAATAAATGGATTCCCAAAACAAATATTTAATTCTTTCTTGCAATATTAATGCATCTTGACTTCTTGTGGATGATCTCAATGCTTTAGTAAATACTTGGGGCTAGGTCAAATAGGTTCAGTGTAGTTAAGTTGATTGGTGCGATCTGAAAAGCTTGACCATTAACTGCATCAAGTGGTGGCCAAATAGTATTCAAAACTCATCTAGCAGGTGCCAGCTGAAAAGTAATAAAAGCAGCACTAACACAAAATCACAAGTGACACACTTCAGAAAGAGTTCCTAATTTATGATCCTTTTGCTATGATACCAGCTTGAAAACTGTCTTTATTCTTTTGGCATTAAATATTATTTTAGAAATAAATAAGTGAAAATAGGCATCTGCTTCTTTTTTATGGATCACAAAACTTCCTCTTGCTCTGACTATATGTCTCTATTCTTAATCAGTTTCAATAGCAACCTAAGTGCAAGGTGTATTTGGCAAACACTACCAATCTTCCAGTTACCGGTAAGAACCCAGAAGCCCAGGGCTGAATGCAAATCTGTGCCCAGCAGGATTTGACTGTCAAGTGTGCACTGCCATATCTGCTGCTTTCTCTAAAGTTAGATTATTTGGAATGATAAAAATAAACCTTCAAGAATATTTTGTTATGTGCGACTGAAACCTGTAAATTAATGTCCATGATACTGGAAAAATGAAATTTATCTGAGGTGATCAAGCATGCAGGAAATATTTGCCCTGAAAGAAAATTTCCAGTTTGTTCATGCCTACTTGGCCCTGTGCGAGTATTTTGAGAGTATGTATTCTCCTGCCACACTTTTAAAACCTTTTGAATGATTTTAAGCCATTCTCACCCAGAATCCAGGCAACACCAGGTCCAAATGTTGTTATTCCCTGTGAAAGTTCAGAAATCAATTAGTTCATCTGACCACAAGACTGGGCCCAGTACTCTCCTTGGACACAGTATTGGTGCCTTCAACATGACCACAAAACTTCTTTGATTATTAGACTTCACAGCCTGTTAACATCAGTGGACATAAGTGAATCACAGCTATCTGTGCCCATCAGTGTCCTTTGAATCAGAATCTGCATTTTGAATGCCCATGCATAAATTCAATTTTTGGTCAGCATTGCTTTGATGATTTCTGCGTCAAGCTCCATTTGGTGGTGTAGACATCCCTGTGTTAGCTAACACAAAGAAAGCTTGTGAAACAGCCATCATGAAATGAAGACAGTGTTATTATCAGATGCTGTTAGCAATAAAGACCTAATTAGACTCTAGTCCCATGCACGGTGCCAAACCCAAATAACCTCTTATGCTTGCATTTTTATTGTGCGGCATATTTAATTGAATCCTTCGAAGCAATCTAGGATTCACATCCAGATGTTTATAACCCCAATCTCCTTAAGAGTTAAGTCCTCAAATGCTGTGGCCAGGAGGAAACTTCAAAGCAGAACTGCTGGCAGCTTTACCTGCTGTGCATGCTCAAGGAGCAGCAGGTCTGCAACGCCCTAGCGGGATGTGCCTGGCGAGCAACCCCAGCGTGTCAGGGAGCACGGTGCATGCACCTTGGAAAACGCTTCCTTCTGTCCAGCCATAGACAGTCCCACAGGATCCTCACGCTCCTGGCAAATACTATCCCTGGGAGTGCAGTAATGCTGCTGTGTCTGAGAGCAAGCGGAAGAGAGGTGTACGGCGGTGCTACCCTTCTTGCAACATTCAATGTACACCTATTTTTTTCTTCTTGCTGACAGGGAAAAAAGAGGGAAAAAAGTATATATATTGTACAGAAGTGACATGCATTCAGATCCCACCTTCTTCACCATTTGTGTCTATGCAATAGGTAATACCTATCCTAGTAAATGAAATAGGGCCAGAGCACAGGCCCATGCCTTCCTATGGGATTGTCCATGCTGTTAAACAGTCACAGTGTTGCCCTAGTCTAGCCGGCACTTTTCACATCGTGGTTCATGGAGGTAGCGTGGGCCGTGAGCAATCCACACTTAGCAGGTTGGATGTGGTCTCCTGGTTTGGGGGAATAGGGCGCTGAAGCCTGTTCATGCTAGCCCACATCAGTTGCCTCACTGCTAGAGAGCAGTCACTGCCCCCTTTCGTCTATTAGTACAGATGCAAGCCCTGAGACCTATTAAAACAGTGCTACAGTGCTCCTGTTCACAAGTATGCCCATGAGTACAGGTAACTGAGATTTGGCTCGGCTTTACTCATCAGCAGAAGGAACTAACAGCTAAGAAAAAAACAGAAAAAAAATCTCTGATCATTTTCAGTGCACAAAGAGTACGTGTCTCACAGAACTATTGTTCATACTTAAATGAGTAATTAGTGGACTGATATCTAGAGCAGTTTTTACTGTGAAAAATTGTGTCCAAATCACTAACAGTCATGACTGCTTAAAAAGCCACCTAAGAAATTAAACATTTGACTGATAAGATGGCTAAATACGGCAGAGATTGCTTTAAATGACTGTAATGTGTATTGGGCCGGTTTGATTCATGTGTTAGGAATAAAGACATTACATGTTTTGTTAGACCAGCAGGCAATCTTTTCTCATCTATGAAGCCAGAGGAGTAGGGAGGGTCTGAATGCTCTCAAAGGTTGCTTCTGGTTTGTGAGGTTATTAGACCCAGGTCTATGAACTCTATTCTACCAGTGCTTTTCTTCCAGTATTCTTTAGGAGATGTTAAAGACAGAGCAATATATCTGATGGGAAATGAGACTTCTGCAAAACAATCCTTTTTTCGCTCTCAAACAATTTTTTAGAAAGCAAGAGCATAGGTACCTATATTTAATGCCTAAATAAAGCATTTCAAGTAATATGCCAAAATATCAATCCGAGGAACAAATAAATTAGGTAGAATTAGTCACAGATTCCACAAGGGAATTTGAAATGAGGCAGAGGTGCTGAAACAGCTGGTTTCAGATACAAGCGTGCCCACTGTCGTTGTGTCCTGAATGGTTTCTCGGGCAGCCTGACCTCAGCAGTGGGAAATGTGAGTAGGCTTGATGGCCCTGTCTTCTTCTGGCAGAAGTCGAGTACCGCCCTACTGCTTTGGGCAGGGATTTCCTTTGTTGCTGGATATGCTTCAGCCCTGAATAGGTAATCATGTCATTTTCTAATAATTAGAGCCAGCTTGCATTTCACTGAAGCTAAGGGGCAGGGCTGTTTGGTGCATATTTGTGAATTTAAAGAAATATAACAAACAAGCCATATTAGGTAGAAGTTCATTGAAAGACGACAGCAAGATACCTTTCCAAATTGTTTTCTAAGATAGTTGTGCCCTTTTCATTAAAAAGCAAATGCAAATTTTCCTAATTTTATTTCACATCTTATTCTAGAAAGGGAGAAAATAGTTTTGCTAAAGTCCACAGGGAATTTGAAATATGACGTTCTAAAGCTGCCCCTACCCCCCTCTCTTAAAGACGATTTTCCCATTAAGGTTTATACACTATCCTGAGAATTTAACTAGGAATTTTTCCTCTAATTCAGGACGACAGGACCACATTCCCAGTAATTAGCTCACTAAGCTCAGCAGAGGCCAATCTCATTCCTTCGTTGCACATGGCTGGTATGTTTACATCTGCCATCGACATTTCTGATCTATCGTGCTTTCTGCTTTGCAGATATACAAGTTGAAAAAAGTGAATAAGTGATCTGTGTGCAGTTCTTCCCACTACTTTAGTGAACAACAAAAGGTGAGCTCTTTCTTCAGTACAGGTTTTTATTTCTCCCTAACCATATTTATCAAGCTTGTTGCATGAAAACTCAGTTAACAGTAGTATTTGCTGTACAACACCGCTGTGTTCAGTGCAGTTGAGAATCCTGTAGTCTCCATTAACTTTGCAATATCAGGAAGTTTGCTAAAATATCAGGAAGAGTTGAAACAGTTCTGTTACGTGAGCTTTCCTGGACATTAGGGTGGAGAGGTGGACAAAATGTTAGAAATGAGCCTAACATCAGAGCCCCCATTTTACAGGTGGATAAAATGAGGCATAGAAAGACTGACTAATCATTCGATCTTTCAAGCTACTGTCCATCTTTAGCTTGTAAAAAAATAACCAAGGTCAGATGTGATACAGGCTTACAAAGTCATCAGTAGTCTGGGGAAGATGAAGCAAGAATGGTTGTTTTCTTTTCTTCACTTTTTTGCAGAATTCAAGAACTTCAGGAAGCTAACAGGCAAGCAGTGAAAAAGAGGCAAATGACCATGACTTTCATGCGGTTACTAAAATTTGCTGTATAGTGGAAACTCAGATCCCAGAAAGGTGGCAAGGCCAGATGTATAAAACAATTCAAAAAGCAGCTAGATTAGTTTTGAGAGGGAAGCACCCAGACTCTTCAATTTAAGAATGTGCATGTGAGCTCCAGCTCCACAGATATCTGAGGATATCTGAAGGCTGGGAGGATGTACGAGGGAAAGGACCACTTGGTACATTCCCTGCTTACTCTTCTGTGCTTTCCTTTGCATCCATAAGTAGCCACTGCTGGAGATCAGGTCCCAAATGCACTTTCAATCTGATCCAGTACAGCAGTTCTCATCTTCTTATCTCTAGGTAAGCAATGCCTAGACACAGATTTATTTTAATGAATCTTTATCTCAAAAGTGCTGTCAAGCAATTTCTAAATGATTTGAATAATTTCTTTTCACATCCCTAGTAAGTGATGCCAGGGAGCATTTGCTGTTCAGCATTTGTGAAAGTGCTGATCTATAATCAGATACTAATCTGTTCCTTTGCTGCCTGGAAAAAAAAAAAAAGTTGCAATAAATTCAAAGCTGTCTCATGAGGGCTGCGAAGATCAAATGCTTTTTGTTTCCTCTTTTCGCCCACAATAGCCTGCTTCACAAACTAGCTGCAGTAGGCAGTGGCACAGCAAGTGAATTCCAAATCACTTTGGGCTTTGTTTGACCTAGCAGTCAATATAAGACAGAAACACAACTGCATTATAACTTCCGTCCCACAACACAGCATTGTTTGGAAGTTGCCCAAAGAATATTACACCACCGACTACATTCTTCGCCCAGTGGGTATCAGTAGCCCAGAAAATTGGTTCCCTCCTTTGTTAGTTAGAGAACTCCCCATTTTGTACCCAGTCCCTTAAGCTCTGTTGTCTTTCTAGTACCATCAGAGTCAGTAAAAATAGAGATATCCTTATAAACAGACAAATTTGGTGTCAGGGAATAAAAATGTTCTCGATAGGAACTTCATAACATTTTTACTGACTGTTAACGAAATGGCAGCCGCTGCTTTAAATGTTTTGTTTGCTTATTTAATGTTTTCTTCCTCCTTCCTTCCCCTGCACCCATTTTTGTCCTCAAACCCAGTATATTTAGTCTTGTTATCTTTCAGATAGTAAGACCAATATGAGTACATGGTCACTGAAAATATGGCATCTACTATGAGTTTACATGATAGTGACAGGTTATATATTTTAATTAACATCGTATCAGTGAAAACCATTGTTCATAGAGGCAAAAGCATTATCAAACCTTCCTGTACTCTAAAAAAGGCAACAAGGGCACAAAGTCCAGGATACTAATTGCATTTTCAAGGTTATGCACACGCTGAAACGCTTCACTGTTTCAGAGCTTAAGACTGTAAGACATAATATTGAATCCTAGAGATCAAGGAAGATAGTTTGGGATAATTCATGAAAATATAACTGTGTAATGAATCCTGTCTGCTACACATATTAAGTATTATAATCCTGACACACACCTCTCCTTATCTAAGGCCAAACAGCCTTTGGGCCTGATCCAAAGCACACTGAGGACAGCAGGAGTCTTCCCACTGACTTCAATGGGCTTCCGACCAGGCTGTTTGCTGTTATCTATTTATAGGCAATTTTTGTTGCATTTTGTTGTATTTTCACAATATCTGAACAGCTGCTAATTAACCACGTAGGGGTATGATGGAGACCATTCACCAAGAGAGCCAAGGGCTGCCGGCGCAGCCTGAGGCAGGAAGCCCCTGCTCGGTGCTGACGGCAGCTTCCCCAGGGCAAGGGGCCAGGCTCGCTCTGGCAGGTCCAAATCCCTGCAAAAGGAGGGAGGAGCAGGGTCCTGCCCTGCTAGGACAAGCCATCAAACCACTCAGGAAATGGCTTTCAGTCCTGGCTCCACTTACCAAGGGTTTCTGTGAGGATGTCCAACTTTAACGTCCAGCCCGCAGAGCAGTCCTGAGAGAGCGGGCGGCGGGCTTGCTTGCTTCCTTTGCTTTGCCGAGCTGTCACTTGCACCCCACCCTGTGAAAAGTATAGCCTGGAAAAGGAAAGTGGGATCATTAATATCCCAGCATCCTTGCTTCAGGCTTCCTTGCCTTTCCCCGTCTGGGGTGCCATAGCAATCGGCAGTGCTCTGGGTTTGCGCTGGGCATGGGGGCTTGCAATACCTTGTGAAACAGATCTGGGCTGGCTGCGATCTCTGGGACCCTGCGGCCATCGGGCTGGGCACAGGGAGCATGGGATGGTGCTGGTCCCAGAGGCGCTCCAGCATCTGCGGGCCAGGACTAGCACAGGGCCCGCGGCAGGACCGGGTAGCGGTGCAAGGCGAGGTACCTCTGTGTGAAGTGCTGCCAGCTGGCTCGCAGAGAGGTGCAGAGACGTAGAGGGGCTCCCTATGCTCCAAAATGCGAAGCTGTTCCACGTCGCTCCAGATGAGGTTAGGATGGGAGATAAAATGTACCTTTTTCAAACTGCAATATCACTTGAACTTGAGTAAAAATCTGTAATTATGTGAGTTCCTTAACAAAGACATGGCATCTTTGGTGACTGCAGTAATTTATGGAATTCCATAAAAGTGTGTCACAAACATAGATGAATTTCTGTCCATGAAGATTTATTAACCCAGGTTTGAACAGAGTGGGGATTTAATAGCCAACACAATGGATATGAAACATTACTAGCCATCTCCTACCTGCATGCACAGGGGTTTCACTATCTCCCTTTACAATGGAGAAGCAGATTTACAGGTCTCTTTGGGAAGATGGGTTTGGATGTTGGCATTTACTCAACAAACCCAGTGCCACTGTCTACTAACTGTACCGATGTTTCATTACCTCTGGTCATAGCTTCCATATCTGGCATTTTTGGGATCATCTGTGCACACAGAAGCACAGAACTTCCTAGAGACTACAGAAAAGGTGAGACTGTGACATTGTGGATGTTTGAATGAAGCATAAAATAATGATTCAGGGCTCTACTTTTACCTGCCTACCTGCCTACCAGTCACTTGGCAGCCATGACAAAGCAAAGCAGATATTTCACTTTTCACATGTCACTGTTTTTTATAGCTGGAGACTTCAGCTCTGAAGAAGAAATGTACAGAAAGAATGCATGTATGCATGAATTTCAGACCTCTTAGTACCACATATGTCAAATATGTTACACATTTTGGAAGAGGTGATATCTGAGAGAAAGGGTGAAAACAATCCTCTTTTGCAAAATACTGCTTGGCCTAGGGGAAGTACTTGAAGATCTCGCTGCCCCAGATTACTTTCTTCTTCTTACAATTTGTGAAAAGTGATGTTTGTGTTGTGCCCTCCCTTTGGATTCACAGAAAAGAAAACAACTTATCTGCTGGCAGGTGCACACTGAGCACAGTTGGAAGATGTCTATACCATTACTCTTGTAATATTGATTATAGACTGTGCCGGGAACCCACCCAGAAAAAAAAGAACATTATGGTCACTAAATGTCTTTATGTACTAAGCAGAGGAACTGTTTCTACAAGGATGTTTCTTAACTTCTGAGGGCTCAACTTGGCAGCTAGTACCATTCTTTTTAACCTTTTAAAACACTGTATGGATAACCTATGCATTCCTCTCTTAATAA
The DNA here is from genome assembly GCA_035590195.1 of Aviceda cuculoides. Taxonomy (NCBI): domain Eukaryota; kingdom Metazoa; phylum Chordata; class Aves; order Accipitriformes; family Accipitridae; genus Aviceda; species Aviceda cuculoides. The sequence goes on from JAVJGG010000029.1 coordinate 22,868,357, forward strand.
AGCCTAGATGACTCAACACACAGAAAGTATGCTGTAGACTTTGCACTTCTAGCTTGCCAGCTGGAATCCAACCCTGTTCTTACCAGCAGCTCTCAGGAGGTCTGTGTAGAAGCAGAGTGAGCTGAGGGCCATTTTCTACTTCCCACACCACTTACACCAGTGCCAGGCTTTGCATTATCTGCTATGTCTCTCCAGGGGTGGCCATAGGGATTAGATGTCTCAATAGGCACCAGGCATATGCATCCTAATAATAGGCCAGAGATGACTTATGCTTGGAGAAAAAATATATGGGGAAATTTGTCCCACTCTGCACTGTATCCACCCTCAGTAAGCAGGCTGTTGCACAGATGACTAAGAATAGCAGTGGCACACAGTGAGTGAGAATGATGACTCAGAAAGTGTTTTTTAAGCTAAAAAAACCCTTTAGAGTTGTCACTGAGGATTATAGATGCTTGAGGAAGGTAGCATTAAAATTTGGCTTTTTGGTTTTCATTCTTTTAGTTATTTGTCAACCTACACATTCCTTCATCCTCATTTACCATGCATTTCTTTTTTAGAAGCAAGTTCAGTGCCCTTCTACCCTTGACAAACATTCAATGAAAAAAAGACATGGAAGAAGAAAATAAAGCTATGTATTAGCATTGGTTTTTAGGCCACTCATGTAGTTTCAAACTTTTAAGAATATATAAACAAAATACTACCCCTTCCTTCCCCATCAAACTATCTGTTTCACATTGCAGGTTTTCTGTATGCCCCTATTGCAACTGGCAGGGTGGAAAATGGACAGTACATTGCAAGACAGCAAATATTGTTACAAGTTCTAGGTGCCTTCTGAGTGGAGGCTGAAAAGCAAATCGTTTAGATGTCATTTGACTGTCAGGGCCTTGGAGTACTTGCCTGTCCAATTACAGGTAGTAACTGTGGGATGCTGACCTATAAACTTTCTCAGAATACTAAAAATTGTCCTGTTTCTCAGCACCATGCTGGGTTTTCTGCATGGTAATGAGTCATGTCATTAGTGTTGGTGTCTTGGTTTGAAAGACAGGTGTCTGCCAAGGAAGGCCGGAGCGCGC
>JAVJGG010000029.1:22878859-22891508 GCA_035590195.1 Aviceda cuculoides
GCCCCCCCCCCCCCCCCCCCCCCGATGCTGTGCATATGCCTATACGTGTGGCCAGCCGCACAGACTGAAACACTCAGCATTCACACAAGCACAGACAGGTCTTGATCTCTTTCCCTCTCTGCTGATCAGGATGAAGGTGCATTAGTGGGAAATTAAGTTAAACCAGTCATTCAAATAGCTATGGAAAATGAGGAGTTAGAAGAAGAGGTGGAGAACAGCTAGCGTGGACTGTCTGTCTGGTAAAAACAGACAGGGGGACAGTGTGTTGTGAGTAGTGTGGGTTGCCAGGAGGAACAAGCTTGATCTAGAGGCAGAAAGGAGAAAAGATGTGCTTTAATCTCCTTGTGGTTTAAGACCACTGAACTAAACCTGTTGTGTGGGATTGTTTTTGTTTGCGGGTTTTGGTTTTATTGGCAAAATAGATTCAAAGACCGTGTTTCCACCAGAGCAGGATGCTGCAGGCTGCTGGGGCAACCCTGCCGAACCCCTCCCTCCCCAGCATTCCTGGATGAGGCATGGATGTAGTCAGGCAGCAGAAATTGCACTTGCAGCCTAAGTGTGGGCACATGCCAGACCTCTCTGCCCATAAGAGGCCAAGTACTGCGGGTGCACTGCGTGGGATCTCCTGTGGAGGAAGCAAAGGGGCTGTGACTGCTACCTGGAGCATGGTCGGGGGTATTGAGCCACTCAGCCCAGCTCCAGCACTGCAGGGTTTTTTTCAGAATGACATTTTTGGCTGGGCTAATTACCATCTTCAATGCTGGGTGTTTTTCAGGAATGATGATTTGTTCCCCCAGTGCCTGGGGATAGTCCCCCGTCAGTCCTAGGTGAGCTGTGCCACCAGCGGGCACCCACTAGATAGGCAGCAGTGTTTGACAACAGCATAGGTGACTATGAATTTGTCTGAGCAGCAAGAAACAATCTTGGCCATTTTCCTTATCACTTTAACTATTTTTTAAGATATTCATTCTGATAGCACAGCCTTACATCAAAGACATAAATCATATTGACACCCCTATGATGACCACCAAGAGGTCTCAGGGTGGGTTCCAGGCTGGTTTCAGATAGAAAAGGTAGTGTTGATTCAGAGTTTGAAAGTATCTTTAGTCCAACACATGTCTTCAGCCATGACTGCCAATCCTCAAAGGGCTCACAGGTATCATACAGGCAACTCCTGCTTTGGGAATCCAGACCTGGTGCTATTATATAGATTTCAGGGAAGAACTCTGGCTTGAGTACAGTTAAAATTAAGTAAAAAAGCACATTCTTCCACTGTTTTCACAGGCCATTGTGAATAATCTGAAACTTGTATCCAAGAACAATACAGCAGTTCTTCGCTGATTCTAGAAAAGCTTTGGCAAGATGACACTTAATCACCATCTGGTCACTTCCTCCATAACAGTGACAGGGTGAGACACATAGCTTTCTCAGGAGATACAGTGTCTTCACAAGCACTTCAGCATTTCTGAAATGATGACAGATTTAAGATTTTTTTTTTTTTTACTTATTTCAGGTTTTCTCTCTCTTTCTGTCTTCTTTTATTTTTTTCTCTCAAACTGTTTAACATCCAGCTGCTTATATACCTTGAGTAAAGGAGTATCTTGCAACAATATATTTCAGGTGCAAGCAACTTCAATCTCCTATTTCATATGACAGATCAGTTAGAAACTGTAAGTAGTAGAAGGAAATCAGGAGCGTTGTTCATGCTCTGAGTAATCTACTCTTTGGCTATAGTTCTTGTTCAAATTGCCTCTTCTTCTTTATGTACCGAGCTGTTGACCTATGAGAACATGTACTTGGGAAGCTGAGGAGAGATGCACTGAGTGGTGACTCTCATAGCACATGCTGCAGAGGTGAGATTAGTCTCAGCTACATCGACTCCTGGACAGTTTCACTGTTGGAGAACAGTAGTCAGAGCAGCTTGGTCCTGTGTCACTGGCTGTGACTAAACCCATGTGTATTAATGGATAATTTTGTGTGCGTGCACATCTGCGTGTGTGTAGATATACATATATTGCACATCTCACCTATCCAAGGAATTTGGTGTGTCACTACACTCCTCTGTGCTCTTGACCAGCCTCCCTTCCTTGAATACCTTCTCTCTAGTAATTTCATGCTTCCATTTAGAGCATTTTAAAGCCTCATTGCTTTTCGCTGAACTCTTTCCATTGATCCAATCATTTTGCACTGCATTACAAAGAACTAGGCACGATAACATGCATCCTGGAGGCTTTACTAGTGACAAGCAGAGCATGCAGATAACCGCGGCTCGCTGGCTATCCTCCTGACCGTCCATCCCAATATGAGGTTTGCTTTTTTTCAGTAGCGCCATGTTTGCCACTCATTTTCAGTCTGTGATCCACTATGAACTCCCAGTATTTGTACCAGTTCTTGCTTGTTCTCCATCTGGTATTTGTGCTCCTGCTGACATTTCCTAGTGCATTTTTCCCTCTTAAATGTCCCCCTGGCTGTTTCAAACTATTTCCTGAGTTTGTTGAGATCATTTGAATTTGAACCCTGCCATCCGGTATGCTTGCATTTCCTCTCATCTCTGTACAATCTATAAATAACATCACAGTTATTACTGAGGAGACTGAATAGGACTGGACCAGCACAATTCCACTTGGTACCTCCTTCCACTTTGACAGTGAACCATTGACAGTCCAAATACGGTTTTTGCATCAGTTTGTACCCCTTCTCTGTAGCAGCAGCTTAATCTATCCTAAATTTATAGCATGTTTATGAACATGTCTTTGGGTTTACTGTAAAAGCCTTACAGAAGTCAACAGAAGTGGCTACTACTGCTGTTCTTCCATCCCTAAGACTTGTCACCCTGTGTAGAAGAACATGAGATTGGTTTGAAATAACTTATTCAGATAGGACCTCATTCTTTAAAGAGCATGGGAGGGAATATAATCTTAAATTTATTCCTCTTCCTTGACACAAGCTTTCTGAAGTCATTAGCTTAGACTATAACTATTGCCTCTTTATTTCACAACATGCTCTTTGCCCAACTGGAGACAGAGCCAGGATAAACTGTGATGATGCTTCTTGATTACATCAAAATCCCCAGAAAAAGGAAGCGCCAGGGAGAGAATTAATGTTGGTTCCTGTGCCCCTGGCCAGAAGACTCAGATCTTATCTGGAAAGCACAGACTTTTATGCACCTAACCTTTCTTAATCTGACTGCTCTATCTCGTTAACTTAAATGAAAACATTTGTGTTAACTGGGTAATTAGGGGCCTTGAATGTTATGTCTTACAGTGTCAAATTGCTTTGTAGTCTTATTTTTCCATTGTTCATAAAGAGAGGAGGTTTGCGAAGGAATTAGAATTCCTTTTAAATGAATTGGCCTATACAAATCTGTAAGAGTCAGTAGGCTATTATACTCTGAACACTATACAGTACAACATGCAAGAAGGTGGGATGACGCCATACAAAGCTATGACCCTCTGCTAGGAGATTCTCTATAAGGAGACTGAGGGCTCCACCTTCACTGTGTCACAGATTTTTTTCATAACAAATGAGCAGAACTTCCAAGTAAAACATGCATATGTATTTTAGATTTCAGCTCTGGAAATTCATGTGAAGATCTGAGAGATAAATGAGATTATTGTTGGCATGTATGAGTATTGTACAGTAGCTAGATACATTAAATATCTCTCTTTCTGGTAATTATGTCTACAGATTTCCCAAAGAAACCCTAAATTCCATCAAACTTGATACAGGCCGTGCTTTAGCTGGCATGTCCCACAGCTCTACTGTAGATGTCTCCTCCTGTAGCTTTAACTGTGACACCATGTTTATAAGCTTGAAGGACAAGATCAATTCTTGCAATGTTTTTAACCCCGTTGCTGGCAGAGGAGCCTCTTCTAAGGAAGTCTTATCCACAAAAGAGTGTGCCAGAGAGTGTGTTCACTTGGAATTGAATAGAAAACCCTTTTCCCCTCCCTTACACTTCTCACAAATAGTATGATCAATGCTGATGATCACATTATAGCAAATAATATGAAAAATACTTCAAATACTTTCAGTTAATACTCCACTGAGGACCCAAAATTAAATCCAGCTGTAATCCATTCACCCCACCCTTCCTAATCCCCAAAGCACGGCATTCCTTCTGATTTTACTTTTAAAAATTTTCATAATGTTTGAGGAAAGTATATTTAAATACTGATTTGCTACTTGAAAGGTAAAAAGAGCAATCTCCTTTGAAAATACTGTGTGAATGGTGTCTAACACAGCTTTCTCTCTCTGTAGTGTCTCAGGGACTGCATTATTCCCAATGTTGTTGTGCCCTTTAGTCCAAATAACATAATTTTCTTGTGCTTCCCATCTGCAGCATGATGGCCAATAGCCAATCACAACGTTTTGCATTGAAATGGCAAGGATATGCTCTAATTGCCTCTCTAACAAAGAGCTTGATTACATCCAAATTCCGGGATTTCTGAAGGTGATTTTTTCATGGCATCAGTCTATTTGTTTCTGACTGATTACCCCTTCAGCACTAACCTTTCACTCCTTTGTATCCCAGACATCAACAGAACATCTTTAATCCAAAATGAAAATTAAGGAAGGTAACAACATCTTAAAAGGCACAGTGGAGCAACTTCTGTACAGCACAGTGTTTATCAGTATAACAAGTTGTTTCTCTGAAAAAATGTGGTAAGTAGTGAGGACTTCTTATGAAGTGCAATAGCTTTAATAACACAGCCTAGTCGCCCTCCCCAAATCTTTGCCATTTCTTGAACTGCTCAGCCATATGTTTACTGTCTAGTGAAACTGTCCTAATAGGTGATGAGGTTTTTGTGTGAAACAGCAGCAAAGGCCACATGCTGGGCCCCTGGGTGGGTGTGAATTCACTTTGCAGGGATACTGTTGCCACCAAAATGAACTTACCTAAAACAGCCAAGGTAAGTTCAAAGTTACTACCTAAGATATCAGCAAGGACAAAGATTCACTTGCAGGAGGGTAAGTGTCTTTGCCTCTCCTCTCTGCTCCACTCTGTGTGGAAAAGACCAGGGTGCAGGGTACAGTATCCCAGGTTTAGCTGTACATTGCCAGGAGATGCCTTCTATCACAAGTTGCCAAATTCTGCCCAGTCCAAGGCAATAGCTGTGGTACCCGGAGTCCAGACTCAGCTTTTATTTGATTTTAGTGCTCCCAGTGGGAGCAGCAGGGCCGCGGCAGGCCTTTGTCACACCAGCTTGCTTTTCCTGCCCCGGGAGACATCAGGCAGGGCAGAGGCAGGCGATGCTGGCAGGTCTGTAGCAACTGGGGATGAATCCCCCATGCAGGCATTTCCCACCGCCTTGGGAGATGGAGGCGAAAGGAGGTGAGACAGAGCCTTACAGCACCCACAGAAAGAGCGCCCGACGGGAGAAGAGTGTGAGTGTGGCCCTCAAAAACCAGCCAGGTTTTCATCGCCTGGGGTGGGCACTAGGTCAAGCTGATTGCTTTATATAATGCTGTCTATATGCCAGCATCAGGCTACTGATCTTTCTAGATTAAGTGCATACACAAGCCAGGGAAATGGCAAATGCACTTGTGTCTTAATGTGAAAGCACAGCTCAAGACACAGGCATCGTACCTCAGTCTAGATGTTCATTCCATAAGTATCTGTCCCATGAAAAGTTTAGGAAAGAAGAAAAACTAATTTACAGTAAGACATAAAAAAGACCTTGAGACTACACAATTCATATTCCCCCTAAATTCTCCTGGAGACCCCAAGGATTGCTTTACGGACACCAATACCCCAAAGCGCTCTGTTTCTGTGCTGATTTGTACCACCTGCCTTATTGTTTTTGCCTTCAACACTATCAGTTCTCTTGCACTTTTCCTGTTTTGGAAAGTCTCCGGCTCTCATGACATTTTTTAGTGACCTTTGTGTAGAAAGAAAGTGCCAAATACTAGGCTCCTAATAGCATACCTGTGTTTAGTTAGGAACTTAAAAACCCAAAGCTATCATTATTTTAATCCCAAATCTCTGGAAAAATAAATGCAGTTAAAAGTTCCATAAGGAGAAAAGGAGAGAGGTGGGTTATGTCACAGAAAAGAAGAGAGAAAATAAGTAAATGAGGACTAGGTGAGCAGTCCTTTGTTTTTTCTTTTGTTACTGTTTCCAGATCTGGAAAAACCACAGTTTGTACCAAAGCGAATGTTTATTTCCTTTTCTCAAGGAAATAAAAAGCTGAACACTGATATTTTATTGGAGAGGAAAATTTTCCATTTAACCTCAGAGAAGCGTTTACAGGTTGCAGCAGGAAAAGCAAAGGAAATACAGCGCTTGTTTGCAGCAGCAACTACTTCTTCGCCTGCAGCTCAGGGGTGGGAGACAAGCTCTGCTTGAAAGGCTCTGGACAACTTCCACCTTCCCAGAGCCGGGCCAGGGTGGGTAGCTCTGGCAGCCTTGCTGGGACCATGTCACGCTGCAAGGGAAGGGAATGGGGAAGCTACAGAGCGAAAATCCAGATTTGTAACTCAGTTTCAGGCCATGGCAGATTCTGACCTGTAAGAAATGTGTTTCCGGCTCTCTATTAGGAGTCTAGGAGAATAAACTGGAAGCTCATGTACAACAGTTCACACTGTTATGTCTGCTTTTATGGAAGCTTGGTGGATGATCTTCACTTAAAATATGTGATTACAATCTGTTTGCAAAAGAGGATACAATGGGTATGATGCTGCATCCATTCCTTGTTACAGTCACTGAGGACTCGGAGTCACAGAAACTCTGACACTCACAGAGGTGAGTTTTAATGGTAAGGCTGAAGATGTGGAATTTGTCCCTCCATATAGGTTACAGACCAGGATAAACTCTTCCTTAAAACTGCTGTCCATAAATCTCACAGCCTTCTCTCACAGCTCATGTTTTCTAGGATTCATCTTGTTTGCCTTCTGGCAGCAGCCTCCAGTTAGTCTGCATCTACATAAAAGTGTATCCAAAGCTGGACCCAGTCTCTAGCTTTTCCAGTGATGGGTAGAGAAGAAAGGTGACCTTTACATTTTGCATTCACATATGATATCCGTTTCTTAACTATCTTTTCGGCCACACCAGTTTAGATTCTGATGTTCGGGATCTCTCTTAGCCTTGAGAATTTGTGTTCTTGATTGTAAAACTAGTAGGCAAAGGTTCACATCAGCACTGCAGCTCCTAACAAGCCAAAATAAACACACAGGACTCTCACAGTTGTTTTAACCCCACCAAGAAGGCAGGAAGAGCCCTGCATGATGGTGTGGAGGCAATGACAAGGGATTAAATACTCCACTTCATGTGGTTAGCATGACTGTGGTGCTGTTACTGAACTTTGGCTAACAGAGGCAAAAATTAATAAGCTGCTACAGTGCTTTTTTATTAAATATATTTCCAGAAGTCTAGGTTTGGTTTATCTGTTTTTTCCTTAGTTAAAAGTAGAGTAAGTGCAATGGGAGGAATGAACAGCTTAGCTACTCAGCAGGGCTTTGGCAGCAAACTCTACCCAACAAAATCTCCTTTTTGTGCTTAACACAAACATACATGTATGTGCTTAGCACATACATAAATGCTGTGCTGGAAGTAGACTGGATTGCTAAGCACTTTCCAAAACGAAGCCCTCTAGCCCTGAGATTTCTGGAGTTCATTCACACCTGCTCCACACTACATTTCACAGGTCAAGAGCTCTTTTGCCAGAGGAATATGGAATATGTTCTGATAATATTTTCCTCTAGTAGCTGTTCTCTTCCAAATAAATGGCAGGATATAAAAAGTGGTACTGAAAGAAATAGCAACATTTTGGGATGAGAATGAAACAGTGCTGTGGTAAAACCATAAGGCTGAAACAGTAAATCATACTGAAAGTCAAAAATTCTGGCAGTAAAGATGATCTTCCATATAGGAACTATTCAGCAACAAAATCTTTTACAGGCAAGGAATATTGAATCCATGAGATGATAATTTTTACACATATCAAGGAAGCAGTGTTAACCCTCTCTCCGAGGCAGATCAGTTGTGTTTCACCATTTTACTCAGAAAAAAACTTAAATATTCTTGTGGAGACAAATACTCTATTTTATGTGTTGAGAAGCTTTTATTGGATCACCACAATACTTTGGATTAGTTACACTATGGCTCTGAAATATGAAATTATAGTGTAGTCATTTTCCCAATAAAAGGAAATAAGAAAACAAAGAAGCACAGTGCATGAGGCTTGGTCACCGAACTAAGCCAAGTTTTAAGAGCCAGTCCCATTCCAGTGCAGAGAGGGAATTTCTTCACACTCTTTCATAGACTCTAGTGCAGACAACTCCTTTCATGGCACATTCCTAAGGCACAAAGGAAAATTAATATAAACCTTTTGCTGAGACCAGGCGTGTCTGCTGCGGTAACCTCTGAAGTCAGTGAAAATCCAGACGTCATGTTTTACATCTTTACATCAATTTTAGAGCAAACAGCAAAGCTATTTTTATATTGCAAATGGAGTGGTTTCTATTTTAACATCTTCAGACTTAATTAAGTGGCATATAATGACAAACAGATTGCAAAATTAGGCTCAGCTTCCAGAAGCAAATTTACCTTCCTTGGTATTATTGCTGGCTTGGCAGAAATATCAGCTTCACCTAGTTTATTATACCATGGCCTATGGACACATCCCATTTTACAAAGGTTTTTTTGTGGAAGCAAAAGTAGCCTGGGTAGTTCAGAGGTCAGGCTTGTGGCCTAAAAAACTTTGCACTTATGAGTCACAAAATATTCCTCTTGACCCTCTCCCCCCAGTGGCCTTCAGCGGCTCCTAGTGAGTCACAGCCACAGGACGTGTGGGACAGAGGTGACAGGACATTAAAAAAGACCTCATGGGTCTGCAAAAGATGATGCCTCCTCCACAAACCTGTTTGAGGCAAGGGGCAGACAGCAGGATGCCGATGGAAGAGGCACCCTACCTCTCTGCTTTTTGAAGATGGCTTAATACTTAGAAAAAGTTTACACAGAAATGCAGCCATGAGGAGATGCAAATCACCCTTCTAAATGTACGAGAGCTTAAAACAAAACACAGTCAGAACAAGGTAGCACTTAAAGGCGTAATGCTGCTGATTTAAAACAAGTCACCAAAATTAGTTTGGCTCTACTCTTTAAAAACTTTACTGAACAAAAACTTTCTTTCACTCAAAAGTGAAATCTTAATTTTAGCAGGGATCCTTACAGCTAGGGTCCCTAGAGTGTGTTATCACCCTGGCTTGGCCAACCCATGGCTTTCACATGGCTGCTAGAGAAAGGCAGGTTGAATGGGGGGTGAGGGAAAGCCAACGTTCCCCTGGCCCTGGGAAAGATGTGGTTCCCTCACTGCAGCAGGCATTTTGGAGGAGCCATCAGGACCTGCCAGTCCCCGCTGCAGGTCGCCACGCTGGCAGGCCTGGGCCCAGAGGTGCTGCTGGCTTTCACACAATAAACCTCAAGCACCTGCTTAGTGCGCTCGGCATGCTCATGTGGAAAAAGCAAACAGAAGTGTGTGAATTGATGGGTTTTAGTGGAAATACGTGTGTGAAAAGGTGTAAAATCAGTTTTCTAAGGTGGACAGGATTTATTCCAAAGGTAGGAAAAAGGAAAGAGCCATTCCAGGGACAGCAGTACCTGACTTGCAAATTTTATTTGCATTTCACAGGTTTCTGCTATTTGAAAACCTCATTTCTTCTAAGAATAATAATCTTGGGAGCAGTAAATATTCTGCCAATTAAAGGTAGCTCTGCTGACACAGTCACTTTAAAGACAATTTGCTATATGGAATGATATTTATTTCCTTCCAGCCTGTTTCCTAAGCTTGGTTCCCTTTTTGTCCCTCTTAATTCATCTCATAAGCCAGAGAGAAAGCCAAAATTGATAGTCTATTTAGACAGAAGCAAACTGAAGGCTGCATCCTTCTGACCTTTATCAGCATACAAGGAGTGTGAACTTACCACCACCATTTTCCCATCAACAAGTCTTCTCTTTATCGTGCTCTCTTTGCCATTCCACTTCTGCACTTGCACCAATGCTCCTTTCTCCAAGGTTACAACACTCTGCAAAGGCCAAGAAAAGAGTTTCAAACTGCAGTCTGAGCTTTGCAGTTTAGAGTAGCAATTCACTTTACGTTCAGCAAGATCCGCATTCTTCGCTAATGACACGTTTTGTAACATTAGTTTCAGCACCATACTATTTCTTCCTCAATGCTTTCTTTGAATAGTTTGGAAAACTCATAGTGCACTAGGGGGTAGGAAAAACTCCTGATGCTGTTCTAAGACATCAAGACTACTCAGAGATCATCAGACTTCTTACCTTGACTTTCCGGTCATCTGCTGTTGTTTCATCAAACTGCTGGCCCAGTTTGAAAGAGATCGTTGTATTTTTGAAGGTGCTTTCAGTTCTGATGGTTACTATGTCCCCTTTCATACTGATGATCACATCAGGCTTTGCCAGACCACCTAGTTTCCGGGTAGCCAAGCCCACTCCTAGAAATCAGAAACAAAACTATAATTAGATTCTAGCAAGCAAGAAACCCAGTATCCCTTCATAAATCTTCAGTGGAAGAATAAGGAACAGTTCCTTCTTGAATACTCTAATGCTTGATTCAGATGAGACACTAATTCTTTGAATGTGGAAGTACTGCGTTCAGAGGCTGAGGCAGCCCCAGTTGATACAGTGCACCTTCAGCAAGAAATAAAGATATATATGCATATACACTCGTGTACATTTAGCTAAGAAGAAACAAAGATGGTTACAAATCTGCATGAATTTGTGTAGCTATAGAATGGGTAGAAAAATTCAGAGGAATCATCTGTTTCTCATAAAAGCTTGCAAAAATCCTTTTTTAAAAAAACTCTTGACAAATCTGAGAATATGCACTTTTGTTAACCAGCTGCATGAAAGAAACTGGATACTGAACTGCCAATATGCTGGTGCTTGTTCATTAAAACATAGTGGAGACTGAGCAATTTCTAGGTTGCTACTAACGTCCCTTAAGGATCCTTTCATCTAAACATCAATGAAAAGTACAAGTATGAAATATAAAAAATGTTGAAGCATACGAGCAAAGAGCTGCAGAGAGCTGCAGGGAAAATCCCATGTCAAAAGCCTTTTATATTGCCTAGTGCCTTTCAGTCCAGTTCATTGTATACAAGTTGTGAGGTCTGGGGCAAGTTAGAATGAAGGCCATTGACGATGTATTGCTGTTTTATAAAAGCAGAAAGAGGATAGCTGTAGCTATTGCCTTTGTTAATGCTACGCTATGCTCAGATGAAAAGATCCATATAAAAGGGTATAAAGTTATCTGTATAGTATAACACTATTTGCAGTAATTATTCTATACTGAACGATTCTGTTCAGATCTCCAGAAAAATATCCGTAGATGGACTTTCATCCCACATTTACTCTGGTTAATTAATTAACTGCAATTTTTTTGTTATCTAGTTTAACATTTCAAATAAAGGAAATTAGTGTCTCAGTGAATCATTTATATAGCAAAAGCAATGCTGTAGTTGACTGTCTGTGCACTTGCTATACAGGAATGAAGCCAGCATTAAAATGAAAAACAATGCCTAATTTATTACATTCCTGGCATTCTTCAGTAACAGATAGATTCATTCATAAGATTTAGACCTCTGAAACCAGAGTGTCATGAGACATCAGCTCCATTATATATTGTAAATTATCACAAGTCACGAGTTTAATGGTGCAGTCAAGAGAAACATAAAAAAAATGCTGCATCTCCATAGATTCTTCTCATTACAGAAAAACAAATTAGATCAGGTCAGTTCAGCTAGACAGAAGTAAATTTATTACAGTAATTCAGCACCTACCTTTCTGTTTTTCCATTTTAGATGCTAAAGGAAAGAAATTGAATTATGCCAGAAAAGTAATTAAAGTGCTTTTGTGGCCAGGAAGAAGGCACCATCCATGAGCAAAGCATAAGATGAAGAATAGACATTCCCAAAGAAAACTTAAAAAAAAAAAAAAAAGGAACATTTCTCACCCAGTTCTTTCATATAGTCATCAAAATTTTCGCTGGAGACGAGTTTCCAGGTTCCCACAAATCGGTTACACATCGTACAGGCTTTGCGAGGCAGTGGTCCTGCAGAGAGAGGCAGTGGCCACAGCAGCTCTTGGTGGGAGTCAGAGAGATTGTGTGCCCGACTCAGACCTCGCTGGCCTCCTTTTAAAGATGCCCCGTCCCTGTAGCGGTCAGGACGGGCCAATGGGAGAGGCAGTGCCAGGGCAAGACAATGTGCACCTTGTCCAAGGCCGCCGTATCAGTACCAAGGCTCCGGGTGATGCCTGCTGCGGCTTCCTCCGCTGAATAGGTCAGGACGCTGAGGGGTGCGTGGGGACGGAGACGCGAGCTCACCACTGCATCCGCAGAGCAGTCAGGGGACACTGCGGTGGGGTCTCAGCAACATGGAGCCAGCAGGCACGAGAGCACTGGGTCCATGTGAAACTCAGCTCTGACTGTCCTCCCAGTGCCATTCTCCTGCTATCACCCTATAGACTAGACTAGAGTAGAGTAGACTAGAATAGAATACTTCAGCTGGAAGGGACCTACACAGACCATCTAGTCCAGCTGCCTGACCAATTCAGGGCTGACCAAAAGTTAAAGCATGTTATTAAGGGCATTGTCCAAATGCCTCTTAAACACTGACAGGCTTGGGG